>JAWZYU010000015.1:49754254-50471754 GCA_038380435.1 Ryuthela nishihirai
ATGTGAACCAGTTTTTCGAGGAGGACACTGGAAGGGTTAAACCTAGATTGAGACTATTGTAATGATACACAGTTTAGAAGAGGGATTTAAATTAAGGTCATTGACTGTGTGAAAAATAATATTTAATATGATGGTCAAATATTTGACATTGGTAACAGTGATTGGTAGATGCTCCTTACTCTCAAGTGTGTCAGGGATGCAACTTTTTATTGAAAGATAATAAAATATTGTATAGAGATAAATGACTAAATTCGTTTCGTATTTTATAGGCACTAATAAAATATTACTATTTGCATTTTTTCAATCATTCATTAGTTTGAGTTTCCACTGTTAGATGTTGTTTAAAGGCTGATGTAAAATGAGCATACATATATGCCAGAGGTGATACGTTATTCTTCTAGTTCATTATTTTAGCATCTTTCTGTGGACAATGGATATGTCCCATTTCCCAACTGATAGATAGGGGCTATATGTAACTGCCAATAATGAAATATTTCCAGTTAGCTGATTAGTTTAAATAAGCAGAGTAGTTCAGCTGATAAGCACTTGCTTGTTATCAGAAAGTTTGAGTCCCACTTCCATTAATATTCATTTTTGTTATAAAGTGCACTTCATTTTTACTTTTATTGAAGATTAATATTCACCATGATAATTTAATAAAGAAAAAGAATGTGTACTTTATATCTTGGTAGCTATTATTTTATCATTAATTGCATTAATTGAAAACAGTCCAATTTTATGTCCTGAAAGTTGGTTTTGAACCCATTGTTAGACTTGATAAGATAAATTTCATTTCTTCCATTGTAAAAATGAACATGAAATAATAAAAATTTCAGTTATCTTTTCTTAAGGTACAAATCTGATTGACCTTTGTAATTGCAGATGGTTGTAATTTTTCAGCCTAATCATTATTGCTTTCTTTCTAAAGGTTTTCATATTTTTGCTATTTATTCATTAACAATAATTTTTTCCCTCAGGAATTGCAGAAGAATATCAGTTACCATATTTTGACACTGTAATATCCAATCCAAGCTTTGAAGACATGAAAAAAGTAGTGTGCACAAGTAAAACAAGGCCTGCCCTCCCTAACCGGTGGAGTAATTGTGAGGTCAGTACAAAGAAATGCATAGTGTTCTATTTGAACTTAAATACACTTAACCCTTTAGCACACAAGAAATCTCAGCAAAGGGAGGTAAATACAAAGGAATATCACTATTCCAACTAATTCACTTCAAATTTCAGCCATTTTGGCCTTAGTACCATATATGCCCCAAAACCACCGAGATTTTAAATGGTTGTAATGTAATGGTCCAATCAATGCAATTCCTTCCTCTTCACTACATCCTACCTACAGTTTAGGCCAGTATGGTATTTTTCTACCATACTGGCCTAAACTACAGGTTTAGGGTTAAAGAAGGATTAAGGAAATTTAGAAAGGGTTAAAGAATTGCATTTTTCTCTGCTGCTTGTGTATAGTAAAAAGAAATCTAAAAATTTGTTTTAGCTTATACAAATTTGCCACATAAAAATGCAGTACAACAACCTTACCACCATTATGTTCAAAGCATTATCTCTTAAAGTGTTACTAGGTTTCTCACAATGCATGCAAGATAATTGTTGACTTTTTTCAGCAGAAAAGAAACGAATTTTAAAACCTGACTAACCGATATATGCAGGTCATGTCAGATAGCAAATCAAAGAGCATTTCATTCTGAATAATAAAATAATAGACTTGATAGACTTAGTAATTCAAATTAAAATGAAAGCTACTTAAACCTGACTTTCAGAAATGGTTAACTGGTTTTGCATAATTAAAAGGTTAATGCAAGTTGTATAATATGATCTTGTGATAAATTTGGGGACCATAGAGCTTTTGATTTCTGCATTCAGCAATTATTAACATCATCAGTGTAACCAACTCATTATGAAAGACAATTTTTTTATATGACATTTGTAATGGGTTTCAATAAAATTTTAATTATGAATGAAACATTGAATTTAACTATGTCCCAATAGAAATTGTAAACCTTTAGTTTTTTCAGTTCCTTGAAAATTAAGAAATTACGATTTATATAATAGCATGACTAAATTGTGTTAATTGTTTATATCAAGATAAGGTTTTTAGTTTTCATTTTGAAACACTTCAAAATTAGCTAGGCACTTTAAAAGTTAATGAGATACTGCTCCTGACTTAGAATTATAAAGCATTTGGTTTTCTTATTAATCCATTTTATATGCACATATTTTGATTTTAAAATGAAATAATCTTTCAGTGGCTAGTAGCTGAGTCTAATTCTACTTAGTGCTTTTCATTTAGAAGAGGTATAGAAGTTAAAGAAACACAATATATGAATTATATATATTTAAATAATATTAGAAATGAAATGATAATACAGTGTTATCTGAGGTTTTATATTTTACAAGATGTGGAAAGTTTTTGTACTGAACCATTTTTTTTTGCAGCTTATTATTTCATGAGTTTCATGTCTACAGGACACATTCTGTGATTCTTTACTACTGAAATAAAATGAATTGTTTTTGTTAGTGCATTACTTCCAGTACATTACAGTGTATATATATACATTGAGATGCCAGTTTATTAAGTTCCCCTACCTAGTACCATATTGCTCCTCCTTTGACCTTCAGAACAGCCCGAATTCATTGGAGCATGGAATTGACAAGATGCTGGAAGAATTGTGCAGGAGTGTTGCACAGTTGCTGCAAATTGAACAGTGGCACAGTCTCACTGCAAACAGCCCTTATCACCTCATCCCAAAGATGTTTGATAGGATTTAAGATCTGGGGACTCTTCGGGCCAATGAAGCAAGGAAAACTCGGCGTATTCCTGGAACCATTGGGTGACAATGCATAGAGCCCTGTGTGTATAGTGAAAGTCCTATCTGCACCCACATCAGCATCCGCATACATTGCCTACTTAATAACCATCGAAATTTTGCAAAAGCTTGAAGTCTGATGTATGTTTGCAAGTAAAAGAAATCAGTCTAATAGTTTATTAATAACTGAAAAAACATACTGTGAAAAATTAAAAGCATTTTGTTCGTAAAATGCATTATTAAATTTAAACAAAATTTGTTTGATTCTAATTTTGCAAATTTTTCTCAATTCATTTTTCTCTCTTGAAGGCAATTATATCAGTGATTATATAAGGCATTTGTATCAGTGAAGACACTCCTTTTTATTACCCAGTAACTCTCCTTAAAACTTTGATCTCTTCGACAGATTTTTAATTCCTGTTTTCTACATAACACTTCAGTAATTTTTTTCAATTTATATTCTGCTTTTTCAGCAAAAAAGATTGCTTATTTCACATAGATAAGTTTTTTTTTTTAACTTGTGAGTGAATATCATCACTGAATTTTGAAATCAGGTTTTTTTTAACATTATCAAGTAGTTTTTTCATTCATGACAGCCATCAATATTGAAATAATGTTTGCACATGTTTCTGCATATCAATTATGAGATTTTATCTGCCATCTGCATTAACATAATTTTTATCCTCTATCTGCCAGGGCTCTAATGATTAAATGCCTTGTGAGCAGGTGCATTATCATGCTGAATATGTTCATCTGAGTGAGGCTAAACTGTAGCCATGAAGAGATGAACTTGGTCAGCAATGATGTTCAAATATGCCGTGGTATTCAGATGCCCATTGATGGGTATCAAGGGGCCTAATATATGCCAGGAAAACATTCTGCATACCATCATACTTCCACCACTGGCCTGTATTTTTGACACCAGACAAGATGGCTCCATGACTTCATGTTACTTGCTCCAAATTCGGATCCATCAGCATGATGCAAAAGGAACCTTGATTCATCTGAACAGGCTACTTTTTTCTGATCCTCAAAGGTCCAGTGTCAATGCTCTGGCACCCAATGGTGACACACTTTCATATTCTTAACTGACAATATTGGCACTCAGCATGATCGGTGGCTGTTGTAGCCCATTCATGACAAGGTCTGATATGTGGTGTATTCAGAGATGACCTTCTGCACACCAATGTTTAATTCTGCTATTTTTGCCTGGTCCTTTCACAATTGTTTTCAGTCTTTTTTAACTTCTTTGATTTCATCCACAGGATCACTGGTGGTTTTTTGCTATTTGCACCATTTTTGGTAAACCTTTGAAATGGTTGTGCATAAAATGCCCAAGAGGACAGCCATTTGTGAGATGCTAGAATCAGTACACTTAGGTTGCTTGTTTTGCTAATTCTGATGCTCAATCCAACTCTTAACTGTTGCTGGAAGAGCTGTATGCCTAATTTATTATACTGCATACCCTGGTCATGTGACATATTACATGTTAGAAGGAACCATTCATGTGATGAAAGGTGGTGTACTTAATAAACTGGCATCTCAGTGTATATATTAAATTCTGTATTAAAGAGTTTATGAACAATTAAGATGTCAATCTGTCCCATTTAGTGTGGATAATCAAGTCATACTGAAATTTTAAAAACTAGTACTACAGATGAACATAGTAAATATATCTTTTTTACCACCCTAAAATAAGAAAATACAAATATTCTGCAATATATAAATTATATATATAAATTTTTTTGTAATGTAGCTTATTTTTTTACCTATCTTCCTGTTACTTTTCACTCATCATTTGGGGTGCATCGGTGGCTCATTCGGTAGCACACCAGCACCTGTGCCAGCATTGAGATTTAATTTACCCAACCCCCATCCTGCTCTCGGTTAGTAGGGAATGCTAATGGGCTTGGAAACGCTATTGTCCATCAGATGGGTTGTAATGCTGTGGCCCTCATGTGGGAGAGCCATACTCTCTACATGTTAAAGAATGCACTGAATGTCATCTTGATGTGAGGTTACCATCTGTCTCCTAACAGTTGTGCAGTGGGACTTTTCCCCGAAACCTTCTCTGAACAATCGGGGTCCTTGTGGCCTTGCCATTTAGGCCATTGTGTGCAACAAATGCCACTCAGAGGTAAAACAACCCAACTCATCATTTGTTGGTTTATCGATTTGTTTGTTTTGTCAAGATGGTTGTTCCATCATATCTTTTGAACACAAAAGGCCAAACTTAATGTGTTATGTGTCAACTTGTGATACGGGGAGTGGCATAAGCTATAAAACATTTTCCCCACCTGCTTTCTTCCCCCTAAAAAGGGGGGAAATATGCAAATGATTGTTCCACTATATCTTCAGAGCAAAAGGGACAAGCGTTACAAGCTGTGCAAAAAATGAAAGCATGATGACACAGGGAGTGTCAGGTTATAAAAAAATTACCCTTCATGCTTTCTTTCCCCCTCCCCCCCAAAAAAGGGATAAATGTGTGAAAGATGTTCTATTTAATATTTTGAATGCTAGGACTGAACGTAATAACTTGTATGCCAAAGCTGTGTGGGGAGTGTTATGGGATATAAAAATTCGCCTTCATGGTTTCTCCTCCCCCCACAAAAAGGAGGAAATGTTAAAATCGTTCTTCAACTATATCTCCCAAATGCAATGGCCCACAACTACAGTTAGGTGTCAAATGAAAGCTTCTCATGTGAGGATCATTGTAGCTGCTTCAAATTTTATCCTCGGCCTCCCCCCCCCCCCCCAAAGAAAAAGGAGATAGGTGAAAATTTAGTGGTTATCAACCCCAATCAGTTGTATCTTAAATATTATGATGCCTCTACAACATCATGGATTACTTCAAATCATGCTGCCTCTTTCTCTCTCCCAAAAAAGAGAGAAGGAAAGGAAGTCAATATTTTCAAGTCATATGTCAAATGAAAGTGTTTGTAGATAGGTATTTTTAGTGAGGTAAAAAATGTAAATTAAAAATTTAGGAAATTCTTATCTTTGTATGTGCACCCTAAAAATTAAAAAATAAAATTGAAGCATACTGGTGGTGCAATTAAGCAATTAATTCATATTCACTTCAAAGGAAGGTGAAGTGCCAATTTACCTACTTAAAAAGAATTGTGATACCCTATCTTGAATTGAATATAAATTCAGTGACTGATTGCACCACTAGTATGCTTTAATTTTTTTTTAGACACATAGGAAAAATCGGTATTTTTTTTATTTATTTTGTGCATTGGTTTTTACAGAACAAGATATTAACACATTACTGACAGATTATAATTCTTTTTTATTTGGACAGTGCACTCAAGAAAAAAAAGGAAGGCAATCTTATTTCTTCTCAATGTTGCTATCAGAAATAGGAATTTACATGCTCCATGTAGTTAATAATTCAATTGTTTACCAATTGTTACCAGTAACAATGTTAATGAGAATGCATTAGTTTGTAAGATGTCACCCAAATGGAAACTTGCAGAAAGTGATCTCAGGTATTTTAAGAACTCCTTGAGCATGCAGAGTGTGCAGTGTCCATGGAAAAAGAAGTGAAACTACTACATCTGAAAATTCTATGTGGTACTTCTATATCAGTGGTTCTCAATCTTTTATGCTTCACGTACCCCCTGGAAATGTGTATGTTTTAGTGTGACAATGGGAATAAAATAAAGCATATATATATACACGCACACACACACACATTAAATTTTGTATTCATAAATTACATATATATCGATAAACACAAAAGATGGCATTTTTGCACACCAGTGTTGCCAACTTAGTGACTTTGTTACTAGATCTAGTGACTTTAGAGCTCTCACGGTGTACCAAAAAAAATTTTACCGCGTACTCCACATTGAGAACCCCTGCTCTACATAAAGGGCAGTATGCCAACAATTACCACACTTTGAAATCGTATTAGAATGGTTTGGAAGCATAAATGACATTTTGGTTGAATTATTCAAAGATAAAGCATGTTTTTAATTTTTAAATAAATGCTATTTAGAAACACTAAACCACAAAATTCCCTGTGACTAGGGATTGTTTATCAAAATTTTATCCAATGTGTTAAAATTAAGTTTTTAAACCGGATAAATTACATATTTAGTAATGTTCAAAAAACTTGCATCATCCTTAAAATTTGCTTTTGTTCTGTATGACACTGGATTGGCATTCTTTAAATTTTATAGTGCTAAAGCTGTGCTAAGGTTCCAAATGTTTGTATTTAAGGATTTCCATTTCAGTGTTTTCTTCAGGACCCAAAATTTGGGAGTTCCAGTTTTTAATGAAATGAGAAGTGAAAATTACTAGATTGACAACAACTACACATGCTGATCAATTAGAAGTGGGATGAAAAGATATTCCTGATCCATTTATTTAACTTATGAAACAGCACTAAATTTGAAAAAAAAAAAAAGTCTGCTATGATGATCATTGTATTTACTTCACCTTGAAGATTTTGTTCAGCCTTGCAAGTAATGCACCAAAAACCCCTTTTTTTTCTTGAGTTGAATAATTTCTTCAATTGCAATTAGAACAAGAAAAACTAGGCTCAGTGTCTTTCTTGTACAAATCTTCAAAGGATAAATAGATACTAACATTCACTGTAAGTGACATTTCTCCCACATATCCCTTATTAAAAATTGCCACATATCCCTTATTAAAAGTAAAAATGAAACTGGAATCAACTAATTACATGCAGTGTTGTCCATCAAATAATTTCCACCCCTCATTAAAAATTTAACCCTCTAATTTTAATTCATGGGAGAAACATGAAAGAGGTTATTCTTAAATGTTAATTTTCAGAATAATAAAAGAATTGATTAGCTTATATATGTTAAATTCTATGCTATACTGTGATTCTGTTTTATTTCAGGCTTTACAAATTATGGCCAAAATTATGCAGGAATGTTGGCATCACACTCCAGCAGTCCGGCTTACTGCACTCCGAGTGAAAAAGACACTTTCAAAATTACAAAGCAGCAGAGAAACAAAAATTGTCTAGAAGTAACCTTTCTACCTCCATGTCATTGTCTCCCTCCTGTACAGTGGCTACAGTAGCCAATGTTATGATCAGGACTGTCAGCCTGATCTTTGGTGCCTTCCCTCCAGCAAGGACTGCAAGTAAATTCCAGGCTCATGCCAAGGCTCACAACAACAGCAAGAATCAGGTAACAGATCCTATGCTGCAGGGCTGTGATGGTGAAGTGGTGTAAAAAATGCACACAAAATGGTTGATAATGCAGACTCATTTCATGTCACTTTTATAAGACGTCTATCAGTGTCAAAAGCTGTTGGTCAACCAGTCCTTGAGCTTGTATATTTGTGCAAGTAATTCAGTGCAGGAAACTGTAAACACAGCTGTGCTGTACAAATACTAAATATTGTATATTCTTTTAACTCCTGTAAAATATCGGACATTGTGTCTGAAGACTGATATATATATATACATATACAAATATATATATAGAAATATATAATTGTACTGTTGGATCAGCTGAGATTAAAAAGCAGTTTTCTACAATTATCTAAGAGAGAGAGAGAGTGCACACTGCCATGAGAAATTGCTCTTTCCACTCATTCATCTTCAAGAGACAAGCTTTTCTGTCTTTAAAAAATTGAAATGTTATTGTGCAGTAAGATACTGTAAAATGGGTGAAATAGTGCTAGCAGTGTAGCATGAATATTTGCAGGAAACAAGAAAGTACAAAGCTGATATATATAATTAAGTATGCATAGTTTCATTTACACCTTTGTTAGACTGTGCCAAATCTGCTGTTGTTATAATAGAAAGGTGAATGGATTTTTTTTATCATATTATATGTTGTATTTCATTACTTTAAACTTCTTTTTGGCTAAAACACCTCAAATGCTATATTAAGGTTGTACAATGTTTATCCTTGACTTGAAACTTCACAAGAATCTTGACATTGCAGCTATTCTTTAACTCTGTTTCTGTCAAAGTGTGAATATATTGGCACCCTTATCAAATTGTTAACATTAAAAGTGCTGATAAATACCCAGTAAATAATGTTAATTTTTACATAGTTTTTGCTACTTTCCATGCAGTTGAAGGAAATCCATATCTGAATGAATCAAAAAGCAATAATTTTAGTAAATACTGGAGTTATTTAGTCTTTTATTTTGTTCTTAATGATTAGAATAAGAGATATGTTTTAAAAATAAAAGTGCCAAAACGAAAGCACAACTGATTTGCTACATTATGATTATTAATTTTTTAGACAAACAGTCTGAAACTTTTTCACTTGAATTTCACAGAACACTTGGCTTATATATATATATACACTAATGTACTAAACACCTTTTCACCATTTTTAAAAGTATTTGTGTATTAAAAAGCAATTTTTTGATGATTTTTTATTTATAATAAACTTTTTCTATCTAAAATTTCTTTACACAGTGTGCAAAAAGGTTGCATGAAATAAACAAAAGTATCAGAATATTTAACTTATGATTTAAAACTTTTTTTTTACTAGAGCTAATGAATTTTTTTGGGGGGGTGGGGGGGGGGAATTGTATTAAATGATCATACTACACAAAGTAGGAATAAGAAAAGAATAATACATAATTTAAATGAAAATGAAAGTATTAAGAGGATTTGGTTGTCTTGAACAAAAGAGCATGTGCTAATCATCATTATTAAAAAAAGTGGAAGGAAAATATTACGTGTTGGGTATATCAGATAGATATGAGTAGGAAATAAATCTTTGGTGTAAATGAATGGGGATGTTCATGCATTGCAACAAGATTCAAGTAAATGGAAATGTTGGATCTATGAAATTTATTTCTGCTGCTTTGATTTTTGTACCCCTTTTATTTTTACTACTACTATTTTGTTTCTGTAAATACCACAACAAATTGAAATATTTATGTATTTTGAAAAATGGGTGCAAAAAAAATATATTGTTGCAAAATGAAGCCATTGTGTGGCTTCTCAAGGTTCACGGTAACATTCTATATGGTCTGTGTCATGATCAAAATATGGGTCTTAAATGTTTTTGAATTTTAGCTTATAGGTATTTTCTGTTAAAAACATAAATTTAAATAGAATGAATAATAAAAATTTCTATATGCAACCTTTGCTAAACTCTATGAAATATCCTGTGGCTTGTCCTAGATGTCAATGAAGTGAAATATAAAAATATGTTGAAAGCTGCAGTAAAGAATGTCATTTATATTTGTATGAATTTAACTCCTTTGGCATGACTTACTCAATACATTGGGTATTTTTCTTACACTAAAAATTGTTAGACATACAGCATGCTCCAAGCTGCATTGATCGGATCTCTGACTCTGAAACTAATAATTGCTGAGATATAATTTATACTGATCACAAAGGTAAAAGCAATAGGAAAATACTTTTAGCATGTTTATTAAAATAAGAGTACTTAAAACTGTTTTGCTGTGATTAATAGTTTAATAAGATCTTGATGATTAGTTTAAATGATGATAAAAGACCAACTTCTCAAAAGTTTACCTTGTTATCCCTTCTTGGTTTGCTAATAATTCGCACTGAAATGCATGTAAAGCAATTAGTTAGTGGAAGCCACATGCTCCTTCCTGGCTAACTCCAAAGGAATATAACACACAACAGGTCAATTGAAATCTCCCTTAGTTATTCCATCCTAATTTTCAAATAATTTATATTAAATTAACTGTAAGACAGTGATACCATATTGGCAAGGCCATCTCTAGAGGAATAAAATTTTAAAATCCCAATGCTTTCAAGTTCTACAGAGGTATGCAGAAAATAAATGTTGGAAGTGTTATTAATGATGTACAAGTTTATGAGGATAATTTAACTGGTTCATAGTATAATGTTCACATGGTAAATATTTAAAATCACTCAGAAATGTTTCCTAATGCTATTTTTATTGCCAAATGTTTTACACAAAAAATTATATATTGCAGGGTGAAATAATCAGTTTTAATTTTTCATTGCAACTTGATTCACTGCTGTAAATTGTAAAAAAAAAAACCTTGATATTCTAATACGATTTGCTTTGGAAGAAAACTACAATTAATAAATCTGTTTGATAAAGAGATTAAAATTAACTTTAATATTTGTCAGTTATGGAACAAAACTTATTTATTAGGAAAATTAGAATAGGCTAGATCAGGCATGGCCAACTGTTTTTGCCCCGTGCCGGATTGGAAAAAAAAAATATTTTCACGGGCCGGATTGGAAAAAAAATATTTTCACGGGCCGGACGAAATATTAAAATTGAAAAATGTTAAGCAAAACACTTATTTCTTTAAGTAAACAAAATTTCATTATGAAATTTGTTTATGAATAATTGTAAGTAAATCAATACAACAAATTAACATAATAACTAATGCGACGTGTTGAGGCAGTTTGCATCGCTTATTATTTTTTTAATATCTGGTTCTATACTTGTAGTAGCTATTCTTAACACAGCCTCCAAATGTAAATCATTCAATCTTGATCTTGTTGTACTTTTATTTAGATTCATTAAAGAAAAGGTTTGTTCACAAATATAAGTTGAGCTAAAGATTGCTAAATACGTCTTGGCAAGTTTTTTTAAATTTCCATATTTTTCATTATTCAATTGCTTATAAAAATTACACAAATTTTCTTGCTCTTCTCGATATTTCTCATGTAATAATTCATCACATTGTAAATTAATTATTTCTAATTGTATATCAACAGGAACGTCAACTTGTACAGAAAATGGATTTCGGATAATAGATAAAATTTTATCAATTTTTTTGAAGCAATCGAATCTCTGCTCGAAATCTGTCATTAGTGCAAGGATGTTTTTATTAAATGTTTTAACCTTTTCTTTTAAAATATTTAAAGATATGGTCTGTAACGTTGGAAAATGATCAAATTTACATTCAGCCAGAATTGTAGAAAAAAGGCTAAGCTTCATTTTAAAAGCTCTTAATTTCTGTATTAAATCATGAGCAAATAAATTTTTTCCTTGTATACATGTGTTAAATTCGTTCAAATGTGTGAGAATATCCAAAGAAAATGCTAAATCACAAATCCAATTTGGATCTAATAATTCAGGAAAATCCTAATTTTCTTTAAGCATTAAAAATATTTTTATTTCCTCTTGAAGGTCCCACACACGTCTTAAAACTTTTCCCAAACTTAACCAACAGATTTTATTGTGATATAGTACATCTAAATGACTGGTATTTAGTTCTTCAAGGAGATCAATAAATTGCCTGTGATTTAATCCTTTTGATCGTAGGAAATTCACTAATTTCACAACTACATTTGTAACATGATCGATTTTTAAAATATTTTTGCACTATGCAAAAATATTTTACTTGCCTGCTGGCAACGTCGCTTGAACATCGAGTGCAGATGAGTATAAAAGTTTTAATTCTTTATAACGGAATCTTTTTTAAAAAATATAGAAGTATCGAGAATTCATTCGATTAATTACTAGAAGTTAAATGTTAATATTGAAAAATTGTTCACGGGCCACATAAATTCATTACGCTGGCCGGATCCGGCCCGCGGGCCGTATGTTGGCCATGCCTGGGCTAGATCATGCTTATATTTTAAAAAGCTCAACCATTCATATCAACAAAAATATCAAATTATATCCATGGTAAAAAAAAAATTATTGCAAGTAAAATTCAAAATAAGGTAAAATCAGACAAAGGTTGCAAACGGAGATTGATAAGTAAATAATTATTAGGATAGTTGTACAAAAATAGTTCTAAATTTATGTAATGTAAGGAGTAATTTTTAAATGAATTTATATTAATAGCACTTTTCATGCTCTGCACTCCTATAAATCTATTTCATATATAAAACATAGATGCTTATGCATTTCATATCTTATTATGCATTTTATATATAAAACATAGATACTTTTAATGGGACTGAAGAAATTATATAAAATTAAGAATTTATGCTCATTTTAAACTTTTTATAATCATTTTTTAGCTAAAATTACTAAAGCAATTCATGCAAATTCATTTTCAAAACTTTTGTGTGTATTCCATATCCTTTGTGAAATATCCATAACATAAAAAAATTGAGTTCTCTGAATTGTGTAGTCAATATTTTTATATAAAATAATGCAGTTTCAATTAATAGCATTGGAACTGTTGATTATTGGCTCGGTAGTTCATTTAATATTAACTTAAAATTTCTGTGGTTTATAACTTAATGTATAATAACAGCTGCAGCTTTAGCACAGTCATGCAAATTTAAAAGTGCAAAATTGTTTGGCCATTTGTAACATAACATATATTGTGTTGTACCTAAATTCCTGCTCAGTGCTCAAACTGGAGTGTGTAATATATGATGTCTTTTGAAACAACAAAATCTTCCCTGTACCTTTCTCAAAACTTGGTTTCATCTGGAAAGTAAGAAATTATATTGATTGGTGTCACAAAAAGTTAGACTGACACTTGTCCTAACTTACTCCTCTCAAACTCGTGAATGCTGCCATTGATCTTTAACTATTATGGTGCTGAAAATTAATAAGCTCATTTCCATGGTAGGAACACAAAAGGAGTATTCAAATTAAGTACTCAGGAAAGCACTTGTAAAATTATACATTCGATGTTTTCAATCATAATATTAAAAATATTTAAAGCAGATCATATGGTTTTGTAATGCCACATTTGGGCATTTGCACCCTTAATCCATTTAGTTTAGCTATCTTTTTTATTGCAATAAAAATCATGAAAATAATATTTACAAAACTACTTTTGTTACTTACATAAATTTTACATTAAACTTGCACTAAAAACAGCGATAAAAAGTGTGGGGTGGAGGGGAGTATTAAAAGTGATAATCTGGTCACTCCCTATTATTAGGCTGCCCACAAATCATAATCTACTTTTGCCTTACCACAGATTCATCTATGGTGAACAATTATTTAAAACATAGAAATCAGGTTTATTTATCACAATAATGTCTACCTGTTAAGTATCAGACCACTCAATAGATGGTCAGATAGCACTTATTAGATGTTATTGCATTGTTTCATTCATTAATGTTATTATCTGTTAATTGCACCTGTTATGGACTATGGGTGAATTATTTTTGGAATTTCTTGGATTCCACTTTCAAGGAAAGCATAGTTTGAATATAGAATCTATCAATGTAGTATTTACATTGATAGATATTATAAAATGTTCTCAAATTGAGCATGACATAAAGTTAGTCAAGCTCAGATAATACATATTTATTAGCAATTTCACTTGAATGGAAAAGAATATTTCTTAAATGTAAAAGATACTAGCCATTAAAGAAATCATAAAGTACAGGTGCAAATCTAAATTTTAATGGATTAAAAAATTAAAAATTTCATTTTAATTATAAATTTTTTTCCACTTTGAGCACTGTTTTACTAGTCCAGTATGAACTTTTAAAGCTAAGCAGAACATTTGTTTGACATTTATTATTATACTTCCTTGCATGAGTAGTGTTTTAAGAAATATTAAATTGCCAAAATGTATACTCTTTATAATTTAGTGTTTTAAAATTCAGGCTATTGGAACAGCTTACAATTATGTAATATGAAATGGGTATTCTGAAATATTCTATTGGAGACATTCTCAGTATCGTTGCTGATAAATACAACCCACAAAACTTTATACATATCTCATTGTCATGTCTTAAAAAATGAAAACATTTCATTTCTAAATTTCCAAACATTTATTTTATTCTTTACTTGATAAATCAAACATCTAACGAATAGGCATACATCACCTTTATTCTATTTCGTGCGAGTTTTGTTCTTTTTATATATATAATAACGTCTTGAGGTTATAGTTTATCATTTCTGTAAATGTTTTAATTTTTATTGTATTCATGTAGAGATTGTATTATATATATATAAGAAATACTTTAAAAGAGATATTAATATATCAGAATTCAAACTGCAGCTGTGCCATCTTTATGAAATATTTAATCCAGTATTAATAAACATTTGGTCCAAAAGTTAATAGAGCAAAAGAGAATAATTAGAAAATTATTAAAAAATAATAAAAATTTCTGTCTTTTCTGGGAAGATAATTATATCTTTTTTTTAATTAGCTTATGACAGATGTGAATTATAAATTTTTGGTTATTTTCCTATCATATTTGATTGCAAAACATTCAATCTGGGTTACTGCAATAAAACAATGCATTTCAAAAAGTAGTTAGAATTCCAAAACAAGCTGAGCAGGTAGATATGGATTTAAAGGAACTGAGATTTTTTTTTGTTATATTTTACAAAAGTGTAAAATGCAGTTCTTGTTGATATTTGAATGCATTTTCTGTTAAGCCAGCTTTTTCTTGATTTTAGCATGATGTAACATGCACAGAGAAGCATAGTTCAATTTAAAATTACACTCCTTGAGACTCAAATATTTAAAAACTAGGGTGACTGTCAATAGTGTGTTAGGCTTATAATCTGCAGTTTCCAGGTTTGAGTCTCAATCCCATCTATCCTCGGTGAGAAAGAGGGCACCAGTTGACTTGAAATCTGTCGAATGGGACATTAATCTGTGGCCCCATATGCAGGAGAGCCATAGTCTGTGTACATTAAGGAACATGCTTGAAGGGAGGCTTCCATCTGTCTCCTAACAGCTGTCCAGTGGTCCCCTTCCCCTCCAAAACTTCTCTGAGCCCTTGAAGTCCTTGTGACCTGGCCATTTGCCCATTGTGTGCAAAAAGTGCTTCTCAGCAGCAGACAATATAAAAACTGTTGGTATGAATTGAAATATTTGTTTTTAACTTGTTATGATGAGTTAGGGTTGCTGTTAAAAGTGCATCTTAAATAGTCAACAATTAAGATATTTTATATAGTTCGTGTATGATCACAAAAGATAAAGTTCAACAAAATGATGGAATTATTAGATTGAAAAGAACTTCTTTTGATAATTAATAGTTACTAAAAACTACTATTCCTAATATTTTCATAATTATGTAATTGAGAACATGGTTGGTCAAATGCCTTGTATATAAGGTATTTAATTTTCTGAACCAATAATCTGGAAAAAGCTTAATTATTACAGTCAAGGCTTAGTAGATAGATAAGTGGAACTTTTCACTAAAATCTGAAGAAACTATGGATTTTTTATGTATAAAATAATCAAAATAATCAGTGGCAATGCCTAATTTACTAATATGTTATGTACTTTAGCAGTTTATATACATTACTTGGGGGAGGAAATACATTTCCTAATCAAGTTATGACTTTTTCTGCTATGCACAATAACAACTCCTTTTTTTTACCTTTGAGGTCACTGTTTTGCTTGACATCCTTTATACAAATAATGCAATACTTCTCTGATTTATTACCCAGCAGAGTGGGAGGGGTGAGATGCAGTTTCAGTTTTATGTATTGTAATAGAGTATTACAGCAGTTAGGAGAACCATCTGAAGAAAATTATGATTACAGAAAGTTGTTTGATGAATGAAACAGGAGGTCATTGTATGAAATGCACATTTGGGGGAAGTGGTCACTGTTATATTTAACTTTTTTTTTAAGTAGAGTAAGTTTTTGCACTTAGAAAATAATCATAATCAAAAGGAAATAATTTTAATACAAGTAATCTGCTTAATATACTATCACATTTTAAACTAACCACATTTTAAGAAAATTTTTATACAATAATGTAATTTTTTTTTGGCACTGCTTGTATAACGCATTTGTTTTAGACCAGATTTAGGCAGACTAGAACCCACAAAAAATATCAAATACTGGATATCATTTAATATCCAGTATTTCTGGTGTATTCCTTTTGTTTTTGTATCTACTTGTTAAAATATGAAGGTTGCCTGAAAAGTAATATTTCTAAATATTTTCTTGCAATATTGGTATTTGTTTGAACTTTCACACACATGAACTGTGACAGTTTATTTTCCTTCATGCTCACCTTTAACATGGAATATGCAAAAGTTTGAATTCCAACTAGTTGAAAATTTCTGGAGACTTGTGACTTTTTATTAACATCTGTCTTACAGCTTCAATGTCTTTAAAGTAGAGTTGTGCAGGGAATTTTGCAAAGGACCAAACAGATCAAAAGTCTTGGGGAAGGGGGGGGCTCTAGATCAGGGCTGTATAGAAAGAATTGCAATACACTGTACCCCCAATCTTGCAATTTCTTCTGTTATCCTCTGATTTGTGCATGTTGAAGTATATTTCTCCCATTTGTTCTTTGAATTTGTGCAGTGTCCTAACATTGTTCTTAGCTAATGTTAACACAGGTATCTTTAAAGATTTTCTCATAACTGTAAAGCTGTCTTGGTGGAACCACCTTCATCAGAAAGAAGTTCAGTACCACACCACTTTTGCCAAATATTTGCATCAATATCATCGCTTTTCATACCTTGTTTAGTATACTTGGATGTAGTGTAAATGGATCTGAGTTTCACTTGCAGATAAGGCATGGACTTTTTTTGTGTGTGTTATCTTTTTGTTGAAATTTCTTGACAGACTCCTGTCAGATCTCTGTGGCAACAAGCTATTTAAGGAGTAAATTTTTTTGGGTATCTGGCAGATATTTATAAACTATCAGGGAATTAGCAGAAAGTTTCCATATACGTGATTGAAATATCCGTAAAATGGACAAAAAAAAATTGTAAAAAGACATAGAGGTATCACTTTTGGTGCACCCTTCTATGTATATTTCAAAGATTGAAAGAACTGGGTGTCAACAATAGACATAAACAGTTTTATCAATCAATAATATTGTTGAGTAAAGATGACACTCTTAATAAATAGTAAGTTTTAATTATTTTAGTATTTCTGGTTCTAACATGGTTCCCAACCTTTTTAATGTGAGACTCTTGTGAGAAATTATGAAAAGGTATGGGCATTATTAAAATATGAACGAAAACAAAGGAATATTGTTAACCCTTCCAGGTCTAGCTATTTTTTCACTCTGATCATGCAAAATAAATTAACTTCAGAACTTTTTTGCCAAATAACTAATGAAAGAAATTATGGCATGTTATTTGCCAAATTCTGGATTTTCTGAAAATGAAATATTTAACAAAAAAAAGTTTTATTTTAAAAAGACTTTTTTTAGAGTCATGTAGTAAAAAAAATTCATCTGGCAACACAAAAATTTATTTAAAAAGCAAAAGTAGAATGCACATGAAATAGAAAGACTATTTCTGAATAACAAAAATTTTCTTGTTTAAACATTTCTTCCGTTTCGTAATTTTATTCTCCGTGCCATAAAAAAATAAAATGAATAAATACACCCTCAAGCAGCTGCTTGCCACAGAGGTCTGACAGGAGCCTGTAAGTTTATATGCCACAGTAGGAGATCTGAGAGGATGGCAGGACCTCAGCAGAAAAACGACACACACACATCCATGCCTAATCCGGGGCTCGAACCCAGGTCCCTTAGATCAGTAGCCAAGCGTGCTAACCACTCGGCCACCATACTTTGAGAAAAGTCCGGACTTGTTGCAGAGTCCAATAAACAAGTTAACTTTAGAATATTTTTTAATAAATTACTAATCAACAGAACTAGGTCATGTTATATACCAAATGAAAAAGAATTTAATTTTGAATTTTATTGAAGTAAGAAATATGAGCATTATAGTAACATTTTAATGATAATTTTTACAGTGAAATACCGAAAAAATAGGTACATATTTCATAATTATTTCCAAAATCTTCCGTTTTTAAAAATATTTTTTTTTTTACTTTTAGCAGATTTTGGAAAATTTAAGGAAAACTATTTTGACAATAGTTCAAATCAAACTTCTGAACTTAAATCAGGTGATTGCTTCAATACAGAGTAACATTAATAAACAAATTGGCAATACCGTATAGCGCTTCAAAAATATGGTAATCAGATGGCTTTGCCGAATTATTTATATTGTAGTTTAATGAAATATGCATCGAATGAAAAAAGAAAATATTATTTTAAAAGATATATGTAAGAAATTTTAAAACGGCAATTATTTTTCCATTCTGAAATAGACAATTTTATTTTACACAGATACTACTATATAAGCAGATTGTAAAGCATATGTTAAATGATAGTTCTGCATAAAATATACATAGGGAATTTTACTAATATATTTTTATCATAATAATGTTTAACAATTGAAACTGATAGGCAGTTTGGAAATTTAATTGGGACAAAGAAATATTTTAATTCGTGTAAAAAGAAAAGTAACATATACTTGGGTCCAGATGGGAAAATTTTCATATTTATACCAGCTATTCTTCTAATTTTTATTTAAATTAATAGCAATTTTTTTTAATATTATTTGGTTGTAGTGTAAGCCAACTTAGTTTACGAATTATATCTCTGTCACAGCTATGACTAAAAAAAAGATATTTTTTCGTCATTTATCTCAGAATAAAGTTTTGTATCTTTAGATAGTGCTTCCCAACTGTGATCCTACGAAAATTGCCTAATGGTGAAAAATTGAATTTTTTTAATCTTATGTTAATTTATAGCAATATGATTTTAGTTACATTTCTGTTTTAGTCATATTTTTCTACTGTACCATTTGTAAAACTTTTCTATAGTCTAAAACAGGCCTATCCAACCCAAACTTTATTGAAAAGCCACTAGGGGAAAATTCTCTATTTAAAAACATGCAATTTAATGAGTAATGAATTAGACAAAATAACTTCCTAAAGAATCAAAAAAATTCTTGATTTAAAAACAAAAATATGCTAACTATAATATGAATCAGCAAAATTGTTCAGTTATATACCTAACAACGTTTGGCCAAAAAAATTGGAAGAAATGAGCCAGATTTAATTCAGTATATCGATTGTTTTATGAGCTGCGGGTTGGATGGACCTGGTCTAAAGCAAACTACAAATAGCCTTCACCTACTTCATGAAATCAGCATAAGTTAGGATTACATCAGAAATTTTTAAATTTCCATAGTAATATTTCAGGAATTGTAGAAATTTCTTAAGGCAACTGGATATATTTGGGAATCACTGTTGCAGATGGTGCAGCCGCAGTTTTTCAATCAGACTTAAATATTACCCGAAACTTTTCCAAATTGCATTTTATATTTTTTTGCTTTGAGACTTATTCAGCTACTTAAATTCTACTTTTGGCAGCTTGTTTCAAAACTGCTCTCTGCTCATAAAGGACACTCATGCTTCATGTGCCATATATTCTACAAATATAATGCTGTTTTGCCATATATTTGTACTTGGTAGTTTTTATTCTATGTTATATTTTATTTGTTTCTTGGAGTTTGGGGAGATCAGTGGATTTGAACAATGTATATAGTATGTTCTTATTTTGTATTATTTCTAGGCGTCCGCGAGTCATTAATAAATAAAGGGAAGACTGCATCTTTTCGTAAGAATGCCAAGTGATAATGACAGTGCAGAAAAATACAGCAACAGCATCATAAAAAAAAGTAATAATTATTTTATTTTCAGTACAATGCAATTGATTGAGCATTAATGTCCCTTTTTTTAATAAGCATTGCATAGATACATATATTCAAAAATGTTATCTGAAGAATTTGACAAAATTCCAAATTGAGTAATCACTTTTACACTTTCATTAAGATTATTTTAGTTATATCCTATTTGTTTAAAGTATTTTACTTTTAATGTATATTTACATCTGTTTAAATATTAAAACAAAGTTATCAAATTAGTGAAAGTTGCTGTCAAATAATCTCAGGAATTATTTTTCTTTTGGAATGTTTACAGCATTAGACACAAAACCAGTTTCACTCTTTATTAGCATTTACCAGCATACCTTCGATCTGTAATGTGAAAAACCTCTTTCACGGAAATATAAGCAAATTTTTAAATGCTCTTAATTTTAGAAAATAATTAAAGAACATTATTGTACTGCAGGACAATACCCTTTTGAAACAAGTCACTATGATGAATTTGGCTGCTCTTTGATGACTTGATGTTGAAGTTTATGGGGCACTGAAAATTTTCCTGTTTATCTGATGAAAACTTTCCACTGCAAGGTATTTATGTCCTATCACCATTGGTCTTCATTTGATATTAAAATAATTTGGAGGTTTAAATTACAAGGAAAGATATCATTCACTGGGTAACTCTTGCAGGTTTTCTTCTGGGCACTGAAGTTGGTTACCATAGATTGTCAAATACTCTCATACTCTTGATTGCACCCAAGTACAGCGAATTACTCAAGCTATTTAGCCTAAACTAGGTAAATTCATATGGCTCAATAGCAGATTAACTGCAGTAATACAGGGTTAGTTCGAGGTCTTAAGGACAAAATGATCTTATTTGCCAAAATAGTGTATATGTTTTCGCATGCTAGAAGTGTTTTTACTTATCTTTGGCCAATTAGTAGAAAAGTAAGAGCTTCATAAGTATATTGTTTTTGTATTATTTTACTGCAAATGCAATAATGTAAAAATAAAACTTGTACCTTGTAGGGATATTTCATAAAGACTCTGACCCTTTGTGCTCTAAAAATAATACGTTATATGTACGTTATGTATTATCAATGGTGCATAAATAAGAGAAGCTCTTTTATTAACTGCCTATTCTCAGTGATGGGAAGATAGATGTTAGTGTCAAGTAATGTACTGAGATAGAAAGAAATTCAAGCATGGCTGACACATAAAAGATACCTTGGAATAAGAAAGTTATTTCAAATAAGAAAACTCACCATATCTTGATGATCAATATAGAAAAGACTAAAAAAAAGAATGCTCCATTTTGCACAAAATCTATACTCAGTTCATTTTAAAAAAGCACAGTGAAATGAATTTCACAATAAATTCGTATTATCTGCCCCAATAACAGTTCAATGATTCACTTACTCCTTTAAACCTCTGGCTCTTCGTTGATTTGGCCATTTAATCTATTGTACAGGTGAAAAAACGTTTGGTAAAATAGGCCAACCTTGATCTGACATGTAAAAATAATAATTGGCTTAATAGGTTAATTTTTACTTTAAATTGCATAAGATGATTGGTGTGATACACTGTAGC
Organism: Ryuthela nishihirai; assembly: GCA_038380435.1. Taxonomy (NCBI): domain Eukaryota; kingdom Metazoa; phylum Arthropoda; class Arachnida; order Araneae; family Heptathelidae; genus Ryuthela; species Ryuthela nishihirai. Next base: position 49,776,023 of record JAWZYU010000015.1, read on the forward strand.
AGTTAATTTTAACAAGACCAGGTTGATGTACCGAAATTCGCTTTTGAAATTAAAAAGGTATTTATGATTTTTTTTTTTAGATTTCCTTTTAATATTAAATGTGCTGCTTGTAAAAAGGAATGAAAAAGTCTCAAAACTAAAGAAACCAAATTAATTTCATTGCTTTTAATAAAAGCCCAGTAAAAATAAGTTCGAACAGATGTGGCTGTATTTCTTTGCAATGTCGAAATCTCTTGGCATAGTGAGTTTGTAGCAAATGGGTGTTGAAGAAGAAAGGCAGAGAAAATGCTGAGGGGCTTCCTGTACACAAATCTGTAAAAAAAATGACCGGTTCGTTTCAGGTCGTGTCAATCAGGTTCACAGCACTTTGAATGTACAGGGAAATAAAAAAATGAATTATATTTCTATGGAACAACGAAAGAAATCTACTAAAGTACCTTCCGAGACAAATAAAATCTGGTTTTATTGTGGTTCTCTTGTCATTTACTTTATTTAAGGCCTCGTGACACGTAATGCTTTTTCAATACGTTAAATATTGCATATTTTCGCATTAAATAGCATATACAGTAATTTGAAATAAAGTTAAAAATTAAGGTATATGTTCAGTACCGTCGACAGGATGTAGCATAGAGGCAGCCTGCCTTACGCGCCTGTAATGGTCCACCCATTCACTTTTACTTTTCCTTAATCAGTTTTGCTTAATTTACGCTGTATTTATCAATTTGGGGATTATTATTTCATTTTGTGGACATTGCACTCCTTGTTCCGAGAGTAATCGCTTGTAATAAAAACTAAATAGCAATTGGAGATTTTCTTATATTTTTGCCTTATAATCCATTAGGGGCGATATTTAATTGTTTGCGACAGGGCGTGATCTAATTGGCTACGGCCTTGTATATATTACACAGTCATATCTTTTAACTCTCAGGATGCATTATTGAAATCGAAGCCAGGGGCATAGGGATGGGGGGAGGCTTCCCCCCAAAGTAACTCGGAGTTTGCAAAATTCGAAGCGACTTCGTAAAATCTAGATGAGTTGTGAAAATTCGTAATCTTTTTTTTTTTGCAAGATTAAGGGGAGTTGTGAAAATCGAGGCGACTTTGCAAATCTAAGACAGTTTGGAAAATGGACAGATTGCAAAATTTAGAGCAGTTGGCAAAATTCGAAGTCGGTAAAATTATGGCGAGTTGGCAAAATTCAGGTGAGATGTAAAAATTTGGATCTTTTTCTGTAAAATTATGGCGAGTTGGCAAAATCGTGGAAAGGACAAAATTCAGATGAGATGTAAAAATTTGCAATCTTTTTTCTAAAATTATGGCGTGTTGGCATAATCGAGGCAACTTCGCAATATTTAGGAAAGTCGGCAAATCTTGGGGAGCTGGTAAAAATTTGGGTTTTTTTTCTGTAAAATTGTGGCGAGGTGGCAATATCGAGGAAACTTTGCAAAATCTAGGGCAGTTGACAAAATTCGAATCCACTTGGTAAAATACGGGCGAGTTCTGAAAATTGGGATTGTTTTTGTGAAATTAAGGAGAATTGACAAAATCGACAAACTTGGAAAATTTTTGGAGAGTTTGAAAAATTTGAAGTGACTTGGCAATTCAGGAGAGATGTAAAAATTGCGATTGTTTTAGGAAATTAAGGAGAGGTGGTAAAATCGAGGCAACTTGGCAAACTCTAAGGAAGTTGGCAAAACTGGAAACCACTTGGTAGATGTGAATTGGGATTGGTTTTTTGAAATTAAGGAGAGTTGGAAAAACCGAGAACTCTTGGCAAAATTTGAATCCACTTGGTAAAATATAGGCGATTTATGAAAATTGGGATTTGTGTAATTAAGGAGTGTAGGACAAATCGAGGAAACTTAACAAAATGTAGGGCAGTTCCCACAATTCGAAGCCACTTGGTAAAATACAGGGGAATTGTGCCTTGTACAATTAAGGAGAGTTGATAAAATTCGAATTGACTTGGGAAGATGTAAAAATTGCATTTTTTTCTGTAAAATTATGGCGAGTTGGCAAAATTCGAATCCAATTGGTGAAATATAGGAGAGGTGTGATAATTGGGTTTGTGAAATTAAGGAGAGTTGACAAAATCGTTGGAAAAATATTGGGGAGTTTGAAAATTTTGAAGTGACGACAAATAAGGAGAGAAAGATTTGATTGGGATTAGTTTTGTGAAATTAAGGAGAGTGGCCAAATCAAGGGAAAAATTACACTGACTTGCTACAATTTAGACGAGATGTAAATATTGGGGTAATTTCTGTGAAATTATGGCTAGTTGGCAAAAATTGTAAGTCAAATGGCAAAATGCAAGAGAGCTGTGAAAAATTTCCTGGCGAATTCTATCCCACCAAGCGAAAATCTAGACATACGCCCCTGATCAAAGCGTTAAACGAGGTCTGTACACTAGTATTCCGATGGAAATATTTATTTAAAAATTCTGCAATCTGTCCAATGGAAAGTAAAGTATGTGTAGAAGAGGCATACTCTATGCACTTCAAGCACATGCTGGACTTTTATGGCTTTGACAAAAGGCAACCATCTGTCTCCTGACCAGGTACATATTCAGGGGTCTTGCAAAGCTCTAAATTGGAAAATGATAAAACTATTCACAGGCGCAGTTTAAAGATAAAGTCGTGTTAACAACTGATTGAAAAAAAATACCAAAGCAGTTGCAGTTTGTAAGGGCATGCACGTCCTTGGATTTAGTTTGAAAGGGGAGGGCGGGTGTTGTTTGAGCAAAAAACAAGTAGGATTTTCCAATTACTAAAATATTCCAATGACCAGGAAGAGTTACAATGATATTCTATGTGTAATAAAATTTACTAAAATATTCCAATGACCAGGAAGAGTTAAAATAATATTCTATGTGTAATAAAATTTTATAGTTGTTTTTTAAATATTTTTATTAGTCTCACATAAACTATGCAGCTAAAATGATTCAAAAGGCTCCTGTTTTGGATTTTAAAGCAGGTGGAAAAGTTTGAAATTTCGTATAAGACGAGCGAATTTTCTGAAGAGGGAGGAGGAAGTCTGGACCCCTTGATCCTCATCTTTTGTGGTGAGAAGAAGCGAATAAGCTTCTACATAAATTGCTTCGAATGCCTCTATACAACAACCCCCCCCCCCCCCCTCACACTTGAGCAGGCTGCTTATATAAGGAGAAGGGAAAGATTTTTTTCAAGGCTATAAAAACACTTAGATTCAGCACTCCCTGAAAAAATCCCGGATATGTGCCTGTAACTAAGAGTCAATTCTTTCCTCCTACCCAGTTCTGCTGTGAAAGAATGCTAGATTTTAAGAAAGAAAGGTGTTTGAATGTAATCTCTGCACCAAAATTTTTAATACTGATCAAAGGTAGAGGACGTGCGAGATATGCAAGATCGTCATCAAATAGTTGAAACCTATTTCTCGTTTACATATTGCAAAATATGTTAGCATTACAGGTAAAAAAATGTTTCATTAGTCCTTTGAGGAGTATGATTTTGAGTCTAGACTTGAAATTTTTTGTTACAGTTTGGGGGGTCGAACATCTGGTTACAAGTATGGTGCACTCTCGACTGGGCCGCACTGTTTCTCCGTTGAAAATACGAAGGTTTTGTATAGTATTCAAACTATAAAGGGCAGAAGAGAGTAAAATGTTGCTCAGAAAGTAAACTGCAAATTTTAACCCCCACCATCCACAAAATTTTCGATGAGTCCCCTATTTAAAATATTTTCCGCAGGTGATTTTTTTTGTTGTTGTTGAACCTTAAAGCTCTTTTTACTTTTCTCCTCTAAACTTGCGAGATTACCACTTAGGTCACTGCAAGCCATAAAGACCAGTAAATGCGCCAATTAACGGGAATTTTAAAATGGCCACCCCCTCCGACCATACACAACAATTACCTAATAACAGGAAACTCTATATGCCAATTATAAAAGCAGGCTGAAGATTTGCAGTATCAAGTGTAACATTGATTTGATTTGCATGTACAATAGTTTAAATTATAATTCATTAATAAAAGGAGTACAAAGGGAACACTTATCTTTTAAGATCACGCTAAGGCAGAGCGAGTAGGACATCTATCCTGGGTTCAATTCCAATTAATATATGATCAGTTTTTATTACTATGTGAAATTCAATAGATTGCAAAACAATTCTTGCTCTGGATGTGAACATCTCCTAATTTTGCTCTAAGTGGTGCAGAATTGGTGAACACTGTTCTGAACACCCTTTCTTGGATTTTGCAGTATTCATTTAACCCCCCCCCCCCCCCCCCCCCAGTCGCTGAGTTTTCCAGCATTCAAACGACTCCAATCCCCGAGTTTTTCAGATAACCCTTCTCCGAAGAGTAGCTTCTGAAACTCGAATCTTAAATTTTTAACCTCAAGACAGATCCTTCAATCCTTGGAACTTGTGTAAATACATACATCTGTCACGTTTATATATCTTTAACTATTAACAATTTCTTGTGCCTAAATCAAAATAAAACCCATAGTTTTGACCATGAATTTATGAAAAGGTTTATTTCTTCTTTGATCAAATTTATGAAAATTTCTCTTTCATTCGTTATTTCTCTTTGAATTTATAAAAAGGTTTATTTCTTCTTTGGAAAGGTTTATTTTGGTCTTTGATCTTAGATGCTTATTAGGCAGCAACTGCAGCACAACAATCGCAGGGAAAGTAAAAACAGTGGAGGATGGTGTCAATCGCGATGAAAGTTGATTAAATTATTTATTAGCATTAATTCGTTCCATTCATTCACAATATCGCTGTGATGTTTTATTTGTGTGCCTACCTCCCCTTCTCTTGCCATCATTTCCTACGATCGGCGCTGATCAGGAACATTTACGTGATAGACAATTTCAAGAGCTAGTGGTTTAATTGAAAATATCGACTGCTACTAAACATAATTCTTAGGCGAGACAATAGCAGTGATGTGCAGTAGCCCACAAGATATTAAGATGAAATCAAAAAAGTGATCAATTGTTGCAATCTCGCTAAGCATTTTATTCTTATTTAAAATTTAAATTGCTCAAAAAGCTGGAACTTCAAAATTGCGTCATTTGCTTAATGTTCTGTCAGGAGTTTTTCAGACTGTGAAGATAATTCACAGATCTCTGTTTTTAGTAGTGATGACACCATTTTAATTTTAAAATAGAAATTCCAATATGTAACACAGGAAGACTCAATATCACCATCTCAAGGTTCGAGGTGTTGTAAATATGGTGAAATTAGCCTCCAGAGAAGAGGCTCCCTACACCAGTCATAACGAAATAGTGAGATAGCAGATGCAGAAGAATCTGCCTCTCAGCTATCCCTCAAAAAAAAAAGGCTCTATTCAGGACAATGTAAGATGTAGGACATTAGACCTTGCAGAGGAGGCCAATGTTCCGAAAGTAGTCAGTGACTACATGGAAGTGCTCTCGCTGCAGCTTCGTATTGTCGTTGTTGCCAAGAAGAGTAATGGTGTAGTCAGTGGTTCCGATAGCATTAGCTCCTGGAACATAGCTTCTTGTTCGGCATTGTAGCTGGAGCAGAATCTGTGATACAGTCTCAGGTGTGCTGCAAGTGGCACATTCTGGGCTGTAAACTCTGCCAAGAGTGTGAAGTGTAGAGTTGCTGTAGATGACACCAACTCGGAGACGATGGAGGGTCTCTTCAGATCTGCAGAGATTACCGAGGTTAGGAGCAGTGAGAGAAGGTTCAACCAGGTACCTGAATGAGGAACAGCTGCTGTTCTACCACTGAGCAAGACGAAACTGGCTCATCAGATGTGAGACAGAGCTCTTGCAGTCGCTGAGAGAGAGAGAGAGTAATTAGTTACACACCACTGACTCTCCAGCACTTCCTTTGCGGTGTGATCAGCGAGCTCATTGCCAGGTATTCCTACATGGGATGGGATCCACTGGAAATGGATCTGGCAGATATGACCGATGGCAGATTTGATTTGGCAGAAGTGACCAAGGTGCAAGTCTCCATGATCTGGATGAGGAAGGGGTTGCAGCTATTGCTATCTCGCTTCTGGAGAGCTTCCAAGGCTGACGCTGTTATAGAGGATGACAAAGTTGCCACTCTCGAGGCTGAGGGTGAAAAGTACAGCCTCAAGAACAGCATGAAGCTCTGCACAGGTGGAGAAGGTTAGATGCGGGAGACGGAAACCTCTGGTGATGCCAGTATCGGGGATGGCAGAGGCATCACGTTGCCTCTCCCGGTCCACAGATCCATCAGTGTAGACTTCAGTACATCTCTCATATCGTTCAGTGACATAGGTGGAGAGAAGTCTGATGGCCAATGGATCAGAGTCGCTCTTCCGACCAAGTGAAGGGATAGTGACACTGATAATAAGATCACTGTTCCTCCAGGTTAGAAGATCAAGGAAGAGAGTATTGCCAGCATCTGTCCCTGCCAGTTCGTGCGTTTGGAGCTGGCAGGAAGGACACAGTTGTAGAAGTCCTTGGCGGACAGGGCGATGGCAGAGTGAGGCCTGTCATGCAACTTCCTGAGAAGCTCATAGTTAGAGTTCAGGGAATGGAGCCTCAACAGATGACACAGTATATCTCTACCAGTGCAGGTGGAAAGGCATGTCATCAGCCTCTGCAATGACAGACTCATTAGGTGTGTTAGGGCAGAGTTGCAGAGATATAGTGTGGACAGTAGCCAGCTTGCTGAGCAGTGTAGCAGAGGCATTGCACAGAAGGCGACCACTGTAGTTGACGAGGGAGAGGATCAAGTGCTGGTACAAGACCAGGAGAGTCTTGCAGGAACTTCCCCACTGGGTACCAGCAAGGAAAGACAGTATATTTCTCTGCGCAGTGACAACTGTCCTAAAATGCTGGATGTGAGGCCCCCAGCTCAGCCTGCTGTCCAGGACCACACCAAGGAACTTATGCTGATAGACGGCCTTGATGTGATCTGGCCCGAGCAAGAGGTCAGGGAAGGTGGGTGGAAGGCGTCTTCTTGTGAGAACCATGTCCACAGTCTTATCAGTGGAAAGAGTGAGGCTTAGGTTTTTGAAGAACTTGACGCCCATGTCCACAGCTTGTTTCATCACGAGCTGAGCATGGTAGGGGTCCTGGCTTGGGAACCAGATGCAGATATCGTCTGCATAAATGCAGTTTAAAAGAGATTATAAATGTAGGAAAAAATGTGAAATACAATATAGTTATTTGAAATACTAAGGTATCAAATGGGTATTCTACTGATTGGGAACCCATTCAGGTTAAAAGGATAAATAAAACAAAAAATATTCAAAATATTAATTTCCACTCGAGTCGAGAGGGTAGGCCTGACAGTAAGATGTTCAGTAACATCGGGCTGAGGACATCCCCTTGAGGTACTCCATGATTGATGGTGTGGGAGACGCTGAGCATGTTGTCCAGCTTCATGCAAACAGTCCTGTTGGAGAGGTAAGCTGCGATCCACTTGATGATATTGCCTCTGAGGCAGAGGATCATGAATCCTGCAGAGAATATCCGAGTGGGAGAGGGAATCAAATGCCTTCTGGATGTCGAAGAAGACAGCAACAGTAGTCTCTCCCATGGACCATGCCTGATCAGCAGCAGAGATGAAGTCAATGAGATTGTCCGACGTGCATCTCCCTTTGCGGAAACCCGAGAGACTGTCAGGGAGGAGGCCATTGGACTCTAGAAACCATTCCAGGCGTACAAGGACCAGTCTTTCTAGGATCTTGCAGAGGCAAGATGATAGAGCAATGGGCCTGTAAGAGGACATCTCAGTAGTGGGTTTCCCCTGCTTCAAGATAGGCATGATGTGTGTTGCCTTCCATGATTCAGGTACTGTACAGGTGGTCCAGGAGTGATTGAAGGCTTTAAGAAGCACAAGCAGAGCCTCAGGTGACAGGTTAGCTAACTGAGTATAGCTGACACCATCAGGGCCTGGGACCGACGAGCGCTTCGAAGCCCCAATAGCAGAGGTGAGTTCCTGCAAGGTGAAAGGATCATTATAGTAAGGCTCAATCCCAGAGCAGGGCTCCTGAGCTGTAACCTGATCATTCACCGGTGGAGCAGGAAGGGAAGAGGTGAGGTGCCGCAGAAAGGCATTAGCAGTGGCGGCTAAGTCCTCCCCATGGGATAGGGCAAGGTTATGGAAGGGGAAGGCAGTCTGCGGCTTCCCCGTCAGGTTCCTGATGAACTTCCAGACTTTCCCAGAAGGGGTGAAGACATTGATGCTGGAGCAGAAGGATCGCCACCTGAACCTTTCACGCCGGTTAAAGTACCTTCTGATCGCAGCATGTAGCCTTCTAGCATAAAGAATGTCTGGAAATCTACCAGAGTGGTGGGTGCACCTTTCAGCTCGGCAGCGAATGGTGCGAAGCCACTTGTAGTGGATATCCGGAGGAGGAAGATGCCCAGGTGTAGAGATCGTAACAATGCAGGCATCAGAGACAGCAGTGAGGGCCTCTGACACTGCGCTGAGATCTGTAGCATCGATGGCAGCAGGTCCTTCAGGCGAGATCTGCTGAAAGAGCTGCCAGTTGGTAAGCATCAACGTTCTTCTCGAGGCTGCACCTCCCTTGGGAAGCTAGGAGATGTGCAGCTGGAAGTGGTCACTGCCCCAGGTGTCAGGGTCAACTGACTAGCTGAGGCTTTGACCAATGCCCTAAAGAACAGAGAGTCAGATCAATGGAGCTGTAGGTACTCGGAGGTCTGTAGAACGTGGGTGAGCCATCATTGGTGATAAAGAGATTGTGCTGCAAGATGACATTCTCGATATCCTCCCTTCATGATCACTGATGTCTCCGCCCCAGGATGGGCTGTGGGCATTAAGGTTCCCACAGAGAATCCAGGGCTGAGGGCACTGCGAAAGAATGTTCTGTAAAGTGGATACAGGAAAGGTAGTGTAAAGGCCAGATGTAACAGGATATCAGGGTGACATCATGGCTGTTCAGCCGGATGCGGCATGCTACGAAATCACTGTTCGCATCAGTGAAAGTGAGATCAATAGCATGATGAGTGACATTCTTGTGCACAAGAATCGTCGCATTGCGGGAGAGCAGATGACCCTTGCTCGTGTGCACAATATAGGGATGGAAGACATAGTGATCAGGAAGGTTGGCCTCACTGAGAGAGCAAGGATGGGAACTGGCATGATATTGATGTAGTTCCAGACGTCAGCAGCCTTGCTCCTGAAGTCCCTGCAGTTCCACTGAAGGATGGAAGGGATGTTAGTCACTCCGTTGGCCATGCCCATTGTCGGGTGGTAATAACGAACCTTGGAGAAAAAGCTAGTCAGCACTGAGTGTCTAGCAGTCCACAAAGTGCGAAATGCGGGAGGCCAACTGATTGAGGATCGTCAAAGTTCGAGGTCGAGACTCCTCAGGTAGTGCAGAGGTTACGACCTTGATGACATCCACAAGTAGAGAGAGAATGTTGGGCAGAAGAACCGTGTCCCTGTGGTCCTTCCTCAAATCGTGATGCATCAAGGAAGAGTAGGGCTTCTTCAGATCAGGCCAATGAGCAGCCCTGTTCTTCCTTGTCCTCTGTACCTTCTTGGCCAATTGCTTTGCCTGAATGGGACAGGAATCTGCCGCAGAGGCTGCAGCTGAATCCTGCACCATGGAGGTACCTGCAGCACAAGGGGTCTCAGGGACAGAGGCCACCATCACAGGAAGGTTAACGACAGGGGAGAAGTAGGAGCAGACGGTGCCTGTGGTTCAAGCACAGGCATCTCTGCTGACGTTGCCTCCGTGGTAGTTTGCTGAGGAAGTAGCTGGGGAAGGGCTGGAGGAGGAGGAAGTCTCTCCACTCACAGAAGCAGAAGTGGAGAGGCCCAGCCCTTCAGAAGAAATGCCTGAGGGGCCAGCAGCAGGAGCACAGGGAGACTGCAAGAGAGTCTTACCCCTGGGCACTGAGAGAGAGCGCGAGGGACAAGACAACTTGTCAGGAGAATCAACGGAGGTTCTCTCCCTGGAGTAGGTCCGCAGGGTCCTCTGAGGCAAGGCACAGGAAGTCTTTGCTGCAGTGGACCGCGAAACTCTAGGGACAGTACGCTTAACAGGAGGGTCTGAGGGCACAGAGTCAGGCGAGCTGACAGACCCTCCTGACAGAAAACCCTGAACAGCAACAGACAGATGAAGACTCAACCTAAGTGTCAGCAAAGAAAGTAGTGAGTCCACTAAAGACCACTATAGACTATGCTGAACAATACTGAACCATAGAGTCAGCGAAAAAAGTACCCTGAGGTAAAGTCGGCAGCTCGAAAACTCACCATCTATAAACCGATAAGCTCGTGCTGCCATCTAGTGAGGTCTTTTTCTATACTCATCCAAATACTAATTACGAAGAATAAGAAAGATATTTCTTGTGTATGTGATTTAGAGCAATGCTCCTCAAACTGCCAGACGTGACCGACTGGCATAGGGTTGCCAACTTTCGGGGTTAAAAGTCATTGAAAATTATAATTTTTATTCAAAATATTAAAGATAATGTTACTAATATGTATTCAATAAGCAGGTTAAAACACCTAACCTTTAATATTGTGAAAGGTGACTCAGCTTCCAGCTTATCAAGAGTGGCTCGATTGAGGATATACTGTCACACGCAATACTGTTGCTGTGCTTTGTCTTAATGATGCTCCTGATTTAGAAAGCAGTCGCACAGAGATATGGGTTGGGTTGTTTTACCTCTGAGCGGCACTTTTTTGCACACCATGGGCTAAATGGCCAGGTCACATGGACCTCGAAGGCTCAGAGAAGGTTGGGGGAGGGGACCCACTGGAACAGCTGTTAGGAGACAGATGGTAGCCTCCCGTCAAGGCCATCCAGCGTGTTCTCTAACGTGCAGAGGGTATGGCTCTCCCACACACGGGGCCACGGCTTAACGTCCCATCCGACGGACGGCGGCCTTTCCAAGCCCATCGGTGTTCCCTACTGACCGTGGGCAGGGCAGGGAATTTTGCGGAGATAAATCTCAACGCTGACCCAGCTGGGACTCGAACCTGGGAATTACAGATTACGAGCCTGGCGCGCTACAGAAACACACAGAGATATGTCAAGGGGAAACAGGAGAACAGTTTTCAGAGCATGTTCAGGATATTCTGCTTTCATCTTGATACAAAAGGAAACAGGTGATGTTTCGAAACTCATCTTGAATCCTTCGTCAGCAGACAACTTCAACAATTTATCCTCTACAGTGATCGTCAAATCAACTTTGAAAGCAAAAAATCGATTTCGGATCCATTCCAGTCCTTTTCCGTGGATCTTCTGCTGGAAAGTAAAACTCAAAACAATTTTAAATCACGTTTTATAGCTTTTAATTAGTTTATTTTCTGTCGACGGAAATAATGATTTTAAAATTGCGAGCAAATAGGAAATACTTCCCATACATAATAGATATCGCCACCAACTAGTGGAAGCTTCTGCATGTATGCCTATCGCAAGGTAACTTAGATCTATTGACTGTATATGGAGCTTCTGGGCACATGTTGCATCAAGAAACAAGGTATGTCCATGTACATACTTTCCTCACCCCGCACGACATGATGTCACGTGCACGAGCTCGTAATCTTCAGTTCCCAGGTTCGAGTCCCAGCTGGGTCAGCGTTGAGACTTATCTCCGCAAAATTCCCCGCCTGCCCACGGTCAGTAGGGGACACCGATGGGCTTGGAAAGGTCGCAGTCCGTCGGATGGGACGTTAAGTCGTGGCCTCGTGTGCGGGAGAGTCATACCCTGTGCACGTTAAAGAACACGCTGGATGGCCTTGACGGGAGGTTACCATCTGTCTCCCAACAGCCGTTCCAGTGGGTCCCCTCCCCCAACCTTCTCTGAGCCTTTGGGGTCCTTGTGACCTGGCCATTTAGCCCATTGTGTGGAAAAAAATGCCGCTCAGAGGTAAAACAACCAACCAACCAATGATGTCACGTGGAGTGTTGGAACGTGCGAGATGTGGCGCTATAGCATGTCAATGTTATGCTTCTGAAAACATATTTCTTTGGGGGATGAGAGATTGAACTAATTTTCAGAAGGTGGTGTGTGTCTTTGGGGGATGAGGGATTAAACTAATTTTCAGAAGGTGGTGTGTGTGTCTTTGGGGATGAGGGATTAAACTAATTTTCAGAAGGTGGTGTGTCTTTGGGAATGAGGGATTAAACTAATTTTCAGAAGGTGGCGTGTGTCTTTGGGGGATGAGGGGTTAAACTAATTTTCAGAAGGTGGCGTGTGTCTTTGGGGGATGAGGGGTTAAACTAATTTTCAGAAGGTGTGTGTGTCTTTGGGGATGAGGGGTTAAACTAATTTTCAGAAGGTGGTGTGTGTCTTTGGGGATGAGGGATTAAACTAATTTTCAGAAGGTGGTGTGTGTCTTTGGGGGATGAGGGATTAAACTAATTTTCAGAAGGTGGTGTGTGTCTTTGGGGATGAGGGATTAAATTAATTTTCAGAAGGTGGTGTGTGTCTTTGGGGGATGAGGGATTAAACTAATTTTCAGAATGTGGTGTGTGTCTTTGGTGATGAGGGATTAAACTAATTTTCAGAAGGTGGCGTGTGTCTTTGGGGGATAATGGATGAAACTAATTTTCAGAAGGTGGTGTGTGTGTCTTTGGGGGATGATGGATTAAACTAATTTTCAGAAGGTGGTGTGTGTCTTTGGGGGATGAGGGATTAAACTAATTTTCAGAAGGTGGCGTGTGTTTTTGGGGGATGAGGGATTAAACTAATTTTCAGCAAGTGGTGTGTTAACCTAATGTTATGTAATGTATTTATGTGTAAAAGACACACATCACCTTCTTCACTTTCGTATATATAATAAATACCCTCTCAAGCAGCTACTTGCCACAGATGTCTGTCAATTTGATATGCCACAGTAGAAGGTCCGTGAGATGGAGGGACCTTAGTAGAAAAACAACACATATCCATGCCTTACCAGGGTTCGAACCCAGGTCCCTTAGATCAGTAGCCTGAAAATTAGTTTAACCCCTCATACCCCAAAACTTCTCCCTTAGGTTAACCTGGGTTTCCCTATACTTTAACATTGGCCCAGAACTCTCAGACATGCTACTACTAACTTTCCTCTGTTTCGGATATAATATAGAAAGAATAGAGGAACTAGATTCACTATCTGATGTACTCAAAAAAGTAACATTGAAAAAGATTTGCTCCACGCGATGGTTTTTTAGATGTGACAGTTTATTTGATTGCTCTTCGTTATCAGTATGTAGTAGATATTTTAAAACGAATGACCTTTTTTCTATAAAACGTGAAGAGCTTACAGAAGCACTGGGATTGAAATCAATTTGAAAAAAGTTCAATTTTTAATAATATTTTAATATGATTTTGAAATTATGAACACTACTTTAAAACGTTTACGAGGTAAATAATGTTTCATTAGACAAAGCAGTCAAATTGCTTCAGTATTCAATCGAATGTCTAACGCAAGAAATAACTTCGATGACGTTGTAAAGGCAGCAACTGAAATAGGGATAAAAATGGGGATAAAAATGGGGAATTAAATCGAAGTACTAGAGCTGGAAACAAGCAAAAGACAATTTGGTAAATTGTACGAAAATGACAGATTCACCAATTGTGAAAAGAATTTTAGAGTCACAGTCTCCTGTTTGTCTTTAAATTGCATAATTTGTCAGTTAAGACAACGATTTCAGAGTCTGCAAAAGTGTCCGACTATTTTAGCATTCTGTACGCAGGGAACCAGTTTTTTTCTATGGAAATTGAAGTATTGGAAAGTGCATAACCTGGCAAATAAGTATTAAAGGGATATTTATTTTGAGTTTCCAGGTTATTAGCTTCTTTCCCCGCTTGTTTTAAACAAATAAAACCATCACAACAATATAGGAACTATGGTAGCTATTGATACGGGGTAACATCGCATTATCGACAAATTTTCCTGATTTACTAGCTGCCGTATCATTATTTTTCCATACTTGTAACTGTTGTTAGCGCTTAACAAAGCTTTTCTAAACTAAATAAATATTACCTGAGGAGCACTGCGGTACAAGAGTAAGTACATAGTCTACCTTAATATCAATTGGGAACGAGACAACAAGAACTTAGACGCGAAGAATTAATTTCCAAGATAATCACAGTTGTTACTCATGTTCAATATATTATCACGTCACACTGCATTTAGATAAGATCGTAAAGATGGGGTTACCAACACTTTTGTCGACACTCTGGACATACTTATTGACTTTAGAAAATTGTGCAAAAGTGTGTCAAAAGACGTGTTGGTAACCATCTTTATGATCTAGAAGAGTTAGTTTTAAGCAAAATGGAAAAAATAAAATTTGAATTTCATAAGCGTTTAGCCGTCCTGGGGCCGAGTGGTTAGAGCGCTTGGCTACTGATCTACGGGACCTGGGTTCGAGCCCCTGGTAAAGCATGGATGTTCGTGTTGTTTTCTGCTGAGGGCCTGCCATCCTCTCAGATCTTCTACTGTGGCATATAAACTGACAGGCTCCTGTCAGACCTCTGTGGCAAGCAGCTGCTTGAGGGGGTATTTTTTTTTTATTTTTATAATATTCATATAGATAATATAAATATAAATTTTAATTAATAGTTATTTTTTTGTCGAATGAATTGACCGAGTGATTATAGATTTACTTTGTGAACTAAATGCGAAACAATTAAACATGCGTTGACAAGTGATTCAGGAAAGTAAAAGACTTCCTTTAATTAATAGCAACTTTAACCTCGACACAGGTCTTTTATAGTTCTTTTATACATTTAAGTATCGGACAACGTCATTGTTCATTTTTTGCATTCTTTACATGAGTATGCTTCCTATTGTGCAGTCGCTCAAAAAAGTATCCGAACACCATGGTTGATTACAGAATTCACAAAAAATACCTGGCAACGATTTTTTTAGAAATTAGTGATCTGGCAACCTTCCTGTTACGTGATTACAGAATTCAGGAAAACTATCTGGAGCGTGTACAGCAACTGTACACGTTCCAGTTACCGTTCACAGCAAACTGGAGCGTGTGCAGTTACTGCACACGCTCCAGTTTGCTGTGAACGGTAACTGCACACGCTCAATATTTCCGTGAGTGAGCCCACACGATCTAGTATCAAAATAATATGACCACCTACAGTCGCTCAAAAAAGTATCCGAACACTATGGTTGATTACAGAATTCAGGAAAAATGCCTGGCAACGATTTTTTTTTTTAGAAATTAGTGATCACTAATTTCTAAAAAAATCGTTGCATAAAAAAATGCCTGGCAACGATTTTTTTTTTTAGAAATTAGTGATCACTAATTTCTAAAAAAATCGTTGCCAGGTATTTTTTCTGAATTCTGTAATCAACCATAGTGTTCGGATACTTTTTTGAGCGACTGTAAGAAGATATTTCCTATTTTTAAGGTGATACAAAGGAAGGTGACAGAAAATAAAACGAACGAGCGTCACATTGAGGGCTTTTGACATTTAGTTAACCTTATTAAAAGTAATATAATCCCCTTGATTGAATCATTAAAAATCATAGTTTTATGGTATACCTGATTTCAAATTCAGTATAATAATTTGCTTAGCATTTAGTCTTTAACAACTGCATCTAGAATGAACATTGCCACATAAAAATATATAATAAATAAATAAATACCCCCTCAAGCAGCTGCTTGCCACAGAGGTCTGTCAATTTAATATGCCATACAGAAGGTCCGTGAGGATGGCGGGACCTCAGCAGAAAAACAACACACATCCATGCCTTACCGGGGCTCGAACCCAGGTCTCTTAGATCAGTAGCAAAGGGCGCTAACCACTCGGCCAAGGGACGGCAGAAAAAAAAAAGTAAATAAAATAAACTAATATTAGCTTTAGATCAATGAAATTTTAGAAATATCGTTTCAAATAGGGGTATAATTGACAGTTTAGTGATATACAAAATTATAAAAAAAAAATAAAATAAATACCCCCTCAAGCAGCTGCTTGCCACAGAGGTCTGACAGGAGCCTGTCAGTTTATATGCCACAGTAGGAGATCTGAGAAGATGGCAGGACCTCAGCAGAAAAACGACACACACATCCATGCCTAATCCGGGGCTCGAACCCAGGTCTCTTAGATCAGTAGCCAAGCGTGCTAACCACTATTGAAAAATTTGACTAATGATTAACTGAAAATATGTATTCCTTTAAAAATAAATTCCCCCTCTGGCAATGCTCAAGGATAAAATCGTATCTAAAAAAAATTGTCATTTACTATCTCGCTCATAAATTAAGTTAAAATTTAAAAAAAAAAAGGAAATTGTTCAATCAAACTTGCGTTCCCAGGTATGAACATGGCATTGATTCAGTAAAGATATATTTTTTGCTCACTACAAATAAAAAAACTACATTTATGTTTCAAACTAAGAATGTCTCAGGGTGGGGGTGGCTCAGTCGGTAGCGCGCCAGGCTCGTAATCTGCAGTTCCCAGGTTCGAGTCCCAGCTGGGTCAGCGTTGAGATTTATCTCCGCAAAATTCCCCGCCTTGCTCACGGTCAGTAGGGGACACCGATGGGCTTGGAAAGGCCGCCGTCCGTCGGATGGAACGTTAAGCCTTGGCATCGTGTGCGGGAGAGCCATACCCTGTGCACGTTAAAGAACACGCTGGATGGCCTTGACGGGAGGCTATCATCTGTCTCCCAACAGCTGTTCCAGTGGGTCCCCTCCCCCAACCTTCTCTGAGCCTTCGGGGTCCATGTGACCTGGCCATTTAGCCCATGGTGTACAAAAAAAGTGCCGCTCAGAGGTAAAACAACAACAACAAGAATGTCTCGTGCTTCGGAGTTCTGTTGCAAGTTGGAAACTTGTTCTACCAAACCTTGAATTCTTTGCATCGCAAATGAGCCTAGTGCTCTTCTATCAGTGACATCTGTGGGTAGAAAGAACTAGCGATTTATAATTAAGACCTTGTAAAGAAAAAAGGATTATAGAAGGAAATATGCTTCTGATTGGTGAATAAGTATCAGACGCATTATTTTGCTAGACAAGGATTTCAACCGAATCCAAACAGAAAAGAATAATTTTTTTTTGGAAGGTGAACTTTAATTAGACGATTTTCGCAATCCGGTGAAATTACAGATATTCTCTAGAAATTTATATTTGTATTTCTTGCTTTTATTATGTAGGTGATTTCTTTTACATTTCTAGTGGTCACGTTACTTTGTGGTAAATATAACGTAACATTCTGCTATTTTATTAGTCAACAAATCCCTAATGACTTACCGTTATGGAATGAAGAGGTCACGATTCAAAATGTTTGCCCCGGGAGTGAAAATATCTAGTTCCAAAGCTATTCATCATCATCATCATCATCCTCAAGCAGCCATGGGCTACGGAGGTCCAACCAGACCGTGCAATTTAGTTCTCCAAGCAAGTCTATCCTGAGCTACATCTACTGCATCTGGCCACTGCACACCAATTCTAACAAGGTCCTGTTTGACATTGTCTGCCCACCGCATCCTAGGTCTCCCCTTCTTTCTGAGGCCTTTAGGCACACTGTTCATAACCCTATTCGCCAATCTATAATTATTCATACGGGCAACATGGCCAAACCAACGGAGTCTCTCTCTGCACAATATGCTGCTTAAAGGAGGTTGCAAACTCCTTTTCCTAATCTCATCATTAGTTACAAAGTTGAACCACCTAATGCCCAAGATACTGCGTAAGCATCTGGAATCAAAAGCATCTAGTTTCCTGTTATCTTGTTTACAAAGTGTCCAAGTTTCACTACCATAACTAACCCTAGAAAGAACCAAACTATTATACAGTCTAATTTTAGTCTTTAGGTGTATACGCCTATTTCTCCACACTCTCCATAGATTCTTAAAAGTCCCAGCAGCAATCCCTATTCGTCTGTTAATCTCATGCCGCACATCACCATTATCTGTTACATAGCTCCCAAGATAATTAAACTGTGACACCTGCTCAAGACTGCAACCATTCAGATTAACTGAATCACAGCCTGCCTGACCAATTTTCATCACTTTAGTTTTCTCTCTGTTTATAACCAAACCTACTCTACTACCAGTCTCATCAACGGCTCGAATGAAAGAGTTCATCTCATCAACATCATTTGCCAGAAGGGCTAAATCATCAGCATAATCTAAATCAGAAATTTTCCTATCTCCAGCCCATTTAAGGCCAAAATCTTTCCCTTGAAGTGAATTTCGCATAACATAATCAATAACCAAGCTAAAGAGAAAAGGAGACAAAATGCACCCTTGTCGAACACCAGAAGTAATGCTAAACCAATTGCTACAAGCCTTACCAACTCTCACACACGACTCAGTGTTATTATAGAGAGCTTTCATAATGTTAACTAACTTGTCTGGTATACCATATGATCTCACAATCAACCACAAATTATGACGATCAACAGAGTCGAAAGCCTTTTTGAAATCAACAAAGCTAGCAACCAAAGGTTTCTGAAACTCTAAACATTTCTCAAGAATCTGCCTAAGTGAAAATATCTGATCTACACATCCCCTACCACTTCTGAATCCACATTGCTCATCACGCAATTGCCTGTCAACCAGATTCTTAATTCTATTAAGCACAATCATGGAAAGAACTTTACCTGGAACAGAGAGTAGGCTGATACCCCTATAGTTATCACAAGAACTGCGATCACCTTTTTTGAAAATAGGGATAACAATAGCTCTGGTAAAATCCTTAGGAACCATGCCTTTATCATAAAAGAGATTCAGAATTTCAGTCATCCAAGTGGTAACCGAAACAATCCCAGCTCTAAGCATTTCCGTAGTAATTTCATCTACCCCTGGGGATTTATGAAGTTTAAGTTTAGAAACAGCCAAACTAACTTCAGATTGTGTTATAGGGCCAACATTAAAGCCACCAATGCATCTATCATCATTGCAAACAATGGGAGTAGAACTAACTACATTGTTTAGAACATCACTGAAATGCTCAGCCCACCTAGCCATGACAGAATCCTCCCTTTCTATAACCTTACCTTGTTTATCCTTCAATCCTTGTATGCCTGTCCGTTTTCTACCACACAAAACATTAACTATCTGGTACAGCTCTCTGCTGTTGTGCTGTCTAACTGCTTCCTCGGCTTTGTCAGCCAAACCATCAAGCCAAAAATTTTTATCAGCAGCTAACTGATCCTTTACAAGTTTATTAAGGTCTCTGTAATGCTTTCTATTAGGACTAGTAGGGTATTGATTAAGGGCATTCCTGCAGTTCTTTCTTTCCGAAATAAGCTCAAGTGCCTTATCACTCAGATAATTTTGCCTCTTCTGCTCCTTTTTTCCTAAAAGAGTACTGTTAGTGTCCAAAAAAGCCTGTTTAAAATGATCCCATTCTTCCTCAACTTCAGTAGTAAGCAAACCATGACTGTCATAATGACTAAGTAACCTATCATGGTAAGCTTTGGCTATAACTGGATCTTTCAGAGCTTCAGTATTAAAAGTAAATTTTTTAACCCTAGCACAACACTTTTTAAGTTCAAGTTGCAACACACTTTTAACAAGGTAATGGTCAGATCCAATTTCAGCTCCCCTATATGCCCTGGTATTCCTAACAGAACTAGTCCATTTGCTGTTAATTAATATGTAATCAATCATATTCTTATGCAGCCCATCAGGTGAAACCCATGTGTACTTATGTATGTCGCGGTGTTTGTAATAAGTGTTAGTTATTCTGAATCCATTGAGTTTACTTACCTGTAGGAGACGTTGCCCATTGCTATTGCAGCTACCAATACCAAAAGGGCCTATTACTCCTCCCCAAAGGTCAGAGTCAGTACCAACTTTGGCATTGAAGTCACCAAGAACAAGGGTAATATCTCCTTTCTTGACAGAATTCAAAATATCCTGAAGTTGTTCATAAAACCTATCCTTCTCATCCTCATTGGCATCCTCAGTGGGGGCATAACAGCAGATAACATTCAGGTCTTTAACGCTTGTCTGAAATTTTGCCGTAAGAAACCTTTCATTAATGCACTCATATCCTAGAAGAGCATCACTAGCGTGTCTGCTGAGAAGCAGACCCACGCCTTGGTGATGCTTTTTGTCGTCCCTCCCTGAAAAGAGAAATTTAAGATTATTTTTAAGAATCTGACCTTTATCTGTCCATCTGGTCTCTTGCAAGCCGAGAATATCTAAATTATAACGGTGGAATTCTTGTGTGAGGACATCAAGAGAAAAAGCTCTGTGCAGAGTCCTCACATTCCAACTACCTATGGAGAGAAAATGGTTAGTGGGATGTTTAAAGAAACTATGTTTATTGAGAGAGGGAATGCCGACAATATCAAACAGCCCCCTAATCGCAGACATGGGGCAAAGACCCGTTCCCCCACTACTAAAGGCTGA
Organism: Ryuthela nishihirai; assembly: GCA_038380435.1. Lineage (NCBI taxonomy): Eukaryota > Metazoa > Arthropoda > Arachnida > Araneae > Heptathelidae > Ryuthela > Ryuthela nishihirai. Next base: position 49,796,298 of record JAWZYU010000015.1, read on the forward strand.
AGCCATCTACACTGGAAGACTTCCTCCAATGTAGAATTTGACGATGCCAATAGAAGCAAAGAGTTCAGGTGCCTGCGATGACTTCTGCTCAGGATTATCCACCAGCTGATAAACATATCCTGTGGATCTATTCACTTGGGGCTGTCAACCCACAAACAAAAAGAAAACACAGCGGAAGATTTTCCCTCCACAGAAGCCCACCAGTGCAGCAAAATCAGGATCCATAATCAAGCTCAGAGCCATATATCTGTCCAGTCCAGTAGGTTTATATGGTCAGCACCAGGACCCTGTGTGGTTGACCACTCCTCAGCAGGGTAGAAAAAAAAGAAAAGTAGCCATAGTTGTCCAGATCAGTAGGCCACACTAATCTGGCAGCCCTCCCCTTCCGTTCACTTCCACAAGAGAGTATCTCTTTTGAAAGTTACTAACGGTCCGCACCACGAGAAGGCGGGGTTGGACATTAGGTGCTAGGCCTGGCCGGTATTAATTTTATTATTAATATTGACTATCAGTGTATAATTAATTTACATGTGTATGTATATAAGTTCACCGGACAAAAAATTAATATCACCTAATACCTTCGTGTCACGTGACACGAAGGTTGCCAGATCACTAATTTCTAAAAAAAAGTTGACAGATATTTTTTCCGAATTCTGTAATCAACCATAGTGTTCGGATACTTTTTTGAGCGACTATAGGTGGTCATATTATTTTGATACTAGATCGTGTGGGCTCACTCACGGAAATATTGAGCGTGTGCAGTTACTGCACACGCTCCAGTTTGCTGTGAACGGTAACTGGAGCGTGTACAGTTGCTGTACACGCTCCAGATATTTTTCCTCAATTCTGTAATCACGTGACACGAAGGTTTCCAAATCACTAATTTCTAAAAAAAACATTAACAGATGTTTTTTCCGAATTCTGTAATCAACCATAGTGTTCGGATATTTTTTTGAGCCACTGTACCTATAAATCCTTCAATCTTCCACTATTCCTCCATGAATGTAAATTCACACAAACGAAATATTTATGTTAAATACAATGAGTTCTGTTGGTTAGTTTAAAATATTATATATTTAATTAAAGTGATGGTTTCCCCATAGATAAAAAAAGTGGGACATTTTCTTAAATGCCGATTTTTTTTATTTTTTAGAAACGAACATTTTAATTTAGAACAGTTCTTTTCCATATCCTTGTAAATCAAGTTACTCTCTGTAACAGAATCTGATTTCGTTGTGTTACCTCTGAGCGGCACTTTTTTGCACACCATGGGTTAAAATGGCCAGGTCACATGGACCCCGAAGGCTCAGAGAATGTTGGGGGAGGGGACCGACTGGAACAGCTGTTGGGAGACAGATGGTAGCCTCCCGGCAAGGCCATCCAGCGTGTTCTTTAACGTGCACAGGGTATGACTCTCCCGCACACGGGGCCACGGCTTAACGTCCCGTCCATCGGTGTCCCCTATTGACCGTGGGCAGGGCGGGGAATTTTTGCGGAGATAAATCCTAACGCTGACCCAGCTGGGACACGAACCTGGGAACTGCAGATTACGAGCCTGGCGCGCTACCGACTGAGCGCTCCCGCCCAGTTGTTATAGGAATGTATATTTCTTACCAGATTTGTTTCCCAAAACATAAGTGATATAAATTAAAGGGAGCTAAGTAAATACGTCCTCCATATTAACTATAAGCGGATAACCACTCCTGACAGGTAAACGTTAGATACATTAACTAGCCATTGTTATTAATTAACAAACTATTGTTGTCCATTAACTGGCCATTGTTAAAATTAATATGTCTTCGCTCAAACCACATTGTTGTAATGCACGACAGAAATTATATATTCTTATTAGCGTTTTAAAACCGCAGCAATTGTAACTTAAAAAATATTTCGGGACGAGCGGTTTAAAACCAGTACATATGGCAGAGGCACATCCAAGGGAGGGGGGGGGCTTCAACGAACTTCATCCCCCAGAAGCTCAAATCAATACAAAAAAAAATATTGTATGTATATATATGTATAACCCCCCCCCCCCCCATTTAGAAAGAAATAGTTTTTGAAAACTTTTCGATATATTTAAGCTTTTGATGTTTATTTTTTGGTGACAAAATGTTGAAAAATTTGGGAGACCCCCAATCAAAATCCTTGTTTTGCGATGGACATATGGTCAACTCATATATATAATTATATAAATACATATTAAAAAAAATAAATACCACCTCAAGCAGCTGCTTGCCACAGAGGTCTGACAGGAGCCTGTCAGAGCTCTGTGGTGTGGTGAACAATGTTCTAAATTAAATTGTACTATTTTAAAAAGTCAGTTTATATGCCACAGTAGGAGATCTGAGAGGATGGCAGGACCTCAGCAGAAAAACGACACACACATCCATAGCCTAAATCCGGGGCTCGAACCCAGGTCCCTTAGATCAGTAGCCAAGCGTGCTAACCACTCGACCACGGGACGGCTTATAAATACATATAATGTAAAAAAAAATTCACAGTGATAAAACCCATGAAAAAAGAACCTACAAATAATGTTAAAAGTGATTTATATAAATTACCCCTATAAGCAACTGCTTGGCACCGAAATCTGATAACAGCCTGTCAACCTAATACCGTACTCCCCGCCCTGCCCACGGTCAGTAGGGGACACCGATGGGCTTGGAAAGGCCGCCGTCCGTCGGATGGGACGTTAAGACGTGGCCCCGTGTGCGGAAGAGCCATATCTATGCACGTTAAAGAACGCGCTGGATGGCCTTGACGGGAGGCTACCATCTGTCTCCCAACAGCTGTTCCAGTGGGTCTCCTCCCCCAACCTTCTCTGAGCCTTCGGGGTCCTTGTGACCTGGCCATTTAGCCAATGGTGTGCAAAAAAGTTCGCTCAGAGGTAAAACAACCCAACCCATTAAGGTCATCCAGCATGTTCTATAAGATGCACATGATATAGCTCTCCCGCACACGGAATCATGGTTTAACGTCCCATCCGACGGTCGGCGGCCTTTCCAAGTCCACCGTGATCCGTGGTGATAAAAAGATTGAGACCGTACCTGTCGTGGGACGGAATAAATACTTATGCAAATTCCAGGGATCTGTGGTGGGTGGTGCTGTTGTTACCTCTCCTACTATGAAAATTATGGAGATACGTTACGGGCCAGCGTTCTTGCCGGAAATGGGAAAGTTATCAATGGGGAAATACGTTTCGTTTGGCCTGCAATTGTGAAAAGCTGTTGATGGAGAAGATTTGGGTTGTTTTACCTCTGAGCGGCACTTTTTTGCACACCATGGGCTAAATAGCCAGGTCACATGGACCCCGAAGGCTCAGAGAAAGTTGGAGGAGACCCACTGGAAGAGCTGTTGGGAGACAGATGGTAGCCTCCCGTCAAGGCCATCCAGCGTGTTCTTTAACGTGCACAGGGTATGGCTCTCCCGCACACGGAGCCACGGCTTAACGTCCCATCCGACGGACGGCGGCCTTTCCAAGCCCATCGGTGTCCCCTACTGACCGTGGGCAGGGCGGGGAATTTTGCGGAGATAAATCTCAACGCTGACCCAGCTGGGACTCGAACCTGGGGTTCTTGCCGGAAATGGGAAAGTTATCAATGGGGAAATACGTTTCGTTTGGCCTGCAATTGTGAAAAGCTGTTGATGGAGAGGATTTGGGTTGTTTTACCTCTGAGCGGCACTTTTTTGTACACCATGGGCTAAATAGCCAGGTCACATGGACCCCGAAGGCTCAAAGAAAGTTGGAGGAGACCCACTGGAAGAGCTGTTGGGAGACAGATGGTTGCCTCCCGTCAAGGCCATCCAGCGTGTTCTTTAATGTGCACAGGGTATGGCCCATCTGATGAAAGGCTGTCTATTCCAAGCCCATCGGTGTCCCCTACTGACCGTGGGGGGGGGGGAGTTTTGTGGAGATAAGCCTCAACGCTGACCCAGCTGGTACTCGAACCTGGGAACAATAGATTACGAGCCTGGCGCGCTACTGACTGAGCCACCGCAGATGACGAGCCACCCCCCGCCCCATTTAAAACACGGTATTTGGTTACTATGCAAATACAGAAATGAAGTGTTGTTGCCATCCTTATACAGCAAAAAGTTAAAAGAGAAATTAAGAAACGTATTTGCGAGGTTTTTTTTTTCATTGAATAGGATTTAAAAAACTGAGAAAAAAAAAAATTAAAGAACTTGACCCGGACGTGACTCGAACACGCAACCTTCTGATCTGGAGTCAGACGCGCTACCATTGCGCCACCGGGCCAGCTGATAGTAGAGTGCGTAAATATACCATTAGATGATTCAAACAAAATCTCGCTGCGAGTTTTTTTGTACTGTTGGCTCTCATTTTGTGTTTATAAAACAATAATTAAAGATGAAAAGAGAATATATGGGCTCGTGGTGTTGCGAATATCCCGTCGCAATGCTGGCGCCATCTAGGAGAGAGAATCGCAAAGTTTATCTTTCCACGTATGTATCGACTTGGCCAACAATGATAGACTACAGGCCTGCGCAATGGCTCGAAGAAGACACCTTTACGCGAACCTCCTATAATATAAAATCTCACTAGATGGCGCGCAAACACTTGACAAACAAACCGGTTTCTTCATTCGTTTTCGTGTAAAAGTGGCAAGGAAAAACTTCAAATTTCGTGAATGTAAAGAACCCTGGGGAAAAAAATATGTTACATTTATGTTTGTAGCTTACATGCTGTTAACATTTTTAAATGGAAGGTGTTTTTAGGAAGAAAAATTTTATAGATTTGGATTTAAAAAAATCGTAATAAGTTTGGTGATTTCGCTTCTGTATGCCTTAATAAAAAACTAAAATACTAGTTTTTTTTTTAATTTTTTGAAAACGATGTACGATTAGATATTCGAAATTATGTTGGTTGAAAGTGAACGTCCTGAAGTTTTCATAGGAAACAATAATTCACCTCTTAGACCCAGGGTGGGTGGGAAATTGCAATTGTTTTGTTTTCAGCAAAATTTCTTTGTAGAGATAAACTTTTTTTTTTACATTGGATAGGTATTTATGAAATATTATGATTTTTCATTTCCTAGTCTCCAAGAAGCTATAAAATGCTATAAACTGTCGAAAAATGTGAAAATTTGAAAATTTCAAATGAATATTGCAAACGATGTATTTATGCTAGAACTTTGAAATTTTGATGGTGGAATATGCAGGTCACGTTGTGCCATTCGCAATTATGAGTTGACCACTTAGACCCAAGGGGGTGGAAAAATGCAGAAAATATGATTTGTTTGTTAAGTGTTTGCGCGCCATCTGGAGGATATTTTTTGCATAAGAGTGCCTCGAGAAAACTCCATTTGGGCAGGCCTGTACTCTATCATTGTTGGCCAAGGTATCGAGTTCATGTCTTATTCGTTTGGTCCCCTGTGTCTGGTTTCGGTTTGGCGTTCTTACTTTGTGTCTCTTTTATTTTAAGCTCTGTGATCCGATGTATAATAAGCTCATCGCTGGCTAATTTATTATAGTCAAGTATAACATCTGATATCACAGTTCATTTATGTGTTTAAATAACGATTGCCATTCATCCGTTGCGGAGGTTTGCCTCAAATGAATTGTCGAAATATTTTATCGCTTAAACCCCAAAAATCGGTTGAAATTAAGAACAAAACCTCCATGTTCAATACGATGATCATACGTCCTGTATTTAAGGGGACAGTCCTTTATTTCACTGCTCTGTCCTTTAGACTTATTTATTTCTAAAATGGCCATTTTGTCCTTTTTGTTTTGTGAATTAAAATAGTAAGCTGAATATTGGCGAGCAGTAGATGGGTCGAAATTTTTAAATATTTCACAGATAAACAAGTATTTTTTAAAAACATTTTAAAAAACGTTGAATTTTGCTTATGTCTCCCTTGATCTAATGCCCCCACTGAACGAGTATTTTCATTAGTGAACAATATGTGGACCAGTAAAAACACCAAATTAAAAATCGAAACATCGAAAGCATGCATTTATACTAAATGCAACTTTGATATGAATTGTATACAGTTTTATGAATTTTTAAAACACAAACCTGATTTATTAAAAAAAAAGTTTATTCTTGTGCAAAGTATCAAAATTGAAATTTTTTAAGTAATAATATGATTGTTTAAAATGCTATGCATATGCTTATATTTTATAATAAATATTATAAAGCTTTTTAGTTTTAGTGAAACAAATAAACGCAACCTGCTTTTTTTTTTATTATGAAACAATTTCTGATTTGTTCTTTATTTTCTCCAAAAAAATATGGTCACCGTAATATTCAATTGCTTTGTCCCTAGAAAAATCACGTGCCTTTTTCAGAACGTTTCACAATTAGGAAGAATCGTCTTTTTAATGCAGTGTCAGAACTAGGTCTTCTGGACCGTTGGTAAAAATTTTGAATAATCCGCCTCGTCCCTTTGCAGTTAATTAGGTGGCGGATCCAGGGGGTTAACAGTGGCGAATCCAGCCCCCCCTCCCTAAAGTCGGAAGAAGAACTGTGAAAAGGTTGATTCTATTGAATGCGCTTAGTGGGTACAGTCGTTCAAAAAAGTATTCGAGCACTATGGGTTGATTACAGAATTCAGAAAAAATATCTCGCAACGATTTTTTTAGAAATTAGTGATCTGGCAACCTTCGTGTACGTACACGTTCAGTCAGTAGCGCACCAGGCTGTAATCTGTAGTTCCCAGGTTCGAGTCCCAGCTGGGTCAGCGTTGAGACTTATCTCCGCAACATTCCCCGCCCTGCCCACGGTCAGTAGAGGACACCGATGGGCTTGGAAAGGCCGCCGTCCGTCGGATGGGACGTTAAGCCGTGGCCCCGTGTGCGGGAGAGCCATACCCTGTGCACGTTAAAGAATACGCTGGATGACCTTGACGTGAGGCTACCATCTGTCTCCCAACAGCTATTCCAGTGGGTCCCCTCCTCCAACCTTCTCTGAGCCTTCGGGGTCCATGTGACCTGGCCATTTAGCCCATGGTGTGCAAAAAAGTGCGGCTCAGAGGTAAAACAACCCAACCCAACCTGCCCTGCTTGGGGGGGCAAACTTATACCACCGGTTCGTTGTTATGCCTGAATTATTCTTCGGGCCTAAAAAACAAAATTAAATTCAATCCAAATTCTTCCCACGCATAGCATCCGCCCAAGAAGCATCTGCTTTTCTCCTCAGGAGCAGCTGGGGGATGAGACGGCCATTGCGCACACGAAATAGGACCCCCACATGTACGAAGCAACAAGGAGACCCCCATAAATTCACCTCTCTTGACACCAGAGAACGAACGATTGCAGAGCACTTCGCAGTGTCCGACTCTGAGTGTCAAGATACTGCTGGACACGTGTGGCGTGAGCCCAGCTTGAAGGAGATCATGGGAAGTTTCGGACAGCAGCCGGGCAACAACCACATTAATCAACAGGGTGGTAATAGCAGTATAAAACGGGGGACGAACAAAGGAGCAAGAGAGATGCTAAGATAGACTTCGAGACTTATTTGGAGCACTGGTGTGACAGAAGGGGCCTCGCGCACGCGGAGATCTGCAGTTGAGACGGGCCGCTAGAAAGGTGACAGAAGTTGAAATGCCCATGCACTGGATAATCATCGATTGCGAGATGCGAATCCCTTTTGTCTTCCAAGCCTAATGAAGTGTTGGGTTGGGTTGTTTTACCTCTGAGCGGCACTTTTTTGCACACCATGGACTAAATGGCCAGGTCACATGGACCTCGAAGGCTCAGAGAAGGTTGGGGGAGGGGACCCATTGGAACAGCTGTTGGGAGACAGATGGTAGCCTCCCGTCAAGGACATCCAGCATGTTCTTTAACGTGCACAGGGTATGACTCTCCCACACACGGGTCCACGGCTTAACGTCCCATCCGACGGACGGCGGCCTTTCCAAGCCCATCGGTGTCCCCTACTGACCGTGGGCAGGGCGGGGAATTTTGCGGAGATAAATCTGAACGCTGACCCAGCTGGGACTCGAACCTGGTAACTACAGATTACGAGTCTGTGCGCTACCGACTGAGCCACCCCCGCCCCAAGCGCCTTGTGACTCTCAAGTAATATTTAAATTTAAAACATAGTAAATTTTAAAGCATACTTTTTTTGGAGGGAAGGGGAGCAAAATTTGGTTCCACTAGATTAAAACACAATTGCCCATGCTGTATCTATTTTTGAAAGAAAAATCTTTTGCCACAGGAGAAAATATTCTATCAATATGCAGTTGTCAACGAAGTAAAGCTGCTCTCTTGACAACAACATCTATCAACCTAGCAACAGTTGACATGGCACGTAAAGCATCCTAAGCCAGCTTCCGCCTGTCCGTTTCCCCCCCTGTTCCATTCCATCATTACTGCACATGCTACAGGAGGCTCGGCGGAAGTGACCAGTGGACCACGTGGCGCCCAGCTTCTGATGTTTTCTTCGCTGACAGGAGTATTCTTGATGTAGGCACAAGAGTGATAGACATAACATATCACAAAGCAGTCAAAATAATTAGGATGGATATTTCCCATTGGTCTATTGTTAGATCATAGGGTAGAATTCAGATATACACAGGCCCGTATCTAGAAAAATAAAACGAGGGGTGGGGGGTGGGGGGGGCAAGAGACTGTATTTCCAATGCAGTTCAGCAGAAAAACGACACAAACAGCCATGCGTTACCCGGGGCTCGAACCCAGGTGACTGATATAAGGGACCTGGATTCGAGCCCCGGGTAACGCATGTCTGTTTGTGTCGTTTTTCTGCTGAGGGCCTGCCATCCTCTCAGACCTTCTACTATGGAATATAAACAGGCAGGCTCCTGTCAGACCTTTGTGGCAAGCAGCTGCTTGAGGGGGTATTTATTTATTTTTTTATTTATAACATTTCCTCCTCCGATTTGGGGCGGGGGTGGCTCAGTCGGTAGCGCGCCAGGCTCGTAATCTGTAGTTCCCAGGTTCGAGTCCCAGCTGGGTCAACGTTGAGATTTATCTCCGCAAAAATTCCCCGCCCTGCCCACGGTCAGTAGGGGACACCGATGGGCTTGGAAAGGTCGTCGTCCGTCGGATGTTAAGTCGTGGCCCCGTGTGCGGGAGAGCCATATCCTGTGCACGTTAAAGAACACGCTGGATGGCCTTGACGGGAGACTACCATCTGTCTCCCAACAGCTGTTCCAGTGGGTCCCCTCCCCCAACCTTCTCTGAGCCTTTGGGGTCCATGTGACCTGGCCATTTAGCCCATGGTGTGCAAAAAAAGTGCCGTTCAGAGGTAAAACAACCCAACACTACTCAGATTTAGAAGTCTTTAAAAAATTTCGTCAAAAACGTATGAAATGTAAATGAGTTTAATCATTTTTTGCCTCTTTTATGAAATTCAGAATGTTACTAACGATACGTTTCATTCTAAAAGGGGAAGGGGCATACTCCCTCCTCCAGATCCGTCCCCGAATCCGTCTAAGCAAATTATAGATGAAAGCAGACCTGGATCTGGAAAAAAATTGGGGGAGGGATATCTATTACAGTCAAAAATTGGCTGTCATTATACATTTATTTAATATATACATTTTCATAACTGTGACTATAAAAGAAGTAAAATTCTGTGAACTAGTGGCGCATCCTACAGCTGGAGGTGTTAGTTGGAGCTGGAGGTGGGAGAGGTAAGCGATGGAGGGGCAGGATCGTAACCAGATAAGGGTGGGATGGAGGCGTTATCATCCAGGAAAGTCTATGAACCCCCTGTAGCAAGCTTTTAAGTCAATTAAAATTTTTTAAACTTTTACTTTTGCTACTTTAAAATATAAGGATCCTTTTACGTTTGGGGTAGCCCGTATGGCTCGTCAGTAGTACTCCTGGCTCGTTCATAATCTGCAGTTCCCAGGTTCGAGTTCCAACTGTGGCAGCCCTCCCCCTCCTTCGCTCTGTAAAGGTCATCGATGGTCTTAGAAAAGTCGCCGTCCATCGGATGTGAAATTAAGCCATGGGTCTGTGCGCGGGAGACAGCCATTCACTACACATGTTAAAGAACATTCTAGATGACCTTGAATGAAGGTTTCCATCCCTCTCTTAACAGTTGCCCAGTGGGTCCTCTTCTCCCCAACCTTCTCTGAGCTCTAGGGGTCCTTGTGACATGGCCATTTAGCCCATTGTGCGCAAAAAAGTGCAGCTCAGAGGTGAAACAGCCCAACCTTTACATTTGGAATGGCGACACAAAAAGGGGCGGGGGTGGCTCAGTCGGTAGCGCGCCAGGCTCGTAATATGTAGTTCCCAGGTTCGAGTCCCAGCTGGGTCAGCGTTGAGATTTATCTCCGCAAAATTCCCCGCCCTGCCCACGATCAGTAGGGGACACCGATGGGCTTGGAAAGGCCGCCGTCCGTCGGATGGGACGTTAAGCCGTGGCCCCGTGTATGGGAGAGCCATATCCTGTGCACGTTAAAGAACACGCTGGATGGCCTTGACGGGAGGCTACCATCTGTCTCCCAACAGCTCTTCCAGTGGGTCTCCTCCCCCAACTTTCTCTGAGCCTTTGGGTTCCATGTGACCTGCCCATTTAGCCCATGGTGTGCAAAAAAGTGCCGCTCACAGGTAAAACAACCCAACCCAACCCAAATCTCCCCCCCCCCCTTATCGTTTGAGCTTGTTACGAGCGTGTGGAGAGGGTAAGTGGATGAGTGAGCTGAAGAGATTTCAGGGTAGTGATTCCCAATGGCGGCGTTTTAGAAATTGTGTGGGCGTTTCCTTGAAATTTTCTGTAGAAAGAGATTAATTAGAATACCGACAGAAAAAAAAAATCATAAAATCGCGGCTACAGTATGAAAAATACTCGTAACTTTGTATACATCGCAATTATTATTTCGACTAGTTTCATAAATAAAAAAAAAATAATAAATACCCCCTCAAGCAGCTGCTTGCCACAGAGGTCTGACAGGAGCCTGTCAGTTTATATGCCACAGTAGAAGATCTGAGAGGATGGCAGGACCTCAGCAGAAAACAACACGAACATCCATGCCTTACCCGGGGCTCGAACCCAGGTTGCGTAGATCAGTAGCCAAGCGCGCTAACCACTCGGCCACGGGACGGCTTCTAGTTTCATAATAAATAAAAAAAATAAATAAATACCCCCTCAAGCAGCTGCTTGCCACAGAGGCCTGACAGGAGCCTGTCAATTTTTATGCCACAGTAGAAGATCTGAGAGGATGGCAGGACCTCAGCAGAAAAACAACACGAACATCCATGCCTTACCCGGGGCTCGAACCCAGGTCCCGTAGATCAGTAGCCAAGCGCGCTAACCACTCGGGCACACAGGAAAGCATATTCTGAATTTCATTGTAAATTTCGTGTAAGTGGCGAGACAAATTATAGTTTGCTTGTAACAACTTGATGCAGTCACACTCACCATAAATTCAGATATATTTTTACAGATGAAATTAATTTCACTAAAATATTTTCCCATTGTGTTCTATGCATAAAGAACGTTAATTAAAAAATGAGACATTTAGTCGATACATTGGTAGAATAGGAAATGGAAAAAGATTCCTATTATTCAATGAAGCTCATTTACACAGTCGTATCAGAATAATATGATCACCTACCATAGTATATGCATGGTAGGTGGTCATATTATTCTGATACGACTGTGTATATACCCTCTCCCCTTCCCATTAGGTAATCCATCGGATGGGACGTTAAGCCGTGGCCCCGTGTACGGGAGAGCCATACCCTGTGCACGTTAAAGAACACGCTGGATGGCCTTGACGGGAGGCTACCATCTGTCTACCAACAGCTGTTCCAGTGGGTCCCCTCCCCCAACCTTCTCTGAGCCTTCGTGGTCCATGTGACCTGGCCATTTAGCCCATGGTGTGCAAAAAAGTGCCGCTCAGAGGTAAAACAACCAACCGACAAATCCCGTTAGGTATGTTACTGGTGATCACGGTCGTATCTGATTAAACAGAATTTGCGAGAATGTTTTTAAAAAAAAATGAAATGTCACAAGCATTCCTTTTCATCTTTATGATACGAATCTGATGACATGCTTACATTTAAAAAAAATATGGAGACTCATAATTGCATTTTTGGAGACCGTATTTGGTCCCCCCCCCCCGCCACCCCGCACAGCACATAAATCCGTTTATAATGTAAATCGCGGAAGCAATTATTATATTTGCGGAAATGTGTGATGCTTCCAGGTTTTCCTCTGTACTTCATCCCTTTTTTCCCCTTTTTTTAAGGCATGCTAATAAAGGAAAGATTGCGGAGATTGGGCGAGGAGAATGTTGTTCACCAGCTGGAATTCTCCGAGGCAACAGGATGTACGGTGCTAAGGACGCCACTAATAACGTGTGATGATGTTTATAGTCTGTAAAAGTGAAGAGTCCAGGGACTTCTTCTCACCCAAAATAGCACTCGAGCACTGTTGTCGGAGGACCCTCGGTGTTTGTTTGCGTAACGCTTATTTATCTTGTTCACAGGTCAGATACCCGAAACTCGTAAGGAGCTGGAGGCGGATGCCATTCACTATTGACGTGTCAGTGATTGTGAGGGAGGTGCGTTCGTAAATCATGAGCACGTTTCCGTGGCAAAGGATTGGCATGTTGCGTGTTATCAGTGAAGAGAACTTCTTTGGAGAAGTGAGAGAAGAAATTAGAAGTAATGTGAGAGTTTTTATCAGTGAGAGACCAGGACTTTTGTCTCATCATTCCCGTGCAGTTGCGTGGGTTGAAGAAGGGGAAAAGTATTCGAATCTTAAAAGATAAGAATGTCGAGGTTGTTGAAAGTGAGGACTCTGTCTTGGAAAGATAGTTGGTGAAGGTTTTTGTCTCGATAAGGTGTCTGGAGATGACGATTCTGTCTTAATGAAGTGGACGAAGGTGACGATTCTGTCTTGATGAGGTAGCTGAGGTTGAGATTTTTGTCTTGATAGGGAAGTTGAAGATTCCAATTGTCTCTTGGGTTGGGTTGTTTTACCTCTGAGCGGCACTTTTTTGCACACCATGGGCTAAATGGCCAGGTCACATGGACCCCGAAGGCTCAGAGAAGGTTGGGGGAGGGGACTCACTGGAACAGCTGTTGGGAGACAGATGGTAGCCTCCCGTCAAGGCCATCCAGCGTGTTCTTTAACGTGCACAGGGTATGGCTCTCCCGCACACGGGGCCACGGCTTAACGTCCCATCCGACGGACGGCGGCCTTTCCAAGACCATCGGTGTGCCCTACTGACCGTGGGCAGGGCGGGGAGTTTTGCGGAGATAAATCTCAACGCTGACCCAGCTGGGACTCGAACCTGGGAACTACAGATTACGAGCCTGGCGCGCTACCGACTGAGCCACCCCCGCCCCAATTGTCTCTTGATGAGGTGTCTGTGTTGTCTTGAAGTGACTGAAGATGACGATTTTGTCTTGATGAAGTGGCTAAAGCTGATTCTGTCTTGAGGAAGTGGCTGAAGATGATGATTCTGTCTCGATGAAATGGTTGAAAGTGAGATTAGCTGAAGGTGAGATACACTGCTTAGACAAAAAATTTGAAAAATTCCATGTTATTCCATTGTGAAGACAAAAATCGATGCTCTGAAAATCTAAAAATGGTTTCTATGGAAAAAACGTCACTGAAAATAAAGATCTTAGTTTCCATAAATTTAATTACTAATTGAATATTTTTGAAATTCAAGATTTAGATAGAATTTATGTATATAATTTAAACTTAATCGATTTTGTTTATAAAATTACTTTAGAAATATTGGAGCATCAAATTTTGCTTTACCCTAGTATAACACCTCTCTTGTGTTGCGATCTTATGCAACCACGGCAATTCCCGATTCCGCCTATACGACACTACCAGTTATGAAAAGCAGTGCTATCTAGAGCCGGGGGCAAGAAATACGCCCTATAGGCGCACCTCAACCCCAGCCTCACATGGCAGCAGTCCTATAGAAGGAAAGCTGACCACCGGAAGAAACCTTACTTTCATCTATTCCCCGGTTAGCCATGAACAAGGATATATAGATCCAAGTTCGCTCGGCATCCGGGGTGGAGACTCTTAGTAAGGACCAGACTTTGATGAGGACTCGACCTACTGGGGCACAAATCTTTTCAGAAGAGTCCTCGAACTGCTCACCCAGAGCACCTGATAGGTGAGGTCTCAGACACCGTCACCATCCAACCGGTCACACAGAACCGGTCAGCGGCATCGTCAACCTCGGTTGGTCTTGGCTGTGTCCAACCGGTGGAGCCACCCCGGTCAGCACAGTCTTCGACCGGGTACCCTAGTATAACAGGAAAATTCTCCAATTTTCCGTCTAGGCTATGTACTTGAAAGTGATTAGTCTGTCAGAGCGGTGCCTACATAACGGGAAGGCCTGCCGATTTCAAGACGTGAAGCAACAGCAACGCTACTTACGTTTTCGTCCGCTGTGGCGCTGGCGACCGCTGTTTTGCTTGCTTCCTTGCCTAGTTGCAGTGTTGATTATTACGCTGTTTACCGCTTGCTTCAAAATTGGATTTTGATACGGATTTGTTCATATGTGATTATTTACTGTTCTGTCTACTTTCTGCTGTCTTTAACTAGAAGTCCGAACGACGATGCAGTATTGTGTGATGTTTTGCAGAAGCGAAACTCAGTTTCTGTCGAATCTATTCCAAACTGGATCTGCAGACAACGTAGGCAATATGGCGGCAACGTAACGATGACATGAGTAATTAGCAAAAATTTCTGAGATCACTTTTGAGTAAATAATATTTTGGAATCGCAGAAACCTTTACTATATACGGAACTGAGTTACACTGACCTAACAAAATATTAGAAAATTTCTGTGTTATGCGAATGGGAATCTTACTTGGAAGTGAGTAGTCTGTAACTTGTAACATATTCATTTAATGAAAAAATGTTACTAAAAATAAATTCGAGATCATAATCTTATCTATTTAAATCTCGATTTTCAACAGCATTCGTCTAGTATTTAAGTAATTAAGGAAGCTAGAATATTTCACAAATCTGAATATTTATGCGGCATATAAACCGCCTAATTCCGACATTAATCTGAATGATTTCAAAATAATTTTTGATAATAGTACTCCTACAATATTAGCAGGAGACTTAAACTCGAAAAATGTTACATGGAACTCTAGACCTTGTAACAAGAATGGTAAAATCCTATCAGACTATGCCATTATTGTGGATGCTCCCAGTGAGCTCACAATTTATCCTTACAACTCCATGCACCGACCAGATACAATTGATCTGGTCATGTCTGGTAATTTTTCACCATCTTATGACCTCTGTGTTCATGATGTTTTGAACTCCGACCACTTACCAGTCGGCCTGACTCTTTTCTCGTCTGCTACCCTTATCCCAGACGATATTAGAGTCGTTAACTGGGATCTTTTTAAGACTACAGTCAACGGAAAAGTCTCCGGATCCTGTAATCCTCTATCTCTTAGGAGAATTGAAGATGCAATCATCACTTTTATAGATCTTTTGAATCAAGCCAGAATTGATTCCAGCATCACTCATAAACCTCGTAAGGATTTCTACATCCTTCCCAGATTTCTTTCTGATCTTGTCAAGGAGAAAAACAAAGCTAGGTATAAATGGCAAAGATCGCGAGAGGCTCGTGACAAGAGTGCCTATTATGCACTCAAGATGGAAGTAAGACAAGAACTCTCGGATTACTGAAGTCTTACTTGGAGCAAGAAGATTACCTCACTCTCTACAAGTGATGGCTCCATCTGGAAGATGGTTAAGACATTAAAGAATCCTTATGTCAACTACCCCCCCCCCCCATCCATGGAAGGGATGGGCTGTGTTCAGCGAGGATGATAAATGCGAAGCATTTACGGATGCCCTTGAGGTTCAGTTTCAAGAAAATTCTGATCTGTCGGACAATAATACCTGTGACAAAGTGGAGCAAACTCTTTTCCGTTTCTCCCAAGTGGACAAATCGAGAATCTAGTTTACATCTCCAAGTGAACTGACTCAGGCCATCCGCAAACTGAAACTCAATAAGGCTTCAGGTCCTGATGACATATCCAACAGGATGCTGAAGAACCTTCCGATTAAAGCTATCACGCATCTCTGCAACATCTACAATTTCCTTCTCCGGCATCACATCTTTCCGGAGATCTGGAAGAATGCCACAAACCGGGCAAAGACTCATCCTTGGCCGATAGTTATCGACCAATAAGTCTCTTGTCCTGTTTGGGGAAGCTGTTTGAGCGAGTTTTGCTCAATCGACTGGATGAATTCCTTTTACACCATCCTATCTTACCTGAGTCACAATTTGGATTCAGACGTAAAAGATCGACTCAGCATCAAGTCCTCAGAGTAGTGAAGACCATCGTTGAGGCTCTGAATAAAAAGGAGATTGTTGCTGCCGTCTTTCTAGACGTGGCCAAGGCTTTTGACCACGTCTGGATGGACGGCCTCATCTACAAACTGATCAAGATTGGAATTCCTTCCGGCCTGACTGGTATCTTTCAATCTTATCTTTCTGATAGAACCTTCCAGGTTCGCATCAAATCCTCTACCTCCACAAAGAGAGTGGTGGCCGCTGGAGTCCCACAAGGCTCTCTCCTAGGCCCCACTCTCTTCTCATTGTATCTTTACGACATCCCTTCTTTTGACCAGATTGTCATTGCCCAATATGCTGATGATATTGCACTCCTCTCCCCTTCCCTGGGAGTTCAGTAAGGAATAAGAAGACTCCAGAATAGTCTGGATGAATTAGATTCCTGGTATGATACTTGGAAAATGAAGATCAATACCGACAAGAGTAACGCCATACTCTTTAGTGGCAAGAGGATCAATACCCTCAACCCTTACAATTTATGGATGAAGACATCAGATGGCAAGACACTGTCAAATACCTTGGAGTCACCTTGCAGAAGAAATTAAGATGGGATCCTCACATTCACGGGATCATTACGAAGGTGAACACCGTCCGTTGCCAACTGGGACCTCTTCTCAGAAGGAACTCTGTCCTTTCCATTGACCACAAGCTTTTGCTGTATGACATGGTCATTCGTCCCATCATTTCCTATGCTTCCACTATTTGGGCGAACACCACTGCAACCAATATACAGAAGATACAGGTCTTGTAGAACAAGATTTTGAAATATGAGGTCGATGCCCCTTGGTTTGTAACGAACAGACAAATCCACAAAGATCTGGGCATCGACCATATCTATACTTACATCAAGTTTCTTTCTCGTGGTTTCTTTGACAATGTTCAAAGCAATCCACATGGGATTGTATCCTGCTTATTCGACTACAATCATGAAGTCATGAACAGTTACAAGAGGCCTAAGATGATGGCTTTCAGCAAAGATAGTCATCATTTTAGGTCTCTTGTGCATCCTTACAGTTTGTTACTTTTGTTCTTTGCTGTCCTTCGGGACCCACCAGTGGTGGTTTATTTTTACATGTTGTGTTTTACACTGATGTCTATTAGGCACAGATTCAGATGGAAGAGGTTATGGGCACCCATGTACCTGGTACTCTAAAAAATGAATGACCGATCTACGATCTACGAGAATATTTCACAACAGTAATGGGTCATAAGAATTTATTTCAGATATTAATTAAAACTTAAATAATAAGTTTTTTTTCAAATCATTTAATAAAATATAAATTTTAAAAGTTGCATAATAATTATTTTGATGTTAGATAATTATGAATGAATTTTATAAAACAGGATAATTGTTATTAAAATTTCCAGCGTCCATAACTGTTTAAATGAATAAAATAAATAAATGCCCCCTCAAGCAGCTGCTTGCCACAGAGGTCTGACAGGAGCCGATCAGTTTATGTGCCATAGTAGAAGGTCTGAGAGGATGGCAGGTCCTCAGCAGAAAAACGACACAAACAGCAATGCCTTACCCGGGGCTCGAACCCAGGTCCCTTAGATCAGTAGCCAAGCGCAATAACCACTCGGCCATACTAAACGAATATTGATGATAAATCGAGATTTAAATAAATTCAATTATCTTTAACTTCAGTCACAGTTTTTCGTTAAATGCATCAAATGTGTATATGTAAAATCTGAGTTTGTTTTATTGGCCACCTAGAAAGCAGTATCAATCTGACAAGGTAGAGACAAATACCCTTCTGCAGACACGAGAGGCTCGAAAAGAATCTAGCCCTGACGGATCTACAATCTTTATCTTCATCACATTTCTCTATTAAATGCATATTTTAGATGTTATAGAGCAGAGATGACCAAACAGTCAATGGCGCACCTGACAGTTTTTTAGATGGAGAAGATTTTAATTAATGTAACAATATCACGTTAATATGTTTGATGCTAAATTTTATTTTATGCTTAGCTGGTCAAGCAGTGTGAAATCATTTTTATGTATGTACGCGCTTGGCTACTGATCTACGGGACCTGGGTTCGAGCCCGGGGTAAGGCATGGATGTTTGTTTTTCTGCTGAGGTCCTGCCATCCTCTCAGATCTTCTACTGTGGCATATAAACTGACAGGCTCCTGTCAGACCTCTGTGGCAAGCAGCTGCTTGAGGGGGTATTTATTATTTTTATTATTTACTATGTATTTTTGGGTTGTTTTACCTGTGAGCGGCACTTTTTTGCACACCATGGGCTAAGTGGCCAGGTCACATGGACCCCGAAGGCTCAGAGAAGGTTGAGGGAGAAGACTCACTGGAACAGCTGTTGGGAGACAGATGGTAGCCTCCCGTCAAGGCCATCCAGCGTGTTCTTTAACGTGCACAGGGTATGGCTCTCCCGCACACGGGGCCACGGCTTAACGTTCCATCCGACGGAGGGATGTACTATTTATGTACGATGTATGTACTATGGTCGATATAGTCGATCTATGACGAATATATTAAGAAAAATTTTCTGTGTTAATAGTCAATCGCAGAATCTAAAAGTTTGGTCCTCCCTGTTATAGAGCTTCATAGATTCCCATTGAAATAATATGGAAAGATAATGCTATAGCTTTCTTTGAGCATAACTTTGTTGCTACCAATTTAAATTTTTTTTCACTAACTCAAATATTGTGTTGCTTTTAAAAAATAGTGCTGGTATAGTAGTAAAAATGTTGTTCATTTTCTTCGGCCCAGACACTCTTGTCTTCCTCCATCCCTTCTGAAACCAGTCTTGTACATATATGACTAATGGAATGTTGAAGTTTATAACACTTTGTGAGTTTTCTGAACTGCACAAATATATGTATGAACCAGGGCGCATTAACCAGTTGGGAGAACTGAAGCCAAGTTCCAAATCGGTGACCTGGGACAAAGTTCTAAATAAGAGTCTTAGAGCTATACTCTAAATGGAGCCCCTTTATCCTTCTAAACTGAAAAATGATGAAAATTAACTACTCTATATAAAATCGTTAATTGACTTGATAAAAAATAACATTATTTTAAAACAAGGAAATAACAAAAGAGTCCCTGTAGGTCGGGAGAAGTAATGAAATAAAAAGACTAACATATAAAGTTGGGTTGTTTTACCTCTGAGCGGCACTTTTTTGCACACCATGGGCTAAATGGCCAGGTCACATGGACCCCGAAGGCTCAGAGAAGGTTGGGGGAGGGGACCCACTGGAATAGCTGTTGGGAGACAGATGGTAGCCTCCCGTCAAGGCCATTCAGCGTGTTCTTTAACGTGCACAGGGTATGGCTCTCCCACACACAGAGCCACGGCTTAACGTCCCATCCGACGGACGGCGGCCTTTCCAAGCCCATCGGTGTCCCTTACTGACCGTGGGCAGGGCGGGGAGTTATGCGGAGATAAATCTCAACGCTGACTCAACTGGGACTCGAACCTGGGAACTACAGATTACGAACCTGGCGCGCTACCGACTGAGCCACCCCCGCCCCTAACATATAAAGAGTCAATTCTGTACTGCAACATAAGCTTTGCGCCTATTGCATTTAAAAAAAACTATTACTTTTAATTTTTAAGCAAATTTTCTATTTCATGCTTAGTTAAAAAAAATCGAGTATTAATATCAAAATAATCTTGCCTAAATCTATTGCTTATGAATTACTCTTAACAATAAATAAGTTCAATTGCAATAGTAATTAAAATGCTTAAATTAGATAAAGAATTGCTTTGGAAAAAAATTAAATTTTATTGTTGAAGAATTGCCGTTAAATGATATTATTGTGTAAACACTTGAAAATTTCGGATTTTAATGTATAATAATGGCCGAGTGGTTAGCACGCTTGGCTACTGATCTAAGGGACCTGGGTTCGAGCCCCGGATTAGGCATGGATGTGTGTGTCGTTTTTCTGCTGAGTTCCTGCCATCCTCTCAGATCTCCTACTATGGCATATAAACTGACAGGGTCCTGTCAGACCTCTGTGGCAAGCAGCTGCTTGAGGGGGTATTTTCAATTGTAACACGATTATTTTTAAGCATATTTTTCGTTATGGACAGTTTAAATGATTATTCCCGTTGTATCTCTGAGAAAGATTCTAGTTATTGTATTTGATTAACCATCTGTCTGATTCTTTACCATATGACTTCGACCAGATCGCTATATACTAACCGTTTAGCGTAGGTTAGCCAAAGAAGGTCTAACACTCTTTGGGTTAGCTGACCACGGAACGGTGCTGCCCTCATATGGCAAGTTCTGAAGCTTCCAATGCGCGTGTGCTAACACGGAGAATCGCGGAAATCGGCAGGCATTCCCATTACGTAGGCAGCGGTCAAAGTCTACACACTTCACTGAACGATTCATATTAAGCCATCTGGCAATATTTGCTTGAATTTGGCCTACCTCGACCCGACCTATGGTCATCCACCGCGTTTCTTCCGATAAATGATGTGTGGTAGATTTTGCAGTACTCCAAAATCAAATTTTGCCAACTGAGAAAATAATGTCTCTGTCAGGTTCCTACCAGGTTTTTGGCTCCGTGTGTGTGGGGGGGGGGGAGGCAATTTTCGCAACTCTCCTGCATTTTGCCATTTGACTTCCAATTTTACCAACTAGCCATAATTTCACAGAAATAATCACAATATTTGCACTCGTCTGAATTGTAGCAAGTCAGTGTGAATTTTCCCTTGATTTGGCCAACTCTCCTTAATTTCACGAAATTGATCTTAATCTTTACATCTCTCCAAAATTTACCAAATCACTTCAAACATTTCAAACTCACCAAGATTTTGCCAAGTATTCTCGATTTCAGTCAACTATCCTGAATTTTACAAACCCAATCCCAATTATCACAACTCGCCCATATTTTTCAAGTGAATTCGAATTTTGCCAAGTGTCCTACATTTTGTTAAGTTTCCTCAATTTGTCCAACGCTCCTTAATTTTACAAAACAAATCTCAATTTTCACAACTCGCCTATATTTTACCAAGTGGATTCGAATTTTGCCAACTACCTAGATTTTGCCAAGAGTTTTCAATTTTTTCAACTCTCCTTAATTTCACAAAACCAATCCCAATTTTTACAATTTACCTGTACTTTACTAAGTGGTTTCCAGTTTTGCAAACTCCCCTATATTTTGCCAAGTTGTTTCGATTTTATCACCTCTATTTACTTTCGCAAAATCAGTCCCAATTTTTACATCTCTCCTGAATTTTCCAAGTCATTTCAAATTTTTCTAAATCCCAAAAAATTTGCCAAGTGTTTTCGATTTTGTCAACTCTCCTTAATTTCACAAAAACAATCCTAATTTTCACAATTCGCCCGTATTTTACCAAGTGGATTCGAATTTTGCTAACTGCCCTAGATTTTGCCAAGTTTCCTCGGTTTTGCAAACTCGCCAGAATTTTGCAGAAAAAAAATCCCAATTTTTACATCTCACCTGATTTTTGCAAAGTCACTCTGAATTTTGTCAACTCCCCCAAGATTTGCCAACTCTCTAGATATTGCGAAGTTGCCTCAATTTTGCCAACACGCCAAAATTTTACAGAAAAAAGATTGCAATTTTTACATCTCACCTGAATTTAGCCAACTCCGCACAATTTTCCCAAGTCACTCTGAATTTCGCCAACTCTCCACGAATTTTGTCAACTGCCCCTAGATTTTTCCAACTCCCTAGATTTGGCTAACCCACCATAATTTTACGGAAAAAAATCCCAATTTTTACATCTCACGATTTAGCCAAGTCACTCCGAATTTTGCCAACTCCCCAAGATTTGCCAAGTTGTCCCATTATGCCAACTCACCTGTATTTTATGAAGTGGCTTCGAATTTTGCCTACTGCTCTAGATTTTGCCGTCTCTCCATTTTCCAAACTGCCCTAGATTTGCCAAGTTGCCTCGTTTTTGACAACTCCCCTTAATTTTACCAAAAAAAAAGATTGCAAATTTTTTCAACTCACCTAGATTTTACGAAGTCGCTTCGAATTTTGCCAACTCCGAGTTACTTTGGGGTAGTTTCCCCCCATCCCTCCATAGCTACGCCCCTGGATGTAGCCAACAAATCTGCTGTCTCGAAAACCAAACCGCACACTTTGCAGAACAATTCAGAGCAGGATCCAGGAGGAAGAGGGCAAAGGGCCATGCCTCTCCCTCTAAAAAAATAATTTAAAGTTACTTACATTTCAAGATATTTTTAAAGACCTATATAACAGATGTGGGAAATGTTATACTATATTGGTTAGTTCACAGAGATATGCCCCAACACAGTTCTGTTTGCTAGCATATGTATCATAATTATGATTTTTCGATATACCAGGATAAGAGATCCCATAACTTTCTCCATCTGAGGTATCCAAAAAGTGGCATGAGTCGCAAAGGACAAAAACAAAAGATTCACCAAAGGGTGAGCCCCAAGGGGAAGAAAAACAATGATAAATATGGTAGTTCAGTGTGCTAGACCAAAAAGGTTTCCTGTTCGAAAACCAATGGTCTAGCCCTCTTGAATACTGTTTAGTAGCAAGTGTTCACGCCGCTTTTATAACACTCGACGATACTTACGTCACTTGGACAACTTCTCGGCTAGTGGCCGTGTTTCTGTGCCTATCATCGTCATATTCAAATCAGTGATATAGGTATATGTTGTCGTCACGCATGCAAATTTTCAGCTTTTTATTTATAATTCTTTCCTAGTGGGGTAATGGAAGATAGTGTATATATATATAAGTTATTTATTATAGGGGAAAGACAAAATAGTTGATTGAACTTACATTGACAGGAAAACCTTTCAGAGTTTGTTATTTTCTCCATGGAATTTTGCGCTAAATAATGCTTCTTCAGAATAGCTACAAAGAAAGGAATATATGCATCATGGAACGTCGTTCCAATACTGTTCAATTTAATACCAGGCATCTCTCAAAATTTTTTCCTCCATCTGGACCTTGCCTGCATTAGTCAAATTGCCTGATCAATAATTTTAGTCACCAGCCACCACTGAGAGAAAAATATATTAATTTTTTTGTTGTTTTATTCTCATTAAGTAATCAGGATGCCAGAAAATGAGAAAAAAAAAAGTAGTTAAGGAAATAAATAATTTGATATGGGTAAAATATTATTTCTATACTGCTGATAAGTTACTCCCGCCCAAGTAGCAGGAGTGGCCGAAATTCTAATATGATAAAAATTTATAAGATTACGATTTAAAAGTTTTTTTTATTTTGTTTTCATTAAGTTTTTTAATGTAGTACATGTTATTATATACTTTACTAGAAAAAATTCCCAAGCTGTATCCCCCCCCGCCTCCGCTCAAAAAAAAAAAATTTTTTTACCCTTAGTATTCAGAGTAGCAGGCCAAAGTGAAGGGGAACGGGTCTGCAGTTTTTTTTTTCTTCATTAATGTTTCAACAGCTATTTTTTTTTATCTTAGGAACTAACTGGTAACTAAATTATTAAGTTACTGGTAGTGAAACGGACATTAATTAAGTCTTATCGCGTCCTACCCCATTTCCACCATCCGAAATATTTTGTGACTACCAGGACCGGGGTAAACTTTTGCGAGGCCAAAAAAAAAACGCACTTATATGTACTTCTGAATTTTATAATAATATATTATTTATTATAAGTATTAAGTGCGGTACATATCTACATACAACTTATAGGAGCACTGAGTATATTATAAATATTACATAATTTTTCTCGCCTTTTCGCCGCAAAATCTTTAAAATAAAAATACCCCCTCAAGCAGCTGCTTGCCACAGAGGTCTGACAGGAGCCTTTCAGTTTATTTGCCACAGTAGAAGGTCTGTACGTCATCAAAATTGACCGATTTCACTATTTCGGCCAATTTTGACCAAAATTTCGATTTTTTTTTTTTTATGATGAGCTTTTCGTGGACCGCGCTTAACCGTAACCGCTGAACCCGCCGGCCCTGGTGACTACTTGTCTCTCCACTTTTAACCTTCACGTGAATTTTATGAAATGTAGAACACGTGGTTATCGACAATAGGTTAAATATAACATGTTTTAGCCTAAAAAAAGCTGAATGTAATATGTACCCAATTTTTTTTTTGTTTTTACAAAAGAAACTAGGTTACCGCTCTTTAACCTTTAAGATTACGTTTGTGACAAAATCTGCAGGTGTTTAGCATGACATTTTGCTTGAGTGAAGGAAGATTTCGTTAACGAAATTATTACGATAAGACTGCCATAAATGCATTTTACTTAACCAGCAATTTTCAAATTTAGAAGCATCAAAATATTTCAGCAATTTTTTCCGTCATTAAAGCTAAATAATCCAGCTGTCAAAATGCTCAAGCTGCAAGAAAATTTCATGTTTTACTAGCAAAGCACATGCTCTTGATTACTTCTCCTGAATCATCGGTCACGTGGTAAACGGAATAATGCCATTGGCTGAAGCCAGTGTTATCGCAATTCCCGCGTTGTTGTTCCTGTTACGAAGGAAGTTACCAGAGCCAGCTTGCCGTCGTGCAGAAGAGCTGGTTGGTGGTGTGGGTCGTCTTTAACGTACACTAAACCACGCACGGCTACCCACTAAGTAGCTCTGTAGCGATTCCACAATTGCACGACGGAGCTCTAACCGTGTTGAGTCAGTTTTTTTGTATATTATGAAAAAGTTGGTCAGTGTGGCACTTCGAGTCCGTGTGAGATACAACTTTTTGCTAATCTTGTGACATCTCTGTTTTTGCTTCGTGTATTTGTTGATGACTAATGTTTCAGCTGCTTAGTTCTCACAACAGACAGATCAAGTTTTATTAAGAATTAAGACATGAAATCGGAATAGATATCTTGGACAGGGGTAAGTCTTTATAAACATCAGTAATATTAATCAGTTGTATAGTTTTAATATTTATAATTACTATGTCTTTAGTACAGGTAAGGGTAGATGTTTTCCGTGCCATATTTCTTGGTTTCCTGTGTCGGAAATTATATATTTAGTTTGTTCGATATAGATCAAAGTTGTTTTGTGGAATAGATTTGTTGTAATGCCTCTGCATTTAATTACGAATTTTGTAAACTTGGCTCAGTTAAAGCTACGTGATAATAACCCTTTCTGATATTGCGTCGCCCACTTCACAGATCTTTATGTTGATAAACGATAACAAGATCCTATCTGAGCTCCATGGCAAATAATTACAAGAGGAAAGTTTTTTTTTGTTTATTAGTTACCATTGTTTATTTATGCTGAGGTCTGAATTTACTTATTTTTTAAATGATGTATAATATATTTTGCAAATGACAACGAAACGGACAGAACCAAGCAAGAGTAGCGTTAAATATTGATTCTGTTATTTCTGGTAAAAGATTAAGAATGCTAATCCCATTAGCACAAGTTGTAATTACCATAACTTGTGTGACAGTAGCTGAATGGTTTTTTGATGCCACTGTCGTCCTTAATGGGTAATTGATGTTAAAGAATAAATGATAATGCCCTATCTCGTTAACGGTGATGAATATGGGCTATAAATATTTTCTTAAAGGTCTGCCAAGCTGTCCTTGATTATCGCCTACGAACGGAACACATGTGTGTCGTAACAGAAAAGTAGACTATGCAGTGATGCTTAAACGTTCCCCAAGATTTACTGACTGACCTTGAGGTTTTTCCTGTTCTGTGTGCATTTTGACAAATAAATATTTCTTTTGGTTATAACGGATATTTTTAGTTTTTACTGCTTTTTAATGAGAACGTAAAAACAATAGAAATAGGAATTTATTGGAATTTTATTTACCAACCTTTCAATGGTAGTGATGTAAGAATAATGTTTTTAAGTTTAGTGTTTTTTTTTGTGCCCTTAATGTTAAATATCATGGTTTATTTAAGTGACTGAAACAATTTACTTTGTAAGCATTGTATTTTTTGATATGTTGAAAACACATTGAATTCAGCAATACTAATATTAGGAAAGAAATATTGGTATTGGTACTATATATTGAAACACGTAGTCTGAATTTTCAGATAGCCATAGCTGAAGTGTTTTTTGCATTATCCATTATATTATTTATTTTGACAAAGTGAGACGTGAAGTTATGCATAATTCTTTTGAATTATTAAAGTTTCAAATTTGCGTGTAACATATGAATAGCAATTTGACAGATTCTTATTCATGCAGTATTGAAACCAAGTTTACAAAAGATTATCTTGAGCGAAAATGAGAATGAAATGTTTCTGTAGCACTGTAGCACTTAATATTTCCCAGTGAATTCTTAAAAAATTATCATCTAAATTTTAAATAGGTCGCAAATGAGAAGAAATATTTACTAATTTCCAACTCTTAACATTTTTCATGTCTCATTTAAATATTTGCAGTCTTTACAAGTTTCTACCAACACTAGCACTGGATTTTGCAATTATATTTTGCATACTAATAAGTAAGTAATTATTTGTTACTAACAAAGCACATATGGTTAAGAATAAAAACTACATACA
The DNA here is from genome assembly GCA_038380435.1 of Ryuthela nishihirai. Lineage (NCBI taxonomy): Eukaryota > Metazoa > Arthropoda > Arachnida > Araneae > Heptathelidae > Ryuthela > Ryuthela nishihirai. The sequence continues at coordinate 49,823,033 of JAWZYU010000015.1, forward strand.
TGGCTTTTTACTTTGACAGAGTACATTTGAAGTTTACTATAACATAGTCATATTGGATATTTGCAGATAGTTTCTAACAAGCATTTCTCTTATATTTCGTTTATGTAATGTGGGAGTTGTTATTGCAAATACTTTTGGTCATACCAGTACAATTGTTTCAAACTAGTTGATGTACAAGTTAAAATTAATTTTTTTTAACCATTATGTTAAGAAGGTTGGTTGAATATATATTAAGTTTTAATAAACATAAAATTTTTATGAACCTGAAGTATCACAATAAAAATTATTTTACAACATCTGTGAGTACACAGTCATATCAGAAAATATGACCACCTACCTAATAACGGGAATAATCACCCTTGGCCTGGATGACAGCAGTGACACAGTGTGGCATGGATGCAATGAGGCCCTGGAAGGTTGTCAGAGACATGCCCATTTGGACTCCAGCAGAGCACGGAGGTTCCAGAGATGACGTGGTTGTGGTTCACATGCCACACCTGTCAATCCAAATGGTCCTACAAGTGCTGTATGGGATTGAGGTTGGGCAATTTTGCTGGTCAAGGGAGAACGGAGACATTGCTGTCATGTTGATGCCACTGTCATCCTTAATGAGTAACCGATGTTAAAGTTATACTTGACCCACAAGCGTGTCTGGGTGTTGCTTCTTGTGTCTGACGCCATATCCGCCACTGCCCGTCACTTCTGTGGAGTAGAAACCTCGATTCATCGGACAAGGTAACCTTTTTCCACTCTTCCATTGCCCAATGACGGTAGTTCCATGCGAACTGCAGGTCTCATTGCCTATGGACCTTGGTTAACATGAGTGCCTTTATGCAACATCGACTCCAGAGACCCATGCGTAACAGGGTTCACTCTACTGTTATCGGGGACAATACCTTGGTGCCCTAGCATTCATTTGAATGGTCAATTGCTGCACTGTTGCGCGTTGATTGGCCTTTACCAGTCGATGGAGGCGACATTATCCTCTGGGGTCGATAGCCTTTGGGACTCCACAGTTATGACATTTGGAGGTACTGGGTGTGCAGCGGTACATTCTTGGTACACCCTTACTACAGCACCTTGCGAACAGCCCACGAAGTCTGCTGTTTCTGAGATGCTTCCACCCTTGGTGCGTTAGCCAATGATCATTCCTTTTTGAATGTTTGTCAAATCAATACCTCTGCCCATTGTGCTCAAGTTACTCACTATGGCTCATCTGTCCTGGTCGGCCGCTTATATCTCCGTATTGTTGACCTTGTCATGTGCACTCTGTGATGCGCCTCGGTGGGTACACTGTGATTCTGTGGGTGGTCGTATTATAATACGACTGTGTAGAAACATTGTAACTGCCCTATCAACACATCACTTAAAGACTGCATCACATTCCCACACTCCACCCTACCTCCAGTTAGAAAAAGGGCACTGATGGGTTTGGAAAGGCTGCCATCCATAAGATGGGACATTAAGCCTTGCCCACATATACAGGGAAGCCATATTCTGTGCATGCTAAAGAATACAGTGGATGTCATTGACAAGAGGCTATTTTGTGTTGCCCATTTTGTGCACAAAAGTGCTCTCAGAGGTAAAACAACCCAATTATTTGCATAGTGTTCTATGAATGGTTCTTCAGCCTGAAGATTATTTGTACGCATCCTAGAAGAAACTATGTGTATTTACAACTAGATATTTGCCAGCAGAAAACGGATTTCATTTTTTGAAATTAGCAAAATAATTTATATTGTAATTGCATATAATATGAAGTATTGCTGAGAAATGAAACAATTACTTTGTAATGATTTATTTAGGAATCTTTGTTAATAAAAGGGTCAATAAAAACAACTTATTTCAGGCTGCAAAAAGCAAATTTTCAGAAAATGAAGTATTTTGAGCTTTACCTATCAGTTCTCTATGACACATAGCTTCTTAAGGTAGTTGTATTTTCTGTCTTGAAAATTACTATGAGTTATGAGTGTTAGATCAAAATGCATTTTTCAATAGAGATGAAGCAAAAAAAAAAACAGTATCTTGTGCAAAAGTTTATTATATATTGTAAGATAAATAGTTTGAAGTGTGATAAAATCTTAAAGGAATTTATAAGGACAACAAGCAATTACAAGTGAGTGATTTAAATAAAAATTCCAAAACAGCTTTCAAATTGCTATAATGAAAACTGAAAATTAATCAGAATTAAGTGTGCTTTCCTCACTAACACACAATAATTTACCTTCTGGAATTAAACATCTTCAGTAAAGTCATAATCAGATATTCCATCCAGCTTTTATAAAGAATAAATTCTTTAACATTTTTCAAAAATTTTGAAATTTTTTCACTTAATTTATTTTGATTAATTAAACTTATTTTGATAAACTTTTAACTCGACCAATATTTGATGTATCTAATGATAATTAAATTAATTTAGAAAATTTATCTTTTATAATGATAGTTTAAATATGAAATTCCTTTCGATATGTTTCAGCAGGATAACACTACGAAAAACATTGAGCCTAATAATAGAAAAATTAGTTTTTTCATTTTGAATGAATTAATAAATAAAATAATAAATACCCCCTCAAGCAGCTGCTTATCACAGAGGTCTGACAGCCTGTCAGTTTATGTGCCATAGTAGAAGGTCTGAGAGGATGGCAAGAGCTCAGCAGAAAAACAACACAAACGTCCATGCCTTACCTGGGGCTCGAATCCAGGTCCCTTAGATTAGTAGCCAAGTGCACTAACCATTCTGTAGTGCAGACTAATCATGCTGTGTATTGCTACGTTTGCCTATACATAATGCAGATCTTTTTCTCAGTAGTAATAATTTTTCAAACATAATACCAACCCTTTTCTCAGTAGTAACGTAATTTTAAAACTTAAACCTTGAATTTTATTAAACATCATAGTGTAATTATTACAAAAATTATAAAGACTGGACTATTCCCAATTTGCACACTTTTAATTATTTACCGTGCTACAGTCAAAGTGCTGTGAGCCTTATGGTTGCTGGCATGTGAAACAAAATGTGCCATTCTTTGCATAGTACACTTGAGAAAAAAAAAATAAAAATGCATTAAGAACACTTGATTATATATGGATTATAGCTGTGCCTAAAAGTGGCTGCCATTGCACTGTGCATATCTTGCACACTTGTTGGTGGTGGCCCTGGTTACACCCATTTAAAAAAAACAAGTGGGATCTTCTGGACCATCCTGTAGGATAACATGGGATTTTGTTTTATCTTTGATGAAATCAAAATGGCTTACTGAAGAAATTAATAATTCAATATAGATCTACAAACATTTGTAAAAATATAGTTTTTCAGTATACCTTAGCATTAAAGTAAATAAATGGCCTTAAATAGATGGTAAAAAACTTAAAAAATGATTGGCATAGTAACTGTTCAATCACAGATCAGGTTGTTTTTACAATGACTCCTGATTTTTACTATTGACCAAGTATTTGGCCATCAAGATTTCATTTTAAACCATTTAAGTTATATGCTATAAATTATATGAGGAAAGTTTCTTTTTTTATTCGTGTCTCACAATTTTCCAGAACTGTTCCAAAAATAATATTTTATAATCGCTTCCCCAGGGCAAAGAAGGAAAAATTTTCTTTCATCATTTAATTATAAAAAAGCTAAACCATACATTAATCAATAAAAAAACAAACTAAATTATATGAAATGTGTCCTTTCTATCTAATGTTAAATAAAGGAGAAATATATGAAATTAAAGTATTTATTTGTCACTTTTATTTTTCTTCTCCATCCCCACTAATGTCTTGGCCCAAGTTCCCTTGAAATTGCCTGGTTGCAAACATAAGTTCAGAACCTTACAGCTCAGTAATTTTACTCATGTAATTCAGTTGAAAGATTTTTGAAGGAGTTCATTCTTCAGTTAACAACAATGATTACTTTGGCGAATCACCTATATCCTAGATGTAGGCAGCTAGTACTAGAGTAGTTTGCCCCAGTCATTAAGCAGAAAATTATAATATGGTGATTCCACTGCAGAGGTTACCAAGAGCAGGAGGTGCATATTCGAGAAGAGAAGCTTTCCAGAAATTAATAACTTGATAGAGTAGGTGAAACTACGATATGCTTAAGCTATCGGTTATTTGTGTTCTATTACGGATTCATTGAGGATTGAAATCGAACATTTTATGAAAAATACTGGTCATAATAGTAGGTGACAACAAATAATACCAACTGTTAATCTGACAGCTCTGATTGAACTCTACTGCATTATCAGAATTTCCTTCAGCTAATTTTGATGCTTGAAATAATAAATTCTGACTTTTGTATATGTTCAAGAAGATTAATAAATGATCCGTCTTTCTATTATGCTTCCTTTACCATATTATATTTTTATTTTTAATTCTCCCTACCCCTAAAAAATCAATGGCTTAACTAATCTATTGTAAATCTGGAGAGGGGTTAGATTCTTTGATATCAGTAGAATATTAGATATAAATATTTGCCATAATGTTAATATAGAGAGATTTTTTTTTTGGAGGGGGAAGGGGTACCTTCTTTCTATCTCTACTGTCATCCTCTCGGATCCTTCTACTCTGGCATATAAATTGACAGGCTCCTGTCAGACCTCTGTGGCAAGCAGCTGCTTGAAGGGGTATTTATTTATTTTTTTTTCGAATTAATTTGTAAAGAGATCGGTTAAATTGCTTCGGGATCGACTATTTGGCCACGACGTTCTAGTAGTAGCTTCAATTCTGAAGAGCACTCTTATACTCAAGATACACAAAATAAATTGTCTTCGAAATAAAAGAACTTACATTTCAAGAAATACTGTAATAACATTCTTTTCAAATGAAGGCTCATGCGTTGTAGCTCATTATTTATTTTTGCATCAGTTTTTCAATTCGAGGAGGGATGGTACGACTCTCTCATCAAATCCATCGGTTGGTTGAAGTCAGAGGGCACTCACTACCTTCCTACCTTTCCTGTAATCAACATTTATGGTTGAAATTCACATTGAATAATATACTGATGTGTAATTATCATAATGTGAGGGTGATCTGTCATGTGATGTATACATGTACTAATGTTGCTGAGACTTCATAGTTATTTTTAACTTTAAAAAAACTACTGTTTTCACTGTCGTCTGTCCGTCTGTAGATATTCAGGTTTTTTAAGTGACAAATGAAAATTCTGCTTTGGTTGTATCTGTACTAATAAAACATTACGCATTTTCCGAATGTATTAGGTGAAATTTCTCTTTTAAAGTGAGTTAAAGTCCGCAAATGGCAATACTTTACATTAATATTGTAGTCCGTTTATAAAAATAAATAAATAAATACCCTCTCAAGCAGCTGCTTGCCACAGAGGTCTGACAGGAGCCTGTCAGTTTATATGCCATAGTAGGTCTGAGAGGATGGCAGGACCTCGGCAGAAAAACGACACAAACATCCATGCCTTACCCGGGTCTCGAACCCAGGTCCCTTAGATCACTAGCCAAGCGTGCTAACCACTCGGCCACGGGACGGCCGTTTATGGGTTGGGCTAAATGGCCAAGTCACAAGGGCTCAGAGACGGGAATACGACCCACTGGACAGCTGTTACGATACAGATGAGCTTTCTGTAATGTGTACAGGGGCAATAGCTTAACGTCCCACCCGAAGGACTGCGGTCGACACGCCCAGCGGTGTACCCTTTCTGACGGAGGGCAGGGTGAGGGTTATCGGAGATAAATTAGAATGCAGGCAGTTGGGACTCGAACATGGGAACTACAGATTACGAGCTTTGGCCCTCTACCGACTGAACCACCCACTCCCCATCTGTTTATTGTATAAATTGATCTTTAGATAGTAGAATGTGTTGGTCAAGGGGTTTGCATTGACAGCCGCGACGTGTATTTCTCCACTACACTAGGGAAGTAAACTGAACTTCGTCTTTTCTAAACGAACGTTCCATCCTTATCTGCCAAATGCTATTCGACTGTCTAATTCATAATTGCATTTTAAAATTATATCAAGGAGGAAATCGGTATCCTCCAGTGACACCATATAATAGTTGCATAAAGGAAGAAGATTCCCATTTCCCCCGTTTTCAGTTGCTTCTGGTTTCTGTTCCATTTGCTCTTTATCGTGTGTCGGTGTCAGTGTATACCAGTGTCGTACAATTCTTCCAGAATCGCTGGCCTAAAAGAAGACCAACAGTCATTAGCATGTGCAACTGATACTCTTAAAGGAAAAAAAGGAAACGCTTTACGTGCCATTGAGAAGCACTAGTGCATTGCTTGACCAGGACGAATTCTCGACCAAAGGTACATGTGCAGTGGCCCAACTATATCTTGTGTTAATAGCGGACAGACGCTCGACACGTTAAAGCAGTTAGAAGTCGAAAACGATTAAAAAAAAAACTGAAAAAATGCAAAGCAATGCAAAATTATAAATAACTATAGAAACATAGGAGTTTTGCGGAGATAAAGCTCAACACTGGCCCAGGCGGTACTCGAACTTGGAACTACAGATTACGAGCCTGGCGCGCTTCCGACTGAGACCCCCACCACCACCACCAATGGCTAAATGGACAGATCACAACGATCAGAAAAAGGGGATCCATTGGACATCTGTTAGGAGACTGAAGCTCCCATATAGGCATTCCAGCGTTTCTTAAATGTGCACAGACTATAGCTGTCCTGCACACGAGCCCACGGCTTAACTTCCCATTCGACGGACTGCGGCCTTTTCAAGCCATCATAAGTAAGAAAGAAATGTATAGAATTTAAAATGTTCGGATAGACATTGACTTTTACTTTCCCCAGCCTTTAGTGGAAAGGAATTATTTTTCAGCCTCCAGACAAAAATACTGCGGATATTTCTACGTAGTTTGATACATTATAAGTGCGTATAATATTTTTTTTTGGTAGGGAAATATTTATATTGGTTTATCATTTGTTTCGTAATTAATAAACAGTTGATTCGAAATAAGAATTGTATTTATTATATAAAATGTTTTTTTTTTGTATTTTTTTTTATTGTAAGATAAAAAGGAGATGTGAATGTAAGAAGAGGAAGTGTATCCTATTTCAAAATATAGTTGACTTAGGGCGTTGAAAAATGTTAAAAGGTCCGTCTACGTGATTAAATTAAGATTTATGAGAGTATTGGATTATTTATTGGTAAGCAAATGGAGAGTAATAAATATGGGGAAAAAAAGGGCCTTATGGTCATTCAACCGGGAAAAGAAAAAACTTCGGACCCTCTAGCGCCGAAAATAGATTTCCTGACCGAGCTGTGTTCAAGCGGATTCTTCTCACCGTGGGGGCGGGCAACAGCACGGACACTTAACGTTGAGCTGTTCACTATTATCACAATAACTGCTGTCCACGGTAGAAATAGCTTCTGTGAGTGAATCCCGGATCACTCGCCATGAAAATTGTTTACCCATCGCGTGTTTCACACAGCTGTGAACGACCCACTAAAATATGTTATTTTGTACCATTTACGAGGGTACGAAAATTGGAAGGGCTCGAACCGAATTTCTCACTCTGTTTTCTTTGCCTGTGTGTGTTTAGAAAGTCTTGATTATTTCAAAGGATGGCTTTGAGGCGTGCTAGCGTTTGCTGCAGGTTGAGTAACCAAGCGCTACTCCACTCAAATCAATCTCGACACTAGCTCTGTTAAGAGCTTATTACCTCGAAGGACTTTCTGCTTGACATATATGACCATCTACGAGCTTTCAGAGGATCTTTATGGACTTTTCTAGAGACAAATGGGCTTCACAACAAATGCATATTTAGCAATTGAATAGTTGCTGGGCGGCCATTGTTTATCGGTCATTGACAACACGGTAGACGAGAGAGAGGTCTTGTTTTAACCTTGGCTGGAGAGAGGAGGCCATTGTAATTCTACGCATGGGCACGCAAAGACAAAATTCGAAAAATTAAGAACTATTTTTTTTCTCCACTTAAAATTTTAAGAAGTTATTTCCTTCTATTTTCAGTCATTATCATTCCTGTGCCATGTATAAGGAAATGGTGTTACGTCGAAAGTATAATAATATTTCCTCTAGCTGCTTTGGAATTCTGTCAGAATGGTAAATAATTCAATCAGGATAAATAACCATGGACAAAGAAGGAAAACCATATACACGAATATAATGACTGATGCTACTTGTCTTGTGTTGAAACCCTGTCTGTGTGCACTGGGGGGTGTAGCACGTTAGTTTGTAGATCACTTTCAAGTTATCATTCGATGTTTTCCATGTAATTCTTTACCAATTTGTGAAAAGAGGATTTTTATTGCTATTATGAACTTGCTTAATATTTGATTAGACGAGCTTCTTTCAGCTGGATTGTTTTACTTCTGAGCGGCACTTTTTTGCATACCATGGGCTAAATGGCCAGGTCACATGGACCCCGAAGGCTCAGAGAAGGTTGGGGGAGGGGACCCACTGGAACAGTTGTTGGGAGACAGATGATAGCCTCCCGTCAAGGCCATCCAGCGTGTTCTTTAACGTGCACAGGGTATGGATCTCCCGCACACGGAGCCACGGCTTAACCTCTCATCCGACGGACGGCTGCCTTTCCAAGCCCATCGGTGTCCCCTACTGACTGTGGGCAGGGCGGGGAATTTTGCGGAGATAAATCTCAACGCTGACCAGTTGGGACTCAAACCTGGGAACTACAGATTACGAGCCTGGCACGCTACCGACTGAGCCGCCCCTAAGTAAAGTAAGGATCAAAAGATCAATTATAAGAGTATACTCAAGTAACTCGGTCGGACCAGGAATAAAAGTGGGCGGAGCAGAAACTGGCTTTCCATTGCAGTATAACATTATCTACTCCGTTAGAGAGGTCTTTAAAGATGTGTGAAAATATTCATAAGTTTAACAACTTTTTGGCTCCATTATTCTTATTAACATTTTGAGGTGGGGTGGGGGGGCTCTGGATCTCCCACTAGTTTCAGCCCTGATAGTGAGAATTGAATGCTTTATTGCGACAAGAATGGAACAAATTATTATAAAAAAAAATAAATTTCCCCTCAAACAGCTGCTTGCCAGAGAGGTCTCACAGGAGTCTGTCAGTTTATACACCGTAGTAGGTCTGTGAGGATTGCGGGACCTCAGCAGGAAGAAAACACAAACATCCATGCCTTATCCGAGGCTCGAACCCATGTCTCTTTGATCAGTAGCCAATCACGATAACTCGGCCACGTAATTGCTTAACAAATTATTACATTCTAATATTTAATTACTCTCTTTGCCTAATTTTGTAAGCTTGAATTCAAGAAAAACACGAATACATAAATTATCGACGTTATAAAATTTTTCGGAAAAAATTAGTGATGTTTTTTCTTAATTTCAGTTGTACAAACATTTGGCGGGAAACGCATTTCTCCTCTCCATCAAGGGGCAGGGGTGGCTCAGTCGGTAACGCGCCAGGCTCGTAATCTGTAGTTCCCAGGTTCGAGTCCCAGCTGAGTCAGCGTGAGATTTATCTCCGCAAAATTTCCCGCCCTGCCCACGGTCAGTAGGGGGACACCCATGGGCTTGGAAAGGCCGCCGTCCGTCGGATGGGACGTTAAGCCGTGGTCCCGTGTGCGGGAGAGCCATACCCTGTGCACATTAAAGAGCACGCTGGATGGCCTTGACGGGAGGCTACCATCTGTCTCCCAACAGCTCTTCCAGTGGGTCTCCTCCAGCTTTCTCTGAGCCTTCGGGGTCCATGTGACCTGGCTATTTAGCCCATGGTGTGCAAAAAAGTACCGCTCAGAGGCAAAAACAACCCAAATCCTCTCCATCAACAGCTTTTCACAATTGCAGGCCAAACGAAACGTATTTCCCCATTGATAGCTTTCCCATTTCCGGCAAGAACGCTGGCCCGTAACGTATCTCCATAATTTTCATAGTAGGAGAGGTAACAACAGCGCCACGCACCACAGATCCCTGGAATTTGCATAGGTATTTATTCCGTCCCACGACAGGTACGGTCTCAATCTTTTTACCACCACGGATCACGATGGACTTGGAAAGGCCGCCGACTGTCGGTGGGACGTTAAACCATGATTCCGTGTGCGGGAGAGCTATACCATGTGCATCTTATAGAACATGCTGGATGATCTTAATGGGAGTCTACCATCTATCTCCCAACAACTGTCCAGTGGGTCCCCTTACCCAACCTTCTCCGAGCTCTCGGGGTACTCGCGAGGCCAATGTGGGATACAAACTTTTCTTTTTCCCTTCCAAGTTTTTCTGATAAGATTCTTCAATTTTGTGCTTATTTACTCTGGAGATTCAGACCACTAAACTGGAACGACCTTCAAGGCTTGTCGAACTGATTTCGATCTTCGAATTGCTCCTCTCTAAATATGTATCCTCTTTTTTAAAACTGAAGTGGAAGGAAATTGGCGAAAGAACGTGGTTGAATTGGGATGGTAATTAAATGGGTCAAGCGTAGCGGAAAGGGTTGAGTTGTTTTACCTCTGAGCGGCACTTTTTTGCACACCATGGGCTAAATGGCCAAGTCACAATGACCCCGAAGGCTTAGAGAAGGTTGGGGGAGGGACCCACTGGAACAGCTGTTGGGAGACAGATGGTAGCCTCCCGTCAAGACCATCCAGCGTGTTCTTTAACGTGCACAGGGTATGGCTCTTCCGCACACGGGACCACGGCTTAACGTCCCATCCGACGGACGGCGGCCTTTCCAAGCCCATCGGTGTCCCCTATTGACCGTGGGCAGGGCGGTAGCGGAAAGGGCAAATGAATTCACATAACGTGCAGTCGATGATCATGGGTGGACCTTGGAAGAAAATATTTTTTTTACTAGCCCCATGACGCACGCAGACGTTAAAAACATTCCTTAAAAAGCTTTAAATGAAAATTCTCTGAGCAGTAATGGTCCAAGTTTAATAACTCGAAACAGTTTAGTGTTTAAAAATCTATATTTTGTTTATACTGCTCACAAAAATTAGGGGATATATTATCGCTTCATATTCATTTTGAAATATCCCCTAATTTTTGTGAGCAGTAGGGTTCGAGCCCCGGATAAGGCATGGATGTATGTGTTGTTTTTCTGCTGAGGTCCTACCATCCTCTCAGATCTTCTACTTTGGCATATAAACTGACAGGCTCCTGTCAGACCTCTGTGGCAAGCAGCTGCTTGAGGGGGTATTTATTTTATTTATCTATTATATTTTTAAATGTAAAATTCTTTTAAAGGTTAAACTGTGTAATATTATTCCTCACAGACAGAGAACTTTATGTTAAAGCTCTTTTTAAGTTATTCATCTAGAACAATGGTTAACAAACTCTTTCTAGAGATTTTCTACCCACTGGAACAGCTGTTGGGAGACAGATGGTAGCCTCCCGTCAAGGCCATCCAGCGTATTCTTTAACGTGCACAGGGTATGGCTCTCCCGCACACGGGACCACGGCTTAACGTCCCATTAGACGGACGGCGGCCTTTCCAAACCCATCCGTGTCCCCTACTGACCGTGGGCAGGACGGGGAATTTTGCGGAGATAAATCTCAACGCTGACCCAGTTGGGACTCGAACCTGGGAACTACAGATTACGAGCCTGGCGCGCTACCGACTGAGCCCCCAGCCCCCCCCCCCATAACGGGGGAGGGTGTTAAGGTAAAATAGTTTTGAACAATTGCATAAATGACGGAACTAGTGATAGTTTAGTGGTTAGAACAAGGCATGTAACTGGGAGGCGTGGGATCGACTACCACTCATCAGCTAAACTCATTTTTCTCCTAAAAGCATTGAATTCTGTGTGAAAAGAAATCTGTGTATTTACTGTTGACCGAGTTTTCAATTTAGTTTTATACAGGAAAAATAAGTTTTGTTTTCATGAAACTCAAAAAGTATGGAACCACTGATTTAGAAGATCTAGTTAAGAACATCTGTTAGATAATTGTAAGAACTCTTTCCGTGGTTGTCTTAGATTAATAATTATTTCAAGAAACTTTAAAATACATGTATATTTCACTTGTGAGTAAATTTGCTACATGTCATGACCGTTACCAAAAGGTTTTTCAACACTTCAGCAATATCTGAAGTCGAACATTATGAAAACAATTTTTAATGATGACCGCAACATGTAACCAGAATATAAAGTAATAATCACAAGTTAGTGAATTGTAATACGAGTATTAAATTTGAATTGGACAGGTGATTAACTGGTTAATTATGAAACGTTTTAGAGCAAAGATCACTTCAAAGTTCGAGAATGCCATTTCTTCCTTTCGAACTGTTAACAGTTGACGAATGGCCAGCAGCACCCGCTACCTTGTGAGAAAAGAGAAGTCACTCTTCCATCAAAAAACGGCCTTATTTGGAAATTCGCTCATCTGCATTGCACGTTAAAGAACATGCTGGATGGGTTTGATGGGAAGTTTATATCTGTTTCCTAATAGCTTGTCCAGTGAGTCCTCTACCCCCAACCTTCTTTGAGCCTTCGGGGTCCTTGTGACGTGCCATTTAGTCCATTGTGTGCCAAAAAAAGTGCCGCTTTGAGGTAAAAACAACCCAACATGTACATTGCCTATTAAAAAAAGAGACTTTCAAAACTGTGTAGCTGTAAGAATGAGCTTTTTATGCTAGAGATCAGTACTGCGCCAGACTTGTAATCTGTAGTTCCCAGTTCGAGTCCAAATTATTCCAACGTTTAGATATATCTCCGCTAATCCCCACACTACCCTATGTGAAAAGGGAACACCGTTAGATTTGGAGTAGCTGCTGTCCGTCTGATGGGACGTTAAGCTGTGGTCCCGTGTGCAGAAGAGCCATACCCTGAGCATGCTAAAGAACACGCTGGATGGCGTTGACAGGAGGTTTTCATCTATCTCCTAACAAGCTGGCTAGTAGATCCCCTTCCCCAACCTTCATTGAGCCCTTGGGGTTCTTGTAACCTGGTCATTTAGCCAAATGTGTGCAAAAAGTGCCGCTCAGAGGTTAGACCAACCAACTTTTTATGCGAAAAGCAACATGCCCTTGAGCATACAGTCATTCCACAAGGTCAGGATAGATTGACGACTGTTGAGTGAGCTATTCGCGTTCCACATCCCTCAAAAAATAACATCCATTTAGGAAGAGCATTTATACATCTCGTACCATCGAGCCCAACAGGTCAGTAAATTGTTTTCTTGCTTAACTGTTATGTTATTGAAGGAATTTTTTTCCTCTTTGTAGTTGCTACATGTAATAGTAGGTGAGATGCGAATGAAGTAGCGAGCAAGTGGTCGAGACAGAATTAAAACATGTTTCTTTTAACGTTGTGTCCTTGCTTTGCAATATTGCAGCAGTTGCATCAGTTTCATTGGCTCAGCTGGGGCACACCAACAAGGCCCGTATCGCACAGGGCGACTTGGCTGCGCTGTTGTCACGTGATCACGGCGGGAAGCAAGGAAGGGTGGGTGAAGTGTTGCAAGGTCGTGACGCAAACAATAGCGGGTGGCACAGCACTGTCTATTACTCACCCCAGATCTTGGAGGAGTTACTAATAAGTGTTATTGCTAAGACGTTGAGTCATAGTTTGATCTTCGGTCACGTGATAACTGATGCGAATCCAAACCAATGGTCAGTAAGCGATTGGGAAGTGTGGACTAATGGTGTGTGAAACGGACTCCAAGTCGTGGCAGGGTAAATGTGTATTCAAAAGTTCAACCGCAGTTTTTTTTATAAAAGTGACAATAAGATGTGTGTGTGTTTGGAAAGGGTTGCCTTATGCATGCTTAGTAAGCGGGCGTTGTTCATGGCTTGCCTTGATACTGCCATAGAATTAAGGATTCGCACCAGAACCTTCTTGGGAGAAGAGGGGTTGGCTCAGTCAGTAGTCCATCAGGCTCGTAATCTGCAATTTGCAGGTTCCAGTCCTTGTGACGGAGCCTGCATTTAACACATAGTGTCATCGTCGAAATTTATTTCCGCTAAACCCCCATCCTGCCATCGGTCAGAAACGTGACACCGACGGGATTGCAAAGACCGCCGTCCATCGGTTGGGACGTAAAGAGGTGGGTCAGTGTGCAGGAGAACTATATCCTGTGTACGTTAAACAATAGGCTGGATGGACTTGACGGGAGACTACCATCTGTCTCTCAACAGCTGTCCAGTGATTCCCTTCCCCAAACACTCTCTGAGCTTTTGTTGGGTTGTTTTACCTCTGAGCGGTACCTTTTTTTGAACACTATGTGTTAAATGGCCAAGTCACAAGGACCCCGAAGGCTCAGAGAAGGTTGGGGGAGGGAACCGACTGGAACAGCTGTTGAGAGGACAGATGGTAGCTTACCGCCAAGGCCATCCAGTGTGTTCTTTAACATACACAGGGTATGACTCTCCCGCATACGGGGCCACGGCTTACCGTTCCATCTGACGAAAGGCGGGCTTTCCAAGCCCATCGGTGTCCCCTATTGACCGTGGGCAGGAAACTTTGCGCAAATAAATCTCAACGCTGACCCAGCTGGGACTCGAACCTGGCGCGCTACCGACTGAACGACCCCCGCCCCTCGTGTGCTTAGGAGCGCGAGAAATTAAATGCGGCTCGGTGCACACGAAACTTACTGGTTTTACTTAAAGCAGGGGTTCGGAATATTTCCGGTCGCGACCCCCTCCCCTTAACGAAGGCAGGCCCTTACCGTTACCTTCGTAGGGGACACCGATGGGCTTGGAAGGGCCGCCGTCCGTCGGGGTGGGGGTGGTCAGTCGGTAGCGCGCCATGGCCAGGCTCGTAATCTGCAGTTCCCAGATTCGAGTTCCAGTTGAATCAGCGTTGATATTTATCTCCGCAAAACTCACCGCCCTGCCCTCGGTCAGTAAGGGACACCAATGGGCTTGGAAAGGCCGCCGTCCGTCAGATGAGACGTTAAGCCGTGCCTAAGTGGGCGGGAGAACCACAGCCTGTGCATGTTAAACAATACGCTGGATGGGTTGGGGAGCTACGGGAGGCTACCATCTGTCTCCCAAACGCTGTTCCAGTGGGGGGGGGGGGGGGAGACACCCTCCTCAACTTTCTCTGAACCTTTGGAGTCCTTATGACCTGGCCATTTAGCCGAGTGGTTAGCGATCTTGGCTATTGATCAGAGGGACCTGGATTCGAGCCCCGATAAGGCATGGATGTTTGTGTTATTTTTCTGTTGATGTCTCGCCATCCTCACAGATCTACTTTGGCGTAGTAAATTGACAAGGCTCCTGTCCGACCTCTGTGGCAAGCAGCTGCTTGAGGGGTGCAAAAAAGTGCCCTTCAGAGATAAAACTACTGAACCCTTTCAAATCCAAAACAGTTGACTTTGTATAATTTTACTTTAGCTCCATACTTATATGTCCGGCGTTAAAAGTAGATAAAAACTCAAAATGATATTCCATATGGAATAAAATTTTAAACTTTTTTTAGTACTGAAGTCATTCTCAGACGCCCCTGAAACTTAATCCTGTCTACTCACGCGCCCTGATAAGATGCCACCAGCGTTGCCAACTCATGAGAAGTTCCCTATTTTATCATTACTTAGGTTACCAGTGTTATTAAATCTTGTATTACTCTTTAATAAACCGATGGGCTTGAAAAGACTGCCGTTCGTCGGATGGGACGTTAAGCCGTGACTCCGTGTGCGGGAGAGCCATATCTGTGCACGTTAAAGAACACACTGGATGGCCTTGACGAGAGGCTACCATCTGTCTCCCAACAGCTGTTCCACTGGGTTCCCTCCCCCAACCTTCTCTGAGCCTTCGGGGTCCTTGTGACCTGGCTATTTATCTCATGGTGTGCAAAAAAGTCCCGCACAGAGGTAAAACAACCCAACTTTTTAATAAAAGCAGGGCGAACCATTGAGAAGCATTTTTTAAAGTGAAATGATGTTACCGTTTTCCGAAAAATATTTTAATGCTTAGCTCTTTATATTCAAAATTTTTTTTATTATAATTTCGCGAAATATTTTTTTTGCTTTTCAAGGTAACTTCTGAACAGTCATTTGTGGAAAATTGTAATATAAATTGTTGTGTATGATTTCTGGAAATACAGTATTTGCATCTCTCCTATTAAATGGTGTCGGAAACATTTGTTGCCTTTTAGCAGAAATATCCCCGTTTTCGTCGTTTCGTGAAATAGGTATCATCCGCTTTCTAGGTATTTCATTTCATGTGGATGAAGGGCGATCGATTTAAAAATGGGGAAATCGGAAATGAAGCATAAATTCATGAATCATGCTTATTGAGAACTCTGCTTCCGATTTCAGCTTCCTCCTTTTCATGCAGTTTTTAGAGGTCCAGAAAGGCGAAAATTTAATTCGTTGGATTGGGTTGTTTTTCCTCTGAGCGGCACTTTCTTTGCACACAATGGGCTAAATGGCCAGGTTGTGTTGTTTTACATCTGAGCGGCTGATAGCTAGGTCTCAAGGACCCCGAAGGTTGAGGTAGAGGACCCATTAGAATAGCTATTGGGAGACAGATGGTAGTCTCCCGTCAAGGCCATCCAGCTTGTTACCTAGAGAGCTGTAACTCTCCCGTACACAGCTCCACGGCTTATCTTCCCAGCCGACGGACGGCGCCCTTTTCAAACCCATTGGTGACCCCCTACTGACTGGGCATGGCGTGGAGATAAATTTCAACGTTGACCCAGCTGGGACTCGAACCTGGGACTGCAGATTACGAGCCTGGCACGCTACTGACTGAGCCACGCTACTGACTAGCCCCTAAATAGCCAGGCCACAAGGACCCGGAGGTTGAGGGGGTGGGAGGACCACTGGACAGCTCATGGGAGAGAGAGAGTGTCCGGACACTTCCATGTTATGTGAATGGAAAGCCCCTTTACAAGCTCCCTAACATTGAAAATAAAGCTTTTACGCTAAAACTGTTATTGGCGATAAATTGTAGATGTCACTCAAATCTCCATAAATATATTTCCCGCAATATTCGTTTAATATTTAAAGAATGAATGGAAACTGAAGCATTTATCTTCAACTTTTGACACTTGTGAAAAAATACTTCAATAGATAAAACGCAACTCTTGTAACAATTTGTTCATTAATTTAAATTAAATATCTGAAGTTTGTATGACGATTTTTTAAGATTTCATCAATTTGGAGGCAATATGACAGTATTGTCTGCTGTTAAACGATCCAACTTCAATGACTCCTTAAATATTGATCGACGATTGTTGAAAATTGACACTGTCACATTCCCTCCAAATTGATGAAATCTTAAAAAATCGTCATACAAACTTCAGATATTTAATTTATGTTAGTGAACAAATTGTTACAAGAGTTGTGTTTTATCTATTGAAGTATTTTTTCACAAGTGTCAAAAGTTGAAGATAAATGCTTCAGCTTCCATTCATTCTTTAAATATTAAACGGATATTGCAGGAAATATATTTAGAGAGATTTGAGTGACATCTACAATTTATCGTCAATAATAGTTTTTGCGTAAAAGCTTTATTTTCAGTGTTTAGGGAGTTATGTGAATGGAAAGCCACTTTCAAAACATGGAAGTGTCCGGACACTTTTTTTCAACATAGTGTACAGTCGCTCAAAAAGATATCCGAACACTATTGTTGATTATAGAATTCAGAAAAAATATTGCTGCCTTTAGCTTGTTATGCAGCAAAACAACCATTTGACATCATAGGTCTGGGGCACTTCGACTTTAATCCCTGCCTTCAAATGCCCATAGTTTCGCATGTATTGTTTACGAGTTCAACAGCCGATTCTGATAGTCAAATTAAAAAGTCAACATACCGCACATTGTTAAACTTTGGATGCTTTCATGCGAAGGTTCGTCTTCAATCCACAGAGCGTCTGTCACGTTGAAACCGATATTTGCCACTGATTCTGATGTTGATAAGTTCCCTCCCGTAGTTCGCGTGCTTTGCTGCTGATCAAAGGGACCTGTGTTCGAGCTCCGGGAAAAGCATGGATGTTGTTTTTCTGCTGAGGTCCCGCCATCCTCACAGACTTTCTGCTGTGGCGTATAAACTGACAGTCTCCTGTTATACTTTTGTGGCTAGCAGCTGCTTGAGGAGATATTTATTTTTTATTTTTTGTGTGAAGGCAAAAAGATCACTCAGTTCATTTCCCAGATATCTATATCTAAGTTGCCCCCTTTAAATTTAAACGACTCTTGTACACATATAGTTGCATGCAGTATATTTACAGTATATAATATAATTTACAATTTCCATTTGTTATTGCCGCCCTGCCCACGGTCAGTAAGGGACACCGATGGGCTTGGCCATAAAACCCAAAACAACCAACCAACCGATGGGCTTGGAAAGGCTGCCGTCCGTCGGATGGGACGTTAAGCCCTGGTCCCGTGTGCGGGAGAGCCATACCCTGTGCACGTTAAAGAACAAGCTGGATGGCTTTGACGGGAGGCTACCATCTGTCTCCCAACAGCTGTTCCAGTGGGTCCCCTCCCCCAACCTTCTCTGAGCCTTCGGGATACATGTGACCTGGCCATTTAGCCCATGGTGTGCAAAAAAGTGCCGCTCAGAGGTAAAACAACCCAACCCATTTGTTATTGAGGAGTGGTAGTTTTGTTGCCTCAAATATGGTTCTTTCTAATTCTTGTTGACAGTTGGTAGCTCGCCAGACTCGCAATCTGCAGTATCCAGGTTCGAGTCCCACCTGGACCAGCGTTGAGATTTATTTTCCATTATTTTCCACCGAGTAGGTAATCCATTGGACAGCTGTTAGGAGACAGATGGAAGTCTCACATCAAGGACATACAGGGTGTTATTTTAACGCGCTTAGTGTATAACTAACCTGCACACAGGACCTCGTTTAACGTTCCTCCATCCGACGGACTTTGGTGCGGTGCCTGGCCCAGTAGGTAGCGTGCTAGGCTCGTAATCTGTAGTTCCCAGGTTCGAATTCACCTGAGTCAGCTTTGAGATTTCTTTCTGCTAAACCCCCACTTTTCATTCGGTCCAAAAAGGGGCACCGATGGGCTTGGAATAGGCCGCTGTCTGTCAGATGGGATGAAAAGCCGTGGTCCCTTGTGTGGGAGAGCTATACCCTATGCACGTTAAAGAACACGCTAAATGGCCCTGACCGGAGGCTGCCATCTGCCTCCGAACAGCTCTCCAGTCGGTCCCCTTCCCTCTAACCTTCTATAACCCCTTTTAACCCTTGTAACCTGTCTATTTATCCTATTGTACGCAAAAAAGAACTGCTCAGAGGTAAAACAACCTAACTGCCATTGTTCAAAACAAAACATTAAGTGCTGAAAATTCAAAAATTAGTTTGAAATAAAACATGCAATTACAAAAATTCCTCTATATGCCTACTAATATTAAAGATTTAAATCATTTGCTTGGGACCTATGCTGTTCATACAGAATTTTGTGAAATTTGAGCAATGTTATAGGAAAAAACTGATGTGAATAAATATCTTATTGTTTTGTCCTCCTTGGGGCGGGGGTGGCTCAGTCGGTAGCGTGCCAGGCTCGTAATCCGTAGTTCCCAGGTTCGAGTCCCAGCTTGGTCAGCGTTGAGATTTATCTCCGCAAAATTCCCCGCCCTGCCCACGGTCAGTAGGGGACACAGATGGGCTTGGAAAGGCCGCCGTCCGTCGGATGGGACTTTAAGCCGTGGCCCTGTGTGCGGGAGAGCCATACCCTGTGCACGTTAAAGAACACGCTAGATGGCCTTGACGGGAGGCTACCATCTGTCTCCCAACAGCTGTTCCAGTGAGTCTTCTCCCTGAACCTTCTCTGAGCCTTCGGGGTCCATGTGACCTGGCCATTTAGCCCATGGTGTACAAATAAGTGCCGCTCAGAGGTAAAACAACCCAACAACCCAACCTGTTTTGTCCTCTACACCTTTGTTCACGAAATGGCACCTTTAGCACGCACATTAGTGTGGCATTGACCTTGCCTGCTGTTGTAACGCTTGTCATAAGAATGGCTAATAGCCGTCGCTGGATTAAAGCTGTACGCAAAACACGCAAGCTCTTCGGATTCAAAGAAAAAGGGCCCGCAGTGGGCAGACCCTTTTCGGCCATTTATTCCACCTTTAGACGGCGCAACTGTTTCCTTTTTGCTGTTTACACGATGTTACTGGGGCGGGGGTGGCTCAGTCGGTAGCGCACCAGGCTCGTAATCTGTAGTTCCCAGGTTCGAGTCCCAGCTGGATCAGCGTTGAGATTTATCTCCGCATAACTCCCCGCCCTGCTCACGGTCAGTAGGGGACACCGATGGGCTTGGAAAGGCCGCCGTCCGTCGGATGGGACGTTAAACCGTGGCCCCGTGTGCGGGAGAGCCATAACCTGTGCACGTTAAAGAACACGCTGGATGGCCTTGACGGGAGGCTACCATCTGTCTCCCAACAGCTGTTCCAGTGGGTCCCCTCCCCCAACCTTCTCTGAGCCTTCGGGGTCCATGTGACCTGGCCATTTAGCCCATTGCGTGCAAAAAAGTGCCGCTCAGAGGTAAAACAACCCAACCCAACAAATGGGACGTTAAGCCGTGGCCCCGTGTGTGGGAGAGCCATACCCTGTGCATGTTAAAGAACACGCTGGATGGCCTTGACGGGAAGCTACCATCTGTCTCCCAACAGCTGTTCCAGTGGGTCCCCTCCCTCAACCTTCTCAGAGCCTTCGGGGTCCATGTGACCTGGCCATTTAGCCCATGGTGTGCAAAAAAGTGCCGCTCAGAGGTAAAACAACCCAACCCAACACGATGCCACTAGAAATTGAATGCTAATTACACAGTTGCAAGAAAATGAGTTGCCCACTCAACAAATATTGTTTCATTTTTGAATATGTTTCATGAATTGTGTTAAATAAAAATTTCATGGTTTTTAAATGCTTGTATTACCGTATTCTCCGCAAAACTGCCCGCCTTTCCCACGGTCGGTAGGGGACACCGACGGGCTTGGAAAGGCCGCCGTCCGTCGGATGGGACGTTAAGCTGTGACTCCGTGTGCAGGAGAGCCATACCCTGTTCACGTTAAAGAACACGCTGGATGGTCTTGACGGGAGGCTACCATCTGTCTCCTAACAGCTGTTCCAGTGGGTCTATTCCTCCAACCTTCTCTGAGTCTTCGGTTCCTTGTGACCTGGCCCATGGTGTGCAAAAAAGGGCCGCTCAGAGGTAAAACAACCCAACGAACCATTATTTCTGTTTACGTTTTAAGCATATTGTTGGAGTTTCAAAGTGTTAAGCGTGTGGCATATAAATCTAAATACACGGGTTCTTGATCTAGCCATGCTATAGAAGCCCTAGAAAATAACTTAAAGGTACTGCAGTGTCTGATTTAGCGGAAAAATTAGTAGGGTGGTACATTAAATAGCTGAAACTTCATAAAAAACTCTAAAGAATCAACAAACAGATATAGCATTAAAATTTGAAATTATTAAGTTCTAAAACTCCTTTTATAATGTAGATGAACAATTCTTTAAATTTAACCCTTTCGAAAAATTTCTACTCATAAACCTTTTTATGACAGTTATTTCGAGTTTGGTGTATCCATTGTTCATCTAAATATTTACTTGCTAATAGAAAAATCGATTCTGATAAAATTTTACCAGTGAATTAAAAAAAATTACAAAGCCTGTCTTTATTTATTATTAATATGTAATATATTTTAACTTATTTTTCTATAAATTTTTACGGGAGACCATAAAAACATTCGCTTGAAATCTAAAAATTTGTATTGGGGATCTGGCAGTATTGATCTGAGGTAAACAATAGTTATGCGCCATTTGAAACGACGCTACTTGTATTCACTGAATGAACAAGGGGGCGGGGGTGGCTCAGTCGGTAGCGCGCCAGGCTCGTAATCTGTAGTTCCCAGGTTCGAGTCCCAGCTGAGTCAGCGTTGAGATTTATCTCCGCAAAAATTCCCCGCCCTGACTACGGTCAGTAGGGGACACCGATGGCCTTAGAAAGGCCGCCGTCCGTCGGATGGGACGTTAAGCCGTGGCCCCGTGTGCGGGAGAGACATACCCTGTGCACGTTAAAGAACACGCTCGATGGCCTTGACGGGAGGCTACCATCTGTCTCCCAACAGCTGTTCAAGTGGGTCCCCTCCCCCAACCTTCTCTGAGCCTTCGGGGTCCTTGTGACCTGGCCATTTAGCCCATGGTGTGAAAAAAAGTGCCGCTCAGAGGTAAAACAACCCAACTGAATGAACAAGACTTTGGGCCCTTTTATGTTCAACAGAGCTAGTTCCTTTGCTCTTACTAGTATTTCAGATGTTTCTGTAAACTATTTATTCAAAACTGCTGTTGCGGCAATGAATGCAAGTTGAACAGCTTCTGGAGAGTTGCGTGTTCAGAAATGGTGCCAAAGTGAAACGACCTGTAGTCGTCCGCCCTCGATTGTGTGCCTACAGAAGAATCACCTTGCAGTCCTCATCCCTCCGCCAGTCGTCCACTGACCTGATTTACTCTTATTCCCGGTTATAAGAAGTGACGAATGCGACTATATCAGATTGCTGACTGCAGGTTTGGCGACGATACGAAATTCTTTTCTAAATTTATTCAGAAGACGGAATATTTATGCGTTACGACGTTTGAAGAGGATGCCGGAATCAAAGTGACACATGCAAAGAGCTAAACACGAAACAGATGAGAGTGAATTCTTAACGAAACATTTGAGGTAATTTGTAAAAAAAAGTTCTGTATTGTTGCTAAAACTCAAAAATTACCGTAGATCAGTGGTTCTCAACCTTTTATGCTTCACGTACCCCTGGAAATGTATATGTAACTGGCGTATCCCTTGTATAGATAGGTAAAACTAAAGTTGTAGTGTAAAAATGGGAATACAATAAAACATATATTTATATACATTATATTTTATATTAATAAATTACATATATCGATAAACACACTGGGGCGGGGGTGGCTCAGTCGGTAGCGCGCCAGGCTCGTAATCTGCAGTTCCCAGGTTCGAGTCCCAGCTGGGTTAGCGTTGAGATTTATCTCCGCAAAATTCCCCGCCCTGCCCACGGTCAGTAGGGGACACCGATGGGCTTGGTAAAAGGCCGCCGTCCGTCGGATGGGACGTTAAGCCGTGGCCCGTGTGCGGGAGAGCCATACCCTGTGCACGTTAAAGAACACGCTGGATGGCCTTGACGGGAGGCTACCATCTGTCTCCCAACAGCTGTTCCAGTGGGTCCCCTCCCCCAACCTTCTCTGAGCCTTCGGGGTCCTTGTGACCTGGCCATTTAGCCCATGGTGTGCAAAAAAGTGCCGCTCAGAGGTAAAACAACCCCAATTGATAAACACAAAAAATGACAAACAATTTAACAAATCTTATAAAATTTTACTGGGTAGTCAGTGAAATGGTTGCGCTTGTTTGTTTACGCTTGTACAGTTCATCAGTGGTTGGGGCCAACTTAGCGACTTTGTTACTATATCTAGCGACTTTTGAGCTCTCACGGCGTACTTAAAAAAAAATTTACCGCGTACCCGACGTTGAGAACCCTTACCGTAGATTATTATTCAGCAAAAAAAGTGCCACTTATGTGTGTGTGTGTGTGTGTGTGTATGTAGAGGGGGGGGGGGAGTGAAGTTGGGTTGTTTTACCTTTGAGCGGCACTTTTTTGCACACTATGGGCTAAATGGCCAGGTCAAAAGGACT
The DNA here is from genome assembly GCA_038380435.1 of Ryuthela nishihirai. Lineage (NCBI taxonomy): Eukaryota > Metazoa > Arthropoda > Arachnida > Araneae > Heptathelidae > Ryuthela > Ryuthela nishihirai. The sequence goes on from JAWZYU010000015.1 coordinate 49,846,569, forward strand.
CCGAGGGCTCGGAGAAAGTTGGGGGAGGGGACCCACTGTAACAGTTGTTGGGAGGAAGATGGTAGCCTCCCGTCAAGGCCATCCAGTGTGTTTAACGTGCGCATGGTATGGCTCTCCCCATACACGTGGTCACGATTTGATGTCTCATCCGACGGACGGCGGCCTTTTCAAGCCCAGCGGTGTCCCCTACTGATCGTGGACAGGGCGAGGAGTTTTGCGGAGATAAATCTCAATGCTGACTCAGCTGGGGCATGGAAATGCCGCCGTCCATTGGATGAGAGGTAGAGTTGTGGCCCTGTGTGCAGGAGAGCATATCCTCTGCACGTTAGGGAACACGTTATATGGCCTTGACGGGAGACCAACATCTGTCTCCTGTCCAGTGAGTCTTCCCCTAGGGGCGGGGGTGGCTCAGTCGGTAGCGCGCCAGGCTCGTAATCTGTAGTTCCCAGGTTCGAGTCCCAGCTGGGTCAGCGTTGAGATTTATCTCCGCAAAAATTCCCCGCTCTGCCCACGGTCAGTAGGGGACACCGATGGGCTTGGAAAGGCCGCCGTCCGTCGGATGGGACGTTAAGCCGTGGCCCCGTGTACGGGAGAGTCCTACCCTGTGCACGTTAAAGAACACACTGGATGGCCTTGACGGGAGGCTACCATCTGTCTCCCAACAGCTGTTCCAGTGGGTCCCCTCCCCCAACCTTCTCTGAGTCTTCGGGGTCCATGCGACCTGATCATTTAGCCCATGGTGTGCAAAAAAAAAAGTGCCATTCATAGGTGAAACAACTAAGCTCAATGCTTTTCCTACAGATAAATTATTTAGTTTTGTGGATCGAAAGTATATTGTATTATGTGTTCCTGTGAAGAAATTTGTAAAAAAAAATTTTTTTTTTCTAAAGCACTTTTTTATTTTGTTGCATGTAATTTTACATGCTGTACTAATACTGAATAAGAGATATTGCAACTATATAAATTTTTTTCCTTCTATTGCCATTTTCGTACAATTTTACCCTTCCCACAAAAACATCTTTTGGCTATGTGCGTGAATGAGGAAAATTAGAATATATTTTTCGTTGGGTTGTTTTACCTCTGAGCTGCACTATTTTTGCACACAATGGACTTAAATGGCCAGGTCACAGGACCCAGAGGGCTCAGAAAAGGTTGGGGGAAGGGGACCTACTTGACAGCTGTTGGGAGACAGATGTTTCCTCCCGTCAAGGTATCCAACGTGTTCTTTAACGCGTATAGGGTTATGACTCTCCCGCACACGGGACCACAGCTTAACGTCCCATCGGATGAACGACGGCCTTTCCAAGCCCATCGGTTCCCCTACTGATCGTGGGCAGAACCGGGAATTTTGCGGAAATAAATCTCAACGCTGGCCCATCTGGGACTGCAACCTGGGAACTGCCGATTGCGAGCCTGGCACGCTACAGATGAGCAATCCTCGCCCCATTGTTTTTCGTCACTCTCATTCGTGATCACGTTTTAAATTTTATTGAATACCTAATTACAATTCCTTAGCTAAAGAACTATATGATTGCTATTAGCCATCTTTGGCCAGACAGATCAAGGGGGCGGGGGTGGCTCAGTCGGTAGCGCGCCAGGCTTGTAATCTGTAGTTCCCAGGTTCGAGTCCCAGCTGGGTCAGCGTTGAGATTTATCTCCGCAAAATTCCCTGCCCTGCCCACGGTCAATAGGGGACACCGATGGGCTTGGAAAGGCCGCCGTCAGTCGGATGGGACGTTAAGCCGTGGCCTCGTGTGTGGGAGAGCCCTACCCTGTGCACGTTAAAGAACACGCTGGATGGATTTGACGGGAGGCTACCATATGTCTCCCAACAGCTGTTCCAGTGGGTCCCCTCCCCCAACCTTCTCTGAGCCTTCGGGGTCCATGTGACCTGGCCATTTAGCCCATGGTGTGCAAAAAAGTGCCGCTCAGAGGTAAAACAATCCAACCCAAAGCCAGACAGATATGACAATTTTTTCTTCTTCTAGGAATCGAGTAATCATTCTTCCATGTGGCAATTGTAGTTAGCGACCGACGGAAGCGCCACCACACTTCCCGCTACTAATTATGCGCTTTCTGCTCTCGTTTTCAGTTAGTAATGAAGAGGGAATGACTCATTTCCTCCTTTTTAATTCAGAAGAGGAAAGTTCGAATCGAAAGATAAAAGTTGATTTTTTTAATAAAATAAATTAATAAATATAATATTCAGAACATATTCTTTTCACAGCATTTTTAACACCAATAACAGAATTTGATTGGTGATAATGCGATGAAGGTTTACATCAGTCATGGGCAACCCGTGGTTCGTGGACACTTTTCAAGTGGCCCGCGAATAAATGGGGTGCAAATTATAACTTTTATCTTATTCTTGAAATACTTTAAGGAATATCCAGTTTTTTCGTTCACAGTTTTACCTTTACACTTTTTTTTTTAAATAGTGTCCTTTAGTATACAGAGGGGCGGGGGTGATTCACTCGGTAGCGCGCCAGGCTCGTAATCTGTAGTTCCCAGGTTCGAGTCCCAGCTGGGTCAGCGTTGAGATTTATCTCTGAAAAATTCTCCGCCCTGCCCATGGTCAGTAGGGGACACCGATGGGCTTGGAAAGGCCGCCGCCGTCGGATAGGGCGTTAAATCGTGGCCCCGTGTGCGGGAGAGCCATACCCTTTGCACGTTAAAGAACACGTTGGATGGATTTGACGGGAGGCTACCATCTGCCTTCCCAACAGCTGTTCCAGTGGGTCCCCTCCCACAACCTTCTCTGAGCCTTCGGGGTCCATGTGACCTGGCCATTTAGAGCTCATGGTGTGCAAAAAAATGCCGCTCAGAGGTAAAACACCCAAACCTGTAGTATACAGTAATAAATATAAAAAAATAGATACCCCTCAAGCAGCTGCTTGCCACAGAGGTCTGACAGGAGCCTGTCAGTTTATATGCCACAGGAGGTCTGTGAGTATGGAAGGAACTCAGCAGAAAAACAACACACACATCCATGCCTTACCCGGGGTTCGAACCCAGGGCCCTTAGATCAGTAGCCAAGCGTGCTAACCACTCGACCACGGGATAGCCTAAATTAAATTTAAGACGACATCGACTCACGTGACGTAATTTTGTGGAAGTCGATTGGGTTGTGTGCTGTGCTGTTCAGTTGCCTATTAAGGAGTCCTGGCCTTGACTGACACTCAAATAGACATTATCATCAGTAAAAATTAACGTAGAAAGAAAAATTTTAGAAACGTTAAACATTAAACATGCAAAAAAATTTATTTACCCAAAGGTCTCGAGACTCCGCTGTTATTGTTGCGTGCAAGTTTTGCTATTAGCGAGAAAATTGCAAAATATTGTAAAAAATATTCTGATGGCGAATTCGTAAAGGAGTGTTTGAAAGCAGATTTTGGTATGTTGTCCAGAGAAAAAAAAAATGTTGTTGATAAGTTTATCCCACAAAATCACAACCAGGCGAATCTATGAACTTGCTGCCAATACAGAATATATCTTTCTTGCATTGGGGCGGGGGTGGCTCAGTCGGTAGCGCGCCAGGCTCGTAATCTGTAGTTCCCAGGTTCCAGTCCCAGCTGGATCAGCGTTGAGATTTATCTCTGCAAAATTCCCCGCCCTGCTCACGGTCAGTAGGGGACACCGATGGGCTTGGAAAGGCCGCCGTCCGTCGGATGGGACGTTAAGCCGTGGCCCCGTGTGCGGGAGAGACATACCCTGTGCACGTTAAAGAATACGCTATATGGCCTTGACGGGAGACTACCATCTGTCTCCCAACAGCTGTTCCAGTGGGTCCCCTCCCCCAACCTTCTCTGAGCCTACGGGGTCCATGTGACCTGGCCATTTAGCCCATGGTGTGCAAAAAAATGCCGCTCAGAGGTAAAACAACCCAACCCAAAATCTTTCTTGCATCAAAATTTAAATATTTTTTCTTTATCTCTTGATGAAAGTACCGATGTTTCTAATACAGCTCTCAATTAAATGGTATGCATCTATAGAGTTCATGTTAATTTCTATTAAAATGCGTTTCGCTTTTATCAAATTATGCTGTTTACTTTAAATTTCTTATATAATTAATCCTAATTTTATTTAAAAATAATAGTTTTTAATTAAAAGAGTGCAGTCGCTCAAAAAAATATCCGAACACTATGGTTGATTACAGAATTCATAAAAAATATCTGGCAACGATTCACACGCTCCAGTTTGCTGTGAACGGTAACTGCACACGCTCAATATTTCCGTGAGTGAGCCCACACGATCTAATATCAAAATAATATGACCACCTACAGTCGTTCAAAAAAAGTATCCGAACACCATGGTTAATTACAGAATTCAGAAAAAATATCTGGCAACGATTCTTTTAGAAATTAGTGATCTGTCAACCTTCGTGTACTTTTTTGTAATAAATAGCCACCTGTAAAAATTTTAATTGTAAACGCATATTATCTACTCAGTGCATTGGACATAGGACGGGAGGGTAGGAGTGGGGTATAAATTTAGAGAGTTTAATGCAATAATTAAGATTCTGGCCCATCCCTGGTTTAGAGCGACGAAAACAGGAAGAAAATATAATTTCACAGTTCATTTACCCGGGCATAGTTTTTTGTTGGACAGGAAATACGCTGATTTCGTGAGATATACTTTCACGGGGACAGTAATAGCTCTGCAAGTCAAATACGTTTGTGCGTCTATGTATGCAATCATTGATTGGAAGCTCCTCATTCATAGATATGCACTAAACTTTGTCCATTTGTATGCATATTCATGCGTGCATATAGTTGCATTCCGATCTCTAAATGGTTTAAATCGTTTGGTCCATATCTTTCAACGCCAAAAGATCAACAACAGTTACGGTTAAAGTCATCAATAGCTATATTTATTCAGTTTTGATTCCTGTCTGCTCTTTTCGTTACCACAGAGTAGGGGTTCTGAACGTGGGGTACGCCGTGAGAGATCAAAAGTAAAAATAACCATTGTTACACTATAAGTATAGTTTTATCTATCTATACAAGGAGTACGCCAGTTACATACACATTTCCAGGGGGTACGTGAAGCATAAAAGGTTGAGAACCACTGCCATAGAGAGTTTATAATATTTTAGGTTGGGTTGTTTTATCTCTCATCGGCACTTTTTTGCATACAATTGGCTAAATGGCCAAATCACAAGGGTTGGGTTGTTTTACCTCTGAGCGGCACTTTTTTGCACACCATGGGCTAAATGGCCAGGCCACAAGGACCCCGAAGGCTCAGAGAAGGTTGGGGGAGGGGACTCACTAGAACAGCTGTTGGGAGACAGATGGTAGCCACCCATCAAGGCCATCCAGCGTTTTCTTTAACGTGCACAGGGTATGACTCTCCCGCACACGACACACGGCTTAATGTCCCATCCGACGGACGGCCGCCTTCCCAAGCCATCAATGTCCCCTACTGACCGAGGGCAGGGTGGGGAGTTTTGCGGAAATAAATCTCAACGCTGGCCCAGTTGGGACTCGAAGTTGGAAACCATAGATTATATAATATTTTAAGTGACAACTTTTTATCGGTTTGCGCTTCTGGTACCAAGAAATCCAGTAACATCGATTATTGTCATATGCGTGAAGTGCAGTTAAAATATAATATTTTTTAATATAAAATAATAGCAATAACAGCGATAATTGTATACTGCACTACCAAAATATTAGATAAGTTTGGTGTTATATCAATAGAACCTTAACTTCGAAGCTCTGTAATCTTTAATATGTGCATTCAATGGAAAAATGTAAAGTTATAGAAGCTGGAATATTTAACAATAAATTATATTGTTTTATAAAAACCATTCAGAATTGTGTAATAATTAAATAATCATTCCGCAAACTCTAAAATATTTATTTATTAAATGGCTTGAAATAATATTATTAAAATTTTAATTTTGAAGTAAATTCCTATGAAGCATTACTGCAGCGAAACATTATAGCTTCCATAACTCTTTAAATATTAAGCTAATAATATTGAAAATTGCAGATTTAAATAGACTTGATTCGATATTAAATTTATCATAATCATATTTTATCTATTAAATGCATATTTTAGAAGTTATAGATCTTCGAAGTTAGATTCCTATTCACATAGCACGGGAGTTCTCTAATATTTGTGGGGCCCATATCTTTTAGTGGCTCTGTTGTTAGTGCGCCAGTCTCCTTATCTGCAGTTCCCAGGTTCGAGTCCCAGCTGGGTCTCCGCAAAATTCCCCGCCCTGCCTACGGTCAGTAGGGGACACCGATGGGCTTGGAAAGGCCGCCGTCCGTCGGATGGGACGTTAAGCCGTGGCCCCGTGTGCGGGAGAGCCATACCATGTCAGCACATGGTGGATGTTAAAGAACACGTTGGATGGATTTGACGGGAGGCTACCATCTGCCTCCCAACAGCTATTCCAGTGGGTCCCCTCCCCCAACCTTCTGAGATTTCGGGGTCCATGTGACCTGGCCATTTAGCCCATGGTGTACAAAAAAGTGCCGCTCAGAGGTAAAACAACCCAACCTAAACTCTAATATTATGGTAGGGCGTTGTATATGTCGTAGTGTAAACATCATTATAGTTAATATAACACAAATGATGTTTTATCTGCAGTAGTGTGAAAAGCTTTGCAAAAAGCGAATACGGAAATATTCAGCTACAGCATTTTGCCTCTGTCGCTGACAGGAAGTTGCGTTCAGAAGGAAATTGCGTCCACATTTAGGAAAGTACGTTGTTGGTCTTTTCCTTTGGGAATACCAGTCGCTGTTGACCAAGAGATGTAAACAAGCTGACAGAGTTTAGAGACAAGGTCGCTCACAACAAACGATTCAAGTGCATAACAGAAACATGATCCGTGACATTTATCTCTGCTGTTTACAGCAAGAAGAGTTTAAACAACAAAAAGTAATGCATCTGATTTGATCCGTAATCAAGTCACGTTTCAAAACGAATAATAAAATAACATAATTTGTTTTGCAAGTGATTTTGTTGAGTATTGAAACAGCTGGATCTTTGTCTTTAAATAATAAAGATGACGGTTATGGTTACTCGCGATTCAATCCAAAGCTTATTACTTATTTATTTGGACTTTAGTCGATATGTAGTCTTTACGTTACTCTTTTCAAACTGTTTCTTGGGGCGGGGGTGGCTCAGTCGGTAGCGCGCCAGGCTCGTAATCTGTAGTTCCCAGGTTCGAGTCCCAGCTGGGTCAGCGTTGAGATTTATCTCCGCAAAATTCCCTGCCCTGCCCACGGTCAGTAGGGGACACCGATGGGCTTGGAAAGGCCGCCGCCCGTCGGATGAGACCTTAAGCCGTGGTCCCGTGTGTGGGAGAGCCATACCCTGTGCATATTAAAGAACACGCTGGATGGCCTTAACGGGAGGCTACCATCTGTCTCCCAACAGCTCTTCCAGTGGGTCCCCTTCCCCAACCTTCTCTGAGCCTTCGGGGTCCATGTGACCTGGCCATTTAGTCCATGGTGTGAAAAAAAGTGCCGCTCAGAGGTCAAACAACCCAACCCAACTCAAACTGTTTCATGTTTATCAGTTTTTTTTTTAGTAATGCTTATTCGCCATTTAATATCGATTGCGTTGGGATGTTTCGTCACTAAACTGTTGCTTTTGTTGCCGAAAAAAGTTTGCTGGATTGGGTTGTTTTACCTCTGAGTGGCACTTTTCTTGCACACATTGGGCTAAATGGCCAGGTCACAAGGATCCGAGGGCTCAGAGACGGTTAGGGGGAGGGGACCCATTAGACAGTGACAGGAAACAGATGGTAGTCTCTCAACAAGACCATCCAGACTGTTCTCTAATGTGCACAGGGTCCCGCGTCCCACTATAAGGATCTGGATTTGCGAACTTTAGATTACAGTTTATTTTTTACGATGTATAAACAGTTTCTAATTCACAGCTATGTCGATTTGCGTTGTAAGGTAAAAAATTAGCAGTTGCCCAATATTAGCTTTGGCGCAACAACCAGTTATTTTAATACTCAACATGGCCCGAAATTAAAATTTTCGGTTATTTTTTGCGAGACCTCGCGCATTTCTTCTGCTGAATAACTCGGAACAAAAGTCGTGCCGTAAAAAGATTAAAGATGAAAGACATATCCTCATCCACAAAATGTTTATCACCATCCGTGGATATTGGAAATTTTGTGGATTTGTATACACAATACATGTTTAAATATTGGAGAGATTGAGGGCGGGGTGGCTCAGTCGGTAGCGCGCCAGGCTCGTAATCTTCAGTTCCCAAGTTGTCCCAGCTGGTCAGCGTTCAGATTTATCTCCCCAAAAATTCCCCACCTGCCTACGGTCAGTAGAGGACACCGCTGGGCTTGGAAAGGCCGCCGTCCGTCGGATGGGACGTTAAGCCGTGGCACCGTGTGCGGAGAGCCACACCCTGTGCACGTTAAAGAACACGCTGGATGACCTTGACGGGAGGCTACTATCTGTTTCCCAACTGCTGTTCCAGTGGGTCGCTCCCCCAACCTTCTCTGAGCCTTCGGGGTCCATGTGACCGCTCAGAGGTAAAACAACCCAAATCTGAAGAGATTTGATATCACGTTTATGAATAAGAGAAGTCAATATCGATAATTATCATTACATGAGTGCGAAGATAAATAATTGCTTTAGAGGTCTGACAGCAGCCTGTCAGTTTAATAAGCCATAGAGAAGATCTGTGAGAAAGGCGAGACGTCAGCTGAAACACAATATAAATAAAATAAATACTCCCTCAAGCAGCTGCTTGCCACAGAGGTCTGACAGGAGCCTGCCAGTTTATATGCCATAGTAGAAGGTCTGAGAGGATGGCAGGCCCTCAGCAGAAAAACGACACAAACAGCCATGCGTTACCCGGGGCTCGAACCTAGGGCCCTTAGATCAGTAGTCAAGTGCGCCAACCACTGGGTGGTTTTCTGCTGTGTTCAACCCTTTTCACTTGCCAGCCATTTTTCAATAGCAGAGCAACACGCTGGCTAGAAGCTAAGAATAAACCGAATCAAAAATAATGAAAGTTCCATTTCAAAATTATTTGAATGCAATCTTTGATGCAGAAATTTAAATGTTTACCTTTCAGGTATCTGTGTTCCAACCAGGCGTAGAAGATTTTAACACTCTCTGTATTCTGTCATCCTACAGCTGTATGACGTTGACAGGTTCGTGCGGGAATTTAAAAGGGTTGGGTTGTTTTACCTCTGAGCGGCACTTTTTTGCACACCATGGGTTAAATGGCCAGGTCACAAGGACCCCGAAGCTCAGAGAAGGTTGGGAGAGGGGGCCCACTGGAACAGCTGTTGGGAGACAGATGGTAGCCTCCCGTCAAGGCCATCCAGCGTGTTCTTTAACGTGCACAGGGTATGGCTCTCCCGCACACGGGGCCACGGCTTAACGTCCCATCCGACGGACGGTAGCCTTTCCAAGCCCATCAGTGTCCCCTACTGACCGTGGGCAGGGCGGGGAATTTTGCGGAGATAAATCTCAACGCTGACCCAGCTGGGACTCGAACCTGGGAACTACAGATTACGAGCCTGGCGCGCTACCGACTGAGCCACCCCCGCTCCAGGAGTTTAAAAGACTTTCTGTTTCGTATGGATAACTACCAACTGATGCTTGAAGGATTTTTTGTGTGTTCAGTCAAAAGATGCGGGAATTTTTCAGTTAATGGTAGATTATATGCCTCGATACTTTTGCGAGTTCTGCGTCCCCACTGAGGCTCCCCAACCCTAGATCCGCTTTTAGCTAGTTTACATTGAAACATGTTCTAGCATGCGTTGAAGGGAGGCTCTCTCCAATTGCTGCTTATAGGCCTCATCCTTGAGCCTTAGGATGTCCTTGTGATCCGATAGAAAAACACCACCTACGAGCAAAATAACCCAACTCTAAATCGTATTAAATTTAAGATTTTAAATTATATAATATTTTGACATTTTGTATCCAAAAGTTGTTTTTTCTGATAAATAATAAATCCAAAATGACACGTATATTATATGTTTGCATTTTCGCTTGAGTGAATTTGACGTAAATCAATCACGAAGTACGTATCTAAGGGATCATTTGCCCTTCTCTTTCACCCAAGCGTTGAGGCATCGAGACGAGAAATTCCAGCGCCATTGACGCTCGTTGACATTGAAAGCAACAGGATTGTACAATTGAGTAAACAGCGACACCGGTTTTTGCACACTTCGTGCCAATGTTGTAATGCAATTCTCGAAATCCTTCCTGTAATGCAATCCCTTAATTGAGAAATCGGAAATGTTTTTCTCATCAGAAGGAATTTTCGTTTAGAAATTTTTACCACTGTGTTAGCCATGCGTTTGACCATCTTATAAGGTTGGGATTGGCTCAGTCGGTAGCGCGCCAGGCTGGTAATCTGTAGTTCCCAGGTTCGAGTCTCAGCTGGGTCAGCGTTGAGATCCGTTGAGCGCCGCCGTCCGTCAGATGGGACATTAAGTCGTGGCTCCGTGTGCGGAGAGCCACACCCTGTGCACGTTAAAGAACATGCTGGATGGACTTGACGGGAGGCTACCATCTGCCTCCCAACAGCTGTTCCAGTGGGTCTCCTCCCCCAACCTTCTCTGAGCCTTCGGGGTCCATGTGACCTAGCCATTTTGCCCATGGTGTGCAAACAAGTGCCGCTCAGATGTAAAACAACCCAAAACAACTTGACCATCATATATGTTTTAGGAAATCGTTTTTCTGCCTGTCTTTGGTATTTGGAGACCTCTAAAGATATAGTAATCAAATTTCGCACGATGGTTCCTGAGATTAAGGGGAAGGCTTTTGTCTATTTGTTTGGTGTATCTCAAACTTTCTTTGTCCTACTTCCGGAGGCGGGGGTGGCTCAGTCGGTAGCGCGCCAGGCTCGTAATCTGTAGTTCCCAGGTTCGAGTCCCAGCTGGGTCAGCGTTGAGATTTATCTCCGCAAAATTCCCCGCCCTGCCCACGGTCAGTAGGGGACACCGATGGGCTTGGAAAGGCCACCGTCCGTCGGATGGGACGTTAAGCCGTGGTGCCGTGTGCGGGAGATCCATATTCTGTGCAAGTTAAAGAACACGCTGGATGGTCTTGACGGGAGGCTACCATGTGTCTCCCAACAGCTGTTCCAGTGGGTCCCCCTCACCCAACCTTCTCTGAGCCTTCGGGGTCCATGTGACCTGGCCATTTAGCCCATGGTGTGCAAAAAAGTGCCGCTCACAAGTAAAACAACCCAACTCTGAGCCCTTGGGTCCCTTGTGGCTTGGCCATTTAGCGCATTGTATGCAAAAAAGTTCCGCTCAGAGGTAAAACAACACATAAAACACCATTAACCCCGTGCCCAATTTGACTCGAACATGCCAAACTATCCTCATCCTTCATTGGAAGTTCTGGGTACGCCACTGCACGTGACAACAGCTTCCCTGCTGGCACACTACAAGTGTCGAAGTCAGGCTTCATTTGTGTACTCAGCCAACACCACCTAGAGACTGTACTCAGATGCCAATAAATAGGCGTCATTCGCCAGCGTAGTGGTCGAAAATCCCACAGTAACGAAGAGAGATGTTATGAACCTCATTCCAAGTGAATGAGCTATTTGCTTCCTTCTTCTAAGATCTCGCATTTTTGCTGACTAAAATTCTCAGAATATATTTCACCACGGTTTGAAATAGCCTCCTTGAAGCTTGCAAGATTCTGCTGGAAATATGAATGCAGCTGCTGCAAATGGTTTTTTTTTTATTCTCGATATATGCATCTCTAGGGGCGGGGGTGGTCAGTCGGTAGCGCGCCAGGCTCGTAATCTGTAGTTCCCAGGTTCGAGTCCCAGCTGGGTCAGCGTTGAGATTTATCTCCGCAAAATTCCCCGCCCTGCCCACGGTCAGTAGGGGACACCGATGGGCTTGGAAAGGCCACCGTCCGTCGGATGGGACGTTAAGCCGTGGTCCCGTGTGCGGGAGAGCCATATCCTGTGCACGTTAAAGAACACGCTGGATGGCCTTGACGGGAGGCTACCATGTGTCTCCCAACAGCTGTTCCAGTGGGTCTCCTCCCCCAACCTTCTCTGAGCCTTCGGGGTCCATGTGACCTGGCCATTTAGCCCATGGTGTGCAAAAAAGTGCCGCTCAGAGGTAAAACAACCCAACCCTATGCATCTCTAGAAAGAATCTGAAAACTTTTCAATTGATGTAAAAAAAGAAGATAGATATTCTTGTATAAATAGTTCTGCATCATCCTAAAATTGTTTGATAGCATGAATTTGAAGAAAGGTCTCATCGGTGTTCCCCAACCATTTTGAGACCACGCCTTCTCTCACCAAGTGCTATTTTCTTTCATGAAAATAAAAATAATTTTTCCAACATAAAATAGTTAAAAACTAAATGGCCCCATTATTAGTTTGAAGTAGAAAAGTAAATACCCCCTCAAACAGCTGCTTGCCACAGAGGTCTGACAGGAGCCTGTCAGTTTATATACAATAGTAGAAGGAGCCAAATAACCCCTCCTCCCCCTAAATTACTAAAACGCTCCCTAGGCATATGTAAACCCTTTGAAAACCACTAGTCCATCTGTCTCCCAACAGCTGTTCCAGTGGGTCCCCTCCCCCAACCTTCTCTGAGCCTTCGGGGTCTTTGTGACCTGGCCATTTAGCCCATGGTGTGCAAAAAAGGGCCGCTCAGAGGTAAAACAACCCAAATCCACTATTTTTGCAGTTACTACTTTCGGTTATAGGCCGGATTGTTTGGTTTTATTAAGAGTCCAGACATTTTTTTTTTGTTAATAATTGGCCACATGAGATTCCAAAGATTCAAGTTGACCATCTGTAGTTTTAATTAATAATCACTCTGGCTCTAAAAATCACCCTGTCTCGGACAAAACGCTGTTCTTTTCGTAATTAGTTCTGAAACTGCATAAAGATTTATTTCATAAAATTTATTAGCGTTCTTATTTTCGAGCAGACGACAGGTGACTCGCCAGCCAAGTAACAAAATCAAAGTTGACCGCAGAAAAAAAACATCGAAATATTTCTGCAGTCATGCACAATAAGCTCTCGGCAACATGAAGGAAAGAGATAGAAAATAGAATAAAAGTTCGTAAAAGCAGACCAACAGTTAGTGAAAACGGAACGCTTTGATCTGTTTATTGAAAGTCCAGCCTTGAGATGCCCAATGACATTTTTCAAATCTGGTTAATTTTACACATTTTCAGTGTACCATAAAATTTCTATAACGGAAAAGTTATATATGCCCCACTATTCTAGTTGTCTTGGTCTAACCCAGTGGTTCCCAACCTTTTCGATCCCACCGACCCCCTATAATTCTCATTTTTATGAGGATGACTTACAAATTCTCATTGTTTCTGAAGCCTTCTACAAATTCTCATTATTTCTGAGGACATTCTATAAATTCTTATTGTTCTTGAGCAATCAAGCAATGATCTTCTACAAATTTTCAGTCTCTCTGAGAACATCCTACATATTCTCATTGTTTCTGAAGACCTCCTACAAATTCTCATTCTCTCTGAGGATACCTTACAAATTCTCATTCTTTCTGGGGAACTCCTAGAAATTCTCATTATTTCCGAGGACCTCCTACAAATTCTCATTATTTCCGAGGACCTCTTACAAATTCTCATACGTTCTAAAGACCTCTTACGAAGACCATCCAAGAATGGATTATATCTCTAGTTGCATAGCTGCCTATTTATTTATTGTCTATTTCGTAATTTGAATCTAAACATTAGAGTGGAAAAATTCGGTGTTCCAGAAATTGTTATGTTATCAAAAGCAAATTTCATCTTGGGATCAGTATCTGATAGCTAGTGTTGCATATTGAGTTGACAAATTCCAGGCAGAAACCAATAAGTCTTAACGCGGTGTACAGTCGCTCAAAAAAGTATCCGAACGCCATGGTTGACTACAACATTCAAATAAAATATCTGGCAACGATTTTTTCAGAAATTAGTGATGTGGCATTCTTCGTGTACTGCACACGAAGGATGCCAGATCATTAAATTCTGAAAAAATCGTTGCCAGATATTTTTTCTGAATTTTTTTAATCAACCATAGCGTTCGGATACTTTTTTGAGCGACTGTACCATTTCCTTTAGAACTTTTTGAAATATTTAAAAAACACGCTGACACCTTTTACTGACTTAGCGGACAACATAGTCACGTGACACGAAGGTTGCCAGATTACTAATTTCTAAAAAAATCATTGCCAGATATTTTTTCTGAATTCTGTAATCAACCATAGTGTTCGGATACTTTTTTGAGCGACTGTACCAGGACTTAACGTCCCATACGACGAAAATCGCTTGACTGTTAGATGTATTCGAAAATAGGGAAGCAGACCTGGTTTTAAAATCGACTTAGGTTCGTCTTTGGCAATGAATTTGGAAATATTTCTACATTTGAGGAGAAGACAGGAGGCAGTCAGCCAAGGAGAAGAGATTCAAAGCAAGCGCCGACAGCAGGAAAAAAAACACCGAAGTTTCTCAGCAGCCAAACACGATAAGAACTGGCAGGCAGAGTCGATTCGAAGCAGATCCCAACACTACAGGAAGTGGGAACATTGCCGTACCTAGAAAATTTTCGTGCGGGTGGCGCCAGGTCGGCACGAGGTATTTTGGCGCCACGAGCAATTAGCAAACTGGCATCCCCTTTCCATCAGAACATTTCTAATAAAGAGCCATGGTGATATTTAACTTTTTTATTGTTTTTTCAACAAGTTATGGCAATTAAAATAATAATGCCATCAAAATTACCCACGCTTTTAAATCACATTAAAAAAAGGCTGTGGATATAAAATGTTTGCGTTTTGGCAGCAGCTTGGTCTGGTTTGCTAAAAACACGGGCCACTGCCATGTGACACACATTTTAAAAATAATTACATACATACATAATTTGCACAAAATGTTTTTATAGGTTTCGGATTATATGTTTATGACGATTTACAGGAAGGAACCAATCAATAATCTATGAGATCATTGCTTGATTGACAACCAATTAATAGCTGAATCAGCCAATGACCTATGAGGGTCATCGATGTCCATTGCGCAGTCGCACTGTCTCAATTACTTGCATAAACGCTTCGCTAACTTAAATAAAAATTCTTATAGTTCTACCTATTGCCCAAATCTTTGTACTTGCCATAACCCTTGATAAATATTAGAAATGGTTCAAGAAAAGTCGGTAGCGCGCCAGGCTCGTAATCTGCAATTCCCAGGTTCGAGTCCTAGCTGGGTCAGCGTTGAGACTTATCTCCGCAAAATTCCCCGCCTGCCCACGGTCAGTAGGGGACACCGATGGGCTTGGAAAGGCCGCCGTCCGTCGGATGGGACGTTAAGCTGTGGCCCCGTGTGCGGGAGAGCCCTAACCCTGTGCACGTTAAAGAACACACTGGATTGCCTTGACGGTAGGCTACCAACTGTCTCCCAACAGCTGTTACAGTGGGTCCCCTCCTCCAACCTTCTCTGAGCCTTCGGGGTCCATGTGACCTGGTCATTTAGCCTATGGTGTGCAAAAAAAGTGTCGCTCAGAGGTAAAACAACCTAACCCTATTTAGCCCATTGTGTGCAAATAGAAAAGTACACATCAGAGGTAAATTGAGACTGAAGAACTTAAGAAATATTCTCTGAGAGACCACCCAACGGCGGTCTCTCATTGGCGGCTTCCTTTTCAGTTTCGCTAGCCTATAACGAGTAGGTTTCCAAGTTATCTTTCTGCTGAGTTGAAACATCGTGACGATAAAACAGGAAAACAGCTCGGACGATAATTTTCCGTTTCCGAACGATAATAACGATGTCCAAGTTAACAGTCGTTGACTTACTGAACTGTCCTTTAATCCAGATAAAGGAGTCTGAAGTAGCGGAACACCCAAAACTTGAATCGCTGAAAGAAACATCGGCAAATTGTGATATTTGGTAAGTCTGTAATCATCGACAGGCGAAACTAAACAAAGTGTGAAACACAGAAAAAAAAAGAGGGCGGGGTGGCTCAGTCGGTAGCGCATCAGGCTCGTAATATGCAGTTCCTAGGTTCGAGTCCCGTCTGGGTGAGCGTTGAGATTTATCTCCGCAAAATTCCCCATCCTGCCCTCGGTCAGTAGGCAACACCGATGGCTTGGAAAGGCAGCCGTCAGTCGGATGGGACGTTAAGCCGTGGCTCCGTGTTCGGGAAGTCATACCCTGTGCACGTTAAAGAACATACTGGATGATGTTTCCCGACAGCTGTTCCAGTGGGTCACCTCCTCCAACCTTTTCTGAGCCCTCGGGGCGTTGTGACCTGGTTGGTTTACCTCTGAGCGGCACTTTTTTGCACACCATGGGCTAAATGGCCAGGTCACATGAACTCCGAGGGCTCAGAGAAGGTTGGGGGAGGGGACCCACTGGAACAGCTGTTGGGAGACAGATGGTAACCTCCCGTCAAGGCCATCCAGCGTGTTCTTTAACTTGCATAGGGTATGACTCTTCCACACACGGGCCCACGGCTTAACATCCCATCCGATGGACGGCGGCCTTTCCAAGCCCATCGGTGTCCCCTGCTGACCGTGGGCAGGGAATTTTGTGGAGATAAATCTCAACGCTGACACAGCTGGACTCGAACCTGGGAACTGCAGATTACGAGCCTGGCGCGCTACCGACTGAGTCACCCCCGCCCTTTAAGATTAGGCTTATTAGTAATTATATTTATTGAATTCACAGCCGAATCTACCCCATCCCCCCGATTGAGAATGCCAGTAGGCCAACTGAGTAATGGAGGCCTAAAATAATTCAACTTATGCAAAATTGACACATTTCTCATGAGCAATTTTTAAAACATCTTAGACAAAGAATGAAAGGAAAAATGTTACATTGGAATGGAAATTCAGTCTTTTGCCTCCCCTCCCCCCCATCTCTCCCCAAGTACCCTATTTTTTCCAGATCCGGGCCTGGTTGCATTATCTTTAATTAGTTGAATTATCGTATAAATTTGAAAGAAAGACAACTGGAAGAAGCTAGGAATAAATAGAAAGATTGTCATGTTGAAATTCCGACCGGAAACTGTCATTCTTGCGATGATATACTTGGGGGTTAGGGTCTTGGTTCAAATGAAAAACTTTCCAGTGCAATAACAACAAATGCCCCTCCTTCATATAAGGAGGGATTTATTTGACTCGGAGTCACTTGAGTTCACGAAATTTATGCTTATTAAGAAATGTTGCTTTGGGTGCTGTTCTTGTCACTTTCTCGGTAAGGGTCGACAAGGCTAGTCTTTATGTTCCGTCAAATCCGTTTGGATCTGAATTATCGTATTTCTTCCATTCTAAGACGCCATCGATTGTAAGACGCACCTTAATTTCAGTACCACCAACAAAAAAAAAAGATTCTGAGAAAAAAAAATAAATAAAATAAAACGCTAAATTATATCTAACAAATATTTTTATTATAATAGAATTCAATTTACTAACAACAATAGCACCTATTTATCAGTAGGTATGCTATTCATCACATCCTTCTGAATCAATATCAGAGTCTGATTCTTCTGCGTCCTCATATCTGCATCAATGTCAGAGTCCTACTTCACATTCAGAGCCTGATTCTTCTGAACCATCTTTATCTCATATCGTCTTCTGAGCCATCGCGAGCACTGGTGATGAAAACATTTTTTAAACGAGTGCATCCCTATTTTTTCTTGGATTTACCTTCCAAGCTGTTGATACCCATTCCGCCAATTTTGATGCCGGCGCTTCCTTAATTTTTTCGGAAGTTGTGTTGTCTTACTGCTGAGGTCCTGCCATCCTCACAGACCTTCTACTCTGGCATATAAACTGACAGGCTCCTGTCAGACCTCTGTGGCAAGCAGCTGCTTGAGAGGGTATTTATTCGTCAACAGCCGGGGGCGGGGGTGGCTCAGTTGGTAGCGCGCCAGGCTCGTAATCTGTAGTTCCCAGGTTCGAGTCCCATCTGGGTCAGCGTTGAGATTTATCTCCGCAAAATTCCCCGCCCTGCCCACGGTCAGTAGGGGACACCGATGGGCTTGGAAAGGCCGCCGTCCGTCGGATGGGACGTTAAGCCGTGGCCCCGTGTGCGGGAGAGCCATACCCTGTGCACGTTAAAGAACACGCTGGGTGGCCTTGACGGGAGGCTACCATCTGTCTCCCAACAGCTGTTCCAGTGGGTCCCCTCCCCCAACCTTCTCTGAGCCTTCGGGGTCCATGTGACCTGGCCATTTAGCCCATGGTGTGCAAAAAAGTGCCGCTCAGAGGTAAAACAACCCAACCCAGCCCGTCAACAGCCAGGTTCCAACTTCCAAGTTGTCGCTTAATGAGCTCCACTATAATGAAATAACGGTGGCTTCACATTTGGAAAGCGCGGGAAAATACCCACCCACTTTATTCTCGAATGGAATTGGAGAATGCGATAACGGTCAAACTTGGAGGCGGGTCTTCCGCGTAAAAACAAAACGTGTGCTGCCGTGTGCAAATCGCGGGAAAAGTCAGAAAAAAACTGCGATTCTAAGACGCACCCCGTTTTAGAGACGTTTATATGGGGGGAAAAGTGCGTCTTAGAATCGAAGAAATACGGTAGTTTGCAATTGTAAAAGAAAACAGCAAAAAAAGAAGAAATGTGGACAAAAAAAGGCGATTGGTCTAATGCAGGAACTACTAGACCAGAGATACCCGGTGTGCTATGTTGTCACGTGACACGAAGGTTGCCAGATTACTAATTTCTAAAAAAATCATTGCCAGATATTTTTTCTGAATTCTGTAATCAACCATAGTGTTCGGATACTTTTTTGAGCGACTGTACCAGGACTTAACGTCCCATACGACGAAAATCGCTTGACTGTTAGATGTATTCGAAAATAGGGAAGCAGACCTGGTTTTAAAATCGACTTAGGTTCGTCTTTGGCAATGAATTTGGAAATATTTCTACATTTGAGGAGAAGACAGGAGGCAGTCAGCCAAGGAGAAGAGATTCAAAGCAAGCGCCGACAGCAGGAAAAAAAACACCGAAGTTTCTCAGCAGCCAAACACGATAAGAACTGGCAGGCAGAGTCGATTCGAAGCAGATCCCAACACTACAGGAAGTGGGAACATTGCCGTACCTAGAAAATTTTCGTGCGGGTGGCGCCAGGTCGGCACGAGGTATTTTGGCGCCACGAGCAATTAGCAAACTGGCATCCCCTTTCCATCAGAACATTTCTAATAAAGAGCCATGGTGATATTTAACTTTTTTATTGTTTTTTCAACAAGTTATGGCAATTAAAATAATAATGCCATCAAAATTACCCACGCTTTTAAATCACATTAAAAAAAGGCTGTGGATATAAAATGTTTGCGTTTTGGCAGCAGCTTGGTCTGGTTTGCTAAAAACACGGGCCACTGCCATGTGACACACATTTTAAAAATAATTACATACATACATAATTTGCACAAAATGTTTTTATAGGTTTCGGATTATACGTTTATGACGATTTACAGGAAGGAACCAATCAATAATCTATGAGATCATTGCTTGATTGACAACCAATTAATAGCTGAATCAGCCAATGACCTATGAGGGTCATCGATGTCCATTGCGCAGTCGCACTGTCTCAATTACTTGCATAAACGCTTCGCTAACTTAAATAAAAATTCTTATAGTTCTACCTATTGCCCAAATCTTTGTACTTGCCATAACCCTTGATAAATATTAGAAATGGTTCAAGAAAAGTCGGTAGCGCGCCAGGCTCGTAATCTGCAATTCCCAGGTTCGAGTCCTAGCTGGGTCAGCGTTGAGACTTATCTCCGCAAAATTCCCCGCCTGCCCACGGTCAGTAGGGGACACCGATGGGCTTGGAAAGGCCGCCGTCCGTCGGATGGGACGTTAAGCTGTGGCCCCGTGTGCGGGAGAGCCCTAACCCTGTGCACGTTAAAGAACACACTGGATTGCCTTGACGGTAGGCTACCAACTGTCTCCCAACAGCTGTTACAGTGGGTCCCCTCCTCCAACCTTCTCTGAGCCTTCGGGGTCCATGTGACCTGGTCATTTAGCCTATGGTGTGCAAAAAAAGTGTCGCTCAGAGGTAAAACAACCTAACCCTATTTAGCCCATTGTGTGCAAATAGAAAAGTACACATCAGAGGTAAATTGAGACTGAAGAACTTAAGAA
Source organism: Ryuthela nishihirai (assembly GCA_038380435.1). Classification (NCBI taxonomy): domain Eukaryota; kingdom Metazoa; phylum Arthropoda; class Arachnida; order Araneae; family Heptathelidae; genus Ryuthela; species Ryuthela nishihirai. Next base: position 49,866,659 of record JAWZYU010000015.1, read on the forward strand.
ATATTCTCTGAGAGACCACCCAACGGCGGTCTCTCATTGGCGGCTTCCTTTTCAGTTTCGCTAGCCTATAACGAGTAGGTTTCCAAGTTATCTTTCTGCTGAGTTGAAACATCGTGACGATAAAACAGGAAAACAGCTCGGACGATAATTTTCCGTTTCCGAACGATAATAACGATGTCCAAGTTAACAGTCGTTGACTTACTGAACTGTCCTTGACGAGAATTAATCCAGATAAAGGAGTCTGAAGTAGCGGAACACCCAAAACTTGAATCGCTGAAAGAAACATCGGCAAATTGTGATATTTGGTAAGTCTGTAATCATCGACAGGCGAAACTAAACAAAGTGTGAAACACAGAAAAAAAAAGAGGGCGGGGTGGCTCAGTCGGTAGCGCATCAGGCTCGTAATATGCAGTTCCTAGGTTCGAGTCCCGTCTGGGTGAGCGTTGAGATTTATCTCCGCAAAATTCCCCATCCTGCCCTCGGTCAGTAGGCAACACCGATGGCTTGGAAAGGCAGCCGTCAGTCGGATGGGACGTTAAGCCGTGGCTCCGTGTTCGGGAAGTCATACCCTGTGCACGTTAAAGAACATACTGGATGATGTTTCCCGACAGCTGTTCCAGTGGGTCACCTCCTCCAACCTTTTCTGAGCCCTCGGGGCGTTGTGACCTGGTTGGTTTACCTCTGAGCGGCACTTTTTTGCACACCATGGGCTAAATGGCCAGGTCACATGAACTCCGAGGGCTCAGAGAAGGTTGGGGGAGGGGACCCACTGGAACAGCTGTTGGGAGACAGATGGTAACCTCCCGTCAAGGCCATCCAGCGTGTTCTTTAACTTGCATAGGGTATGACTCTTCCACACACGGGCCCACGGCTTAACATCCCATCCGATGGACGGCGGCCTTTCCAAGCCCATCGGTGTCCCCTGCTGACCGTGGGCAGGGAATTTTGTGGAGATAAATCTCAACGCTGACACAGCTGGACTCGAACCTGGGAACTGCAGATTACGAGCCTGGCGCGCTACCGACTGAGTCACCCCCGCCCTTTAAGATTAGGCTTATTAGTAATTATATTTATTGAATTCACAGCCGAATCTACCCCATCCCCCCGATTGAGAATGCCAGTAGGCCAACTGAGTAATGGAGCCTAAAATAATTCAACTTATGCAAAATTGACACATTTCTCATGAGCAATTTTTAAAACATCTTAGACAAAGAATGAAAGGAAAAATGTTACATTGGAATGGAAATTCAGTCTTTTGCCTCCCCTCCCCCCCATCTCTCCCCAAGTACCCTATTTTTTCCAGATCCGGGCCTGGTTGCATTATCTTTAATTAGTTAAATTATCGTATAAATTTGAAAGAAAGACAACTGGAAGAAGCTAGGAATAAATAGAAAGATTGTCATGTTGAAATTCCGACCGGAAACTGTCATTCTTGCGATGATATACTTGGGGGTTAGGGTCTTGGTTCAAATGAAAAACTTTCCAGTGCAATAACAACAAATGCCCCTCCTTCATATAAGGAGGGATTTATTTGACTCGGAGTCACTTGAGTTCACGAAATTTATGCTTATTAAGAAATGTTGCTTTGGGTGCTGTTCTTGTCACTTTCTCGGTAAGGGTCGACAAGGCTAGTCTTTATGTTCCGTCAAATCCGTTTGGATCTGAATTATCGTATTTCTTCCATTCTAAGACGCCATCGATTGTAAGACGCACCTTAATTTCAGTACCACCAACAAAAAAAAAAGATTCTGAGAAAAAAAAATAAATAAAATAAAACGCTAAATTATATCTAACAAATATTTTTATTATAATAGAATTCAATTTACTAACAACAATAGCACCTATTTATCAGTAGGTATGCTATTCATCACATCCTTCTGAATCAATATCAGAGTCTGATTCTTCTGCGTCCTCATATCTGCATCAATGTCAGAGTCCTACTTCACATTCAGAGCCTGATTCTTCTGAACCATCTTTATCTCATATCGTCTTCTGAGCCATCGCGAGCACTGGTGATGAAAACATTTTTTAAACGAGTGCATCCCTATTTTTTCTTGGATTTACCTTCCAAGCTGTTGATACCCATTCCGCCAATTTTGATGCCGGCGCTTCCTTAATTTTTTCGGAAGTTGTGTTGTCTTACTGCTGAGGTCCTGCCATCCTCACAGACCTTCTACTCTGGCATATAAACTGACAGGCTCCTGTCAGACCTCTGTGGCAAGCAGCTGCTTGAGAGGGTATTTATTCGTCAACAGCCGGGGGCGGGGGTGGCTCAGTTGGTAGCGCGCCAGGCTCGTAATCTGTAGTTCCCAGGTTCGAGTCCCATCTGGGTCAGCGTTGAGATTTATCTCCGCAAAATTCCCCGCCCTGCCCACGGTCAGTAGGGGACACCGATGGGCTTGGAAAGGCCGCCGTCCGTCGGATGGGACGTTAAGCCGTGGCCCCGTGTGCGGGAGAGCCATACCCTGTGCACGTTAAAGAACACGCTGGGTGGCCTTGACGGGAGGCTACCATCTGTCTCCCAACAGCTGTTCCAGTGGGTCCCCTCCCCCAACCTTCTCTGAGCCTTCGGGGTCCATGTGACCTGGCCATTTAGCCCATGGTGTGCAAAAAAGTGCCGCTCAGAGGTAAAACAACCCAACCCAGCCCGTCAACAGCCAGGTTCCAACTTCCAAGTTGTCGCTTAATGAGCTCCACTATAATGAAATAACGGTGGCTTCACATTTGGAAAGCGCGGGAAAATACCCACCCACTTTATTCTCGAATGGAATTGGAGAATGCGATAACGGTCAAACTTGGAGGCGGGTCTTCCGCGTAAAAACAAAACGTGTGCTGCCGTGTGCAAATCGCGGGAAAAGTCAGAAAAAAACTGCGATTCTAAGACGCACCCCGTTTTAGAGACGTTTATATGGGGGGAAAAGTGCGTCTTAGAATCGAAGAAATACGGTAGTTTGCAATTGTAAAAGAAAACAGCAAAAAAAGAAGAAATGTGGACAAAAAAAGGCGATTGGTCTAATGCAGGAACTACTAGACCAGAGATACCCGGTGTGCTATGTTGTCACGTGACACGAAGGTTGCCAGTTTACTAATTTCTAAAAAAAAATCATTGTCAGATATTTTTTCTGAATTCTGTAATCAACCATAGTGTTCGGATACTTTTTTGAGCGACTGTACCGTGTAGAGCAGGCGTGTTTAACCCGCGGTCCACAAAATTGTAAAGTTTACCACATAAGCTTTCAACATGATTATGTGATTTTTCAGCGAGTTTTTGATATCCCACTAGTTTTATGTTGCCCTTTTATTAATTTTATAATGAAAACATAAGAAAATAAATGAAGTTTTATTATTTATATGCATTAACTATATTATATATTTTATGTGTGGCCCAAAACAATTCATCTTCACTCAGTGTGGCCCAGGGAAGTCAAATCTTCACTCAATGTGGCACAGGGAAGTCAAATCTTCACCCAATGTGGCCCAGGGAAGTCAAATCTTCACCCAATGTGGCCCAGGGAAGTCAAATCTTCACTCAATGTGGCCCAGGGAAGTCAAATCTTCACTCAATGTGGCCCAGGGAAGTCAAATCTTCACTCAATGTGGCCCAGGGAAGTCAAAAGGTTGGACATGCCTGGTGTAGAGGCTCTATCCTCTGAACTCTAAATGGGCGGGGGTGGCTCAGTCGGTAGCGCGCCAGGCTCGTAATCTGTAGTTCCCAGGTTCGAGTCCCAGCTGGGTCAGCGTTGAGATTTATCTCCGCAAAATTCCCCGCCCTGCCCACGGTCAGTAGGGGACACCGATGGGCTTGGAAAGGCCGCCGTCCGTCGTCGGATGTGACGTTAAGCAGTGGCTCCATGTGCGGGAGAGCCATAACCTGTGCACGTTAAAGAACACTCTGGATGGCCTTGACGGGAGGCTACCATCTGTCTCCCAACAGCTGTTCCAGTGGGTCCCCTACCCCAACCTCTCTGAGCCTTCGGGGTCCATGTGACCTGGCCATTTAGCCCATGGTGTGCAAAAAAAGTGCCGCTCAGAGGTAAAACAACCCAACCCAACTCTGAACTCTAAAAAACAAGTTGGATGGATGGCCTTGACGGGAGGTTACCATGCTTACTAACAGCTGTTAGGTGAGTCCCTTTCGCCCAACCTTCTCTGACCCCCGGGGTCCTTGTGATGTGGCCGTGGTGTATGCAAAAAAAAAAGTTCTGCTCATAGGTAAAAAAAAAATCCACAATTTTTTTTTCAGTACATTTATGAACATGGGGTTATATAAAAATGCAGACAATATTTGTTCCAGTTTTTTATATAAAGATATTAGAAATTTTTCCCACGTTAAATCGACTGCACCCCTAAATAACTGTACAATTTCATTTTCACGAAAAGGGAATTCCCACATCCAAACAAACGTCTGGAATCTCTGCTATAATTCAACCCCAGGCTACTATATAGGCCCCGGCGTTTAATATGTCATATACGGTATATATAGTTTCTGCAAAATGTTTTTATTGATTTCTGGTAAGGTCAGCGCCAATAAATATTCGGATATGAACAGCATTTATCTATATTTTTTATTTTTTATAGAGAATAACTTTAGAAGCTACTCCTGACTTGTAATAGCCTTTTTCATACAAGGACATTCCCTACTAAGACCAAAATTCATTTTGCTGACCACTGCCTCAGAGGTAATGCAACATACAAATTTTACCCACAGCTTCCAAAATCACTATGCGAATTAGGGCACCAACTTAAATCCAAATCGGTGTCTTAAAGCCTCTCAATAGTAACTACCTCATATATTACCTCAATAATTAATTATTGAGGTTAATTATTGAGGCAACCTCTCAATATTTAGCGTACCGCATTTTAAGTAGCCATGAGAGACCAAATCTATTAGTTCTCAATATTTGTCTCGCCGCATTTCATTTTCAGCATTAATAAGAGCAAACTAATTACTTATACTTTTTGGGGCGGGGTGGCTCAGTCGGTAGCGCGCCAGGCTCGCAATCTGTAGTTCCCGATCGCAAACTAGCTGGCAATCGAGCCCAGCTGGTCAGCGTTGAGATTTATCTCCGCAAAATTCCCCGCCCATGCCCGCGGTCAGTGGGGGACACCTATGGGCTTGGAAAGGCCGTCGGTGTCCCACACTGACCGTGGCACATGGGGCTTGGAAGCCCCATGTGCGGGATAGTCATACCCTGTGCACGTTAAAGAACACGCTGGATGGCCTTGACGGGAGGCTACCATCTGTCACCCAACAGCTGTTCCAGTGGGTCTCCTCCCCCAACCTTCTCTGAGCCTTCGGGGTCGTTGTGACCTGGCCATTTAGCCCATAGTGTGCAAAAAAAGTGCCGCTCAAAGGTAAAACAACCCGACTTATACTTTTTTATATCCAAATGTTACCATCTTTTAATACCAAACATAAATCTAAATTTCTAGTGGCTTCATCTTTGGCTGAATGCAACCATATTCTCCATACATGAGATGCAGGGGGGCGGGGGTGGGGGTGGGGGGCTCAGTCGGTAGCGCGCCAGGCTCGTAATCTGTAGTTCCCAAGTTCCAGCTGGGTCAGCGTTGAGATTTATTTCCGCAAAATTCCCCGCCCTGCCCACGGTCAGTAGGGGACACCGGTGGGCTTGGAAAGGCCGCCGTCAGTCGGATGGGACGTTAAGCCGTGGCCCCGTGTGCGGGAGAGCCATACCCTGTGACGTTAAAGAACACGCTGGGTGGCCTTTACGGGAGGCTACCATCTGTCTCCCAACAGCTGTTCCAGTGGGTCCCCTCCCCCAACCTTCTCTGAGCCTTTGGGGTCCATGTGACCTGGCCATTTAGCCCATGGTGTGCAAAAAAGTGCCGCTCAGAGGTAAAACAACCCAACCCATGAGACGTAGTCGTGCCAAGCTAGTTGACAACAGTTTGCTACCACTATATGACAGAAAGCATTTCTTGCTTTTAGTTTCTCTTCGGTTATTGTTTCATCTTAAATACTGAAGCAACATTAGCAAGAAATAACGGGCAAAGGGGGCCTATGCACAAAGTAAAAGAGAAATATTTATCTCAGTTAGCGAATATGTTTAAATTGTTATTTATTAAAGAATGACATTGCGCTGAACAAAAGAAAAGGTTGCATAAAGTTTCTTGAGTCAAGTCAGATGCTTATGAGTCAGGAGCATGAGTAATCTTACATGAGATCAAAGGTTGGATGATCATTAAAATGTTTGCTGGATTTTGGAGGAAGTGGTATGCTCTTGAGTGAAACCTCAGCCAAAGAGGAAAGGAAGAGAACGATCCGATCTTTGGTGGAGTCATGAAATTGCTTCATCAATTTTCAGGGAACATCGCGATGTGATTGTTTCGTCGGCGTCATTCTGGGAGAATGATTGGACTGGATTGTTTTACCACTGAGCGGCACTTTTTTGCACACCATGGGCTAAATGGCCAGGTCACATGGACCCCGAAGGCTCAGAGAAGGTTGGGGGAGGGGACCCACTGGAACAGCTGTTGGAAGACAGATGGTAGCCTCCCGTCAAGGCCATCCAGCGTGTTCTTTAACGTGCACAGGGTATGGCTCTCCTGCACACGGAGCCACGGCTTAACGTCCCATCCGACGGACGGCGACTTTTCCAAGCCCATCGGTGTCCCCTACTGACCGTGGGCAGGGGGGGGGGGAATTTTGCGGAGATTAATCTCAACGCTGACCCAGCTGGGACTCGAACCTGGGAACTACAGATTACGAGTCTGGCGCGCTACCGACTGAGCCACCCCCGCCCCTGTGATGGAGTAGTCAGTGGTTCCGATAGCATTAAATGCTATCGGAACCACTGACTACTCCATCACCTCCCTTCTTGGTAACAATCATAGTGCGGAACAAGATCTCCTGAAACAAGATGAATCAAAATATGAGTGTAGTATTTAAAAAAATTATTTTTCATTTTCATAGTTATTCCATCAGGACCCACTGTTTCGTTATTATCTAAGTAATATTTGGTCTTGTGTTTCATGCCTGATCTACCCAGCTCGTTCATTGAACGACTTTGTTCTTTGTTTGACTTTTTTTCACGACTTCATTCCAAACAAAGACGACCATTTAGCCCATTGTGTGCGAAAAAGGGCCACTCAAAGGTGAAACAACAGAAAAACCAAACGCAGAAAAAGATTTATAGTTGGGTTGGGTTGTTTTTCCTCTGAGCGCCATTTTTTCGCACACCATGGACTAAATGGCCAGGTCACAAGGACTCCGAAGGTTCAGAGAAGGTTGGGGGAGGGGCCCACTGGAACAGCTGTTGGGAGACAGATGGTAGCCTCCCGTCAAGGCCATCCAGCGTGTTCTTTAACTTGCACAGTTTATGGCTCGCCCGCACACAGAGCCACGGCATAACGTACCATCCGACGGACGGCGGCCTTTCCAAGCCCAGCGGTGTCCCCTACAGATCGTGAACAGGTCGGGGAGTTTTGCGGAGATAAATCTCAACGCTGAACCAGCTGAGATTCGAACCTGGGAACTGCAGATTACGAGCCTGCCGCTCTACCGACTGAGCCACCTCCGCAAAAAAAAAAAAAAAAAAAAAAAAAAAAAAAAAAAAAAAGATTTATATAGAATATTAAACTATGGCGTAAAAGTGTATTAGAAGGAATTATTCACCGTTACCCCCCCAGTGGGTTCTTGCGCAATTCCAGAATTCCACTTGGAACAGTTCGAGTGCCACTTTCGATACGAATTTGAAAGTAGAATTAGCGGCAAGGTGATAGATGTTTACGAATGGTAGCACTACAATGTATTGATGAAACTGGTAGTAAACTTCGATACTTTCCGTTGTTTTATCAGCTCTTGCGATTTAAAGTCGTAATCTAATCTTCAAACGAACAATTTTTTTATTTGAAGTGTTGAAATCCCGATCACTGATATACAAAAGCATCAGATTTTCTAAGAACCGAAGAAGACTGGCAGATAATTCTTCGCCATGAATGTCAGCACCTCTCGGTACAAATATGGGAGATCTCTCTCACTTAGCTCTTTGGGTGAGTTACTCTTTTTCTTCATAGTTGGAACTCTGTTTAATGAAGGAAATAAAATTGAGATTTAGACCCAAGACTCAGATGCGGAGATTGGGCTCGTAATCTGAAATTCCCAGTTTCAAGTCTCTCAACGTTGGTTGATATTTATCTCTACAACCCCCACCCCCCCCACTCTGTCCTCCTTCAGAAAGGGGACACACATGGGTTTGGACCACCATTCCATCCGACCGCCGTAGTTCGAATGGAACCTAAAGGCACAGGGGGCGGGTCGGTAGCGCGCCAGGCTTGTAATCTGTAGTTCTCAGATTCGAGTCCCAGCTGGGTCAGCGTTGAGATATCTCCACAAAATTCCCCGCCCTACTCACGGTCAATAAGGGACACCGATGGGTTTGAAAAGCCCCCCTCGTCCGATGGGACGTTAAGCCTTAGTCCCGTGTGTGGGAGAGCCATACCTTGTGCACGTTAAAGAACACGCTGGATGGCCTTGACGGGAGGCTACCATCTGTCTCCCAACAGCTGCTCCAGTGGGTCCCCTCCCCCAACCTTCTCCGAGCCTTCGGGGTCCATGTGACCTGGCCATTTAGCCCATGGTGTGCAAAAAAGCGCCGCTCAGAAGTAAAACAACATCAGGGTCCATGTGACCTGGCCATTTAGCCCATTGTGTGCAAAAAAGTGCCGCTCAGAGGTAAAACAACCCAACCCGTGTGCACAGGAGAGCTATACCCTGTGTACTTTAAGGAAAACGTTGGATGGCCTTTACAAATACGCTTTCAACTATTTCCTAATAGTTGTCCAGTGGATCCCCTCCCCCCTAACTTTCTCAGAGCCCTTGGAGTTCTTGTAACCTGGTCATTAGCCCATTTCGTGCAAAAATTGCCGCTCAGAGGTAAAACCTGGTGTGTTTAGTACAATTCAAATTAAATGCATTTGCATGCTGTGCTGGGGTGGGGGTGCGCCCCAGCACAGCATGCAAATACGGTAGCGCGCCAGGCTCGTAATCTGTAGTTCCCAGGTTCGAGTCCCAGCTGGGTCAGCGTTGAAATTTATCTCCTCAAAATTTCCCGTCCTGCCCACGGTCAGTAGGGGACACCGATGGGCTTGGAAAGGCCGCCGTCCGTCGGATGGGACGTTAAGCCGTGGCTCCGTGTGCGGGAAAGTCATACCCTGTGCACGTTAAAGAACACGCTGGATGGCCTTGACGGGAGGCTACCATCTGTCTCCCAACAGCTGTTCCAGTGGGTCCCCTCCCCCAACCTTCTCTGAGCCTTCGGGGTTCAAGTGACCTGGCCATTTAGCCCGTGGTATGCAAAAAAGTGCATTCAGAGGTAAAACAACCCAACCATGCTGTGCTTTGGTACACTTTCCAAAAGGCATGGAAATTATGCGAAACCTTTCGAAACCCCTGTTAAAAGCAACTGATCTGGACAAATTTTCTAATTGCAATAAAAGATACATGTTAAGTTCTGAACTATTGAATAAAGGTGTATTAGCAAATAATGCAAAGTAAATGTGTATTAACAATTTATGCGAAATAATTAAATCTGTATTACCAATTTATGCAAAAGAAAAACCGTTTTATCAAATAAAGCAAAATAATATAAATTATGCAAATAATGTGTTCAAAAAAGTTAAATGGAGGATGTTTGTGGGTGGAGACGGTCTCCGAAAGAACCCGACGATGTTCTTCCCCCGTGGCGTCATTTAGTTGGGTTGGGTTGTTTTACCTCTGAGCGGCACTTTTTTGCACACCATGGGCTAAATGGCCAGGTCACATGGACCCCGAAGGCTCAGAGAAGGTTGGGGAAGGGGACCCACTGGAAGAGCTGTTGGGAGACAGATGGTAGTCTCCCGTCAAGGCCATCCAGCGTGTTCTTTAACGTGCACAGGGTATATCTCTCCCGTACACGGGGCCACGGCTTAACGTCCCATCCGACGGACGGCGGCTTTTCCTAGCCCATCGGTGTCCCCTACTGACCGTGGGCAGAGCGGGGAATTTTTGCGGAGATAAATCTCAACGCTGACCCAGCTAGGACTCGAACCTGGGAACTACAGATTACGAGCCTGGCGCGCTACCGACTGAGCCAGCCCCGCCCGCGTCATTTAGTTTACTGTTGGTTCGTCGCAAACGTAGCCTATCCATGAAGTATGCCATGTGGACTGTCTGGGCAGTCTGTAGAATATCAGAAGCATAACTAAAGTTCTTAGATGGATCGAGTGTTTTACCTCTGACGGTACTTTTTTTTGCACACAATGGGCTAAATAGCCAGGTCACAAGGACTCATAGAACGATTGGAGAATGGGACTCATTGGAGCCTCCCGTCAAGGCCATCCAACGTGTTCTTTAATGTACGCAGGGTATGGCTTTTTCCAGACACGGAACCACAGCCTTACTCCCCATCAGACGGACGGCAACCTTTACAAGCTGCCCAAATCTGGCTCAGACGGGACTCTAACATAGACCAATAGATTACGAACCTGGCTCGCTGCCGACTGAGCCAACCTCCTCCTCTGCACACAAGGGGTTAAATAGACAAATTACGAGGGCACACCAGTTTTTTCCACCTTCTGATCTATTTTTTTTCGTACTTATATTTTTATACAGTTAATCCCCGAAATGCAATGTCTAGAAATGTCTTTTTGCTTGTCCGTTATTCCCCACATTCCTTAACATTCTGGTCATGTCAGATTCAATGAATCCTGCTTCCCAATAAAAAACTCCGAGCCAGCACCACTCTTTCAGTAACAGAACTCTTAACCCTTATAGTTTCAGGTTTTTTACGATTCATGCCATTGTGTCAGAAATAAATTTTAACTTTTTTTTCCTCGACAGGAAAACAACTAAACTTTAGAACTATATCTTGTAGCGACTAACAGATATATATGTATATAGGTCATGTTAAGAACATTATCACACGAAAGAACACTTCGTTCTGAATAATAAAATAACAGAAATTCAAATTAAAATGAAGGCTACGTAAGCCTAATTTGAAGAAAACTGATACTGCCTCTGGACACTTTGAGGGTTAATTGTTTGTCTGCAACATTTTGCGCATTACTGAGTATTTTTGCCCTTCAACTCAAGAGAAATTTTTCTTTTTAATAGACACAGCTGCTTGCCACAGAGGTCTGACAGGAGCATGTCAGTTTATATGCCACAGTAGAAAGTCTGAGAGGATGACAGGACCTCCAGCAGAAAAACGACACATACATCCATGCCTCTACCTGGGTTGGATTGGGTTGTTTTACCTCTGAGCTTGCACACCATGGGCTAAATGGCCAGATCACAAGGACCCCGAAGGCTCAGAGAAGGTTCAGGGAGGGGACCCACTGGAACAGCTGTTGGGAGACAGATGGTAGCCTCCCGTCAAGGCCATCCAGCGTGTTCTTTAACGTGCACAGGGTATGGCTCTCCCGCACACGGGGCCACGGCTTAACGTCCCATCCGACGGACGGTGGCCTTTCCAAGCCCATCGGTGTCCCCTACTGACCGTGGGCAGGGCGGGGAAATTTTACGGAGATAAATCTCAACGCTAACCCAGCTGGGACTCGAACCTGCCTCTACCCGGTACACGAACCCCAGGTCCCTTAGATCAGTAGCCAAGCGCGCTAACCACTCGGCCTTGGGAAGGCTCATAAAGTCACAAAAAAAAACCCGACATTCTTGTTCACGTTGGAGAGTTTATTTTTTTCTTTCTTGGCAAACGTTCCTTTTGATTGAAGCAAGAAGAATTTCTTTGGCAAACGTTCCTTTTGATTGAAGCAAGAAGAATTTTTTTGGCAAACGTTCCTTTTGATTGAAGCAAGAAGAATTTCTTTGGCAAACGTTCCTTTGATTGATTTTCCTCAAGCCGGAAAATTCATCGCAATATTGTACGAAATTAATCCAGCAGAATCAAAAAATATTCCTACAGAAAAGTCATAAAATCCAACCAATCCCCGAAGAGAAAATCAAACAGATGAAGATGCATCAGTTAGCCATGGGGACCTTCTTATTAAGGTTCCCGATGCTATTAAGCCATAAGTGCATTCTGAAAATTTTCTTCAGAGTATACTTATGGCTTAATCTTACACAAATTCACATCGCGTACGCGCAACATAAGTACAAAGTATAAGTTTCGGATTATATTCTATAATTTGTGCGAACGAGTTTTTAGAAGGGGAAAGTGTTGAAAGTAATTGAGAAAGGAATTCATTCTCAACCACAAGCCCAGATAATCTTCCTCCTACCACGTTACTTCCATGACCTTGCGGGGCGGGGGTGGCTCAGTCGGTAGCGCGCCTGGCTCGTAATCTGTAGTTCCCAGGTTCGAGTCCCGGCTGGGTCAGCGTTGAGATTTATCTCCGCAAAATTCCCCGCCCTGCCCACGGTCAGTAGGGGACACCGATGAGCTTGGAAAGGCCGCCGTCCGTCGGATGGGACGTTAAGCCGTGGCCCCGTGTGCGGGAGAGCCATACCCTGTGCACGTTAAAGAACACGCTGGATGGCCTTGACGGGAGGTTACCATCTGTCTCCCAACAGCTGTTCTACCTCTGAGCGGCACTTTTTTGCACACCATGGGCTAAATGGCCAGGTCACATGGACCCCGAAGGCTCAGAGAAGGTTGGGGGAGGGGACCCACTGGAACAGCTGTTGGGAGACAGATGGTAGCCTCCCGTCAAGGCCATCCAGCGTGTTCTTTAACGTGCACAGGGTATGGCTCTCCCGCACACGGGGCCACAGCTTAACGTCCCATCCGACGGACGACGGCCTTTCCAAGCCCATCGGTGTCCCCTACTGACCGTGGGCAGGGCGGGGAATTTTTGCGGAGATAAATCTCAACGCTGACCCAGGTGGGACTCGAACCTGGGAACTACAGATTACGAGCCTGGCGCGCTACCGACTGAGCCACCCCCGCCCCTCCGTATGCAAGGCAACCATACCCTGTGCACGTTAAAGAACACGCTGGATGGCCTTGATGGGAGGTTTACATCTTTTCCTAATAGCTGACTAGTGCAGTGGTTCTCAACCTTTTATGCTTCACGTACCCCCTGGAAATGTGTATGTAACTGGCATACCCCTTGTATAGATAGATAAAACTATAATTATAGTATAACAATGGGAATAAAATAAAACATATATATAGGCACACACATTAAATTTTGTATTCATAAATTACATATATCGATAAACAGAAAAAATGACATTTTTGCACAGCAGTGTTGCCAACTTAGCGACTTTGTTACTAGATCTAGCGACTTTTGAACTCTCACGGCGTACCCCAAGAATTTTTACCGCGTACCCCACGTTGAGAACCTCTGGTCTAGTGGATCGCCTTCCCCGAACCTTCTCCGAGCCCTTGGGGTCCTTGGGACCAGGACCTGTTTAAAGTATAATGTTGAATCCGAAGTCCCTTTTTCAGGCATTTTAGACGCCCTTTGGCGTACTCGCTTGTGACCTAGTCATTTAGCCCATTGTGTGCAAAAAAGTGCCTCTCAGAAGTTACAACAACCCAACCCTTGTGTAAGAAAACCATAAAATAATTGTTATGTGCCAGAAATGCTCCTATTTCTACTGGAAAAATTTCATCCTTCAAAACGGGAGTTTTCATGCTTACCCGCTATTGATAGTTTGCTTACCACAGGATTAGGTTGGGTTGTTGGGTTGTTTTACCTCTGAGCGGCACTTTTTTGCACACCATGGGCTAAATGGCCAGGTCACATGGACCCCGAAGGCTCAGAGAAGGTTGGGGGAGGGGACCCGCTGGAACAGCGGTTGGGAGACAGATGGTAGCCTCCCGTCAAGGCCTTCTCAAATCCCCACAGCGAAATGGCTTGGCAATGCCATCCAGCGTGTTCTTTAACGTGCACAGTGTATGGCTCTCCCGCACACGGGGCCACGGCTTAACGTCCCATCCGACGGACTGCAGCCTTTTCAAGCCCATCGGTGTCCCCTACTGACCGTGGGCAGGGCGGGAATTTTGCCGAGATAAATCTCAACGCTGATCCAGCTGGGACTCGAACCTGGGAACTACAGATTACGAGCCTGGCGCGTTACCGACTGAGCCATCCCCCGCCCCACAGGATTAGGAACACCTCAATAGCGTTAAAAGTTTTAGGAAAGAAAGCTGCTACCTAGTTAACGGTAATAAAGCTTCCAGTGCCCTAGGCATGTTCACACATTTTCGTCTGAAATAACTCCCTCCTTGCTCCCATCTTCAACGACCTTGAACACAGGTGCTCCCACCCCGTACACAGAACCATTCCCAGACATTTCTCGGAAACTTCCCCTTGGATCATTGGTCTCCGAAAACCGTCCACCCATTGTTCACTTAAACCTGTCTTCGCCATTGTATCGGGAGGGTTAGCACTGTTATCTGTCGACCGTCCTTTGTTAACTTGTAATGGCTCGAACAATAAACATCGGGTAAAGAATTCTCCTCAGCTACTCTTTACAGCAAATGCTTCTTATCTTCCTAAAAGTTATCTGCGATGTCTTGTCATGTCAACGCAAATGACCTGTCTACCGTCGGTGGTAAATGACTCTCGGCTGCTATTTTGGTTACGGGGAGAGAACGAGAGACCCCAAAAGTAGAACTTTGTCTCCTCAATCTCGTGCTTTCATTTAGCAAATTGCTGGCTAGTAGCATGTCTGCAGAATATGCACTGCAGAACACCAAATCTGTATCAGCTGTGAAACATCAGTGGTAAGTGGTGTGCCAGAGGAGATGCATTAACTCATTTGGAAGAGATTAAAGAAAAAGCCGTTATAAATGATCAGAGTTATGAAGGAGATAAAGTGATGAAAATGATCAACCATGTATAAAATGAAGTTAGTTTAAAATTAATGAGGATATTTAAAAGTGAAGATGGAAAAAATAGCTCACTGGAAATGTAGCTGGTTTTTTTTCTAATTTATTCTTTACTCTTTTCCTGCTTCTCTTTCTCTTCACCTTCTCTCGGTTGTCACCAAATGGATCTGGGGCGGGGGTGACTCAGTCGGTAGCGCGTCAGGCTCGTAATATGTAGTTTCCAGGTTCGAGTCCCAGCTGGGTCAGCGTTGAGATATATCTCCGGAAAATTCCCCGCCCTGCCCACGGTCAGTAGGGGACACCGATGGGCTTGGAAAGGCCGCCGTCCGTCGGATGGGACGTTAAGCCGTGGCCCCGTGTGCCGGAGAGCCATACCCTGTGCACGTTAAAGAACACGCTGGATGGCCTTGACGGGAGGCTACCATCTGTCTCCCAACAGCTGTTCCAGTGGGTCCCCTCCCCCAACCTTCTCTGAGCCTTCGGGGTCCATGTGACCTGGCCATTTAGCCCATGGTGTGCAAAAAAGTGCCGCTCAGAGGTAAAACAACCCAACCCAAATGGATCTGCTCGTCTCGAAATGGAGCAATCAGTGTTCGATTTTTTTCATCACGAAATTGAGCAATTGGCATAAGATTTTGAACATCCTGTGTCAGAAGATGGAAGAATCAGCTTCTTGAAAGTAACAGTGAGAAACAGGCAATAGAAAGCAATTTATTTATGGTGATTTCTCGTGGGGTGGGAGTGGCTGGTTGGTTCAGTCGAGGTAGCGCACCAGGCTTGTAGTCTGCAGTTCCCAGGTTCGAGTCCCACTTCTACCATTGAGATTTATCTCCTCAAATCCCCACAGCGAAAAGGCTTGGCAAGGCCACCGTCTGACGGATGCGATGTAAAGCCGTGAGACCCCGTGTGCGGGAGAGCGATACCCTGCGCACGTTAAAGAACACGCTGGATGGCCATGACCGGGAGGCGATCATCTATCTCCTAACGGCTGCTCAGTGGCCTTCCCCCAACCTTCTCTGAACCCTGGGGGTCCTTGTGATCTGGCCATTTAGCCCATTGTGTACAAAAAGTGCCGCTTAGAGGTAACCCAACCCAAAATTATTTTTTTAGGGTCTGTACAAGCCTGATAATATCCCCCCCCCCCCATAACTAATTCTGTTTAAAAGGTTGCATACCTAATATGACAGCAATTTTTTCCCGATGTGGTTCTTTAATACACCTCGAAGTAAAAAAAATCGTTTTTTTTCCTTTGTAGCTATAAACTATTTCCTATTAAGCCACAACTGTAGATTTTTTCCTTCCGCTTTTCGCATATTTATGGGTATCCGTAGAATTTCGAAAACAAAGTTTTTACCATAAGCTTTTAAAAGAACAATTTATGCCAAATGGATGAACAACGTAACCTGGGTGGGGCGGGGGTGGCTCAGTCGGTAGCGTGCCAGGCTCGTAATCTGTAGTTCCCAGGTTCGAGTCCTAGCTGGGTCAGCGTTGAGATTTATCTCCGCAAAAATTCCCCGCCTTGCCCACGGTCAGTAGGGGACACCGATGGGTTTGGAAAGGCCGCCGTCCGTCGGATGGGACGTTAAGCCGTGGTTCCGTGTGCGGGAATGCCACACCCTGTGCGCGTTAAAGAACACGCTGGATGGCCTTAACGGGAGGCTACCATCTGTTTCCCAACAGCTGTTCCAGTGGGTCCCCTCCTCCAACCTTCTCTGAGCTTTCGGGGTCCATGTGACCTGGCCATTTAGCTCATGGTGTGCAAAAAAGTGCCGCTCAGAGGTAAAACAACCCAACGTAACCTGGGCACTTCAAAATTCTGACACGCTGAAAAATTTAGCAGATTTTTTTAATCGGTTTTCTGTTCTATGAAATGTAAACATAAACTTGATCGGAAGTATAAAAAGTTTATGCCTATGTCGATTTTGAATTTCTCCCCATTGACATTTAACACTGCCCTTGCTTTTTTTTCATTAAGATCTCCCTTCCTTCTGCCCTTTTTTTTATAACATATTAGTCACCGGAATGAACTCTTCTTTAAACCGGTCTAGGTGTAATCCGGATCATAGATTTCGGAAAAAATCCGAAATTTGACCTCCAACATGTCCTTCAAGGTCAAATGGAGGTCACGTATATGTCAAACCATGTACGAGTACCGGAAACGTGAAAATTGATGTCGGGGTGTTTCGGATTGCTAATGTCAGAAACGCCATTTTCGGGGGTGCACTAAATTCCGTAGATGCGGGAGCTAAAATTGAAAAAAGAGTTGCGACTAAAAAGGAGAAAAAAATTTGTAAGTTATAACAATTTCTTTTTACTGTTAGTACGTAGGCATAGTGTATAATAACCAGAAAGCAAAAGCTTGCCTTGGGCACCTTTTGATTTCTAGCCCACCACTCCGACCCCTATTTGACTGCCCGAAATTCATGTGCTATGCCCGAAATAGTCCAATTTACCAATTTTTACCTCTCTACCACCGGTGTATCGAATTTGACCTCGAAGAACAGATCACATCCAAAATTTGGCATAATTTTTTAAATCTATATCTTAAAAATACCTCCAGACACTAGTTTTTAGTGCTCTAACAACGGTAGATCTATGTTTGACCTTTGACCTCGAAGGACCTTCCGGATTGGAAATTTTGTAACTTTCCGACATCTACAATCCCGAAACACCCCCAGATCCCAATTTTCAAGATTCTCAATCCGTAGATCACGGTTTGACCTTTACGTGATCTCCATTTGACCTTGAAGGGCATTTAGAGGTCAGATTTCGGTTTTTTCCCGATATCTATGACTCGGATTTACCCCTAGGTGCAAATTTTCAGAGCTCTATCTTTTGTGCCCACATAGTTAGAATTAGCGTGATCCCCTGTCAGCCGTCAATCACTCATATTCGTCTACTACATATTAGATACATAAAGAAATAATAAGTGGGTTAGAAGGTAATACGTACAAAATACCCTTTTCTTAAAACGTAATGTCTACATTTTTTGCTTTCCTAGAAATTCAACCCGTACCCAGGAAGGGATCACGGGCCTACCCACTGTCTGGGGCGGGGGTTCCTGAGTCTGCTTGGACAGGCTTATAATCTGCAGTTCCCAGATTCGAGTTCCAGCTGTGTCAGCGTTGAGATTTATCTCCGCAAAATTCTCCGCCCTGCCCAGAGTCAGTGGGAGGACACCGATGGACTTTGAAAGGCCGTCGTCCATCGGATGGGACGTTAAGCCGTGTCCCCCGTGTGCGGGAGAGCCATATCCTGTGCACGTTAAAGAACATGCTGGATGGCCTTGACGGGAGGCTATTATATGTCTCCCAACAGCTGTTCCAGTGGGTCCCCTCCTCAACCTTCTATGAGTCTTCGGGGTCCATGTGACCTGGCCATTTAGCCCATGGTGTGCAAAAAAGTGCCGCTCAGAGGTAAAACAACCCAACCTACCCGCTGTCTACGTATTTGTAATCGGCATTTGGAATATCTGAATGGATCTCTTACTCCCACTTCGAAAAAATGCTGGGATTATATTTATGTTTCATTCTAGAATTTTCTTAAAGCATTGTCTTAATTTGTGAGCTCACGGTGAATTTCAATCTAGAATATAATGATCATTGAGTCAGTGTCGTGGACCCACATCCGCAAAAAATTTGCAACGACATCCGATTCGTGACAAGACATCTGACACATTGTAAATGAGTCAAGACATCCTGTTCTGTAGCCGATGGCTTCAGTCTTCGGAGATTTCTTACAAAATAACACTTTTTTTTTTGAAAGAGATTGCCCAATTTCCAGCTTTTTAAAAATGAGGGGAAAACTTAAAGCAACAAACTTATTGTTTTTTACTTTGCAACACAATTTGTAGTTATCGATGCTGCTTTTCAGCCAAAATACACTGGAATGCCGTTCCGAAACCGTTTCTTTCTTTTTTTTGAGATTGTTTTTTGATAAATAAGCCTGGTTATTATGGAAAATATGTTGAAAAAATAAGGCGTAATATATATACCTATTTATAATAGAGATACTCAGGGGGATTTTGCAGGGGCGGGGGTGGCTCAGTCGGTAGCGCGCCAGGCTCGTAATCTGTAGTTCCCAGGTTCGAGTCCCAGCTGGGTCAGCGTTGAGATTTATCTCCGCAAAATTCCCCGCCTTGCCCACGGTCAGTAGGGGACACCGATGGGCTTGGAAAGGCCGCCGTCCGTCGGATGGGACGTTAAGCCGTGGCCCCGTGTGTGGGAGAGCCATACCCTGTGCACGTTAAAGAACAATGCTGGATGGCCTTGACGGGAGGCTACCATCTGTCTCCCAACAGCTGTTCCAGTGGGTCCCCTCCCCCAACCTTCTCTGAGCCTTCGGGGTCCATGTGACCTGGCCATTTAGCCCATGGTGTGCAAAAAAGTGCCGCTCAGAGGTAAAACAACCCAACCCAGGGGGATTTTGCGCATATCTGCAGAAAAGACAACGTTACACAGCCAACTAGGTCTTCACTGTTGACGTCCACTACATCTGCTCTATTGTTTATTGGAAAGGCCTTTTCGTTCATACTTTTCAATACCACTTCAAGGCTACTTCAAGGTCATCATTCGGAAATGTGAAAACGATTGTTCGGCTATATCTTCGGAACGCAAGGACCAAAAGTAACTGGCAATGCGTCAAATGAAAGCTTGTGACATGGGAAGTGTCACAGGTTAAAAAAATTCCTACCTTTTTTTCTTCCCCCCCCCCCCCCCAAAAAAAAGGGCGGGGGTGGCTCAGTTGGTAGCGCGCCGGGCTCGTAATCTGCAGTTCCCAGGTTCGAGTCCCAGCTGGGTCAGCGTTGAGATTTATCTCCGGAAAATTCCCCGCCCTACCCACGGTCAGTAGGGGACAGCGATGGGCTTAGAAAGGCCGCCGTCCGTCGGATGGGACGTTAAACCGTGGCTCCGTGCGCGGGAGAGCCATACCCTTTGCACGTTAAAGAACACGCTGGATGGCCTTGACGGGAGGCTACCATTTGTCTCCCAACAGCTGTTCCAATGGATCCCCTCCCCCAACCTCTGAGCCTTCGGAGTCCATGTGACCTGGCCATTTAGCCCATGGTGTGCAAAAAAAGTGCCGCTCAGAGGTAAAACAATCCAACCCAAATCCCCCCCCCCCAAAAAAAGGGGGAAATGTGGAAACGATTGTTCCGTTATATTTTCGGAACGCGAGGGCCAAACGTAACAAGTGGTATGTTAAATGAAAGCTCGTGACGTGGGGAATGTTGTGGGTATGGCCAAGTGGTTAGCGCTCTTGGCTACTGATCTAAGGGACCTGGGTTCGAGCCCCGGTTAAGGCATGGCTGTCTGTGTCGTTTTTCTGCTGAGGTCCTGCCATCCTCTCAGATCTTCTACTATGGCATATAAACTGACAGGCTCCTGTCAGACCTCTGTGGCAAGTAGCTGCTTGAGGGGTATTTTATTGTTTTTTTAATAATGAAAATATACCCTCTTGATTTCTTCCCCCCTAAAAAAGGGAAAATGTGAAAGATGTTCTACTTTTCTGAGGTTTTACGATCTTCAGAATGCGAGGGCCTACAGTTACGAGTTATATGTCAAATGAAAACTCGTATGGGACCGTCATAGACTACTTCGAATTATACCCCCCCCCCCCAATCATTCTCTCCCCCTAAAAATGGGCGGATTTTCGCGGGGGTGAACCTTAATGAGATATCTGAAATTAAAGCTTGCGCCGTCTCCGATGTCATGGTCGATGTTTATGAGTCATATATCAAAGTTTCTGAAGGTAGATATTTTTAGTGATAAAAAATATTAATTAAAAAATAAAAAAAACCTGTCTTTCCATATTCAACCTAGAAAAGTAGAAAATAAACCTAAAGCGTATCGATGGTGCAATCAGTCGCTGAATTCATATTCTCTTCAAAGGAAGATAGGACGCCGATTTACCTAAGCAAGATTGCCAGCGCGCTATATTTCTTTGAAGCATTTTTTTAATTTTTTAAATTCATTTATATTTTTCTGAAAGCGGGAGGCTACCATCCGTCTCCCAACAGTTGTTCCAGTGGGTCTCCTCCCCCAACCTTCATGGGGCGGGGGTGGCTCAGTCGGTAGCACGCCAGGCTCGTAATCTGTAGTTCCTAGGTTCGAGTCCCAGCTGGGTCAGCGTTGAGATTTATCTCCGCAAAATTCCCCGCCCTGCCCACGGTCAGTAGGGGACACCGATGGGCTTGGAAAGGCCGCCGTCCGTCGGATGGGACGTTAAGCCGTGGCCCCGTGTGCGGGAGAGCCATACCCTGTGCACGTTAAAAAACACGCTGGATGGCCTTGACGGGAGGCTACCATCTGTCTCCCAACAGCTGTTCCAGTGGGTCCCCTCCCCCAACCTTCTCTGAGCCTTCGGGGTCCATGTGACCTGGCCATTTAGCCCATGGTGTGCAAAAAAGTGCCGCTCAGAAGTAAAACAACCCAACAACAACCCAACCCCCAACCTTCTCTGAGCCTTTTGGGATCCTTGTGACCTGGCCATTTAGCCCGTTGTGCTTTCCATCAAATTTCCCGGTTTCTCTTCTATCTGCAATGCGCATGGGGCAGCAGCGAAACCCAAAGTGCTCCCATGCTCTTCTTCCGCTTTTTCCAAGTTTAATTTCAACGCCAGTCATAGGATCAAGCCCGGGCGGGGCTCAGCCGGTAGCTCCCCAGGCTCGTAATATGCAGTTTCTAGGTTCGAGCCTCACCTGGCCAGTGTTGAGATTTCTCTCCTCTCTCTCTCTGCCCCTCGGTTAGTAGGGGACACCGAAGGGCTTGAAAAGGCCGCCGTCTGTCGGATGGGACCTAAAGCCGTGACCCCGTCATCGGGAGAGCAATACTTTGTGCACGTTAAAGAACACACTGGATGGCCTTGATGGGAGGCTTCCATCTGTGTCCTAAGAGATGTCCAGTGGGTTCCTTCCCCTAAACTTCTCTGAGCCCTCGGAGTCCTTGTGACCTTGCCATTTAGCTCATTGTGTGCAAAAAAAGTGCCTCTCAGAAGTAAAAACCAACCCATAGATCAAGGCTACAAAGTGTGCGGCTGTTAAACGATGGGCTCTTATAAAAAAAAATCCGAGTAATCACTGAATGAAAAGCACACCATTTGAAAGGCAAGAGTCGAATTCCAGCTGTAAATTCTGTCTTAGTAAAGAAGAGTAGGAACGTTGACTTTTGGCAACATGAAGCCCTTGCTCC
Source organism: Ryuthela nishihirai (assembly GCA_038380435.1). Classification (NCBI taxonomy): domain Eukaryota; kingdom Metazoa; phylum Arthropoda; class Arachnida; order Araneae; family Heptathelidae; genus Ryuthela; species Ryuthela nishihirai. The sequence goes on from JAWZYU010000015.1 coordinate 49,888,647, forward strand.
TCGAGCCGTTGTCCTCCGGAAGCAGTCCTTCAACTGCAGCTACCGTCAGGAGCAGTTCCTCTCCGCTCCAGTCTCTCGGGACTATTAAGGGGACCATCTTAATTAACTGATCCCGTTCTTCAACCCTCGAGAAGACGACCTCAAGGCGCCTGGACTGTGTGGGTGTGACCAACGAGACTGTGCTGACTGCTTTTCCCACATCAGTTTTTTTCAGCATCATTCACCACAAGTGTATCTAATATGTCGAATTTTTTTTTAACTTACAGTTTAGTATTTTCCATACCTTTTAAATTCATAAAGTATTATTTATTATTTTTCTGAAATAAAATCGAATTACTGAAAATTCGAAAGATGGTCTTGGGTTGTTTTACCTCTAAGCGGCATCTTTTGAACACAATTAGCTAAACGACCAGGTTACAAGGGCTCAATGAAGGTTGGGAAGGGAAACCACGTGGCAGCTGTTAGGAGGCAGATGGAATGCTCCCGTATGGTCATCCAGCATGTTCTTTAGAGTACACAGGGGTCAACGCTTTACGTCCCATCCGACGGACGATATTCTTTCCAAGCTCATTGGCCAGCAAATTCATTAAATTGATCACTTTCATTATAACAGTGAATCTTAGTACGTCAGATGATTGAATTTGCAATATTTTAAATTGTTACTTTTTATGATGTTATTGTTGCTGCTTTGATATCAGCAAAAGTGAAAAAAATTTCAATTTTTAGCAGCCTTCGTATTTATTTCCTCATAGATAGAGCACTATAAAATTATTAGGGAATCATATTACATTTAAAAATTTTTCAAATATCAAAACGATTTTTTTCGGATAGGAAAATATTAACTGAAACATTTTCTGGCCTTTCTCACCATCGACAATGAGGGTTTAAATAAAATAAATAAATACCCCCTCAAGCAGCTGCTTGCCACAGAGGTCTGACAGGAGCCTGTCAGTTTATATGCCATAGTAGAAGATCTGAGAGGATGGCAGGACCTCAGTAGAAAACAACACAAACATCCATGCCTTAAACGGAGATAAATCTTGAAGCTGGCACACGCGGGACTCGACCCTGGGAACATTAGGTTACAAGATTGGTGCTCCTCCCCAAAGAAATGTGAAATCAGTAGACCTTAATCGGCTAACCATTGATACTCCCTTCCCACTTACCCCCCTCCTCCTATCCATTCTGTTTTCTGTGGTCCCTGGTCTCAGGCTAGGAACCACTTACTCCTCCCATCTCTACCGCCCACCATCTGCTATGGTTCCTGGTCTTAGGCCTCTGCCATCCCCGTGCCCCTTTCCCTCCCTTTTGAGGGCAGCGGTGACTCAGTCGGTAGCGCGCCAGGCTCGTAATCTGTAGTTTCCAGGTTCGAGTCCCGCCTGGGTCAGCGTTGAGAATTATCTCCGCAAAATTCCCCGCCCTGCCCACGGTCAGTAGGGGACACCGATTGGCTTGGAAAGACCACCGTCCGTCGGATGGGACGTTAAGCCGTGGCCCCTTGTGCGGGAGAGCCGTACCCTGTGCACGTTAAAGAACACGCTGGATGGCCTTGACGGGAGGCTACTATCTGTCTCCCAACAGCTGTTCCAGTGGGCCACCTCTCCCAACCTTCTCTGAGCTTCGGGGTCCTTGTGACCTGGCCATTTAACCCATGGTGTGCAAAAAAGTGCCGCTCAGAGGTAAAACAACCCAACAACCCTCCCTTTTTCATATTTCTTGTGTGCCATGGTTTTGATCATGATCCATGACCCTTATCCCTCCCTCTTTTCTGGGATTTATCCCAGATCCCTCTTACCTTAAAAAATTTATTTCCATTACGTGTTTCTGCTGTCGCCGATTAATTCAACAATCCATTGCAATCTCAAAACTTGAACAGATTAGATGAACTAGGTATGGGCTAATAGCCCTGTGCCGTACATAGTCATTAAGGATCTTTGATGCTAAAGAAATATCCATACTTTTTCCGGGGCTCCAATCCAGGTCCCTTTGAGGCATGAATCTACCTCAAAGAGACCTGAGTTATTCCTCAATATATTTTGTATTAAGAATTTGTGCACGGGAAAAAGTTGTAGTTGGGTTCCTTTGAATGATAAGTTTTTCTCAAAATATTTTTATCCTCATTTTTTCGAATCGACCTCAGCTTCATGACAATAATTTCATTCATGACATTCGTTTTCTAATTGCTGCTTTCTCCACAATGGTCACTGATGTTGCTTCATTCCCAATTCCTTTACTGTGATTGTCTTTTCCATGCTATTGATAATATTTAGTTCTTCCCTCCTCTGTTGTTTGAATGACGAATCCAGTCTTAATAAGCAATTCAAAGCAACAGATTGAGAAGAAGGATAAGCGATGGCATGTTCCAAACGAACAATGATGTTGTTATTAGTCATTGCTGTGGGTGTTATTGTTCCACTGGAAGCGTCACCCCAGACAACTCCCAAGACACACAACACGGTTCATACCTAATGCAGGATAGTTTTTTTTTAAAGGAATAATTAACTCTTTGATGGCTTTATTTTATGTTTGTGTCGAAGCAGTTGTTTTCTGTGAAGGACATTTGGTTTAGTTACTAAGAAATACATTTAACTAGTATTCAAGAGAGGAGGTGGCTCAGTCGGTAGCGCGCCAGGCTCGTAATCTGCAGTTCCCAAGTTCGAGTCCCATCTGGGTCGGCATTGAGATTTATCTCCGCAAAATTCCTCGCACTGTCCACGGTTAGTAGGGGACACCGATGGGTTTGGAAAGGCCACCGTCCGTCGGATGGGACGTTAAGCCATGGCCCCTTGAGCGGGAGAGCCATACCCTGTGCACGTTAAAGAACACGCTGGATGGCCTTGACGAGAAGCTACCATCTGTTTCCCAACAGCCGTTCCAGTGGGTTTCCTCCCCCAACCTTCTCTGAGCCTTCGGGGTCCTTGTGGCCTGGCCAATTAGCCCATGGTGTGCAAAAAAGTACCGCTCAGAGGTAAAACAACCCAACCCAACTAGTATTCAGTGTTACTAGTTACCTGCAGAGGACTGGACACCCTCTCAGATGTTTTCTTGTAGCGAATTACATTGGCTTGATATTATTTGGGATTCTGTCAGACTTCAGAAACGTATTTGACCTAAAATAACTGCAAAATTTGAACTGTGCCTTAAATACAGTTCAAATTTTGAATCCTATACCAGCACACACATCACGCAAAATTAATATCTATAATTAAAGTTACTTTGGTTTGGTTTACCTCTGAGCGGCACTTTTTTTGCACACAATGGACTAAATAGCCAGGTCACAAGGACCCTGAAGGCTCAGAGAAAATTGGGGAAGGGGACCCACTAGAACAACTTTTGGGAGACAGATAATTAAACTTAACTGTTAAGGTATATAAATCCGGCACGTAGTCAGAAAATATTTTCGGGCATGCGGACGAGCTAAATTTTACATTGGAATAAACTTTTAAAGAAAGGTGGCGGAATATAAAAGTCCGTTCTAAGTGCATTATATTTCCATTGCCGCTGGGAAAGTTTATAATTAGAACCTACCTCTGTGATAAAAGTAGGAGTGGCTCAGTTGGTAGCGCATCAGGCTCATAATCTGCAGTTTTTTGAGCGACTGTGCTCTAACGATGCTATTCGGTAGAGAACAGTAAACACAAGAGAACTACGAATATATATATATTTTTTATGGCTTACAGATCGCGTAATTATTGAAGTTTATTATATGAAACATATACAAAAACATGCAAAATCTTTAACAACAATAATACAACAGCACAAATGGAGTACATACTTAGAGATATATCCATTTTGGCTAATTCAGTGAGATATCCATCTCTTTTCGTCCTACAGCAATTCATTCATTTCCATTTTTATAATAAAACAAAGTCTTTAAAAACTAAGAAAAACTCACATTTTTTTCTAAACAAAGAGTTATTTCATATTAACAGTCCTGAAGACAACGGATATTGTTTTTACTTTATTGATTTTTGTGTGAAAACACGCACCTTTTGTTTAATCTATTGATGCTGTTAAAGCTACTTGCAAAGGGTAAAACTTCCTGCTCTCAAGGACTCTTCAAGTGATTCATATCAATGACATCAGAGCAGAGAATATCACCGCAATCTTATCTTACTCATTGGCCGACACGGAGTCACGCCTACGCTCGAAACGTGTCTTTTGCAGCCTCCAAGGTAGACGGCGAACTTTAGTACTCTGGATGGAGACTCCACGGTATTCGTTTCATATAAAGTTCGACAATGACTTTCTTATAAATAATTTGACGAATGGCATTAGTAGAAAGCAAAGACGGATTTTAAAAAAATATCGGCATGGGTTGTATTTCACAACGGCGTGAATTCAAACCGTACAATTACTCATTGAACAATAAAAAAATAATAAAAATATATACCCTCTCAAGCAGCTGCTTGCCACAGAGGTCAGACAGGAGCCTGTCAGTTTAATTCGCCATAGTAGAGGGATCTGTGAGGATGGCGGGTCCTCAGCAGATTTTTTGTTAACTGCACGCGTTGGTTCCCAGGTGGTCACCCTCCCAGGTACCGACCGCGCCCAAAGCTGCTTAACTTCGGTGATCGGACGAGAACCGGTGTTTTCAGCTTGATACTACAATATTTAAAATATAAATGGAAAGCAAAGATAGGCGTCTGTGATACATGATATCTTCACGATTACAATTTCATGACGTTCACAATGCATCTAATAAGCATGGATGTTTTTTGTGTTATCTTTCTGCTGACGTCTCGCCTTCTTCAATGTTTCTTGTTATCTTTCTGCTGATGTCTCGCCTTCTTCAATGTTTCTTGTTATCTTTCTGCTGACGTCTCGCCTTCTTCAATGTTTCTTGTTATCTTTCTGCTGACGTCTCGCCTTCTTCAATGTTTCTTGTTATCTTTCTGCTGACGTCTCGCCTTCAATGTTTCTTGTTATCTTTCTGCTGACGTCTCGCCTTCTTCAATGTTTTTTGTGTTATCTTTCTGCTGCGGTCTCACCTTCTTCATACACCTTGTGTATGTCGTATTATGCTGACCAACTTTTATCACACCTCCGTAACAAGCTTGCTGAAGGATGCTGAATCAGTGTTTATTTGTTAAGTTAGAATTACATATAAAATTCTCGTCATCCATACGGAAATGTGGGAAGGAAAAATTTTTGAACCTAAATTTTCTTTTTACTCTACGTAATTTTTTACCAGAAGGTGCCGCTGTTTGCTGCACCTTCTGGTAAAAAAAATGCATTTTATATCGAAATTCTAATGATGTAATGTTAATGCCAAAATTTTAATTAAAAGTGATACCAGGTAACATTTGTAGGCTTAAGCAGCATATACAAGTTTTTTTAAAAAAGTAATGTAAGAAAAATTTATCAAGATTTTCAGGTTGAATTAAAGGAAATTTTTAAACGTAATATTTTAGAAAGCAAAAATAGGCAATGAAGTCCCTTAATACTAATAATATAGAAAGCAAGAATGTTACTGAAAAGTAAATCTTCGTTAACTAAAATATAGAAACCGTAACAGAAAAAAAAAAATCACCTGGAATTGTTGTTATATATCGACATAACAGCAATTCCAAGTACAATATTTTCGACATCTATTAAATTACGTTTCTTTGATTCTATGAATGCGATATGCACACCGAAGAAAGCCCTTTAATGAAGGGGTGTAGTCGAAACAGTTAGTGTTATGCGGTCAGTTTTTGAAATCTTTCCATCTTTAATGAAATGCTTGTGCAACAACAGCTGCCAAGAGAGTGAATGCCACATAAGCGTTTTTTTTTCCGCCTCCCTTCCGAAAAAAAAATAGAGAAAAAATATCGAAATGGAATGAGAGGGGAACTTTTCTTCCCGATCCTTTCATCGACTGGAAATCCGATGAATTAGTGAAGTGAGCGGCAACCCCAAGTGAAGTGTACTGGGAGAAGTGATGTCCCGAGTGTGAATGGGAACTGAGGGGCTGGACGTCCTGCACGTGTGACAGACGGGTCGTCATGCGGCATGTGACTGGCACGCTGCGGCACATGTTTGGCGTCCCCCACCATCTGAAGGTCAGGGGCCATTTCCTGACCCCCGCCATTACTGTACCCACCCAGCGCCTCTTCCCCAGCGCATCGTTGGATACGCATCCCCACGTGGGTCTCTCCTCTTTCAATCCGCCTCGCCCACCATATCTTCTGTCACATCCGCACCGCTCAGTTTCTGGACAAACCCTGAGCCAAGGAGTGTCTAAGCCTCAGCCTTGTCTCTGTTCGCCAGCTTTGTTTGCTCCGTCAGTTCCTCATCTTCTCAGAGTTGCTGGAGCATCGCATTTTACCTTTTTGTGCAAGAGAAAATTCCGAGACCTTTGATCACTTTGCACGCATTGTCTGTGTGTGACGTTTCGCAGCCGGTGTTTGCTCGGAGCGAGCAAGTACATCGTGCACGTGCGTCTGTTTATTGGTTTTCGTCCACACGCGCCCAGTGACGTAGCACCGTGTATGTAGAGCTCACAAGGGGCTGCTGCCGCTTTTTGAAGAGCATGCGGGAGCTGAGGCTGCTGCCAACGTTGCTGGGGTCAAGGTCCCGCCTTCGTCGGAAAAGTAAGTTTTTTGTGAAATATTTCTTGTTTTTTCCAATCAAACTGGATATCAAGTGAATTTTGTAAAGTATTTCAAATAGCCTTAGTTATGGATGAGCTTGATTATGGATCCTGATTTTGCTGCACTGGTGGGCTTCTGTGGAGGAATAATCTTATCTTACGTTCTGTTTGTTTTCTGTTTGTTTGTGGGTTGACAGCCCCCAAGTGAATAGATTCACAGGATATGTTTATCATCTGGTGGATAATCCTGAGCAGAGGTCATCGCAGGCACCTGAACTCTTTGCTTCTATTGGCATCGTCAAATTCTACATTGGAGGAAGTCTCCCAGTGTAGATGGCTGCAGCCATTAGTGGTGAGGGAACTGGTCTTTGCCCCATGTCTGCGATTAGGGGGCTGTTTAATATTGTCGGCATTCCCTCTCTCAATAAATATAGTTTCTTTAAATATCCCACTAACCATTTTCTCTCCATAGGTAGTTGGAATGTGAGGACTCTGCACAGAGCTTATTCTCTTGATGTCCTCACACAAGAATTCCACCATTATAATTTAAATATTCTCGGCTTGCAAGAGACCAGATGGACAGATAAAGGTCAGATTCTTAAAAATAACTTTTTACAGGGAGGGAGTATGGAAAGCATCACCAAGGCGTGGGTCTGCTTCTCAGCAGACACGCTAGTGATGCTCTTCTAGGATATGAGTGCATTAATGAAAGGTTTCTTACAGCAAAATTTCAGACAAGCGTTAAAGACTTGAATGTTATCTGCTGTTATGCCCCCCACTGAGGATGAGGATGAGAAGGATAGGTTTTATGAACAACTTCAGGATATTTTGAATTCTGTCAAGAAAGGAGATATTACCCTTGTTCTTGGTGATTTCAATGCCAAAGTTGGTACTGACTCTGACCTTTGGGGAGGAGTAATAGGCCCTTTTGGTATTGGTAGCTGCAATGGCAATGGGCAACGTCTCCTACAGGTAAGTAAACTCAATGGATTCAGAATAACTAGCACTTATTACAAACACCGCGACATACATAAGTACACATGGGTTTCACCCGATGGGCTGCATAAGAATCTGATTGATTATATATTAATTAACAGCAAATGGGCTAGTTCTGTTAGGAATACCAGGTCATACAGGGGAGCTGAAATTGGATCTGATCATTACCTTGTTAAAAGTGTCTTGCAACTTCAACTTAAAAAGTGTTGTGCTAGGGTTAAAAAATTTACTTTTAATACTGAAGCTCTGAAAGACCCAGTTATAGCCAAAGCTTACCATGATAGGTTACTTAGTCATTATGACAGTCATGGTATGCTTACTACTGAAGTTGAGGAAGAATGGGATCATTTTAAACAGGCTTTTTTGGACACTAACAGTACTCTTTTAGGAAAAAAGGAGCAGAGGAGACAGAATTATCTGAGTGTTAAGGCACTTGAGCTTATTTCGGAAAGAAAGAACTGCAGGAATGTCCTTAATCAATACCCTACTAGTCCTAATAGAAAGCATTACAGAGAACTTAATAAACGTGTAAAAGATCAATTAGCTGCTGATAGGAATCTTTGGCTTGATGGTTTGGCTGACAAAGCCGAGGAAGCAGTTAGACAGCACAACAGCAGAGAGCTGTACCAGGTAGTTAATGTTTTGTGTGGTAGGAAACGGACAGGTATACAAGGATTGAAGGATAAACAAGGTAAGGTTATAGAAGGTGAGGATTCTGTCATGGCTAGGTGGGCTGAGCATTTCAGTGATATTCTAAACAATGTGGTTATTCTATTCCCATTGTTTGCAATGATGATAGATGCATTGGTGGCTTTAATGTTGGCCCTATAACACAATCTGAAGTTAGTTTGGCTGTTTCTAAACTTAAACTAAATAAATCCCCAGGGGTAGATGCAATTACTACGGAAATGCTTAGAGCTGAGAATGTTTCGGTTACCACTTGGATGACTGAAATTCTGAATATCTTTTGTGATAAAGGCATGGTTCCTAAGGATTTTACCAGAGCTATTGTTATCCCTATTTTCAAAAAAGGTGATCGCAGTTCTTGTGATAACTATAGGGGTATCAGCCTACTCTCTGTTCCATGTAAAGTTCTTTCCATGATTGTGCTTAATAGAATTAAGAATCTAGTTGACAGTCAATTACGTGATGAGCAATGTGGATTCAGAAGTGGTAGGGGGTGTGTGGATCAGATATTTTCACTTAGGCAGATTCTTGAGAAATGTTTAGAGTTTCAGAAACCTTCGGTTGCTAGCTTTGTTGATTTCAAAAAGTCTTTTGACTCTGTTGATCATCATAATTTGTGGTTGATTGTGAAATCATATGGTATACCAGACAAGTAAGTTAACGTAATGAAAGCTCTCTATAATAACACTGAGTCGTGTGTGAGAGTTGGTAAGGCTTGTAGCAATTGGTTTAGCATTACTTCTGGTGTTCGACAAGGGTACATTTTGTTTCCTTTTCTCTTTAGTTTGGTTATTGATTATGTTGTGCGAAATTCACCTCTAGGGAAAGATTTTGGCCTTAAATGGACTGGAAATATGAAAATTTCTGATTTAGATTATGCTGATGATTTAGCTCTTTTGGCAGATGATGTTGATGAGATGAACTCTTTCATTTGAGCTGTTGATGAGACTGGTAGTAGAGTAGGTTTGGTTATAAACAGAGAGAAAACTAAAGTGATGAAAATTGGTCAGGCAGGCTGTGATTCAGTTAATCTGAATGGTTGCAGTCTTGAGCAGGTGTCACAGTTTAATTATCTTGGGAGCTATGTAACAGATAATGGTGATGTGCGGCATGAGATTAACAGACGAATAGGGATTGCTGCCGGGACTTTAGGAATCTATGGAGAGTGTGGAGAAATAGATGTATACACCTAAAGACTAAAATTAGACTGTATAACAGTTTGGTTCTTTCTAGGGTTAGTTATGGTAGTGAAACTTGGACACTTTGTAAACAAGATAACAGGAAACTAGATGCTTTTGATTCCAGATGCTTACGCAGTATCTTGGGCATTAGGTGGTTCAACTTTGTAACTAATGATGAGGTTAGGCAAAGGAGTTTGCAACCTCCTTTAAGCAGCATATTGTGCAGAGAGAGACTCTGTTGGTTTGGCCATGTTGCCCGTATGGATAATTATAGATTGGCGAATAGGGTTATGAACAGTGTGCCTAAAGGCCTCAGAAAGAAGGGGAGACCTAGAATGCGGTGGGCAGACAATGTCAAACAGGACCTTGTTAGAATTGGTGTGCAGTGGCCAGATGCAGTAGATGTAGCTCAGGATAGACTTGCTTGGAGAACTGAATTACATGGTCTGGTTGGAACTCCGTAGCCCATGGCTGCTTGAGGATGATGATGTTTCTGGTAAGCAATGCGTTAATGTTTTTTTTTGGGGAGCATTTTCAGCTTTCTCTGCGGGAATAATCGAAATCTATCTTATGCTTCTGATTTTTAGTTTTTCGCTCGATTTTAGTAGTCTGTAAAATATTGCCAAATATATGCGTTTTCTTCTTTGTTACAGCTAATGAAGCCTTTAATGAATAAAAATGTCATGGAATGTATCCAGTGCCATCTGGACTCAATTTACAAAGTTCATACAGGAAAATGGTTTAGTGCTGCTCATTGCAAAAGGCTAATAAAATACATTGGTTTCCATAAATTAAGGAAAATCCTTACTTAAGTCAATGGGAAACATGTCAAAGCTCTATAACTTCTAAAATAATTTTTTTGTTTTGAAAAATGTGATTGCAGATAAAAAGAGCTCAATCAAATAAATCAATATCTCGATTTTTCAGCAATATTCTTTCAGTATTTATTGAGTTATAGAAGTTTGATTATTTAACAACAGCAATGCCAGTCTTAAGAAATTTATACAAAACTGAAGAATAGTGAAAGAATTCTTTACACAAAGTTCTAAAATACAAACTTATTTTATTAAACACTTTGATACAATACTTTATTACTAAGTTTTAATTAACTTCTGAAGTCATTTTTGTGGCTGGCATTGTTATTGCTAAATATTCAAACTTCCATAACACATTAAATACTAAACGAATATTGTTGGAAATCGAGATATTGATTGATTGAGATCTTTATTTACAATCACATTTTCTAAAACAAAAAAAAAAGACAATTTATTTTAGAAGTTACAGAGCTTTGACGTTAACTTCCCATTGACTTAACATAGGGATTTTCCTTAATTTATGGAAAAAAGTGTAAGTATGAAGTATACTAACTCTAACTCATTTCTTCCAATATTTTCAGGTGCATAGCTAAATGATTTTGCTAATTCATAGCACTCATTAGAAATAATATTTTTTTGTTTTTTAATCAAGATATTTTCTGATCTCTTAAAAATATAGTTTTTTCCCCCGCAATTCATTAACTCACTAGAAATGCATGTTTTCGTCTTAAGTAGAGAATTTTCCTTGCGCTCTTGAAAAGTATAGTTTTCTTTTTCAGTGGCCCTTCGCTAAGTATGGGTTTGGACACTCTCCTGGTCTAGAGAGTTAAAGCACAATGGCTAAATCGCCAGGTCACAAGGATCCCAAGAAGGTTGAGGGAAGGGACCCACTGGACAGCTGTTGGGAGACAGATGGTAGCCTCCCGTCAAGGCTATGCAGCGTATTCTTTAACGTGCACAGGGAAAAATGGCTCTCCCGCAAACAAGCCCATGGTTTAATGCCCCACCCGACAGTCAGCGGGCTTTTCAATTGCATCAGCGCCGATCACTTTCTCATCAAATATAAAGTGGGAGGTTAGCGCAGAATATCTCAACATTGGCACAGTTGTGACAGGAACCTATAAACTGTAGATTACGATCCTGTAGGGAATGGGGAATGGCTAGGTGCGCTAACCACCTAGCCATTCCCCTTCGAAACTAGGACACACATTATTGAGTTTACTGGGACAGAAGAGAGAATTAAAAATACTGCGAACAACTTATTCCCTGAAACTATGTAATCGGAAGATCATTAAGTTTTAATGAGACATCTTCTCCGCTCTCTCTGTGAGAAGTATTTAAGCATCTGTCTCGGCTCATTGTTCGATCCGAGAGGAAATCCTCCAGGTGGCAATTCCTGTGAAAGGAAGAACCTTTGTGTTTGGATCAGCTTTCACTTTCCTCATCGGGGGCGGGGGTGGCTCAGTCGGTAGCGCGCCAGGCTCGTAATCTATAGTTCCCAGGTTCGAGTCCCAGCTGGGTCAGCGTTGAGATTTATCTCCGCAAAATTCCCCGCCCTCCCCACGGTCAGTAGGGGACACCGATGGTCTTCGAAAGGCCGCCGGATGGGACGTTAAGCCGTCGGATGGGACGTTAAGCCGTGGCCCGTGTGTGGCCGCCGGATGGGACGTTAATGGGACGTTAAGCCGTCGGATGGTACGTTAAGCCGTGGCCCGTGTGTGGGAGAGCCATACCCTGTGCACGTTAAAGAACACGCTGGATGGCCTTGACGGGAGGCTACCATCTGTCTCCCAACAGCTGTTCCAGTGGGTCCCCTCCCCCAACCTTCTCTGAGCCTTCGGGGTCCATGTGACCTGGCCATTTAGCCCATGGTGTGCAAAAAAGTGCCGCTCAGAGGTAAAACAACCCAACCCTTTCCTCATCGTTAGGGCATTCGTTTAAGGTCGTTTCTTTCAATCAACGAAGTTATTGTCTCTCTTTGCTTTCTCGTATACAGTATGGAGAAAGTATTGCAAGATTAGGAGTACCTGAATTTTAGTTTGTTTAAGAGTCCCTGAACTGGGTTATCGTTAGTTAGAACACCAGTTCTCGTCCGATCACCGAAGTTAAGCAGCTTTGGGCGCGGTCAGTACCTGGGAACACCGCGTGCAGTTAGCAAAAAATCTACTGAGGACCCGCCATCCTCACAGATCCCTCGACTAGGCATATTAAACTGGCAGGCTCCTGTCAGACCTCTGTGGCAAGCAGTTGCTTGAGGAGGTATTCAACTACTATTACAATTCAAGCTATTGAGTTAAAACTTCATATATAAGGTTGTCGTTTTGGGTTGTTTTACCTCTGAGTGGCCCTTTTTTTGTCCACAATGGGCCAAGTGATCAGGTCACAAGGAATCCAATTGCTCAAAGAGAGTTAGGGGAAGGGGACCCAGTGGACAGCTATTAGTACACAGATGGTAGCCTCTTGTCAAGGAAATCCGTCCAATCTATTCTTTAGATGCAGATCAGGAGAGGGCTCTATTACACACGGAGTCCCATACAATGGACAGTGCACTTTCAAGGGGGGAGGGGGCTTGGCCCCCTTGCCCCCTAATTCGGCCATGTATGGAAATAATACCGAAGTTTTACTAATTTTAGCTTCTGATTATTATTTGTTTTCCAATATAATCGCTTTTCCGCGAATTAGTTACAACCAAGGGATTTAAAAGAAAGTCGATTATCTCATTCCGAGAAATATTAATGCAAAAATAAACTGGATAGTAAGGGATGGGATTTTCTTTGAATTTGTAGCATCTGTTATACAATCTCCGCAGAGAAAAAAAACATAGGGATGAAAATAATGAAACTTTCTAGGTCGTGCTGATGTTTTACTTCCTGCAGGTGTGATAACTCTCATTATTTTGGCATTGGATGTCGGACACCTTTACATTCCTGCAACTAGAGAGCAATCCCATTTCCCATCTACCTGTGCCAGCGTACGGGATTATGTTTTATTTTCTGAGAAGTGTTTTTGTTGCAATTGATTTTGTCACTGCACAGTGAGGAATTAACAAAGGATTATCGGACAAGTGATTCTATAAAATCTAACTTCAGATAATATACAAACTCTATATAAAAATTTCAAACCTTTAATCTCACTAAAAATAAAAAAAACTTTAAGCAGCTGGCCACACAGATCTGACAGGAGCCTGTCAGTTACGCCAGGTCTGTGTTGGGTTGTTTTACTTCTGAGCGGCACTTTTTTGCACACCATGGGCTAAATGGCCAGGTCACAAAGACTCCGAAGGCTCAGAGAAGGTTGGGGGAGGGGACCCACTGGAACAGCTGTTGGGAGACAGATGGTAGCCTCCCGTCAAGGCCATCCAGCGTGTTCTTTAACGTCCACAGGGTATGGCTCTCCCGCACACGGGGCCACGGCTTACCGTCCCATCCGACGGACGGCGGCCTTTCCAAACCCATCGTTGTCACCTACTGACCGTGGGCAGGGCGGGAAATTTTTCGGAGATAAATCTCAACGCTGACACAGCTGGGACTCGAACCTGGGAACTACAGATTACGAGCCTGGCCCGCTACCGACTGAGAACATTCCCCCCCCCCCCAGGTCTGTGAGGAAGGCGTGACCTCAGCAGAGAGACAACACAAACATCCACCTGGGGCTCGAACCCAGATCTCAGTAAGCAAGAAATCATCCTTATTTGCAAAACTTCATTTGGGAATTGCACTTACCTATGGAAGATTTATTCAAATATGAAAATGTCAACTGGAAAATCTGTTGTTGTTTTTTTTTGCCTGGTCACGGAAATTATTCCACTCATTGTAATCAGTATAATTCACAAAGAAAATTAATGTTGTAAAAATTGAAAAATGAAGGGGCTGATAATTTTAACCTTAAAATTTTATTGGATCACCCAAATAAACATTTGAGAAAAATATGTTAAAAAGAAATTATGAAATATCCGTAAGCTATTAATCTATATTCTAAGTTATTAAGATATCATGCATAATCTTAAAACATGTAAACTTCTAAATCTAAAACCCAAATCTGTTCAATAATCAGCGATATTTTTCTAACCTCTTAAACTTTCTCAGAAGTTGCAGAACTCAAGGCAAGTTGATAGAATAGCGGATCTTGTTCCTTTTTCAGATTTTTGGGTTGTTGTTGTGTTATTTTACCTCTGAGTGGCACTTTTTTGAACACAATGGGCTAAATGGCCAGATTGCAAGGACCCAAAGGCTAGAGAAGGTTTGGGGAAGAAGACCCACTGGACAGCTGTTAGGATGATGATGGTAGGCTGCCATCAAGGCCACGTGCACAGGATATGGCTCTTCTACACACGGAGGCACGGTTTTACGTCCCATCCGATGGATGGTGGCCTTTCCAATCCCGTCAGTGTCCCATTTCTGACCGATGGCAGGATGGTGGTTTAGCAGAGATAAATCTCAACACTGGGCCAGGTGGGACTTTAACTTGGGATCTGCGATTACGAACTAGCCGCCCTCCCCACATAGCACCCTCCCCCCAGTTTTTTGGTACTGAGTAAGTAGTTTATTACCAACCTACCGTTCCCCCTTTGCACAGTGCTTTCCCCCCCTATGTCTCAATCGTCCACGTTGCCTTCTTGACTTGGACCCCCTATGTCGCAATCGACCGGAAATTGACCTGTGCTGGGCCACGTTGCCTTCTGAACTTTGACCCTTATATTGCAATCAACAGGAAATTGACCCTGGCATTGCAACTGTCACGGTATTAATAATTCATAATTCATAATTAATAACACATAATTAAAAAATTCCTCCCCTTTTAACCCCTGTCGCTATCTAGTGCCTATGAGGAACACTTTTTTCCCAAAAAAAAAAAAATCCTTATTTTAACTCTAATTTTAAGCCCTCCTTCTCGAGCAGTCTCGATTTTTCTTTATTTCAGACCCCCCCCCCCAATGGTTGACTTATATTTTAAACCCTCCACTTGCAGACCACCTGGTTAACCTATATTTTAAGCCCTACCTATATTTTAAGGCCCCCTCGGATTACAAGTCTCAGAATAATTCCACAGAAAAGGATGACACAAGTCTCAATTGTAAAAATCAACTCGCAAAGTTGTATTCTTATTAATTAAAACCCTTTCTATTAAAAGTTACCTCTATTAAAAATCTTTTGGTGTTCATTTTGCCAGGACTGCTAAACGATTCCCTTTTATTAAAACTCTGGTATTTATTTTTTCCAACCCCGTTAATCGATCCCTTAGTAAATAAAAACTCTCACTTACCTTTATTAAAATCATCCAGCGCTCGTAATAAATCGGTTTAATCGGGGGAAAAAAAATCATTCTATCGCTAGCGTACCTCCACGTTAATTTCGGGGAAAAGCCTCATCGGATCCAAGGTTCACGTATTTTACTAGAAGAATGACACAGTAACTGTTCCACAGAAAAATTAATAAAATTTGGTTTAAATTATTCGTAGGACTTGTATATAAGATCTAGCTTTAGACGTTCACCAGCCTAAAAGTTTACAAAGTCCGTTATCGGTGTATCGGAAATCGTACGTTTCCTGTAGACATCCTTCAGATCGCTTATTAGTGGGGTAGCAACAGCACTTTCGCCACATCACACGATATGGTGCAATCCTTTATCAGCTGGAAGGTCAAATGTCCAGCGCTTCACTGTGTCTGCATTTGACACTGATAAGGTTTAAAAATAGATGATTCCTAGAATCCACATTGCACAACGGTCAAAGTCCAGTGGGGGAGGGTGTATATAAACACCGACTTCTCAGCGACTGTCACTGTGTTCTTCATCTGTCAGTTTGCGACCTGTCAACCCTGCTCGCTCTCCTTCTCTACCTGCTAGCTCGTCGATCCTCTTCTCTACCTGAGATGTCCACTATGCGAGAATTTTCCTGTGCTGGATCCTCAACTGATACCAGGTAAATGAAACTTTATTTAATATTGTCCTTAAGTTGCTCAACTGAATCACCTACTAACGTACAATATAGATTTTTATATTTGTTTCTAACTAGTAAAGTCATTCTAAATGATAATTTTCAAACTTTAGTTATATTTTTGTTGATCAAGCTAGCAAAGTGTGCTTTTATTACAACTGTTCAATATAGATTTTTTTTTTTTATTTGTTTCTAACCTGTCATTTTATTCTAAACGATAATTTTCAAACTTTAGTTAGATTTTTTGATCAAGCTAGTCAAGTGTGCTTTTACTACAACTGTTCAATATAGATTTTTATATTTGTTTCTAACTAGTAAAGTCATTCTAAATGATAATTTTCAAACTTTAGTTAGATTTTTTTTTGATCAAGCTAGTCAAGTGTGCTTTTACTACAACTGTTCAATATAGACTTTTTTTTATTTGTTTCTACCCTGTCATTTTATTCTAAACGATAATTTTCAAACTTTAGTTAGATTTTTTGATCAAGCTAGTCAAGTGTGCTTTTTTACAACTGTTCAATATAGATTTTTTTATTTGTTTCTACCCTGTCATTTTATTCTAAACGATAATTTTCAAACTTTAGTTAGATTTTTTTTTTTTTGATCAAGCTAGTCAAGCGTGTTTTTATTACAACTGTTCAATATAGATTTTTATATTTGTTTCTACCCTGTCATTTTATTCTAAAACGATAATTTTTCAAACTTTAGTTAAATATTAGATTTTTTGATCAAGCTAGTAAAGTGTGCCTTTATTACAACATAACTGTTCTAAGTTAAAAAAAACATGTAAAGTACTGCATATTCTGAGACTAAATTATCTATCCAGGTCTGATGCTGGTCCTTCCACTGATGCCGACTGCTTTGAAGAGCTACTCACGGCAGTGCGCACTCTAGAGGCGGCAGCCAAAAGACCTCCTACACCTGAGCTTCCTGAACAGTCGAAGCGCCTTTGCATACTCCAACGAGGTGGCAGGGAATTAAGGCAAAGGACATCGAAACTTTCCCTCAAGAAGCGTCGTCAATCCACTGTCGCAGCGGGTATGGGAAATCCCTACGTCCCCGTCGTACCTTCAACTGCAACCAGGTAAATGAAATTTTATTTAATATTGCCCTTAAGGCGCTCAATTGAATCACTTACTAACGTAAAATATAGAGTTTTATATTTGTTTTTACCCTGTCATTTTATTCTATAAATGTTAATTTTCAAACTTTAGTTAGATTTTTTGCTCAAGCTAGTAAACTATGCTTTTATTACAACTGTTCAATGTATTTGTTTTCTACCCTTGTAAAACCATTTTACTTTTTTTTTTTTATTCTAAATGATAATTTTCAAACTTTAGTTAGTTTTCTGCTCATGCTAGTCAAGTGTGGTTTTATTACAACTGTTCGGTTCAATATAGATTTTTCTAACTAGTAAAATCATTTTAGTCTAAATGATAATTTTCAAACTTTAGTTACTTAGTTTTTGATCAAGTTAGCAAATTGAAGCATATTGGTTTTTCATTTTCTGTTCTAAGATAAAAACGTGTAAAGTACTGCATATTCTGAGACTAAATTATCTATCCAGGTCTATCCCTTCCACTGGTGCCGGAACCTCCAGCGTTCGTGTTCCCGTCTCCTCCAACATAAGGACACCATTCACTATCGCCGCTGGTACCGGACCCTCCAGCGTTCGTGTCCCCGTCTCCACCGGCATAAGGACACCATTCACTATCGCCGCTGGTACCGGACCCTCCAGCGTTCGTGTTCCCGACATAAGGACACCATTCACTATCGCCGCTGGTACCTCCACCGCTACCAGGTAAATGTAATTTTATTTAATGTTGCCCTTAAGGCGCTCAACTGTACCACATACTAACGTTCAATATAGAGTTTTATATTTGTATCTGTTTTTCTAACTAGTAAAGTCATTTTATTCTAAATGATAATTTTCAAACTTTAGTTAGATTTTTTTTTTTCTTTTGATCAAGCTAGTCAAGTGTGCTTTTTTACAACTGTTCAGTTCAATATAGATTTTTTTTTATTTGTTTCTACCCTGTCATTTTATTCTAAACGATAATTTTCAAACTTTAGTTAGATTTTTTTTTTTGATCAAGCTAGTCAAGTGTGCTTTTTTACAACTGTTCAGTTCAATATAGATTTTTATATTTGTTTCTAACTAGTAAAGTCATTCTAAATGATAATTTTCAAACTTTAGTTAGATTTTTTTTTTTTTTTTTTTGATCAAGCTAGCAAAGTGTGCTTTTATTACAACTGTTCAGTTCAATATAAATTTCTCTACCATGTAAAGTCATTTTACTTTTTTTTATTCTAAACGATAATTTTCAAACTTTAGTTAAATATTAGATTTTTTGATCAAGCTAGTCAAGTGTGCTTTTTTTTTTACAACTGTTCAGTTCAATATAGATTTTTTTAATTTGTTTCTACCCTGTCATTTTACTTTTTTTTTTTTATTCTAAACGATAATTTTTAAACTTTAGTTAGATTTTTTGATCAAGCTAGTCAAGTGTGCTTTTACTACAACTGTTCAATATAGATTTTTTTTATTTGTTTCTACCCTGTCATTTTACTTTTTTTTTTTATTCTAAACGATAATTTTTAAACTTTAGTTAGATTTTTTGATCAAGCTAGTCAAGTGTGCTTTTACTACAACTGTTCAATATAGATTTTTTTTTTATTTGTTTCTACCCTGTCATTTTATTCTAAACGATAATTTTCAAACTTTAGTTAGATTTTTTTTTTTTTTTTTTTGATCAAGCTAGTCAAGCGTGTTTTTATTACAACGGTTCAATATAGATTTTTATATTTGTTTCTACCCTGTCATTTTATTCTAAACGATAATTTTCAAACTTTAGTTAGATTTTTTTTTTGATCAAGCTAGTCAAGCGTGTTTTTATTACAACTGTTCAATATAGATTTTTATATTTGTTTCTACCCTGTCATTTTATTCTAAAACGATAATTTTTCAAACTTTAGTTAAATATTAGATTTTTTGATCAAGTTAGCAAACTGAAGCATATTGGTTTTTCATTTTCTGTTCTAAGATAAAAAAAAACATGTAAAGTACTGCATATTCTGAAAAATAAATTAACTTTCTAGGTCCGCATTCTCCAACGTTCCTGTCAGTGCAGCCACCTCTGATGTCAGCTCTACAGAGTCTCCCCACTTCACAGTGTTGCATACTCGGCGGTACAACTCGAAAAAATTCAAGACAGAATTCATCTCCACGAGTGTGCGACTTGGAGGTATGGAGAATGTTGAACCACACAATTTCATCCCGGTCCTACACGACCTGCACGAGAAAATGTTGGCCGACGTCGTCCCCACAGGGGAGTATAGCCATGTTCGACTGTGTTTACGCTCCCGGGATTTGAAAAACCCCGTCAACTTGGCCCTAATTCGGCGTAATGCCCTGACGGGGGAGAGATTCATGGCTGCACTAGACAAAGTAGTGCAGTCAAATGAGTCTCTCGGTCCCGGGAGCGAGCTGGAGTTTGACTTCGTTTGTGCCAACCTGGACCGGGTCGGTAGCGGTGGCGATGGAAGGCGCACAGGTCCCGAGACTCGTCGTGTCGCTGACGTTCAGTCATTTGCATGCAAAAAGGGTAGTGTCCGTAGCATCATCAATAGAGATGGAATCTGCCTAGCAAGAGCTCTCGTCGTCGCCCGAGAGCTCTGCTTGAAAAATAAAGGCCTGACGAACAGTTACACCATAATCAGCAACTACCGCTACCCTTTACAACGTCAAGAAGCCCACCAACTTCATCAGGATGCCGGCGTACCCGAGGGTCCCTGTGGACTCCCGGAAGTCCGTCTCTTTCAAGCTCACCTGACACAATTCAG
This sequence comes from Ryuthela nishihirai, assembly GCA_038380435.1. NCBI lineage: Eukaryota > Metazoa > Arthropoda > Arachnida > Araneae > Heptathelidae > Ryuthela > Ryuthela nishihirai. Next base: position 49,908,678 of record JAWZYU010000015.1, read on the forward strand.
GATTATAGTGTATTCTGCTGACGACGCCTTTCTCCCCATCTTCATTGGTCCCGAAGGCGGAGACAACCTTTATTTATTGTTTAGTGCAGGGCATTACGACGTGATTACCAAACCATCAGGATTTTTCGGTGTTAAACAGTTTTGTCACATTTGCTTAAAGGGGTCTAACAATGGGCACGTTTGCAGGGGAACCTGCAACAGGTGCATGTCAACCGATGTGGTTCATGCAGGGGAGCTGTTGCTCTGCACGGTGTGTTGTGTGTATTTGCGCGGGGCTGAATGCTTTCAGGCGCACCTGCTGAAGGCATGTCAGACACAACATCGCTGTGTTAAGTGCATCAGCTTGTACGATCCCCTGAAAAAGCACGTTTGTAAGGTTGACACCTTAAAATTCGTCGAGCCCTGCAAAATTGACCCTGTTGGTCAGACCTACCTCTACTTTGACGTAGAGACTGTGCAGTGTGCCGACGGGTTGCTGAAACCGATACTATGTGTGGTCACATACCAAGTGGACGACGAGTGGGTCTATGCTTCATTCCCGGAAACGGACGCCTTTATGGATTGGATTCTCGCCGAAGAACGTCCCGGAGTTCAAAGATTCAAGGACGCCACAGTCCTCGCACATAATCTGAAAGGCTTTGACGGCATGTTCATCATTAGTTACCTGTACAGAAAATTTTTAAAACCGGATCTCGTGTTCGATGGATCCAAGATTTTAGGTATCTTTTTACCTGGCCTTAAAATAAGGTTCATCGACACGTTGTCCTTTATTCAGGCTCCTCTTCGATCATTCACGAAGACCTTCAACTTGGAGACGGTGAAAGGCTTTTTCCCCTTTAAATTCGTGAAGGAGGAAAATCTACAGTATGCAGGACCCATCCCTGATCGGCTTTTTTTCCAGCCAGAAGACATGGAGCCTGAAACTCTGTCAGCATTCAACGAGTGGTATGCCGCAGCAAGCCTTGAACCCTGGGATTTTCAACAGCAGCTTCTGTATTACTGCAAGGCAGATACAGAGTTGTTGCGGCGAGGCGCCCAAGCTTTCCGTGAGGAATTTTTAAATCTCACAGGCGTAGACCCATTTGCACGTGACCTGACTATTGCCGGTGCTTGTCTTCGAATTTTCCGTGGGAAGTTTCTGCAAAAGAATACCCTCGGTGTGTGTCCCGCCCAAGGGTATTCGGCGAGTAACGACCGGCAGTCCTTGAAAGCTCTCGCATGGTTAGAGTATGAGGCTTCCAAGGACAATATCGTAATTCAAACTGCGCGATCACCCGGAGGTGAGTATAAGATAGGGCAGTACAAATTAGACGGCGTGTGCCACAGTACCCGTTGTTATTACGAATTTTTAGGTTGTTACTTTCATCACTGTTTGAAATGTTTCAAACCTGAAAAAATAGATCAGCGTACGAGAAAGCCATTTGGTCTGCTAAACACCCGGACCATGGATCGTCTTGAGACCTTGAAAGTGCTGATGAACGGGTACACATGCAAAATCATGTGGGAGCACGAATTCGACGAGTTAATGCGCAACAACTCACCCGTCGCATTAATTTATAAATCCGTCGAGCCTATCAGGCGTATAGGGGCCCGTGATTACCTCTACGGAGGGCGCGTGGAGGTGTTTTCCATCTTTGCATCGGCGGACCTAGGATGTAGCCTTAACTACGTTGATTACAACAGCCTGTACCCTTATGTTTGCAAGAAGGCTCCATTCGGTAAAGGTCACCCGGTTCGGATCACCTCCGATTTCGCCACGGACCTCGACCACTATTTTGGCATTGCACACGCCACACTGTTACCCCCCGACGATTTGTTCATCCCTGTACTGCCCTACAGGTGTAATGGGAAGCTGCTTTTCCCCCTTTGCAGGAGCTGTGCGGATGGTCAGCTGGCACCCCCTTGTCAGCACACCGTGAACCAGCGCGCATTGACAGGATCTTGGCCAACGTTCGAAATTTACGCTGCGATGCGTGCTGGATACAAACTTCTTCAATTCCATGATGTGTGGCATTTCAATACCATCCTGCAATATGATCCTGCAACAAAAAAGGGAGGTGTCTATGCTGGGTACATAGATACTTTTCTGGGGCTGAAGCAGCGCTACTCCGGGTTTCCCCCTGACGTGCAGACCGAGGAGCAAAAGGAAGCCTTCTGTGAGGCCTTCTTCCAGGCGGAGGGGGTTCGGATCCTCCCCTCGGAAGTTGAAAAAAACAACCTTAAGCGTACACTTTCCAAGGTCTCGCTTAATTCGTCATGGGGGAAGCATGCGCAGAATATGAGTCGAACCCAGACGACCATTGTGAGTTGTCCTGTCAAGTACATGGAGCTCTTGATGGACGCATCGCTAGTCATCACCGACGTCGCTGTTATCAGTGATCAGGCCGTGCTTGTCACGCACAAGCCGGCGGAGTCTGCCACTCCAGCGAACACCCGTGGAAGCCTGATTCTCGCCGCAATGGTGACGAGTCACGCCAGACTAAAACTGTACGAGCTTCTATCAAAATTAGACAGTCGTGCAATGTATTCTGACACGGATTCAGTAATTTATACAACGTCTCCTCGCGACACCTACACACCACCACAACATCCCTTTCTCGGAGGTCTCGTAGATGAAATTTCTTCAAAGTACGGCTCCGGTGTACACATCACTGACTATGTCAGCGCCGGAGCAAAAAGTTATGCCCTTCGGCTGAGCAACGGGGATGAAATTCTTCGCGCCAAGGGCATATCACTCACGAAGAAAAACCGGTGCACATACAATTTTGAACTACTGAAATCCATGGTGCTAGGGAACTCCCCAACCAGTGAGACCTTCGAAGTCCCTTTCAATGTAATTCGTAATAAAGTGGATGGGTCGCTTACGAATAAGCCCATGGTGAAAAGGTTTAAGGCTAACCTAGATAAGCGGTATCTCAGCCCGGGTTCGACTCTCACTGTACCTTATGGTTACAATGACCTGGGCCTGGATACCCTTATCCAACTCATGGATGAGTAAATGTACAGTTTTCAACTTATTTATTTCATATTACACCTTTATTTATTTCATTGTACAGTTTTCAACTTATTTATTTCATATTACACCTTTATTTATTTCATTGTACAGTTTTCAACTTATTTATTTCATATTACACCTTTATTACATTGTACAGTTTTCAACTTATTTATCACATCTTTATTTATTACACCTTTATTTATTATTTCACTGTACGCCTTTTATTTCAATATCCTTAATGGATCTTAATCATTATTTCAGTGCCCTTAGGGGACTTTAATTATTATTTCAGTGTCCTTAGTGGACTTTAAATATTTCAATGTTCCTACTTTAATTATTTCAGTGTCCTTATGGGACTTTAATTATTATTTCAGTGTCCTTAGCGGACTTTAATTTATCATGCGTAATGCCCTCGCACTCGGCGTCGTCAGCAGTTTTTGAAGCTTGTATTTTTGAAACCTACAATATGTTACTGTCCAGCATTGGATATGTGAAACCAACAGTGGATATGTCATGTGAAAGCAACAGTGGATCTGTCATGTAAATTTTTTAATAAAAAAGGTTTCAAAAAATCCGTCTCTTTATTTCTCAGAACTGGAAGACACTATGGTGGGAGAAAGCAAGAGGTAACTTTGTTTTTCAGGTGCTCCGTAAGTCTTATCAGTGATCTGCACAATGCGCTGCTCCCCTCCAAGTCTCGCTGCTGCAGCAGCATTCTCATTTCCCCGACACTAACGCCCTCTGCTGTACTCCTGAGTGTAGCAGCACTCGTACAACCGCGCCCTGTCATGCAGATCACTTCCGGATGTCAAACATTGAATGAACCATCAGTGTGAAAACATTGAATGGGAAGAGACATAAAAATGGCAAAAGGCAAATTATCAGTTTTACTTTCTTTTATTGGATACAGATTTTTAATACATGGTTTTTTAACACAAGTCTTCAAGCACACAAGTCTTGGAAAGTTTTTTTTTTTTTTTTTTTTTTTACAGATATTTTCACTTTTATTGGATACAGATTTTTAATACATGGTTTTTTAACACAAGTCTTCAAGCACACAAGTCTTGGAAAGTTTTTTACAGATATTTTCAATACGCTGTCCACTCGGATAATTTTCTTTTCTTACGTCGGATGGGAGCAGCAATGTCTTTTGGGGGCCGCTCTTCAGCTATATGATTTCTGGGAATGTTGACTTTTACTTCCTGTGGAGTGTCAAGCTGTTTTGAGAATAACAAATAATTTTTCAAAGCAGTCAGATATTTTTCAGACTTATCGTCAGCATCACCAGACTCTAATATTTTCTTCATCTCTGAGTCTAAATCACACACTTTTTTTCTTATGTTTCTCCTCTGCACTGCTTTCACTGAAATCATTTTTTTCTAAATAACGATACCAGCAGGGGGAGGGCAGCAGTCAATAGTGGTATAATGAACCCTGAACCACGCTGCAGGAGATGCTTCTTGTGGCGTAAAGATGCACGTTTGGATGCTAGACTCCTTATGACCATCTTGTGCTGGCGTAAATTCTTTAATACTCGATGGGAGACAGGTATATTGCCATTTAAGAAATTGGAACACACTTCACATAGAGCATACATCTGGGGGTCGGAGATGTGCTTCATCAGAGCTGCACGCTGCTTTCCCCCTAGCTTTGGCAAGCACTGAAGGAACGGGCCTTGAGATTTAACTTTCATTTGGAACGTAAAGTATTTCGGGTTCTTCTGATGGAAGAATCTTTGCACGGAGCCTTTCAGTATCTAACGTTCTGGGATGAAGGTCAACACACAAATAGCCACAGGTTGCTTGTGTAGCTAACCTATAAGCATCCGTCAGGAGTTTAGATTGATGGGGGTATACTTGTCTCGCCAGGTGAGTTATTTGTGAAGCATCCCGACAGTTGCGAAATAAAAACATGTAGTGAGCATTGAGCGATATAGTCCTCGAATGTCTTCCCTTTAAAAACAGATTTTGTAATATCAGGACAATCGTGATATTTTTATGATGACCACCACGAATAAACAATTGTGATATGCGTTCGCTGGCTACAGACTGTTCCATCAAGTCATCCAGTACCAGAAGTGTAGGTCTGAGGGGATCAAATTCCAGATCCGTAGGTAGTCCTTCATAAAATTCCACCGTTTTCTTGAAGGGTTCAAAGGCAGGCTGCCACTCACCGTAGCAGTAAACGACACGTTGGGGTGGGGGTTCGAATACTTGAGCTGCTTCTTTGATGAGTTTCAGAGTGAAAGTCGTCTTTCCACACTGTGAAGGAGCAGCAATTATAATATTCGAAGGAGTTCGGAGAGCCATCGCAACACCATGCAGTCGTTAAAGTCTACTCGACACGTGTAATCACGATGCAGTACTGTGGGAAGAGTCGAACCACACGCTCTTTTAAACAGGAAATACAGACAGTGAGCACCGCAAGTGTCTCCCAGGGGGTTCTGCAGAGGTATTGAAGGATGTAAGACGTGACGTATGCCTAGTCGACTGTAGTATTCTTGCATTGAGACATCGGGACTCGTACCTAGGGGGTCAAAGTGATCCACGTGCATTCCTTTCTTGTAAACTGCTATCCAGTGTGATCCAGGCATGGAGGACGGATCGGTATTGTAGATAAACAAGGCTTCTGGCTGATTGATTCTGCTAGGTAGTCTGTCACGGGGGAACACTCCGAGACTTGTGGGTAACATCGAAAGGATGGATTCTAGTTGATAGGTATTCATGAGCTGTAGTCAAACAGGACTTTACGATCCAATGGGATTTCCAGCAAATTCTGATATTCGGCATACAGGATCACAGTGACCGATGCGAGTAGCGGCTTGGCAAACTTTAATTCGACTCTCACACTCCCACTCTTTATTAAAGAAAACACTTGATTGCATTCACGTTGCTCGGGGGTCAATTGGAATCCAAACAATGTAAAACCTTCTCCATAGGCTTTTCGCGATAAGTTAATACCACTATCGGATTTCCAGGCATCCACAGCTTCCAATAATCCTTGGTAACAGCGGAGATAGCGCCCATTCGCAAAGTCGGGTGTGTAGGACTGGTGATCGCTGTCAATGTGAAGGCTGATGTAGTTTAAGTCGAAATGTTGGAAGTTGAAGGGATTTTTTTCGTACGATCCATTCAGGCTGGTGCTTTCCACCATACCCAGTACCAGACGTACGGGGAGCTGACCTAGAAATAAATTGTCACGGTTCACACTCGTTAGTCCCGAAGCAATGGAAAACATACGTAAATCCGTTCTTCTCAAAGGGTACTTGGCACTCTCCGAACCCAGCAGGCGAGCGTGTGCGAGGATGACACCCGAAGTGGGTTTGACTTTACGCACGAAAAATTCGGCTTCGTGTATCTGTACTTTGTAAGAGGGGTCCGCTTCACCTGTCACGAGACAGAATTCGGGTTTGGATCTCAATAAACGCAGTCTCAGATCGACTTGATTGAGCAGGTAACGATCTTGATTAAACAGGTCAGCATGGATCCACGAGATGAGTTCGATACCTGTTGGTTTGACGTAGCCCTTGCGCTGATGCCATCCCTCGTTCTCCCGACTGGTCAGTTCCATTTTACCGGGGGTGTCGAGGTACCAGAGCGAGGTGCCGAGCTGGCTTCGTGTGGCATCGGTACCGTAATTCAATAGAGTCTCCAGGTACGCCCTGTAGGGGTACAGGGTGTGAGAAGCACTCACTAGGTGATCATTGAGGAAGACGTCTACCTGGCTGAAGAGGGCATGGAAGAAATGATTGCAGGGAGCAATCACTTCCGACGGTGCTGTACCATCGGATTTTACAATTTTCAAGACGAGACGTAGGTGACATCGGGACAGATCAATGTAATCGTCTGTTCCTTTCACGATGAATTCAAGTGGAGCATTACCTTCCAAGGAAGCCACAGGTAAATAATTGACATAGCAGCCTCTTTCTAATTGTGAGACTGTGGGAGGGATCAGAAACAGGTCCAGTTCTGAATTGGCACAGTCGCCAGAATCAGCGTGAATTTTCTGAATGCTCATGATGAAAACACGTCCTGCACAGTACAGTGTCTCTTCACTTTATGAACCTTGGGATGCTGACGGCGGCGTTTTATGCCTTTCCCTCCCTGCAGCTTTGAACTGGCACGTTGTAAGAGGGCAGCGCCCGCTTCACGCAGTCCCGCTTTGGCTGCAGATTTGAAATTTTGCCCCTGGGACATCTCTGAAACGAACCGTAGCCCACCCTTACGCAGGGTAGCCAGAGCAGGTCGTACGAGAGGGCTGATGAAACGTCCAATAGTGGCAAAGATGCTTCCTAGCCCATCGCCTCTCTGATAACGAGGACCACGGAACACACCCTTCCCCGTTTGGCTCTTGTAGTAGCTCACGTAGGCATCTGCAGAAGGGGGAACGAATTTAACCCTCATGATGGAAATGTAACTTGACTAAAACTTTACCGAATTTAAAATGCAGAGGTTCTCCGGTGTCGGTACGAAGGAAGATTCTCACACTCTCGAAACTGTTCCTTGCAAGGGGGTAGTAATCAGGTTGCTGATACACTGCAACAATGGCTTCGTTATTACTGGTTCTGACGGCGGGGTTCACGACACGCAACAGTTCGCCGTGAGTATCACCTAACAACTGAGGCGCAATCAGGTCTGAATACAAATAAATACCATACATTCCTCTGTTCATATCGATGGGATAGTCACCCTGGACTTTATTCAGTGGTATATCTAATTTAGTAATTCCTAGCATTTCTCCTAATCCGGGGTTCGATCGAGGAAATTTAATGTAATGCGACTTCTCTGTATCCATCAATACGGTGTGATCTGCCTGCTGCTTGAAACGGTAAGCTTTTCTCAGCCTGTAGGGTAACATCTGATTCATTGCATCGAATAATGATTCGGCAGTTTCGTATCGTCCGTGGGGTACCTTTCGTTCTTGGAAACTACCTGGAGGGATCACGTAGAAATAACACTCGTCATCTATGTCGAACGTTGGTGTATTGCAAAGTTTGCTGGCAAATCGTTGGTGGAAGGGTTTGTCAACTTCACCCTCCCCGATACACAGAAGTTTACCGAAATTCGTTTTAGGAAACATCAAACCGTATCCCTCACTCGGTTTGAATACCCAGTAACCGCTGTTATAGGAAACTATTATTTCTTTTGGGAGTTGGGTGGTGAGGAGAGACAACAGTTCCATTCGAGTTATTTTACCCGGTTTAAGTTTGATTTTCCTGTATTCTTCGGTGGGAGTGTAATATTCATATGTGTCATTAGAACCGTCCACATTGTACCAGCTCACGGGTAAGTGAACTTCTGCTAGTCCCACTTTCCATTTTCCGCTCAGTCTTAGGGGTTGTGCTAGACGAACCGTGAAATCAGTCTGCGAATTGTTTGGGTAAATATTCTGACTAGCCGTGGAGGGTAGGGTCAGGTAGAAACTATCCATTTTTTAGGGATCCAGGAAGGTTTGGGATAACCACGAAATTTGACCAGTGCCTTGTGACCTTTACGCTCGATTATTTTCTCGACAGTGTAAAGTTCGGGTTCTGTCACTTTTTGAAGTTCCGATTTATAGAATGTACCTTTCAACACGTCTCCCTCGGAATCCCGTATGACGTACACAGGGGGTTGTCGCTGTAACACCTTGTCGACTATAAATATTTCTTCGGTCCACAAATGCGTTCCTGCCTTCTTGAAGGGTACTTTTACACTGGCTAGTCGAACCGTGTCCCCCACTTTAAATGCTGGTTTTTCTTTTACTACGGTCGGATTGCGATAGAGTCGAACCCACACAACGTCTTCATTGCGTAAGGTCACGTCCTTGGGAGCCATATCGTGTGCACTGTGAACGGTGGCGTTGTATCCCCGTACAACGCGTGGTAGCACATCCAGGTAGCGGTAGGTGTTATTACGTGTATAATATCTACCCAGTCTCTCGCGTAGGGTACGATTCCATCTCTCCACCAAAGCTGCTTTTTTGTCAGAGTAGGTGGCAAAGAACCGAATACCTTTCTTTTTCAGGAATTTCTGGAACACTCTGTTGGTGAATTCCGTACCCTGATCCGTATTTAAATTCATTGGGGACCTACCCTTGGAAAGGATTTTTTTGAAAGCCAACACCATTTCTTTCCCTGTTTTAGCCTTCATGGCCACCGCCCACCCGTACCTCGAGAACACATCGATGACTGTTAATATGTAGCGATACCCGTCATTGAAGCGAGTTAGATTTTTCACCACCATGAGATCGGCTTGCCATTGTTCGTCTAACCCTGTGACGTAAACTTTGTTATGGGGGAACTTTCTGCGAACAGGTTTATGTAGCGTGTAGGCAGGTTGCTTTTCTAACCATTCACGGACGAGTTTGAGTGGCAGTCCCGTATTCTGTGCTAACTTTTTTACACTACCGAATCCTCTTTCGGGGTCGAAATAATTGGACTCCAAAGTTTTGTTTTCTGCTGCACCCAGGCGTCGTACCCCACCAGGTTTTGCCATTGATGTAGTGAAAGTGTAACACCTGTCACTGTAGGAATGTCACCTATAAACTGTCTGATGTCCACTGTTAAGTTACACACACGAATTTTGTATTCGCCGTCTAAGGCTTTTGACTCTCCACACTGAATATTTTTACTAGGAGCTACAATTTCTAATACAAGCACTGCTATCGTTAACACTGTCACGATTACACTACCCACACTAGCTAACACCTTCTTTCTCCTATCCATACCAAGACTAAAATGACATTGGATGAAAAGACAGACACATTATATAAGGTTACAATTATTTATTTAATTTATACATTTCATTTTTTGCCTCGTCGACAATAGCGTTATATTTTAGAGTGCAAACAAAACCAGAATCTACAAAATTCAACAGACCTCGTTTCCAGGCAGTATCCACAAATACCTGTGCTAAGGCATTAATGTCCAAGTCACCAGACCACCCTACGATGGTCGGTATTTTTTCTTCGGGTTGCAGTCCATCTAACGGTATCACACGCATAAGTTCTTGCTGAAAAATATTCACCAGCAGCGGGTAAACACAAACGGGATCGTCGAAAACAGGACCCAGTAGGAAAGGACGAATGGATTCTGAATGTTCCATAATAGCTGTACGGAGTTGGTGATCTTTGGGGGTCCCGCACACACTATGCACAATGCGCATCACTTCGTCTAAGTGGATAGCCAGCGTGAACCACTGCGAAGCATTCAGTGTTATACAACGTCTCACAACACGGAACTGTAGAGTTCTTTGGTCTGCTGATTCTTTGATGAAGTCGACACAACGTTCACCATCCACAGTTCGATACATGTAGACACGTAAACCATGTGTCACGTACCATGTCTGTTGATCAGGGCCAATTTTCACTTGATCCTCTACGTGGGGGACCGTGGCACACAAAGCCTCCCATTCAGGTATGGAGAGGCTAACCCCTGCAGGTGTAGGGTAGATGAGTTCACCATTTTCATATTTCTTGTAGCGACGTATGTGCACAGAAAACTTATTTTTGAACAGTGTAGGTACAATGTAAACATCTTCACCGAGACACCACACATCTGGATTGCTAGGCTGCATCGTGAACAATGACGCACACAGCGCTCGCTCCCTATTTAACTAGAGAACCGCGTCACCTGGGGCGACCAATCAGGAACGATCTGATAAGCGAGTGTTTGTTGGGACATGTTCTCGACGACGATCGATCCATCCGAAGAAAGCAGCTGTTTCGGCTAAAGAGCAGTGGACGTCCTCTCTGGTGTGATATCCGCACTCGAACTCGGAAACTTTTGGGAGATCACAATATTTGGGACAGCCGTAAAGTTCGAGATTAACACTGGGCAGATTTAATTGTTCCAAGAGATTTCTTTCCACAGTACCTCCTTTGTAACCCACCACAGTAGCTTCTTCAGTACGTGCAAGTTTGTAAGCATATTTCACGATGTTAGGAACGTGATCTAATGACCACACCTTTTCACGAGGCAGAGGACGAAAGGGTAGACCTATCACATATTTAGATACGTAGTTGACCGTCCTTCTGTCTTTTACTGACAAAGGTTGGTGATGCCGAAGATTGAAACGGTAGACACCACATTTCCCATTCAGAGTTGCATATCCAAGTTCGCGCACTAGGAAACGACCATTTACATGGAAACCGTCGAGATCTAGAACCATACAGATGTTTTGCATGGTTGCACTAGTTCGAGTATCTGGAGACAAAAACACTTGACGTCTTCACACAGGCTACAGAAGTCTCTGTCGTTTACGTCTCAGAGCCTGAACGATGTTCTGCGGTAATCCCGGGGGCCAGGTTTCGGGCGCCTTCATCACCAGAGGTGCACGTAGTCTTGTAGGTGGTGGTGGGGTAGTGTCCTCCACGACAACAGCCCGTAGCATCGGACCACCAATCCCAGGTCGCGGCAACATCTTAATAGTGACGGCCGGAGGTGGCGGCGGTGGTGGAGGGGGAGGCACAATCACAGGTCGACGTAGCAATCGACGAATACGCGTTCGAAAGTGTTGTGGATCGCTCTCGTAGCCGGAGTCTACATCACTCGTCCAATTATGACCAAAATCCAAGTTGTCGTCGTCGTCCATAACGTGTGGCTCAGAATAAATCTCAAACCTTTTTCAGCGGTTATATACAGCCAGAACCGTGACCCTGGGGGCTTTACTAGGTCGTTGGAAAATTACGAGTCAATTTCCGGGCGGTTGTAACATAGGGGTCAATTTCCGGTCGATTGCGACATAGGGGTCAAAGTTCAGAAGGCAGCGTGGACGATTGCGACATAGGGGGGGAAAGCACTGTGCAAAGGGGGAACGGTAGGTTGGTAATAAACTACTTGAGTATATATGAGCCGTCCCGTGGTCTATGGTTAGCGCACTTGGCTACTTATCTAAGGGACCTAGGTTCGAGCCCCGGGTAAGGCATGTTAGTGTCGTTTTTCTGCTGAGGTCCCGCCATCCTCTCAGACCTTCTGCTATGGCATATATGAGCCGTCTCGTGGTCGTATGGTTAGCGCGCTTGACTACTTATCTAAGGGACCTAGGTTCGAGCCCCGAGTAAGGCATGGACGATAAGTCATATTAGTGTCGTTTTTCTGCAGAGGTCCCGCCATCCTTTCAGACCTACTATGGCATATAAATTGACAGGCTCCTCTCAGACCTCTGTGGCAAGCAGCAGCTTGAGGGGGTATTTATATATATATAGCCAGTGCTTCAATTTAGCAGCTCAAAAACTTCAAAAGTGATCCAAAAAATAAAATTTTTGATCACCGCAAAAGTTGAATAATCTGTTAATGAAACTATAGAGTTCTTGTCGTTTTTACGAACTTCATATCCACAAAGCATTTGCTTCAGCAGCAAAGAAACGTCTTGGATGTATTATGACACTTTTCCAGGTCTTTCGTTAATTTTGGCCAAGAAGAATCCTTGTGAAAACAAAAAACTCACCCGCTCCTGCCTCTGCCATTCAGATGGGACAACCACGCTCACCAAAATAACGCAGCATGTGCCGGCCCGCAGGCTCGTGCGTTCTCAGCTGTCAAAATTCTGACAAACCTTCCGTGGAAGATTGCTATTGGAGCCTGGAATAGATGCTGCCCGTTGACAGCTTCTGGTTTCAAATTTTATCCGCAGCATTCCTGTATTTCTGCTTTGGCCAAATTTGAAAAATTCCAAGAACTTTGTATGATGCCTTTTTTTTAACTAGCTTGGAAACTGAGTTGTGGACATTGAAACCCCTAGATCGGAATCCCTTCATTCTGCTTGAATACCTTTGGAGTTTGTATGGAAAAAATGGCAACAGTTAAGTTAGATCATGATTTTTTTTCAATCAGTTTCACTTTTAACGGTCATAAGAGGTACTTTTCTAACTTTAGAGATCATCAAGTGGTGAGCGTGGTTGTCCCATCTGAATGGCAGAGGCAGGAGCGGGTGAGGTTTTTGTTTTCACAAGGATTCTTCTTGGCCAAAATTAAAGAAAGACTGGAAAAGACGTTTCTTTGCTGCTGAAGCAAATGCTTTGTGGATATGGAATTCGTAAAAACGTATAATCTCAGAGCTATTCACATGTATTAGCGATCTAAGGGACCTGGTTTCGAGCTCCAGGTAAAGCATGGATGTTAGTGTTGTTTTTCTGCTGAGGTTCTGCCATATTCACAGACCTCCTACTACGGCATATAAACTGTCAGGCTCCTGTCAGACCTCTGTGGCAAGCCTAGGTGGTGTTGGGCAAGCAGCTGCTTGAGGAGGTATTTATTTACTGAGCATAAATTTTCTGTTTCGGATGTTCTGAAAAAAGTCGTCAGTCATTTTTTTGCTAAACAGTTCGATTAAGCTTGAGCTAGAAATTCTACAAAACGATGTTCTTTTTATTATTGGAAATATTTTTTTTTCCTTTGCAACTCATAGGACAGACAATTGTCGGAAACTTAAAGTGGTTTTCGTTAATTTTCTGTGAGTTGTATCACATTTTCAATATATGACAAAAATTAAGTTAACGCCACAATTCTAAATACCCTTAAAAAATGCTTTCAGAAACATTATAAGTTAAATTTCAATTAGATTATATATATAGCCACTGCTTCGTGGTCAGTTAAAATTCATTCGCCAAAATGAATTTTAACTGAAAAAAAATTTTTTTTTAACTAAAAATGAATTTTAACTTCGTTATCGTGGTCAGTTTAAATTCATTCGCCAAAAAGTAGGAAATGTACTTTTATACATATTTTTTTTTCTATTAAAATATATTATAATAATAAATATTTCTACATACTTTTTCTATTTAAATTCCAAAATAAAAAGCAGGTTTCGGGAAAAAAATTATATAATTCCCCGCCCTGCCCACGGTCAGTAGGGGACACCGATGGGCTTGGAAAAGCCGCCGTCTGTCGGATGGGACGTAAAGCCGTGATCCCGTGTGCACGTTAAAGAACACGCTGGATGGCCTTGACGGGAGGCTACCATCTGTCTCTCAACAGCTGTTCCAGTGGGTCCCCTCCCCCAACCTTCTCTGAGCCTTCGGGGTCCATGTGACCTAGCCATTTTGCCCATGGTATGCAAAAAAGTGCCGCTCAGAGGTAAAACAACCCACAACCCATTCGAAAAATTATACCTTTTTTAGGGCATAAAAAAACTTTTTAATTTATTCCATACTATTGAGTTTTACTTGCGAATTAAATCACTGGAGCTAAAGGTATAAACATTGAAAATCTTATATATATAAAGATAATATCGTCTTTAATGTTCCAGTATTTTGCTATTTCTCCAGATCGCAAAAGATTGAAGTTACGCTTAACCATTAAGCGTTCTGGTCAAATTTTATAACGCAACTGCTCTGGTGGTAGTCTAACGACTGCATACTCTTTCACTTCCAATAGTCGTTATGTGACCTGTTCGTTTTTCTGCTGAGGTCCTGCATCCTCTCAGACCTTCTACTCTGGCATATAAACTGACAGGCTCCTGTCAGACCTCTGTGGCAAGCAGCTGCTTGAGGGGGTATTTATTTTTTTTATTTACGATGCTATATGTTTATTAAATGTCAGACCTCTGTGGCAAGCAGCTGCTTGAGGAGGTATTTATTTTTTATTTTAATAGTTTATACAGCTTTATGAGAGTAAAACCCACATTAATTCCAAGTCATAATTACGCTATTAATATTATATAGCACCATTTAACTTGACAGCTTTTTAAATGCAAGCAATCTTTTGAAATCTTAATGATCTATGCATAATGGCCTAGTTAAGGATTATTATATTCTTGACCGGTTGGGTTGTTTTGCCCCTGAGCGGCACTTTTTTGCACACAATGGGCTAAATGGCCAGGCCATAAGGACCCCGAAGGCTCAGAGAAGGTTGGGGGAGGAGACCCACTGGAACAGCTGTTGGGCCTAGTTAATTCCATAATGGCCTAGTTAAGGATTATTATATTCTTGACGGTTTCACCCACCAATAACATCACTTAACTGATATTCTAGAAATTGAAAGAATCGAACTTTGGGGATGGTATCATTGCCTTATTCCTGATCCTCATTGTAGTAAAAGTTACAAATACCTATACAAGTGTGAGGGCGGGGGTGGCTCAGTCGGTAGCGCGCCAGGCTCGTAATCTGCAGTTATCAGGTTCAAGTCCCAGCTGGGTCAGCGTTGAGATTTATCTCCGCAAAATTCCCCGCCCTGCCCACGGTCAGTAGGGGACACCGATGGGCTTGGAAAGATCGCCGTCCGTCGGGTGGGACGTTAAGCCGTGGCCCCGTGTGCGGGAGAGCCAAAACACTGGATGGCCTTGACGGGAGGCTACCATCTGTCTCCCAACAGCTGTTCCAGTGGGTCTCCTCCCCCAACCTTCTCTGAGCCTTTGGGTTCCATGTGACCTGCCCATTTAGCCCATGGTGTGCAAAAAATTGCCGCTCAGAGGTAAAACAACCCAACCTATACAAGTGGGGGTGACTGTATATCTGCAGTTTCCAGGTTCGAGTCCCAATTGTGCCTTCTTTGAGATTCACCTCTGGCAACCTCCACCCTCAATGAGAAAGAAGAGCCGATGGGGTTGGAAATGCCACCGTCCGCCGGATGGAGAGTAAAGCCGTGGCGTGTGCGGGAGACTGTGCACATTAAGAACATACTGATGACCTTGATGGGAGGCTACCATGTCTCGTAATAGCTCTCCAGTGGCTATAAGCCCTTTGGGGTCCTTGTGACCTGGATATTTAGCCCATTGTGTGCAAAAAAAAGTGCCGTTAAGAGGTAACAACCCTACACAGTCCATAAAAGTGGCATTTCGTTATAAGACGCAAACTTCATTATTTAAAAAGGAACGCCTAAACTAATTCGTTCTGCTTAGACTATGACGGGAGACTGAAAAGACTGGTCATGGTTGCTCTCAGCAGATGTCAGGGTTGGAGGCACTCAGACCATGTCGTCGAATGATATGTTTTTTTTATCTCCCACTGGTGGCCAGATGACCGTAATTGACACAAGTCCATCACTTCCCTTGCACTTCTGCTCATGCGAAGTGTGACAACTGCTGTCAAAGTGTCTATCATTAGTCGCTTAACAAGCTTCTCGCCATAGGCGTCGAGGCACTCAGTTTGGAGTCGACAATATTTCCTGCTTGACGGTTCCATCTGTCTGGTGGAGACATTCACTGTTAAACTCGTATCCCGCTTTCACGTCGTTAAAAATGGCATCTTAGTTATCCTGGAGGAATTTCCTCTCGCAGTTGGTGCGAATGTGAGTCAGGTGAATGCACTTCGTTCAGTGTAAAAATTAGTAGCATAAAATAATCGGTAAATATTTTACAACTTCGTGATTATTTCAAGATCCAAATAATCGTGACATGCAAGTATGCTGCTGAAAGGATAATGGAAATGTTATTAATATTGTTTTGTTAAGCTAATCACTGAACTAGAAAAGCTTAGTTGCCTCTAGAGAGGGAAAATGTGAAATTGTTTTCCTCTAGCTGGGGCGGGGGTGGCTCAGCCGATAGTGCGTCAAGCTCTTAATCTGAGTTCCCGAGTTCAAGTCCTAACTGTGCCAGCATTAAGATTTTTCTCGCTAAACTTCCTCCCTGCGCTCTGTCAGAAAGGGAACACCTGTGGACTTAAAGACCGCCGTCCGTCGGATGGGACATTAAGCCTTGGACCGTGTGTAGGAGAGCTATACCCTGCGCAAGTTAAAGAAACACGCTGGATGGCCTTAAAGGGAGGCTCCCATCTATCTCCTAACAGTTATCTAGTAGGATCCCTACCCAACTCTTTGCCCTAGGGATCCTTGTGACCTGGCCATTTAGCTCTGTGCAAAAAAAAAGTACTGCTAGGAAGGTGATAACGCAATCCAAAAACAACAAAAAAGAAAAATTGTGTTTTTGTTTTATTATATGGATGCTCTAAAAAATATCTTCAGCGGAAGCTCTACAGAGTTTTTGTTTTGAAAGAATTATTAAAGGCCTGCGTGTGATTCTGATTACAAGAAGTTCATTTTCTTGGAAAGCTCCTGAATGCGTTCTTGGAAGTCGACACTGAAATGCAGACCTTTGCATTTTCATCATTAACGTGGAACAGATTTGATTTCTGAAGTTAATTTTAGAATTTTAGAGAGATTTTGTTTTGAAAACGTCTGTCCAGAAACCGGTTTTCCATCGACGTTTATGTGTTTAATGTCGGGATTGCACTTCCTCTGTTTGTGTGAGTCGTTGCAAGGGAAATAAGAATCACAGATGGACTTGGAAGCAGATAAATCATTCCAAACAAATACGGTGCATTTTCTGAAATTCTTCTTCTCCAGATGTTTCTCGCTTCCGATTTGTAGGGCAAGGGACATGTGCCTGACACGTGCTACTGGGGGGCGGCAAAAGTGTTTTCCCCTCCATCCTGCCGACCACGAACTTTACAAGCGTTGCTAGGTAACGGAATCACTCCCTAAGGCCAATGGAAGGGAGAGGATGCTGCCACTTCCTGTCGGGGATGTAAAAGACCCGACTTGGGCCTCCTACACTTGCACTGACACGTGACAAAAGTTTGAATGCTTTAAATATCTGAAATTTAGATAAAAATCAAGTGCTTGCTTTCCTGCAGAAGGAGTAAATAACAGAATGGTATTGTTTTGAAATCATATATGGAGAAAAAGGGCTTTAATTTTTCATGATAAGGAATGTAAATGTTAGAGGTTGCACATGCCATGGGATATTGTTTTTAATATCCCTCTCAGTACAATCTTTACATAATATATTTTGTTACAGGTGCATACATGGAATAAAATGGAAATAAATAATATCCGTTGCATTAATGTTTAATAGAAAAAAGTCCCAGTCATAGTAGAAATTTAATCAGTAGAAAGGTCGAAACAAAGATGTGATTATATTAAGTTACACTTAGGTTGGTAATGCCCTCTATTTTCTACCTTGTTTTAATTAATTATAGCGACAAGAATATAAAGAATACAGTTAAGATATTTACAATATATGTATTAAAAAGTTGTTTTTGAACATCTTTGAAGATATTACGTTTTTAACGTCTTCTCGGACAGTGCTTTCCACACTTTTTTTGGGCCAAATGCCCCTCTTTTTCGGTATTTTTTTTACCAAAGATTATTTTTCTAACGCACCCTTAATGAAATTAAATAATGTTGCTTGCCACAGAGGTCTGACCAGGAGTCTGTCAGTTTATATGCCATAGAAAAGATCCGTGAAGATGGCGGGACTTCAGCAGAAAGACAGCACAAACATCCATGCCATACCAGGGGCTCGGACCCAAGTCTCATTGATTGGTAACCAAGCACGCTAATCTCTAGTTGAAAATATATTTACCGTATATGCAAATTTACGCATATTTTGATCCATGAATTTCAAAGACTTATCTCGAAATGAAACATGCGCAACTATGTTCATTTAAGTGTTCGATATTGTTTTAATTCCTTTCCTCAAAAAAAAATCGAGAGGAATTCAATCCACCTGAGTGACTCTGGCTAGGCTCAGTCCTACTTGCGACTCTGGCTAGGCTCAGTCCTACTTGCGACTCTGGCTAGGCTCAGTCCTACCCGTGACTCTGGCTAGACTCAGTGCTACTTGTGACTCTGGCTAGACTCAGTGCTACTTGTGACTCTGGCTATGCTCAGTCCTAACCGTGACTCTGGCTAGGCTCATTCCTGGCTAGATTCAGTTCTACCTGTGACTCTGGTTAGACTCAGTCCTACCTGACTCTGGCTAGACTCAGTCCTACCTGTGACTCTGGCTAGGCTCAGTCCTTCCTGTGACTCTGGCTAGATTCAGTCCTACTTGTGACTCTGGCTAGACTCAGTCCTTCCTGTGACTCTGGCTAGATTCAGTCCTACCTGTGACTCTGGCTAGATTCAGTCCTACCTGTGACTCTGGCTAGACTCAATCCTACCTGTGACTCTGGCTAGGCTCAGTCCTACCTAAGGTGACCCTGATCAGGCTCAGTCCTACCTAGGTGATCCTGACCAGGCTTATTTTCCTCATTCTGTTCTTGATGAGAAGTAGAACAGAGAAGGGCTTGCGAAGGCCTCTGTAGTCGGATGAGACATTAAGCCCTACTCCCCTGTTGCAGGAGAGCCATGCCTTTTACACCTTAACGAATACGCTGGATAGCGTGCTTGCATCTGTCTCCTAACAGATCCCCTACCCATCTTTGAACCCTTGTGACCTTGCCCTTTAGTCCGTTGTTTGACAAAAAATGTTTTAATCAGAGGTGAAACAACCGAACAAAAAACACCTCGAAGAAAGGTCTCGCTTATAACGCTTAAGCACGACGTCATGGACTACAAGAAGGAAATTATCAATGAAGAATTCATTAACAGGAAGAGTGTCTGAGGCCTTCACAACATGATTGTCTCTTCTTCGTAGAATCGAGTGCGAGGAAATACTACTTCCGGCAATGTGTTCTTGATGTGCAGTGAAAGAAGATCGTCTTGTGTTTGTAAGTCAGGCGTTGTTGAATCTTCCATTTTTCTCTTGGAGTTGAGATAAACGATTCAAGGGAATTGAATGGCGACGTTCGATGTTTTTCTGCTGAGCATATTTCTGCTTACGATTACAGATACAATTGCTCGTTTGACATATTATATAGGAACTCTATGAGTTCTTGCATTTGTTTAGGGATGGCGTGGCTCTCTTACAAGCTTATCTAAACTATAGTAGTCTCAGCCCTGAAATAGACGTGTAAAAGGTAAGATTATTTTCTTAGGTATTCCTTTTTTTTTAATTATGCATTAATTCCTTAGCTCTGTTGCCTAAAACTTGATGTTAATGTCAAGAATTGTTTTCGTTTCGTAGTGGGGTTTTTGAAGTTGGCTTCACCCTGCTCACTTAGTAAGGGACGGGAATTTTCTTCTTCTGCTCACTTAGTAAGGGACGGGAATTTTCTTCTTCGGCTCACTTAGTAAGGGAAGGGAGTTGGCTCTCTCTGCTCACTTAGTAAGGGAAGGGAGTTGGCTCTCTCTGCTCACTTAGTAAGGGAAGGGACTTGGCTCCCTCTGCTCACTTAGTAATGGCTGGAATTTGCTTCCTCTGCTCACTTAGTAAGGAAAGGCAGTTGGCTCCCTCTCCTCACTTAGTAAAAAACGGGAGTTGGCTCCCTCTGCTCACTTAGTAAGGGCTGGAGTTGGCTCCCTCTGTTATTTAGTAAAGTACTGAAGTTGGCTCCCTCTGTTACTTAGTAAAAGATGGGAGTTGGGTCAGCCGATAACTTTCCTCTTGCCAAGCCTGTAATTTGATGTTTGCAGGTTCAAATCTCCACCGTTCCTGAATTGAATTTTCTCTGTTATTTGAGGGACATTAATACATGACCCCATGTTCAGGGTTGGGTTGTTTTACCTCTGAGCGGCACTTTTTTGCACATCATGGGCTAAATGGCCAGGTCACATGGACCCCGAAGGCTCAGAGAAGATTGGGGGAGGGGACCCACTGGAACAGCTGTTGGGAGACGGATGATAGCCTCCCTTCAAGGCCATCCAGCGTGTTCTTTAACGTGCACAGGGTATGGCTCTCCCACACACGGGACCACGGCTTAACGTCCCATCCGACGGACGGCGGCCTTTCCAAGCACATCGGTGTCCCCTATTGACCGTGGGCAGGGCGGGGAATTTTGCGAAGATAAATCTCGACGCTGCCCATGTTCAGGAGAGTAATGCTTTTCGCACGTTAAAGAACACTCTGGATGGACGGACGAGATGCTTCTATTAACTGTTCAGTGGATCCCCTTCCCAGTTCTGATCCCTTTTGATCTTATGAATTGGCCATTTATTCCATTTCCGGCATAAAAGTGCTATTTAAAGCCAAAACAACCTCAAACCCTCAGCATGGGTGCAACCTTTAGGTTAAAAAAAATAGCGTCAAGTCTGTCATGTTATTGAGTTGAAAAGAATGAAGTATTGAATGCCAAACAAAAAACAACGATGCAGAAAAGTATGTGCAAGGAAAAAAATACGATAAAAAAAGTTCGTGTAAGAGAGCTCATACTCTATCCCTTGTTTTTCCTTCCATGCAATTCTGAATATTTTTTTAGATATATATACCTTAATAACACACAATCATTGTGTCAGAAAAAGAAAGAGGAAAGTTCAAAACAATCCGATTTTTTCATCTGTATTCTTTTGCCCCAAGTTTTTAACAACTGTCATTGATTGAGACGTACAAAGGAGTTTCAGAATGATGCTCAGCCAGCTAGAGAGCGACAGCAGTCGACACTTGCACTTTATTCCCTCCCTGACGATCCAAAGCGTAGAGATCATCCGATAGCGATGCATAAGGAAGTGGATGTTGTTGGTTCATCTGCGGCGAATATCTGTTGGTTGTGTTTGGCACTGGACAGGGAATTGGATCGAGGCAATTTCTTGCTACGAATAAGGTAACCATTGCATTTGTGTGTTTTGGAAGAACTTAGAAATGTTTACAACCTTTTGCCCTTGTCTTCGTGCACTCTGTGTAAACAGTGGGGAAGTGACACACGGCTCGAAAATGTGTCTGGCTGTACCTAGAATAACTTTTATTATTCCAACTGGTTGTATTTCGTAGAATTCCTATGGTGAAATGCTGAGATCCGAGAAAATGCTGGATGAGATTGTTGGATATTGTTGTATTGCTCATAATGATATTCTTCTCAAAGTAGAAGTCCAAGTGACTAGTCGTGAGTAAATACGTGGTTTTTAATACGTGAAAAAGCAAAACGTTATTCAGACATTTGTGGAAGTGAAATTCAGGTTGCGAGGAATTTTGTTATTGAACCGTAATAGCCAGAAGCAGAAGGGATTAGTAATATTTGAAACAGAAAAATTTATGCGAAGGTTATTTTGCAAGAGATGAAAAGGTGGAATTTTGTATTGCTGGGAAATCTTCAGGTAAGTGTCATTGTCGGTTTTTCTAACCAAAAGGACTCCAAAGGCTTTAAGAAGGTTGGAGATAGGAGACCCACTGGACAGCTGTTAGGAGACAAATGGTGACCTCTCATCAAGGGCATCCAGCATGTTTTTTAACGTGCACAGGGTATGGCTCTCCCGCACATGTGACGACGGCTTTACCTCCCAATCAACGGACGGCAGCCTTTTCTAGCCCTTTTGTGTTCGGAGAGTAGATAAAAGTCCAGGTCACAACGGCTCACCCTTACTGACCGAGAGCAGGGTGGGGGTTTAACGGAGATAAGTCTCAACGTGGTGGGACTCGAACTTGGGAATTGCAGATTACGAGCCTCGCGTGCTACCGACTGAGCCAACCCTCGCCACAGCTCGCTACAATTATTATGAATATATGTATCTACAAAAACTACAAGACTTTTTTTTGAAAAAATGACAGTTTTTTTAACTTTTTGATTAGAGCACATTTTAACATGCGCACAATAAACAGAATATAGTTCCATTTCTTGTGCAAATCATCATTCCTTTGAAACCAATACTGATTATGCACCATTTACTGGATAATGCAGCACAGTTGATAATTTCTCCTACTGCTTTAACTATAAAAACACTCATTTTCAGTTTAATTTGTTTTACCTCGGAGAGTAGACAAAAGGCCAGGTCACAACGGCTCAGGGCGGGGGTGGCTCAGTCGGTAGCGCGCCAGGCTCGTAATCTGTAGTTCCCAAGTTAGATTCCCAGCTGGGTCAGCGTTGAGATTTATCTCCGCAAAATTCCCCGCCCTGCCCACGGTCAGTAGGGGACACCGATGGGCTTGGAAAGGCCGCCGTCCGTCGGATGGGACGTTAAGCCGTGGCTCCGTGTGCGGAGAGCCATAAACTGTGCACGTTAAAGAACACGCTGGATGGCCGTGACGGGAGGCTACTATCTGTCTCCCAACAGCTGTTCCATTGGGTCCCCTCCCCCAACCTTCTTTGAGCCTTCGGGGTCCATGTGACCTGGCCATTTAACCCATGGTGTGCAAAAAAGTGCCGCTCAGATTTAAAACAACCCAACCCTCCCCCAACCTTCTCTGAGCCTTCGGGGTCCATGTGACCTGGCCATTTAGCCCATGGTGTGCAAAAACGTGCCGCTCAGAGGTAAAACAACCTAACCCACAACGGCTCAGAGAAGGTTGGGAAGAAACGAGTCACTGGAACAGCTGTTAGGAGACAGATAGAAGCCTCCCATCAAGGCCATCCAGCGTGTTCTTTAACATGCACAGGATATGACTTTCCTGGAGATGATGCCACGATTTAACGTCCCAATCGGACTGAAAGCGCCTTTCCAACCTTTCCAAGCCAATCTGTGTGAGACCCGATTAACAATTTTTTGGCCCACCGAACATATCTTAAAGAGAGCAAATGAGTCATTTATCTGATCGACAAGGAACAAATTTGGTGCATGAGCACTTAACCTGAAACAAAAATGAAAATAAATTATGAGAGGGAGAAAAAGATTTTAGCCATTTACTAAATGTAATTTTTTTTATTATTACTTTAGTTCTTTTTTTTAAATGCATCTACAATTTTACCCAAAAATTGCATTGTTAAAACATATTAATTAAATTATAAGGAGTTTCAGATGTTTCAAAGCCGGTCTTATGTACTGTCGCGCAAATAAGACAATAATATTAGATATCTCGTAGAGAAAGAGACATTCATGCGGAAGAGAAGGGAGGGTTAAGATTTCATTACTTTCAAAATTTTCATTCTTTCATATGGGGCGGGGGTGGCTCAGTCGGTAGCGCGCCAGGCTCGTAATCTGTAGTTTCCAGGTTCGAGTCCCTGCGGGGTCAGCGTTGAGATTTATCTCCGCAAAATTCCCCGCCCTGCCCACGGTCAGTAGGAGACAGATGGGCTTGAAAAGGCCGCCGTCCGTCGGATGGGACGTTAAGCCGTGGCCCGTGTACGGGAGAGCCATACACTGTGCACGTTAAAGAACACACTGTATGTCCTTGACGGGAGGCTACCATTTGTCTCCCAACAGCTGTTCCAGTGGGTCCCCTCCCCCAACCTTTTCTGAGCCTTCGGGGTCCATGTGACCTGGCCATTTAGCCCATGGTGTGCAAAAAAGTGCCGCTCAGAGGTAAAACAACCCAACTTTCTAAAAAAAATTCTAAATATTTTCCCCCTTGAGTGTGGCCCTCGGTAATTATGTTAATCCTGTCCTGCATCCATGATGTCTTGCTCATCGATGGTGGAACGAAGGCTTGGTGAGATAACTGAAAGACAAATACGTTGAAATGAAGGGATAATTTGTAGCAGAAAAGTAAGGGAAGAAATGCAAACTAGAAAAGAATTCCCCTTCAATTAGAAAAGGAACAAGTTCGCCTATAAACCAAAACGATAATTTTTGCAAAAAAATATGTGATTTCTTTTTTTTACCGTTCCCCAAAACACGTGCCGAATTGCTGCACATCTCACTTAAACGTCATCCTCTGACGTCATTGCTCCATTCAGGACTCGCACGTTTAAACATTCTTTTCCCTTGACTACGACTTTTTTCTCCCCTTCATATGACTGTGAACAGCTGCTAGCTAACATAACTTCGCGAGAAAAAAAGCAGGGGGAAATATTTCAGCAAACCTCGACTTGAAGCGCCTTATTCTTCCTGGTAGTCCTTCTTTTCTACCAGCTGCAGGCTTGGCGTGTTTACGTCTACCATCCACTTGAGCTTGTCCGTTCGGTGAATGGACTGCGTTGGGAAACATGAACCATTCCCCCATTTTCGGACACTAATTCACAACACTGTTTCGACTTCACATTGCACGTAAAAAGCGGACGAAACCAAGGCTATTTTCGTGTCCTCTGGTAATTAAATTTGGAACTGCCCAAGATTACACCAACCTTCGTTTTTAGCAGCCACCGTGGTCTTTAAATATTCTTTAATTGCCTTTGGTAAACGTTAGCTTTTTTTTTTCTTCTAAATTTTTCTTTTTCCGTTGTTTTAATTTCCTTTAACTTTCGAAAGCTCTTAATGTTAAGTTTTCGTTCTCAAGTACATTTCGAGTTTTGGATGCTTATTGAGAATTTTTTTAATTGTGTTGACTTTAGAAAATGAAATGCTATACGCAATTTAGTAGAATGGAAACAAAATATTTCCACAGGCCTTAGCTATGGAACTTTTTTTCTAACGGTTGTTACAGACGTTGAAAGTAAATCGAACCTCAGGCAACCTTTTACCACAGGGCTGGTATTGGCTCAGTAGATAGCGCCTGGTTCGAATCACCACTGTGTCTGAGTTAATATTTTCTGAGCTAACCTTGCTTTGTCCTCGGTTGAAAGGAGACAGTGATCACTCCGTCAGATAAAGCTTTAATCCGTTGTTCTGTGTGGTGCAAGAGAGCCGTGCCTTTTGCATCTTAAATAATATGCTGAATGCCTTGACGGGAGGCTGTCATCTGTCACCCGAGAGCTGTCTGTTCAATCTCTTCCTTTACACAAATCTAATCTGGAATTTTTGTGACCTGGCCTTTTCTTATAATGCAGTGTATACAAAAAACAAAAGCGCCTCTTAGATGTTCGGTTGTTTTACCTCTGAGCGATACTTTTGTTTTGCATACAATGGACTAAATGGCATAGTCACGAGGGCTCAGAGAAGGTTGGGGGGGGGGGGTGTTTTTCCTCTGAGTGGCACTTTTTTGCACACCATGGGCTAAATGGCCAGGTCACAAGGACCCCAAAGGCTCAGGGAAGGTTTGGGGAGGGGACCCACTGGAACAGATGGTAGCCTCCCGTCAAGGTCATCCAGTGTGTTCTTGAACGTGCACAGGGTATGGCTCTCCCGCACACGGGGCCACGGCTTAACGTACCATCCGACGGACAGCGACCTTTCCAAGCCCATCGGTGTCCCCTACTGACCATGGGCAGGGGGGGAAGGGAGGGAGGGAGGGGACACACTGGACAGCTCTTAGGAGACAGATGGCAGTCTCCCATCTAGACCACCCAGCGTGTTCTGTAACGTGCACAGGGTATGTCTCTCCCATACACGGAGCCACGGTTTATCGTCCCACCGACGGACGGCATCCTTTCCGAGCCTATCGGCCTCTCAGATGTAAAACAATCCAATCTTTTAGCCTATCTGACGGATTCACAACTGATTTTCTTATTTTTATGAAGTTTTGAAACCATATTGTTCCCAATATCAAATAAACGGTTAATTTTATTAACCTATAATTACAGGTTTGTAGGTTCATAAAGCATTCAACCGTTTCCTTTGGGCCTCTTTAGCAATCCCTAATGCATTTCTTAATGCTTTTGACAGCTGGAACAATAATTAACCTGTTCCTTAGTAAAGACAGCTGGGTCAGCGTTGAGATTTATCTCCGCAGAATTCCCCGCCCTGCCCACGGTCAGTAGGGGACATCGATGGGCTTGAAAAGGCCGCCGTCCGTCGGAGGGACGTTAAGCTGTGGCTCCGTGTGCGGGAGAGACATACCCTGTGCACGTTAAAGAACACGCTGGATGACCTTGACGGGAGGCTACCATTTGTCTCCCAACAGCTGTTTCAGTGGGTCCCCTCCCCCAACCTTCTCTGAGCCTTCGGGGTTCATGTGACCGGCCATTTAGCCCATTGTGTGCAAAAAAGTGCCGCTCAGAGGTAAAACAACCCAACCCTTAGTAAAGATAGTGGAAGTAGGGATGAATCCGAGATCAAATTTTCAAGTCTTGGGGCAGAACCATTTCGATAACTAGTGAGCCTTGACATACCGTGAAACAAATGCAGAAATGCATTTCCTATACCATTTTTTAGTTTTTCGCATTATAGGCTGTTGCAAACTTTGAAATTATTATAATTATTTAATTTTAAACTGAAAGCTTAATGTTATTTAGATCGGAAACTTCATTATATCTGAAAATGAATCTTACATATTCGCTAGAAGTCATGTTATTCTTCTAGTTGCTTTCTGTTGTCGCTCTGCTGAGGTTTTGTCTCCCTTGGATTTTTTTTCCCAGCTGTACATATCCTGACAGACTCCTGTCAGATCTCCATGGCATGTGGGTTGCCTGGGGAGAAATTTATTTTTATTTTATCAATCGACGAGCTTACGTTTAGAAACAGCTGGTGTTGAATTACTCCTGAAGCCAGCAGAGTTGATGCTTTTGGTGATCAGGAGCAAATATTTATTCTAGGTCATTTTGTAGCATTTAGCATTATTTTTACAGTTCGTTCAACTTTTAGTCAGTGTTGAATTTATTTTCAGCATTTTGCAATTGTGAAACCCTTGCCAAAGGTTCTGAATCTGTCTATCCCTTGCCAAGGGTTTTTGAATCTGTGTACCTCTTGCCAAAGTTTCTGAATCTGTCTATCCCTTGCCAAGGGTTTTGAATCTGTGTACCTCTTGCCAAGGGTTCTGAATCTGTACCTCTTGCCAAAGTTTCTGAATCTATTTACTCCTTTCCAAGGGTTTTGAATCTGTGTACCTCTTGCCAAGGGTTTTGAATCTGTGTACCTCTTGCCAAGGGTTCTGAATCTGTGTACCTCTTGCCAAGGATTCTGAATCTATTCACCCCTTTCCAAGGGTTTTGAATCTGTGTACCTCTTGCCAAGGGTTCTGAATCTGTGTACCTCTTGCCAAGGATTCTGAATATATTCACCCCCTTTCCAAGGGGTTTGAATCTGTGTACCTCTTGCCAAGGGTTCTGAATCTGTGTACCTCTTGCCAAGGATTCTGAATCTATTTACCCCTTTCCAAGGGTTTTGAATCTGTGTACCTCTTGCCAAGGGTTTTGAATCTGTGTACCTCTTGCCAAGGGTTCTGAATCTGTGTACCTCTTGCCAAGGGTTCTGAATCTGTGTACCTCTTGCCAAGGATTCTGAATCTGTGTACCTCTTGCCAAGGATTCTGAATCTATTCACCCCTTTCCAAGGGTTTTGAATCTGTGTACCTCTTGCCAAGGGTTTTGAATCTGTGTACCTCTTGCCAAGGGTTCTGAATCTATTCCCCCCGTTTCCAAGGGGTTTGAATCTGTGTACCTCTTGCCAAGGGTTCTGAATCTGTGTACCTCTTGCCAAGGATTCTGAATCTATTTACCCCTTTCCAAGGGGTTTGAATCTGTACCTCTTGCCAAGGGTTCTGAATCTGTGTACCTCTTGCCAAGGATTCTGAATCTATTTACCCCTTTCCAAGGGTTTTGAATCCGTGTACTCTTTTTCCAAAGGTTTTGAAACTCATTTCTTGTTATGAGAGATTTGCAATTCCACGTATTGCCTTACCTAAGGTTGTGTAATCTTGGCTACGCCTTTTGACGTTCTGCTACACTTTTCCAACGATTTTTACAATTTCGTGTACACCTTATCAAGTATTTGATAACTGAAAAGCATAACAGATGCAAACATAGTAATTCGTAACGTCATTTCAGATTTTAATTAAATAGAAATCGTGTTCAAACTTCTGTAGTCCTAGAAGAAGATCACAAGTTAGTTCAATTCATAAATCAAATATTCGTTTTAAAAGGAAGGTGCAAACTGCTAAGTTTTTACGTCCCGGGGTCCGAGTCGTTAACATACTTGGCTACTGAGCAAGGTGATCCGAATTCGAGCCCTGGATAAGGAATGGATGTTTCTTGTGCTGTCCTTCTGAGGTCTCACCTTCACAGATCTTTAAGGCGTGTTATACTAACAGACTCCTTCCAAGCTTCTGGTGCAAGCAGCTACTTGAGGGGTAATTGGATAATTTCTTTTATCAAGTTTATACTGTCAGGGCATAAAACGTATTGTTGGTGCACATTTTCATTATGAAGGCATTCTTTTCATTTTTTCATTCTTAATTTGTAACCTAATGCATGTTATGTTTTGAAACGCGTATATTTGAAATCCTTGTTATTGCAAGACGTTCCCCAAATAGGTGGGGGGGGGGGGGGGGGGGGCTCAGTCGATAGCGCGCCAGGTTCGTAATCTGTAGTTCCCAGGTTCGAGTCCCAGCTGGGTCAGCGTTGAGATTTATCTCCACAAAATTCCCTGCCCACGGTCAGTAGGGGACACCGATGGGCTTGGAAAGGCCGCTGTCCGTCGGAT
Source organism: Ryuthela nishihirai (assembly GCA_038380435.1). NCBI lineage: Eukaryota > Metazoa > Arthropoda > Arachnida > Araneae > Heptathelidae > Ryuthela > Ryuthela nishihirai. The sequence continues at coordinate 49,937,573 of JAWZYU010000015.1, forward strand.
GGGACGTTAAGCCGTGGCCCCGTGTGTGGGAGAGCCATACCCTGTGCACGTTAAAGAACACGCTGGATGGCCTTGACGGGAGGCTACCATCTATCTCCCAACAGCTGTTCCAGTGGGTCCCATCCCCCAACCTTCTCTGAGCCTTCGGGGTCCATGTGACCTGGCCATTTAGCCCATGGTTGGCAAAAAAGTGCCGCTCACAGGTAAAACAACCCAACCCAAAATATCTTAGCACCTCATCCAATTTTAGTGAAATCACGCACAGGCATGTAACTAAAGAAACTGCATAATCTGGTTGGACCTCTGTAGCCCATGGCTGCTTGAGGATGTAACTAAAAGGATAACGGCCAGGCACAAATATTTGTTCCTAGATTCTTAGCATGAGCATTTTGTTTCTTTCACGGAGCAAAATGCCAAAAAAAAGAGAGCAGTGCCTTAAAAAACTCGCTGATGATTATCTGTTAGCGGGTGGAGTTGAAATACTTCCCACAGTAATTCTCCCCATTATCCAGTTGTCTATTGATGCTCCTGCCCATCTATGGACAGAGATACTTGTTTCATACCGCAGCCTCCGGCCCTCTTTATCACCAGCTACGCCTCATCCGTCTTTAGCTTGACATCAGAGGAAGCTGTTCTTAGAAACTGGTCATCCAGCCGGAGTACTCTCTTCGGGCAGGAAAAGATCCACAATCAGCTCTCGGAGTTCATCATTTAGAAGTGTTGCTAGTTGAATGGACCTGTACATCATCCTTTCTTTCTCTGTTATCATTTAACGCTGTTTAAGTCTGGACATCCAGCAGCCTTCGTTATGATCTACGTCCATTGTGTAGGTGACGGGAATGACTGCGTGAAATGCTCAATGGCTTAATTGGAGACTATTTAAAACCAGTGGTCGTGTGCTTCGTGGGCGCCAAAGCACGGGAATGCTTAAAATATCGTTAAGGTTAAAAATGCGATGTTTGACTTGCTTGATGAGGATTTGAATCGAATGTGAAGCGAACTGTTTCTTTTATGTAAAAAAAAATAAATACCCCCTCAAGCAGCTGCTTGCCACAGAGGTTTGACAGGAGCCTGTCTGTTTATATGTCAGAGTAGAAGGTCTGAGAGGATGGCAGGACCTCAGCAGAAAAACGACACATACATTCATGCCCTACCCGGGGTTCGAACTCAGGTCCCTTAGATCATAGCCAAGCGCGCTAACCACTCGGCCATGTTTACTTCAGTCGAATCGAAATGTCGATATTGTATCCCTTTGCCACGTCCATATAAGGCGGACGGGGTTTGTCTCAGCCGGTAGCGCGCCAGGCTCGTAATCTGCAGTTTCAAAATTCGGGCCCTACCATAAGAATTGATCCCCGTTAAACTTCCACCCTGTTCTCTACCAGAAAGAGGACACCATCGGGATCGGAAAGGTCGCCGTCCGCCGGATGTGACCACTCTCGGATCTAGGAGGGAAAAAAGTGGGTGGCAAGAAACTCAATCGAGGTGGAGGGAAAAAGGGGAGGCCAAAAACTTTTTCCCTATATTTTAGAGTTCTTTAAATGACGCCTCAGCCGTCCCGTGGCCGAGTGGTTAGCGCGCTTGGCTACTGATCTACGGGACCTGGGTTAGAGCCCCGGGTAAAGCATGGATGTTCGTGTTGTTTTCTGCTGAGGACCTGCCATCCTCTCAGATCTTCTACTGTGGCATATAAACTGACAGGCTCCTGTCAGACCTCTGTGGCAAGCAGCTGCTTGAGGGGGTATTTATTTATTTATTTATTTATTTAAATGATGCCTTCATAAATTTCATATATGCATAAGTTGTACAATTTTCTGCCACTATTAAATATAGTAATATTTTCAGGGGGAGGGGAGGCATGCCCTCCTTGCCCACCTCCCCCCCCACCTAATCCTGCCTGGTTGGGACATAAAGCCGTATCTCATGTGCGGGGAGAGCTATACCTTGTGCACGTTAAGGAACACGCTGGATGGCCTTGACGGGAGGCTACGACCTGTTGACCGACAGCTATCCCGTGGGTCCCCTACCCCAACCTTCTCTGAGCCTTCGGGGTCTTTGTGATCTGGCCATTTAGCCCTTTGTTTACAAAAAAATAAAGTGCCACTCACAGGATAAAAACAACCCAAACGTTCATCCCAGAGGTTCAAAATAGAGTGCTGCTGTGCTTCCGAAAACAGAACCAGGAACTTTGAAAGAAGGAAGGAACTAGTCTCCTGTTTCAGCAATTGATTCGCGATAACAATAAATATCCCTTACGGGAAATTTCACCGGATTTTCCCATTGAGTAATATTTGACAGTAGTCCTTGATGTAATGAATTGATGTTAAACAGGCTTAATCTCTCTGTTGAAGGATAAAGAGGGTCTAGTTTCAAAATTAGTAGAATAATTGACAAAAGTGATGAAAGGGCACACTTCAGTTTGTGAAGGAAATATGTTTTGCAATTACTAACATTCTGCCCTTATGCTGCTTTTCACACAAATGAGGTCGGGTTGTTTTACCTCTGAGTGGCACTTTTTTGCACACCATGGGCTAAATGGTCAGGTCACATGGACCCCGAAGGCTCAGAGAAGGTTGGGGGAGGGGACCCACTGGAACAGCTGTTGGGAAGAGAGATGGTAGCGTCCCGTCAAGGCCATCCAGCGTGTTCTTTAACGTGCACAGGGTATGGCTCTCCCGCACACGGGGCCGCGGCTTAACCTCCCATCTGACGGCTTAACTGCTTGTCATTAATGGTTCCGTTTGTTGCTTTGTGAGTGTCGAAAATCGAACGTATTATAATGATTTTAATGCTGATCATCCAACATGTTTCAAACACGAACAACTTGTCAGAGTTATTGTTACCTCTGAACGTCACTTTTTTTTTGCACACAAATGGGCTAAATTGTTAGGTTACAAGGACCCCGAGGGATCAGAGAAGGTTGGGTTATTTTGCCTCTGAGCGACACATTTTTGCACCCATGGACCCAGAGGGATCAGAGAAGATTGGGGGAAGGGAACCCACTGAACAGCTGTTGGAGACAACAGATGGAAGCTTCCGTCAAGGCCATGCAGTTTATCCATTAATGTGCACAGTGTATGGCTCTCTTACACACGGGGCCACGGCTTAACGTCTTATTCGATGGATGGCGATCTTTCCATGACCATTGGTGTCCCCTTTCTCATTGAGGGAAGTGGTGAGGGTTCCCGGAGCTAAATCCCAATGCTGGCACAGGTGGAACTCGAACCTGGGAGGGGCGGGGGTGGCTCAGTCGGTAGCGCGCCAAGCTCGTAATCTGTAGTTCCCAGGTTCGAGTCCCACCTGGGTCAGCGTTGAGATTTATCTCCGCAAAATTCTCCGCCCTGCCCACGGTCAGTAGGGGACACCGATGGGCTTGGAAAGGCCGCCGTCCGTCGGATGGGACGTTAAGCCGTGGCCCCGTGTGCGGGAGAGCCATACCCTGTGCACGTTAAAGAACACGTTGGATGGCCTTGACGGAAGGCTACCATTTGTCTCCCAACAGCTGTTCCAGTGGGTCCCCCTCACCCAACCTTCTCTGAGCCTTCGGGGTCCATGTGACCTGGCCATTTAGCCCATGGTGTGCAAAAAAGTGCCGCTCAGAGGTAAAACAACCCAACCGAACCTGGAAACTGCAGATTACGAGCATGACGCTACCGAGTGAGCCAATCCCACCCTCACTTGTCAGTGTTAATGTAATAATATTAGTTACATACTGTATTTTGCACCGTAATGCAATGTATTAAATTAAAAAAAAAACATCACTAGTGTAAATGATTTAAATGCTAATAAGGAAATAAATAGTACACACTAAAATGAATAAATACGCCCTCAAGCAGCTGCTTGCCACAGAAGGCTGACAGGAGCCTCTCAGTTTGTACACGCCGTAGAGAAGATCGGTGAAGAAGGAGAGATCTCAGCAGAAAGACAACAACAAACATCCATGCCTTATCTGGACTCGAACCCAGGTCCCTTTGGTCAGTAGACCAGAGCGCTAATAACAGTGATTTTTATCTCGGGAATTCTTTATAAACAACTACTACAGTTTTCGTGGCTTTGAAAAATCCCGATTTTTAAATAAATTTCCACGATCTCAGCTGGTACTTCGTTAAATTCACCCGATTGTTCTATTTGTTGCGATGTTATGCAACCACGGCAATTCCCGGTTCCGTCTCACGACACTACCAAGTTATGAAAGCAATGACTATCTAGAGCCGGGGGCAAGAATGCGCCATATAGACGCACCTCAACCCCGACCTCACATGGCAGCAGTCCTATAAAAGGAAAACTAACCATCGGAAGAAACCTAACTTTAATCTGTTTCCCGGTTAGCCATGAACAAGGATATGTAAATCCAGGTTCGCTCGGCACCCGGGGTGGAGACTCTTAGTAAGGCCCAGACTTTTGAAGGGGCTCGAGCCTACTGGGGCGCACCCCTTTTCAGCTGAGCCCTTGAACTTGCTCACACAGAGCCTTGAGGTTGAGGTCTAAGACGCCGTCACCATCCAACCGGCGCGAGAAACCGGTCGGCGGCATCCTCGACCTCGGTTGGTCTTGGCCATGTCCAACCGGGGACCCAATCCGGCCGGCACAGCCTTCGACCGGGTTGCTGGGCCCGAAGCCCCCCCCACCACGCCAAGGTGTCGTTAGATTTCGATATTAAAATGTATCAAAATATATACTACAAAAAAATGGGACGGGGATGGCTCAATCGGTAGCGCTCCAGGCTCGTAATCTGCAGTTCCCAGATTCGAGTACCAGCTGGGTCATCGTTCAGATTTATCTCCGCAAAACTCCCCGCCCTGCCCACGGTCAGTAGGAGACACCGATGAGCTTGGAAAGGCCGCCGTCCGTCGGATGGGACGTTAAGCCGTGACCCCGTATGCGGGAGAGCCATACCCTCTGCACATTAAAGAACACACTGGGTGGCCTTGACGGGAGGCTACCATCTGTCTCCTAACAGCTGTTCCAGTGGGTCCCCTCCCCTAACCTTCTCTGAGCCTTCGAGGTCCTTGTGACCTGGCCATTTAGCCCATTGTGTGCAAAAAAGTACCGCTCAGAGGTAAAGCAACCCAACCCAACTACAAAAATTATTAAACAACAGAGTAACTTTATTCTTTCACTAATTTGTTTTAAAATCGCGGAAACTATTAACACCTATGTTTTTCTATCAGAATATTTGAACCTGGTTTTCTTTCGGGATCGGGGGATTTGGTTGTGTCAATTGCGCGTCACTCTCATCATCTGTTACTCTCAGGTTCGATCCCCCACCGTGCTTACATTGAGGTTTTCTCTACACAGCTCTGTTCTCCGTGAGGAAAGGAACGCTGATGGGCTTCAAAAGACTGCCATCCGTCGGATGGGACTTTAAGCCGTGGCCTCATGTGCGGGAGAGCCGTATCCTGTGAAAGAACACACTGGATGGCCTTGATGGGAGGCTTTCAATCTGTCTCTTAACAGCTGGCCAGTGGATTACTTTTCCCTAACCAGTTCTGAGTTGGAGTCCTTGTAACCTGACCACTTACCAGGGTGGGGTATGACTCAGTCGGTAGAACACCAGACTAGTAATCTGCAGTTCCCAGGTTCGAGTCCAGGTTGAGATTTGTCTCTGCAAAACTCTCTGCCCTTGATCAGTAAGGAACACCAATGGGCTTCGAAAGGTCGCCGTCCATCGGATGGGGCGTTAAGACATTGCCCCATGTGTGGGAGAGCCATACCTCATGCGCTTTAAAGAACACGCAGGGTGACCTTCAGGACGCTTCCTAACTAACAGCTGTCCAGTGGGTCCCTGACTCCAACCATCTTTGGGCTATCAGACTCCTTGTGAGCCCTGGGGGCGGGGGTGGCTCAGTCGGCAGCGCGCCAGGCTCGTAATCTGTAGTTCCCAGGTTCGAGTCCCAGCTGGGTCAGCGTTGAGATTTATCTCCGCAAAATTTCCCCGCCCTGCCCACGATCAGTAGGGGACACCGATGGGCTTGGAAAGGCCGCCGTGCGTCGGATGGGACGTTAAGCCGTGGCCCCGTGTGCGGGAGAGCCATACCCTGTGCACGTTAAAGAACACGCTGGATGACCTTGACGGGAGGCTACCATCTGTCTCCCAACAGCTGTTCCAGTGGGTCCCCTCCCCCAACCTTCTCTGAGCCTTCGGGGTCCATGTGACCTGGCCATTTAGCCCATGGTGTGCAAAAAAGTGCCGCTCAGAGGTGAAACAATCCAATCCAATCCTTGTGAGCCCACTGTATGCAAAAAAAAGTGCCTCTCAGAAGTAAAACAACCCAATCCCAATTAACATTAAGAAATTGAATAAACCAAGAATAATTAGCTGGACGAAGTGATGAAATAGCTGAAAAAAATTTAGCTTTGAATACTATTTCACGAGTCCCATGTCTACAGGACATCTCCCGTGATACTTTACTGCTGATAAAAAAAAAATTGAGTGTCTCTGTGAGTGGGACTCGAACCCACATCTCCTGAATGCATGCCAGATGTTCTGACCACTAAACTATCATCGGCTAGTTCTTATTTCAGCTAATTGTGTGTAGTCTTCGGCACAATTAGCTGAAGAGATAGTTTAGTGGTTAGAATACCTGGCATATAGTCAGGTGACGTGGGTTCAAGTCCCACTCACAGCAGAACTCATTTTTTTTATCACCTAACTAGTGAGTCCCCATATTTACGGGGCGGGGGTGGCTCAGTCGGTAGCGCTCCAGGCTCGTAATCTGTAGTTCCCAGGTTCGAGTCTCAGCTGGGTCAGCGTTGAGATTTATCTCCGCAAAAATTCCCCGGCCTGCCCACGGTCAGTAGGGGACACCGATGGGCTTGGAAAGGCCGCCGTCCGTCGGATGGGACGTTAAGCCGTGGCCCCGTGTACGGAAGGGCCATACCCTATGCACGTTAAAGAACACGCTGGATGGCCTTGACGGGAGGCTACCATCTGTCTCCCAACAGCTGTTCCAGTGGGTCCCCTCCCCCAACTTTCTCTGAGCCTTCGGGGTCCATGTGACCTGGCCATTTAGCCCATGGTGTGCAAAAAAGTGCCGCTCAGAGGTAAAACAACCCAAACCCAATCCCATATTTACAGGATATTTCCTGTGTTACTCCGCTATTGATTAAATAATTTTTTTTGCATTCACTGATTTTTCTTGTGGGATTTATCAACATTTTTAGATATTTTTCCTTTATTTCCCTACTTTTTTTCTTCTGAAGAATCTTTAAAAATCTATTAGTTCTAGTACAGCAGTTCACTAAGCTACAGTTTTCTTTCACGAAAGTCACAAGCTAATACAGTAGGTGAGTCATAAGGGTGTGTTGCACGTGGTCAGTGGGAGTAAGATTACGTAAATTAAGCATCAGCAGTTGTAGTTTTTCAAGATTCACTGTCGTGTAGAGGCGCATTTCTGGCGAAAAATGTGACGCAGTTGTTATGAAAGACTAGGCACCATTACAATTGCTTTTTCTGTGTGGATAAACTTCTCAATTGCTCCCATCCTCTTTACATGTGAGGAAGTTCTTTTAACTTGACCATACACACTTAATGGCTAGGGAGACAGTGTTGGCTCAGTCGGTAGTGTACCAGACTTATCATCTAATGTTTTCAGGTTGGAGTCCCCAATTCAGTCAAGCTCGTAATCTGCATTTTCCAGGTTCGAGTCCCAACTGGGTCAGCGTTGAGATTTATCTCCGAAAACTCCCGCCGTTCCGTCTGTCAGTAGAGGACACGAATGGGCTTGGAAAGGGCGCCGTCCGTCGAATGGGAAGTTAAGCCGTGGCCCTGTATGCGGGAGAGCCATATCCTGTGCATGTTAAAGAAGACACTGGATGTCCTTTACAAATACTTCTATTTCCTAATAGTTGTCCAATGAGTCTCCATGCCCCCCTGCCCACGGTCAATAGGGGACATCAATGGGCATGGAAATGCCGCAGTCCGTTGGATGGGACGTTAAGCCGTGGCCCCGTATGTTGGAGAGAGCCATACCCTGTGCACGTTAAAGAACACGTTGGATGGCCTTGACAGGAGGCTACTATCTGTCTCCAAACAGCTGTTCCAGCGGGTCCCCTACCTCAACCTTCTCTGAGCCTTCGGGTCCTTGTGACCTGGTCATTTAGCCCGTTGTGGGTAAAAAATGCCGCTCAGTGGTAAAACAGCCCAACCTTCTTTTGCTAAAGAACAGAACTCGGAATGGCTTGATAATATAAAGGTTGAGTTGTTTTACCTCTGAACGATACTTTTTTTTGTACCGCTCAGACAAGACCTTGGAGTCTATGTGACCTGGCAGTTTAGCTTACTATTGTGCCACATAATGTGCTAAACGGCCAGGTCACAAGGACCTCATGGCGCAGAGAAGATTGGGGAGACCCAATGGACAGACGTTACGAGACAGACAGACAAGCCTCCCGTCAAGTCCATCCAGCGTGTTCTCTAACGTGCACAGAATATGGCTCTCCCGCACACGAAACTACGACGTAACGCCTCATCTGGCGGACGTCGGCCTTTCAAAGCTTATCAGTGTCCCCTACTGACCGAGGACAGGATTGGGGCTTTTCGGAGATAAATCTCAACGCTGGCCTCATCTGGCGGACATCGGCCTTTCAAAGCTCATCAGTGTCCCCTACTGCCCCTACTGACCGAGGACAGGATTGGGGCTTTTCGGAGATAAATCTCAACGCTGGCCTCATCTGGCGGACATCGGCCTTTCAAAGCTCATCAGTGTCCCCTACTGACCGAGGACAGAATTGGGGCGTTTCGGAGATAAATGTCAACACTGGCCTCATCTGGCGGACATCGGCCTTTCAAAGCTCATCAGTGTCCCCTACTGCCCCTACTGACCGAGGACAGGATTGGGGCTTTTCGGAGATAAATCTCAACGCTGGCCTCATCTGGTGGACATCGGCCTTTCAAAGCTCATCAGTGTCCCCTACTGCCCCTACTGACCGAGGACAGGATTGGGGCTTTTCGGAGATAAATCTCAACGCTGGCCTCATCTGGCAGACATCGGCCTTTCAAAGCTCATCAGTGTCCCCTACTGCCCCTACTGACCGAGGACAGGATTGGGGCTTTTCGGAGATAAATCTCAACGCTGGCCTCATCTGGTGGACATCGGCCTTTCAAAGCTCATCAGTGTCCCCTACTGCCCCTACTGACCGAGGACAGGATTGGGGCTTTTCGGAGATAAATCTCAAAGCTGGCCTCATCTGGCGGACATCGGCCTTTCAAAGCTCATCAGTGTCCCCTACTGCCCCTACTGACCGAGGACAGGATTGGGGCTTTTCGGAGATAAATCTCAACTCCGGCCAAGGCGGGACTCGAACCTGGCGCGCTACCGACTGAGCCACCCCCTTCCTTAACATAAGGGTTAAGAGTTCGTGGCCGAGTGGTTAGCATGCTAGGTTACTGACTTAATGGAGCTGGTTTCCAGTCTCGGGTAAGGCATGGATGTTTGTGTTGTTTTTCTGTTGCGGTCCTGTCATCCTCACAGACCTCCTGTTAGACCTCTGTGGCAAACAACTGCTTGAGGGGGTATTTATTTTATTTAATAACTAATTAGTAAATAAGCATAAGCGTAATCAACCCAACTTATTCCCATTTAATCTAATTATCTTGTGTTTTACAATTTAGACATTAAGCCTTAGTTGTATTAAGAACTTGCCATACGGAATCGATGAAAAACAAGTAGTTTCCTTTCTGTTAGTACTCATCGTAATTCCTAGTGATGTGGGCGAATCTCTCCCCCATCATGCTCTGTTAATGCAGGGAGCGACATACATTCCCCAGACGTGACCCATATCTTGGGTAGCTGGGGTCATTATCAACCGACTTACGCCATGAATAGTATAATTGACGAAAAGTCTGTCTGTCGGAGTCTTGGTATGCAGTCAGTCGTCAAAGGGCAAATGCTGTCTTGGGGCGGATTTCAACTGGCAAAGAACTCTCCATTTCCTGTGGAAGTGTTATCTGAGTAAGCAGAATGAATGGCAGTCCTTCGTATGTGGCTTTTTTTTTTTTGGTTGACAAATCGGAGAAAAATGCTGTACCATTTATCCCTGGTAACTTATTCTTTTTTAGCTTGTTAATTAGTAAAGTGTCACATAATATCAGTAAGAAGATTTTTTTTTGTTTTTTAATTGCAACTTAACGATTCATAATTTCTAATCATTAATTTAGTACGAGAAATGCATTTTTGAAGAAAAATGTTTAAACTCAGAATTCGCATAAGCCTTAATGCATAGTTAATGACATTACCAAGTGAGACAATTTTTTTTTTATTTGGGTGTTTTTGTGGGTTAGAGGTGATCAAATCACACAACTACATTGTGGGGGAAGTTGGCTCAGTCGGTAGCGTGAAAGGCTTGTAATCTACAGTTCCCAGGATCGAGTCCTAACGTGGCTTCGGTGAGAAAGAGGGCACTGATGGGTTTGGAAAGGCCGTCCGTCGGATGTGACGTTAAACCCCGGCCTCCTGCAGGAGTCATACCCTGTGCACGCACACTAAAAGGCATGCTGTATGGTCTTAACTGAAGACTTCCATCTGTCTTACAGTAGATTGTGTGCAGCTGTTCAGTGGTCCCCTTCCCCGATTCTCAATCTTTCCAAATCTCTGAGTTTTTTGGGGTCTTTGCGACCTGACACTTAGCCCATTGTGTGCAAAAAAAGTGCCCCTCAGCCACTTAAAATAACAGAACTACATATAGTATGATTTACGTATTTCACCAGTTGGTTTTTCGTATTTTATACAATCTTCATAAAAAAATATTCCCTCAAGCAGAAGCTTGCCACAGAAGGCTGACAGGAGCCCGTCAGTGTATACGCCACAGTAGAAGGGTATACACACATCCAGATAAACAACATAGACACATCCATACCTTACTTGGGACTCGAACCCAGATCCCTTTGATCAGTAGACAAGCACGCGAATCATTCGGCCACGGGACGGCTCAGGTCACAAAAAAAATAGTTTCTAGGCGCCAGATGTGCCCTTGGATAGGTAATTTAAAAGAAAAATGTGTATCTTAAAATAATTATAATTATTTGAAAATGAAATAAAAATATTTTTTGAAACTAAATTTTAGAATAAGTCTTAATAATAATAAATAAATACCCCCTCAAGCAGCTGCTTGCCACAGAGGTCTGACAGGAGTCTGTCAGTTTATATGCCACAGTAGGAGATCTGAGAGGATGGCCTCAGCAGAAAAACGACACACACATCCATAGCCTAAATCCGGGGCTCGAACCCAGGTCCCTTAGATCAGTAGCCAAGCGTGCTAACCACTCGGCCACGGGACGGCTTAAAAAATAATAATAAATACCCCCTCAAGCAGCTGCTTGCCACAGAGGTCTGACAGGAGCCTGCCAGTTTATTTGCCATAGTAGAAGGTCTGAGAGGATGGCAGGACCTCAGGAGAAAAACGACACATACATCCATGCCTTATCCGGGGCTCGAACCCAGGTCCCGTAGATCAGTAGCCAAGGGAGTCTTAGGAACTGAGAACTCTTAAATGACATTAAAATCGATGCATTAATATGTGAGAGGAAAGCTGGAAAAAATAATTCAAGGGCGAATAGTGCTCATTAATTGTAATTATTAAACATTAATTAAAAAATTTAAATTGTAATAAATGGGTGATTTTTTTTGTTTTTCAATTAATTTGTTTTATAATTTTGAGGAATTAGAAATAAATTTAAATATTGACTTGGCATCTGTCTGTCCGAGTCCACTCACCCTCGAGTCTTTCAATGTATAAGAATTGAAGTTGAAGAACAGTGGAACATTTGGTGTTGTCAAATCACCTTGACAAATAATCGCGAATTCCGAATTGGTGAGACAATATTAAACTAAGAAAACTGAAAATTGAACCACGATTGTGAATACACAGAATTTGATTTTTGTAGATGAAATAGTTTCATTCTGTCACGTCAAATATAATTCGCTAGCGAGTTTTTTTTTTTCCCCTTTGAATAAAAATTATTCCAACTTCTTAAATAACTGCGTAATTTAACTCACTTTTTTACAGACTTCGGGAGTAGAATGTCGAGCAAGTGACACATTTACGACAGGAACTTTTAAAATGTGTTAATATTTCTAAACTTAGGAATGGCAATGAATCAATTGAGAAAAGGATATTCGCTATGGCAAGTAATTGCTTGATGGGTATTTTTTATTTTAGCTCAGAAGAAGTGTAATTAGATGTGTAAGCTTAGTTACGCAGTCACTTCCTAATTTTACAGAATTTTTGTGGCCTTTAGGAAATGTGTGAACATTTAAAAATCGAAGCAAAAAACACATTGTTACCGCAAGAGTAACAAGAAAAAACGATTGCCGGGTTAGATATCTAAACATAATTGTTTCTATTTTTTTATCTTATGGCACCCGAATAGGCCCTAAATTCAGAAAGTGATACAGCAAAATGGTTTCTTTTAAAACGTAAATGAATAGCTTAGATAATGAGTTTATAAGAAAATAAAAGGAGACTAAAAGCATTCCATTGGCAAATAAGATCTTGCCATCTAAGTCAGTGTTTTTCAATTTGATTTAGCCGCAGAGCCAAAGCTACCTTGATAAAAAAAATTTAAGTCATTTAATTTCTCTAAAATTTTACTAAAATCTATTTTTAAGCTATGTGAAATAAATAATTTATTGATTATGACTATATTAAAATATTTATGAATATTTTAAAATTGATTACAAGATTAAAAAAATAATTAAGATCTACCAGTTGAAATTTAAGGAAAAAAAAATAATACCGCTGTGTATATATATATTTAAAAATTAATTATTCTGTTACTCCACTGTCCAGGGTTGGTATGATACAGTTGACTTTCACGGAATCTTTAATTAAAAAACTAGAACACAAATAAATAAGGATAATGGTAATAAATGTTAAACGAGGTTATTTAATGCACACATTTAGAAAAAAAAAAAACTACAGTTCATGTATATATGAAAAAAGAAAATTCTAAAGCATTTTATTTTATATTGTAGTGGAATTATTTTTCCCGAACTTTTATTTTTCACTTTGCAGAACCCCTTTGGGTTCTACTGAACCTCATTCAGGAAACAGGATCTAACCATATCGACAGTTCTAAGTTGTAATCCCAATTTTTTTTAAAAATACAGTTTTATCTTAAGGGGATGCTAAAAGGGGAAATTTTTTTTATGAAGCTTTCATTTAGAGACACGAGTACTATTTTCAAGTTTCACAGAAGTACAAAATGTATTTTACCCTCGGCGGGACTCGAACCCGCAATCCCCGGTTTAGGAGACCGATGCCTTATCCATTAGGCCACGAGGGCTTCTGTGCCAAACTTGACCAAATTAGTAGTAGGTTTGACCTAGGCTTAAAAACTGGTTTTAGCTGTAGACAAAATGCTTGTTGCAGTAATTTATTATATGGTAATGTTCTGTTTCAGTGATTTATTTGTAACTTCACTAATAAGCTGGTATTATTTTCCCTCTCTTTACATACAGGTAACAAGTCCATAATGGCTCCACCAGACTTGACCATTTTGTTCAACGCCGAAGCATTAGAATGGGATAATTATCTTTCTCACTATTTCGAAAATCCGACGGATCTCATATCTACGACTGTCGAGCACGAACTGATAGAAGAGATATCGTTCCCGATTCCGTTATCTCGGACTCAGAACTTCTCTGACGCCAGAGCCGTCCTTGTGATATTGTCTCCAGCTTTCTTGGATTTTCTGGATTCCCATGCCGAAGAAGGATACCAAATCGGCAAGTTACTGAAGCCTAGTAGGACAGTGGCCATGCTTTGTGGAGTTCAGGAGAATGAAGTCACATCATCACACAAAGCGGCACTCGCCTCTTATGACGACTGGCCCCATCTGGTGGCGCTTGATAAAGATGTGAATATGGTACGTAATGTGGTGGATGCGATTCGGGATCTTTTAGTAAGGTCCAGAGAAAATGAAAGAATGCACAAAGCCCAATTCAAACTGGTTCCTCGTAAAGTAAATGAGGTAAGATAAAAATTATTACTAAGTATTCGAGATTAATGTTTATTTTAATTGACTAACCTGAGCAGTTTTGTATCGAATAAATATTAAGGTAAAAGAGAATACACAGTAAGCTTTACAAGTGAAAATATTTTTTCCCGTATTCATTCCGTATGAAAATTTTTATAGCAAACACATTGTGCGTTATAATGACGTAGCTGAGTGGTTAGCGTGCCTGGCTACCGTTAAAGTTCTAGCCCTAGGTAAGGCATGGCTGTTTGTGTTTCTGCTGAGGTCCCGCCGCCTCACAGACCTTCTTCTACGGCGTATTAAACTGTCAGGCTCCTTGTTAGACCTCTGTGGCAAGCAGCTGCCTGAGGGTTATTTATTATTTTATTTATTCATAATGCCGAAATGAAATCCATCAGTAACCTTTATATCACTAATAACAAAATGGATTTGTTGGGTTGTCCTCTGAGCGACACTTTTTTTCACACCATGGGCTAAATGGCCAGATCAGAAAGACCCCGAAGGCGCAGAGAAGGTTGGGGGAGGGGACCCACTGGAACAGCTATTCGGAGACAGATGGTAGCCTCCCGTCAACGTAAAGGCCATTCAGTGTGTTCTTTAACGTGCACAGGGTTTGGCTCTCCCCGCACATGGGGCCACGGCTTAACGTCCTATCCGACGGACGGCGGCTAGCAAAATGGACGATTTCACAAAGAAGTCCTGTTTTGTCAGTAAAATGAAGCTGTTTTTGTTTGGAAACATTCAGATCATCGAAACAAACGGTAAATAAATATATATAAAGGAAATTCTTGATATGCAATATGCAGAAAAAATGACTTTACAAGTTTAGAGGCCCAGTGTAAGTTTTTTTTATGTTCAAATATTTTGTTACTACTTTGGAAGGACTTGTTACTACTTTTTCCTCCCCCCACACATAGTCAGTTCATGCTCTAATTATACAGTAGTACATTTACCATAAAAGTAATATAACAACAAAGTTAATAATATATTCAAGAGAAAAAAAAAGTTACATATATACGAGAGTAAAGAAATCAGAAATATTGGTTTGTTAAAAAAAAGACATAAAAATGTTGCAAGAAAAATAGTGCATTTGATACTTCTACAAAAATAACATTATTTCTTGAATTATTTATTTCGATGACTTAAACGTAGAATCAAGATTACATATGCTTAAATTGTAGTAAAGAACTAGCAAAAAATTATTAAATTTAAAGAACATGTAATTCTAAAATTCATTTCGTGGGCACCAGCGGGGCGGGGGGAGGGAAATTCCCCCCCCCCCCCGGGGGTGGGGGTGGAAATGGGTTTTCGGAACTAGATGAACGTTCCAAAATCAGTTGAAAAGAGATGCCGTAATTGACATGGTGATGTTCAGCAATGCATAAAAAACTTTAAAAAAAACTAAAAATTTTGATTAAAAATGTTATATAGGATTGGGAATACCTACAGTAGATCTATTTTGTGTAGTTAAATATTTGTAATCCAAAAAAAACTACAATCTGCTCGTTGAATATTTATAGAAACGACAATCCAATAGGAAAACATTTTTAAATTGTTGATTGTGAAACAAAATTGGCGAACGAAATTGCTGTTAAATTACTATGTAAAGTATGTTCATTTCTTTACTAAATGCCATTTTCAGATATTTTCTTAGAATTAAAAAGTGCTGCTAATGAAAGCATCATTAACAGCTACGAATATTTCTTTCGTGTTTTAATGACTTTTTTTCTTTAACTGCAGTGCCCGTCAAATATTCCAAAGATATATATACTCGCAATAAGTACAGAACAGCGACGCAAAACCTCTCTTTTTATGTACATCCAAGTTCTTAACGTTCTTCAAATTACAAACTGAGGCTTCTTGTGTTTCCAGGTATTCAGGAAACGCCTGTGAATACAATAATAAACAGGATTGGCGACTCATGCAGCTTCTTAGTATGTGGCTATTAATAACGTACCTTCGGCGAGAACTGCCTTTGGTGAACTATGAACTCGGGGCGAGAAAGAGCCTTGCTGGTATGTTGAACTGCCAGGCTTCGTGTGACGGCTGCATGCACTGCATTGCTCTCAGGGAGGATATGAAAAGAGTCTCGATTCATTGAATGGCTAACATTGCATCGAAGGTTGTCAAACCCAAGGCAAACGGGCCCAAGACATGAAGCGCGGGGGGCGGCTCAGTCGGTAGCGCGCCAGGCTCGTAATCTGTAGTTCCCAGGTTCGAGTCCCAGCTGGGTTAGCGTTGAGATTTATCTCCGCAAAATTCCCCGCCCTGCCCACGGTCAGTAGGGGACACCGATGGGCTTGAAAAGGCCACCGTCCGTCGGATGGGACGTTAAGCCGTGGCCTAGTGTTAAGCCGTGGCCCCAACTGACCCTGTGCACGTTAAAGAACACGCTGGATGGCCTTGACGGGAGGCTACCATCTGTTTCCCAACAGCTGTTCCAGTGGGTTCCCTCCCCCAACCTTCTCTGAGCCTTCGGGGTCCATGTGACCTGGCCATTTAGCCCATGGTGTGCAAAAAAGTGCCGCTCAGAGGTAAAACAGCGCAACATGCGATATACTTAATGGCGTAAAAACTGCTAAATACACACAAAAAATTTCTTTTGTTAAATCTTAAGAATTTTTTTTTCACCAGTTTAGAATTTCGGGGGCGTGGGAGGGGGAGAGAGAGGAGCCACGTGCTTGATATAAGGAACAAGATTAGCACAACTGATGTGTATACAGTGGAATTTAAAAACTTACATTTTTCTGAGATAGACGATATACGGGCGTTGATTCATCTGGTGTTTGCTAGGAAATCTGAAAGTTCTCTAGGTGTTGGAAATTCGATTGGGTTGTTTTACTCAGATCTGCACTTTTTTTTTTACACAGTGAGCTAAATCGCTCAGAGGGAGGTTGGGTTGTTGGTTTCTTTTACCACTGAACGGCACTTTTTTGCACACAATGGACTAAATGGCCAGATCACAAGGACCCCGAAGGTTGGGGGAGGGGACCCACTGGAACAGCTGTTAGGAGACAGATGGTAGCTTCCCGTCAAGGCCATCCAGCATGTTCTTTCACGTGCACAGGGTATGGCTCTCCAGCACAAGAACCACGGCTTAACGTCCCATCCGACGGACGGCGGCCTTTCCAAGCCCATCGGTGTCCCTAACTGACCGTGGACAGGGCGGGGAATTTTTTTCTCAACGCTGACCCAGCTGGGACTCGAACCTGGGAACTGCAGATTACGAGCTTGGCGTGCTGCCGACTGAACCACCCCTGCCCCACTCAGAGGAAGACATGAGGATGAGACCCACTGGATAGCTGTTACGAGACACATGGGAACTCTCTTCGAGGCCATCCAGCGTACGCACATGTGTAACTCCTGCACACGGGATCACGGCTTTACATCCCATCATCCATCAGACGGATGGCAGCCTTTCCAAGCCCTTGGGTGTCCCCTTTCTGACCGACGGCAGGTTGGAGTTGACCGGAAATAAATCTCGGCGCTGGCGAAATTGGGATTCGAACCTGGAAACAACAGATTATGATCCTGGCGCAGTACTGATTGAGCCAACCCTATCTCAATAGTCTTGAGTCCTCTATCAAATAGTCTTGAGGGTGGAATATGAACTTACGACCCCTGAAATTCGGATTCGTACTACTTAACAAAATTAAAATAACCAAATATATTTAACATGGTCTAAAGTGTAACCGACCGATGGCCGAGTGGTTACGGCGCTTGGCTATTGATCAAGAAGATGGATGCTTTTTTTTCTATCTTGTCTTTCTGCTGAGATCTTCCCTTCTTCACAGATCTCCTCTTAATCCTAATTATACTGATCGGTTCCTGTCAGAACTCAATGGCTACTGTTGCTTGAGGGGTGATTTATTTATGCAGTATCTTATGTGGTTTGATTGCATGAGTAATGATGAAGTTCCGGGGTTATTCAAATGGTAGTCTATGGACTATATATATTTTTTTTACTCCCCTGGTCCTCGAATGATCCTAGGGTTTTCCTCCGGAGATTCCAGATTTTGTAATCTATCTCCAATTTTATATCCGGGGGGAGGGGGGGGGGGGCTCAGTCCGTAGCGCGCCAGGTTTGTAGTTCCAGGTTCGAGACCCAGCTGGGCCAGCGCTGAGATTTAACTCC
Source organism: Ryuthela nishihirai (assembly GCA_038380435.1). Lineage (NCBI taxonomy): Eukaryota > Metazoa > Arthropoda > Arachnida > Araneae > Heptathelidae > Ryuthela > Ryuthela nishihirai. The sequence goes on from JAWZYU010000015.1 coordinate 49,955,686, forward strand.
ACAAAACTCCCCGCCCTGTCCACGGTCAGTAGGGGATACCGATGGGCTTGGAAAGGCCGCCGTCCGTCGGATGTAGCCATCCGACCGGGACAACGGATCGCATCCGCACATGGGGCAACGATCCATTCGATGGGGACATCTCATGGACCATTGCCCGTGTGCACGTTAAAGAACACTCTTGGTCTTGGCGAAAGGCTACCATCTGTCTTCCAGCAGCTGTTCCAGTGGGTCTCTTCCCCCTATGGAATATAGAATTTCATAAAGTAATTATTAATTAATAAAATTTTAAGTAAAAATAATGATTGCTTTAATTATTTTTGAATAAATATAAAAAAAATAAATAAATACCCCCTCAAGCAGCTGCTTGCCACAGAGGTCTGACAGGAGCCTGTCGGTTTATATGCCACAGTAGAAGATCTGAGAGGATGGCAGGGCCTCAGCAGAAAACAACACGAATATCCATGCCTTACCCGGAGGCTCGAACCCAGGTCCCGTAGATCAGTAGCCAAGCGCGCTAACCACTCGGCCACGGGACGGCTGAATAAATATATCGTTATTATATGCTACTTTTTTTTTTTGGGGGGGGGGGGGGGGGAATTAACGCCAACTTTGCGATCTCTGATTTTTAAATCTCAGGAGGTTTCAACCCTATATGCCCCCAATTCGAAAAGTGGAAAAAAAAAACTGGCTTTGAAAATATAGCCGAGTCGCCTGGGTTAAATTTTTGGAGTTTATTAAGATAATGCGAAGAATAATTCGTACATACGCATGTCATCATCATCCTCAAACAGCCATGGGCTACGAATGTCCAACCAGGCCGTGCAATTTAGTCCTTTATATGCATGTATACGAAGTAATTTTCGTTCATCCATATTTGACTTAACGATTTCAACATAATATTAATGAAATGTACTTTGTGATTTATGAAGAAAATTAAATAATGAATATTCCCTCAAGCAGCTGCTTGCCACATAGGTCTGACAGCAGCCTATCAGTTTATACGCCGTAGTAAAAGGAGCCCTAATATTTAAACTGTTTCTCATCCTTTCCGGCGTGTTAATTTAGCTATTTGTTTTTTGCCGAAAAGGTGGGGGGGGGGGGGGGGGGGGTAGTTGGCTCAGTCTGTAGCACGCCAAGTTTGTAATCCGTGTGTTCCAGCCCCATCTTCAAGTTCGAGTCCCACTTGTGCCAGCGTTGAGATTTATCTCCGCTAAACTCCACCCTTTTGGTGAGAAAGGGGACACCGATGTCCTCGGAAATGGATGGGACGATGGGGCATAAAACCGTCATGAAAACCATGGCCCCATGTACAAGAAAGCCATGCTCTACCCACTGTCAGCATGGGCTTGACGGGAGACTTCCATCTGTCACCTACAAGAGGGGGGAGGGGGCAAGTAACTCGCTCGAACCGGGAAAAAGTAAATGGGGGTGGGATGGATGTGCGTGGATAGGGAGGGGGAAAGAGATTGGAATCCCATTGCAGTATAACATCCCCCCCTTCCTCGCTTTACAGGTCTTTAAATTTTTTTTGAACAATTCATGAAATATAATAGCAATAGTTTGCTTCCAATACTCTTACTAGTATTCTTAAAGAAGGGGAAGCATTTCACCACCCCCCTAGATATGGACCTGTGTGTATTGATTTAATATTTGGAATTTAATGAATTGTAGATTTTGTATTCTGCTCAGACAATTACCGTTGTCGCTTTTGTTTAAATCAGCGGGCCAATTTTATCTTCAAACTTAATACTTTCTTTTATATAAAGAATCAGTGTACCTAATTCAAGATGATCAAAGAAACCGTTCGAGAGTTATTGAGAAATAAACTCATCGCAATCGATACCGGCAATGGCCATTATGTCTACTTGATAGGTGTATCTTTAAGAAAAATTGCCGTAATTAATAATATTTCATAGGGCGCCTCCTATTCTATTGTTGGCTCCTTGTTAACCGTGAACAGGCAGTTCTTTAGAAAATATAAACATTTAAAAGACAAGTTTAGTGTATAATAATTAATATTACTGTATAAAAATGCATCATTAATTATATATAACTTCGAGGTATATATTGTGGTAGAGGTCCTGTATAGTTAGAGGCTGGCCTTCTTTTTCTTCTTTCACATCCATCGATAGTTCTGGACCTCTTTGTAAAGAGAGCCTCGGCCCTCTTATCATCAGGTCCACGGGCAAAGTGGGCAGTGGGTGAATATTAGAGGCTGGCCATCTCTGTGATTCACTGCCATTGGTTGATTGAATCACATGGTTTATGGGCGCCATGTTTTGTCGTACCGTGAGACGAAAGTCTATGAGTTAGTGTGTGTACCAAGTTAAAACTTTTCAGTTGTTATAGTTTTATACATTTCTACTATTTTTTTTTCACTATAAAAGCTATTATATTTAATGAATGCCTCATTGCGCTGTATTTGGGTGCAAAAATTTCACTCAAAGAAATAATGAATATTTTTTTTTTGAGAAACTCCATTAGAAGACGTCAATCGACTGTAAGTGAAATGAGCTAACTGAAAACCAACAAAATATTTCTTTTAAGGTTCGTTTGAAAAACGAGCTAATGTTTCCACTTTGTCGTCTGTCTATGCCAATATTTGTTCGTCTGTCTGTCCGTCTCTATTTTAACTGTTGTCTGCCCATCTGTCTTTCCACCTGTCTGTACGTCTATAGACAATGAATTTTTTTTTGCTTTTAGAGCTAAATGGAAAATTCTTTTAGGGTTGGATAGGTGTCGAACATATATTGCGATTAGCAATTTTGAAAATTTTCAGTGTCTTTAATAGCGCCCTCTAGCATGGGAAAAGATGGAAAATGCTAAAATTCAAACGAATATTACAAACTATTTACACTGGAAATCTGAAATTTTGGTAGTAGAGTGTTATGGTCAGAAGGTTTACAATGGTAACAAGGCTTTGCCGTCTTAGCCAAAAAGGGGGAAGGGTTTAAAAACTTTTTTAAGAGATAAACGAAACAACATATATATTTGTTTTACAAGCACTAACAAAATATTAATGATTTAAACAATATTTGATAATCTCAGCGTTACCTATAGATGTTTAAATGTCTATAAATCAATAAATTATATTTGTGAAAAAAGCCGGCGTTAGTTCAACAGGTTAGAATACTCTGACATATTTCTGGAGAGATGCGGGTTCGAATCCCGTATGTCGGCGAAATTTTTTTCCACACAAATTATTAATTACATTTTTCGAATCTTCATCAGTAGAATTTCCAGTGTTAGGGAGTACTAAAGGAGGGTTATAAAAACACGAAAGGCGACGTCTAGCGGCGGAAAAATGCTGGAAAATACCAAATCTGTAAATAAATATTGCAAACGATCTATTTTTACTAGAAACTTAAATTTTTGGTCATAGAGTGTAATGATAAAGTGGTTTACATTAATAGTAATGATTTGTCCGATTGGTAAGATGCAACTTTTCTGCTTTAAGAGATAAATGAAAAACTTTTTTTGCACATTACAGGCACTAATAAAGTATTAATAGTTTATTTTCGCATTTATACATTAGTTCGAAATTCCACTGTCAGAGGGTACTGAAAGTGTAAAATAACTAGAAGAACGCATATCGCCTCTGGCGCATAAGGTAATTTTATTTTCAAAGAGAATGAAATTCTTTCTTTGCCTACTTTTTCACTCTTTAAAAGTTTTAATTATGGATGTTCTTGTTGTTTTTCTGCTGAGATCCCGCCATCTTCATGGACCTTCTACTACGACGATTAAACTGACAAGCTCCTGTCAGACCTCTGTACAAGAGTTGCTTGAGGGTTTATTTATTTATTTTTTAATGTATGATGGGGGAAATGCACATAGTAGTATTTTATTAGTAATTATAAAACATAAAAGGTATGTATTTTAGTTCTTAAATTTAAAAAGTTGCTTTTCTCTCACTCCTCTGAAAATAGTGGGCAGATCATTTGCTGTCAGTGAAATTTCTACCATAACAGAAACCTACATGCCGAAATTTCTACCATAAACAGATCACTTGAAGCATTCGTTAAAAGTTTTGCAATTTCGATATTTAGTGATCTCTAATGATATAAATTAAAACTACCTTTGAAAATGCGAATTACATTTTATTAGTAACCAACTGAAAAAGAGATTTCCAATTATCTCTTAAAACAAAACCATTCCATTTCTTACCTACCTTGGGCTTAGGGTCAACTCATTGCTGTCAATGGAATTTTCAAGACTGTCACATTCCACAACCAAAATTTCTAGCATAACTATATCATTTTCAATATTCATTTTAAATTTTTGGGATTTTTCGATTTTTTTTCCATCGTTAGAGGGCGCAATTATAACTTTTGGGAAATTCGCAAAATAAAAATTGTAATATTTCATCAATATCTGTCCAACCCAAAAAGAATTTTTAATTTATCTCTAAAGACATACACTTTTCTGTTAAAACAAAAAAAAGGTTGCATTCACCTCCCCCCTGGGTCTAAAGGGTCAAGTGATTGTTGCCAGTGGTAACTTCGTAACCTTCACATTTCAACACCAAAATTTCAAACTTCTATCATAACTACATTGTTTGGAATATTCGTTTGATATTTTGGAATTTTAAAATTTTTCCACCGTTAGAGGGCGCAGGTATAACTTTTGGGACATTCGAAAAATGCAAATCGTAGTATATCATTAATACCTATCTAACACAAAAAGAATTTTTTATTTATCTGTATAAACAAAAAAGTTCAATGTGTACAGACGGACAGACAACAAAGCGAAATTATCTTTTTTAAAAAAAAGCCCTAAAATTTACTTTTCCTTTTTTAGCCGTTTTCTAAAATACGTCCAATAATGAACACTGAAATCTGTATCGAATATTATCATACCCTTTTCCGGAATCTTTAAATAGCGTGCAATACCATCCAGGTATGCACGCTAAACAATCCGAGCGACGAAAAAACATGGCATTCAATTTCGAGATGGCCAACCTCTACCTATATAGGGCCTCTATACTGTGGCAAGCAGCTGCCTGAGGGGGGTATTTTCTCTCTCTATATATATATTTGAATATAGGGTACTGAGGTAATTGAGGGGTTTGGGGTTTGAAATCATAGTAAATTTGTGTATTTTGGATATCTAAACTTAAATCACAAGGCGCCTTTTTAAAATTAAAATTAGATATGGAATAAGAAGCATTTTTTGTAAAGGATTCTTTTATCGCGGGATACTACTGTTGTTATAATGCTAAGTCTATGGAGCTGCGAGTACAGTGAAGCGGAAAAGGCGTAGGGATATGAAGTAACATTGCATGTAATCGTTGTTTACGAATTGGCGTCTTTGCGCATGTTTTACCCCATTGGATTGTTTAACCAATTGCCTTTTTCGACTGCGAAACGGCGGTTCGTTGTTTACAATTTTGGGCCTTTTTGTTTGTTTTAACCCATTGGGTTATTTAACCCCTGGAGCTCTTTTCGATTGCGGATCGGCAGTTCGTGTATTAGGTTTCCTCCCAGATCTACTATGACGTATAAACTGACAGGCTCTTGTTAGACCTCTGTGGCAAGCAACTGCTTGAGGGAATATTTATTTTTTTTATAGGTATTGATAAAATTGCACTATGAGGAACTACTTTCGAGAAAAAACAAAACAAAATGGCGACATCAGTACTGCTTTGCAAACATTTACCAACTTCGATTATAGTTAACGTTATTTTTATACTTGAACATTAAAATACATTTTAATTTTATTGTTGATATTAACCTTGAAAAGGTTAAATGAGGCTTAGCTTCCTCCATAATCGCTTCTGTTTGAATCTCCCTTCTTTTAACAATAAATTTAAACGTTTAAAAACGTTGTGCTACAGTGTGATGAAAATGTCCCCTTTATATCCCATCGTGCAAAGCGGCCACTGTGCGAAAAAAAAATACTCCGGAGGGAAAGTCCCTTTTTTATGCACTTCTCCATTTGCTTAAACGGTTTATTTTTGATAGCTTATATTTTTAGGAGAATGGTTCATTGATGATACTGTATCAAATGAGGTTATTAAAAATATTCACTGTCAGTCCATAGTCAAAAATTCCATGTGCATACGTACAGTGGGATGAGCAATTTTTTTTACCCAGAGGCAGATTAAAGTATCAAGAGGCTTCCTAACTGTTCGGGAATGGGTGAGTGTGTGTTTAGAGGGAGCGAAGGGTACTCATTCTGCAAAAATTTGCAACCTACGAAAGGAGTAAAAATGCATATAGCAGACTTAAAAAATATTTAATTAATAATAAAAAGTGAATTATGAAAACAGATTTTTTTTTATAAAATAGAGTTGTAGTGGTGCCATCTGTTGATCAGCATTCAAATTATACTGAATTTTTGTAAATATGCTTGGAAATCCAAATTTGCTGACTCAAAAGTTGAATAAAGAGCAACTGATAACCAGCAGAGACATATGTACTCGAGGGGGTGGGGCCAGGTGGGTTCCTTACTCCTCCCAAAAATCTGGTTATTATATGAAATCTCAAACTTGTCTAGCTGCTTTGAAGTATGAAATAGTTGTCTTTGGATATTTAATCCCCCCCCCCCCCAAAAAAAAAAAAACAAATTAATTGGGCATGTCCCAGATAACCAGCATGCAATGGTGTACATGGAGGGGTGGTGGAAAGGAAATTAAAAAAAAAATTATCACTGTCAGTCAATAGTCAAAAAGTTCAATTTTGTTATTCTCTAATGTCAGCTTTGAAGCTGACATTAGAGCTGCTTCGAAGTATGAAATAGTTGTCTTTGGATATTTAATCCCCCTCCCCCCCAAAAAAAGAAATTAATTGGGCATGTCCCAGATAACCAGCATGCAATGGTGTACATGGAGGGATGGTGGAAAGGAAATTAGGAGGCTAAGACCCTCCTCAACTCTTTGAGGATTTGAATAATATATTTTCTGAAGCAGTCAATGAAAATCATCACAGACTAAAGCATGATAACCCCCACTCTCTCACCTCTTTTCTGGGGTACAACCACTCTCAGTGGTAATGCCACCAATTTGTCTTACCTGAGTAGTAAGGTTTTAATGCTTATAAGATGTTTAAAGAATCTGGCAATTAATATAGTCGTGTCTTATAGCGGAGTGCTCCCAAATGTTAACTTTTTCAACTCCATGAATTCATCCACAGAATTCTAAAGGGAGATTAGTCCTTCTTCATAAGAATACACCAGTGGGAATGTGTTTTTACTGTCACTGCAGTTGAGAAAGAAAAAGCAGAATCTCTTTTCCCCACCCTGCCCACGGTCAGTAGGGGACACTGATGGGCTTGGAAAGGCCATCGTCCGTCAGTTGCGACGTTAAGCCATGGCTCTGTGTGTAGGAGAGCCATACCCTGTGTATGTTAAAGAACACACTGGGTGGCCTTGATGGGAGGCTACCATCTGTCTCCCAACAGCTGTTACAGTGGGTCCCCTCAACCAACCTTCCTGAGCCTTTGGGGTCCTTGCGACCTGGCTATTTAGCCCATGGTGTGCAAAAAAGTGCCACTCACGGGTAAAACAACCCAACCCAAAGCAGAATCTCTTGCTGCATCTAACACAGTCCCTTGTGTAAAAAATTTTTATACAGTCAACTCTACACCTTTTTTTTTGGAATAGTGCAGTCTGAACTAAGAAATTTTGGAAGAACAAAATTCAAAGGCTCTCAAATATTATTACTGTCCTACCTTGAGGAAAAGCATTAAAACTTAACCTTGGCTCAACAACAAACAGTAAGGGAGGAGGCATCCACATCTTCACTTACTCAGTAATCTGAATTAGGGGGCCCCTAACCCTTTCCAATCCACCACAATCAGCATGTCATTAAAGACAGCACTGAATGTGTTTGAATAATATGTTTTCTGAAGCAGTCAATGAAAATCACAGACTAAAGCATGACAACCCCCACTCCCTCACCTCACTAGAATTTTTTTAAAAACAATATTGTTTCCTTACAGTGGATAGGCTTCATTTTTTACAGATAGGTTGCATTCTTTTGTAAGCGTAGATGATAATCACTGTGTTACATGTTGCTCTTTTGGCATTGATAAATCAATAAATGTTTTGCAGAAAAAACTTTTGCTGACATACGGGATGAATACTCTGGCATGTTTCTGGGGAGATGCAGGTTCATATCCTGTATGTCAGCAAAAAAATTTTCCACAAAATATTTATTGATGTATTCTGTTGTTCTTAGCGTTACAGTAATGTACCGTAATAATCTTATTTTTATATCAAATAACTACTGTATAATGAAAAATAAAACAGTGGATGAAATGGACGTATGTTTGAGTGTTCATCTTATCCCTACCATTTACTTTATTTCTTACAGGAAAAATATTTTTCATATACTGTAATCAGCCTATCTGTAAATATTTTTAAGAATATAATACCCACATAAATTAAGAGTTAACTGTATTCCAAATAACAATGGAAAATGTACCCCAGTTGTGCACAACAGTAATTTTCTCTTCTTTTTATTGGTCTAGATTTTGATAATTTTTGTACATGGAAATTAAATATCTTACAAGTGTTGCATAATTTCTTTACATAGGGTACATCTGTATCCCAGGTAGTATTACTGTAACTTTAAATATGGATAATAAGCTAGGGTTAAAAATTATATTAATGTTTGGGTATCCTATTGAGCTTTCCTTACTTTATCATGAAAGAAAAAAAGGTTCATTTCAGAATATAAAATAAATTATCCCTTAACAGCTGCTTGCCCCAGAAGTTTGATACAGTACTGTGCAAATTAGTTGGGACAATAGGAAAATGCAGTAACAAAGACACAACTAAAATATTTATTTGTTTAATAGTATAGTTAATAGTGAATGTGACCCCCCCCCCCTTAGCTTTAATTACATCTTTCATCCTCTCAACCATTGATGCCACTAGCTTTCCAAACATCTCCTTCACTTCAGGGTCGTGGTACCAGACTTTCATGACTCTTTCTATCATTTTGGTTTTCGTCGTGCAATCCATCTTAGATATGCGCGCTTTAATAATGGCCCACAAATTTTCAGTGGGGTTTAGATCGAGTGAATTTCTTGACCACTCCAATACCTTCAAATGTTGCTGGGTAAAGAAGCTCTTAGCAAGCTTAGAATTGTGGCATGGAGCCAGATCCTGTTGAAATACCCCATCGCATTAGGAAACAGCTTCTGCAGTGTTGGGACCATTTTTGCCTCCAGAACGCCTATGTACCTTTTGAGTCCATCATTCCTTCATTGGGGTGAAGCATCTGTGGCCCAGCAGCTATGAAACATCCCCAAAACATGACCTTGGGTGGGTGTTTGGGGGATTGCTGGATGTGGTCAGATTGAAGAGGTTCTCCAGGCTTCGCTTGTCCCAACTAATTCGCACAGTACTGTAGGAACCTATCAGTTTATGCCATAGAGATTATCAGTGAGGAAGGCAAGACATCTTCAGAAAGAATAGGACTGCTCAATAGGTAAAATGCTTGAAATATCTATTTTAACAAACTAATATGCATCGCGATTCTGTTTTTGGAACTTACTTGGGTGCTTGGTTAACTTCACCATATTGCTTTGGCTATATTTATGCTGTCTGACAAGTTTCTTAAGATGTACATTATTGGATCGAGGTATAAATCAATACTCTTCAGTCTTTTGTAACATTTTTTATTATTTACAGCTAATTCATAAAGACAGTTATTTAAATGATGACCTGCAAAAATATTGAAAACAAAACAAAACTGGGAACCTATTTATTTTAACAAAAATATGAAAAACAAGTGTATGGGTAAAAATTAATATATTAATTAATATATTAAATACACCTATATAAATGAAACTGTTTTTTAAAATTCTGGCTTATGTAGGTTTGAATCTTTGGTCTGTAAAAATGTCTAAAATTCACAAAATGAAAAAAAAAAGCCCAATTAAAAACTTATTTAAGTAAGTTTCCCAGCCTTTGAATATTTTTAATTATGTAATTTTTTTTAGCTAATATTTGTTTTAATTCAATTAAAATGTGTAATATTTTTGTTTCTGATTGATTTAGCAATAGCCCTTTATTTAAAATGTGTTTCAATAATTAATTTTAAAGTGAACAGCAAGGCACATTCTTAAAAGTATGGTTTTCATCCATGATTTTTTTGCAGGGGAATGGAAAGGTATTTATCCTTTTACACAAACCTCAGGAAGAAAACCAGAAAGTAAGAGTATCCTTGGAAGGATGTGGGGTAAAAGAGGTTCCTGTTAAGAGAAGGAATCCATTTACCTTTCAATTCATGGTGCCTGGTAAGCATTATTTATTTTGTTGATTGCTTTAATTTCTAGTATATTTGTTTTGGCATTAATAAATTGGTATTTCAACACTACAGGCTAATAGTTTGAAATTGTAAGTGATGAAATATTTTAAGAATATTTGCAGTTATATGTGTTGCCTTGATGATAATTTGCTTTGTATATTTTTTTGCCATTATTTCAAAAGTGACTTTCTGGCTTTAGAATCCTCATGGCAAGAAGGTATTTTTAATGTGTTGCTCAGATAATTTTTTGTAGTTCTGAAAGTTCAGTGTACCATTAAATATTGGATTTTGTGTAGTTGTATTGTTTGATACTTGTTATCAATTCTGTATCATTTAATAACATTATAAAATTATTTTAAATATAAGGACATATACTCTTTATGTTCCTTATGCAAGAAAATCACTCAAAAACCAGTTTTAAACAGTTTTTAAAATCTTAAATGCTATTAATCTAATTCTTTTAACAATTTATACTTGGAGGTCTATGAAAGGGGGTGTTCACAATAAAAGAGGAAGTAAGCATGAATTAAATGTGTTTTCTTATGTGTTGCATTATCTGGCAGAAATTCATATAATTCAAAACATGAAAAAGTCTAGGTATTTCAAAGAAAAGCAAAATAAGTTTAGAAATAGCTTTTTAATATGTATTGTTCAGAAATCTATCCATAGTATGCATTACAAGCTTTAATATTATCATTTAAAACAAATAGAAAAAAAATTAAATGTTCTAACAAGGTGTGTGTATATATAGATAATTAAGAGCATAATGTATACAGTTTCTTCAAAAAAATTATATATATATATAAATAAATATTTTTGTATATATTGAGTTTAAATTAGGGATTTAGGGATTGTTTATGATACAAATAAGATGTTATTTAATTAAAAAACACTGATTTTAAGACAAATTTCATGATATTTGTTTACCAATACTTCAATATTAACTAATTTCTGTTTGTGATCATTTATTTCTTATCTACATTTATTCTTTTTGCATGATGGATAGCAATAATGCCCATTATATTAATTGCTGTGTAAATAGTTAAATATGTGTTTTTTTTTACCTCCATATATCGTGATATTAGTTATTATTTTTGAAACAAGGCATCAGTTAGCACATTTCAATTTTTTTAGTTGCCTTAGAGTTTGTACTTCTCCACGGTTTCAATTTGAAATCTTGTAATATGTAATGCAATACATATATTCAACTAAAAAATCACAAGGACAAACATTCATTGAAGTATAATTATTTTTACCAGAACTAGTTTTTGCTTATGGACAATTTTTGGTTGCAGTAATAAGAACTAAGGTATGCAAGTATATTGAAAAATTTTGTGCCAGATTTTAAAAAAATTGAAAACTCGTAATCTGCATTTCCCAGGTTTGAGTTCCTCCTGGGCTAGCATTGAGATTTATCTCCAAAAAATTCCCCACCCAGCCGTCGGTCAGTAGTGACACTAATTGGCTTGGAAAGGCCACCACCTGTCGGATGGGATGTTAAGCCATGGCCCATTGTGTGGGAGGACCATACCCTGTGCACATTAAAGAACAAGTTGGATAGCCCTTGATGGGAGGCTACCATCTGTCTACCAACAGCTGTCCAGTGGTTCCCCTCCACCAACCTTCTCTGAGCCTTCGTGGTCCTTGTGACCTGGCCATTTAGCACATTGTGTATAAAAAAAGTGCCACTCGGTGTGAAACAACCCAACAGAGAGTATTCATGATAATATTATGATAAAAGAACTCTTAGACAAATAGGCAATGATATGATATTAGAATTTGTAATAAACTGCTTTTTTTAATTAATGAAAAATATTTTAATTCTAAATTCCAGCCTGTTTTAATCAAACTTTTTTATATAATTTAGAGATATATTTTCATATCTTATGATTTACTTTTATAAAATTTTTTCCTTTGTTGCAGACAGTTATATGCAGACAGTAAATGTAGTGAAAGTACACGTTCGATGTGGTGATAATTTTCTTGGAATCAGCCAGATAAAATGCGAGTCCAAAATGGGAGAATTGCATAATCTTTTATCTTCTGTTAACTCCCCATATGAATTTCTATGTCATACTTTGGGAATAGCATCATTGCATGAAGTTGATTATCACTTGGCCAAGGTATTTTGTCAAAAGCTTCCTAGTTCTGGATTATCCATTTTTAATCTAGAAGGCACGTTTGAAAAAAGGGAAAGTGAGTACACTAATTGTTTTCAGCATAAAAATAAATTGTTAAGCTTTAAAATTTATCATGATGCCATTTAGAGTAAAAAAGTAATAAGTTGTAATAAATAAAAAAAGAGAAATTATACTAATATTTTTGCATTATTTTTACTGTAACCTAAATGTATCCTGCCAAACATTTTATGTTAAGATTAAAATAGTGCAAAATGGTAATAATTGAAGTTAAATATGGTTTATTTCTAAAAATGTCCTTATATTAAAATAATTGGCATGAGATAAGAAACGAGTCTTCAAAGAAAGGATAGTAACATTAAAAGAAGAATTTGGAAATATATTTGCTCTGTTCATGAAATCTGATCAGTTATTCTTAAATATATGCACCATGAAAAAAATTCTGGTAGTCTGTGTTGTAATCTTATCGAATTTTCACAAATTTTGGCAAAATATTGTTTTCCTTTAAAAGTCATGGGGGTGTAAAGGTTGACTAAATTTCACTCTCTTCAAATTCGTAAACTATTTTATGTAAAATTGGGGTGATCTGCTGAAGAAAATTCATGCAGTAAGTGGTCTTGGCCTGAAAACATTTGGGAACTGTTGATGTGGAGAATTGCATTGTATAGAAGTGGAGAGGAATGTAATTTTTTAAAAGGAATGCATCTTTTTATTCACTAGAAAACATTTTCTGCAGTATTCATATTAGAAGTAAAATTCAAGGAATAAGATGTGGAGTGTCATTTTAGAATTTCACATGACACTGAAACATTTAGTTTAATTAAAAGATAGATGTTTAAGTAACAGTGTTGATAAAAAATTATTAAATTTTCTCTATATTATTGTAATTAGTGGAAAAGTTGACAATTAGATGGAATTATTATCTAGATATTTACCTTGATATTTTTCTCTGCAATGATGTCTGATGGGTAGATGAGTCTATTGTCCTGTTGGGTTGTTTTACCTCTGAGCGGCACTTTTTTGCACACCATGGGCTAAATGGCCAGGTCACATGGACCCCCGAAGGCTCAGAAGAAGGTTGGGGGAGGGGACCCACTGGAACAGCTGTTGGGAGACAGATGGTAGCCTCCCGTTAAGGCCATCCAGCTTGTTCTTTAACGTGCACAGGGTATGGCTCTCCTGTACATGGGGCCATGGCTTAACGTCCCATCCGACGGACGGTGGCCTTTCCAAGCCCATCGGTGTCCCCTACTACCGTGGGCAGGGCAGGGAATTTTGCGGAGATAAATCTCAATGCTGACCCAGCTGGGACTCGAACCTGGGTTGGGTTGTTTGGGTTGTTTTACCTCTGAGCGGCACTTTTTTGCACACCATGGGCTAAATGGCCAGGTCACATGAACCCCGAAGACTCAGAGAAGGTTGGGGGAGGGGACCCACTGGAACAGCTGTTGGGAGACAGATGGTAGCCTCCCGTCAAGGCCATCCAGCGTGTTCTTTAACGTGCACAGGGTATGGCTCTCCCGCACACGGGGCCACGGCTTAACGTTCCATCTGACGGACGGCGGCCTTTCCAAGCCCATCGGTGTCCCCTACTGACCGTGGGCAGGGCAGGGAATTTTGCGGAGATAAATCTCAATGCTGACCCAGCTGGGACTTGAACCTGGGAACTACAGATTACGAGCCTGGCGCGCTACCTACTGAGCCACCCCCGCCCCACTCTATTGTCCTGTAGTAGATAGTATAGTCAAAATATGCATTCACTTATATTCTTTATTTTTTTGTTCTCTGAGGGAATGCTAGTGCCAGGTTGACATCAATTTGGTGCACACATCAATCAGTGTATTTTTAGATTCACAGCTTATGTCTCAACTTTTCCAGGAGTGTGAATATTATATTCTAATGCATACACGCTATGTGTTTTGTATTGTTGCTCCAATACATTGTCAGGTAAAATAGTTATTTTGCAGCAGGCACAGATGTTAGCATGCTGCGATCGGTGTTTGTTGTGTATATTAGGCTAATAAAGAATATAAATGAATGCACATCTGGACTATACTACCCACCACAGAATAATAGACATCTACTCATCATACATCATTGAAAAATAAAAACCAAGGTAAATATCTGGATAATAATTCCATCTAATTGTCTCAACTTTTTCACAGTGATATTGAGAAAATTTAAAATTTTTTAAAATTTAATATAATAATAAAATGTAGTTTTCCACCTTTCCAATTTCTAGTAATACATTTAACCATATGCTCTCGAGAGGCGACCGTCAGTTGCCACTTGGTTTGATGCAGCAACTTGAATGGCGACTGAGAGGCGACAAGAACTGGTTTATAAACAGATCATTTGCACTCAAGAGGCAACAATAACTTTTATAAATAAATATCTTTCCTCTTTACATTTTAGATGTGTAAATCTATTGTCTATGTGCACTTTCATAGTACAGCATTGTGTTTAATTAAAATTATTATCTTAACCCTTTAATGCCCAAAATGGCCGAGATTTGAAATGGACTAGTCCAAATAGTGCTATTTCTTGGTCTTTACTACCCTGTACCCTTTTCTAAGAGTCTTGGGGTTAAAGGGTTAAACTTAGTCTGGGAAGTTGGGTTGTTTTACCTCTGAGCAGCACTTTTTTGCACACCATGGGCTAAATGGCCAGGTCACATGGACCCCGAAGGCTCAGAGAAGGTTGGGGGAGGGGACCCACTGGAACAGCTGTTGGGAGACAGATGGTAGCCTCCCGTCAAGGCCATCCAGCGTGTTCTTTAATGTGCACAGGGTATGGCTCTCCCGCACACAGGGCCACAGCTTAACGTCCCATCCGACGGACGGCGGCCTTTCCAAGCCCATCGGTGTCCCCCGTGGGCAGGGCGGGGAATTTTTGCGGAGATAAATCTCAATGCTGACCCAGCTGGGACTTGAACCTGGGAACTACAGATTACGAGCCTGGCGCGCTACCGACTGAGCCACCCCCGCCCATAGTCTGGGAAGACTAAAAGCCCACACAACCACATTCTCCATGTAATATCCATATCTAAGATGACCAGTAGATATCCATGGGTCATCTTAGATATCTTATGTATATTTTGTGGTTGTGTGGGTAGTGGTTATAAAAATGGAATCAAATAATGAAATTTGTAGCAGTGAAGATGAGTTTGATTTTACGTTGTTTATGTATAATTTATTTTTATGTTAGTTGTAAAAACATTCATCAACCTTTTAGCAAAAAAAAAAACTTTGAGTTGCTACTTCCCTATAGCAAAAAAACTTTGAGTGCAAGGTTAAACATTAGTCACAAATGAAAGAAATTGACAACTGGGGGTTGCAATAAACAGGTGAAGTTTTTAAGTATTGGTGCTGGATTATTCAATTCAGCACAGAGATTCAAATAATGAAATGTCTCCTAGTGACTTAGAAACAGTTAAGAGGAATCAATATTGCTGTGGGTGTAGATTTTTTGGTGAGATCTGTTCAGAAATATATAAAGTTATGGGAGATATATTTTAATTTTTACTTTGGTAAAAATGTCATCTTAAATCTATGCAATCTTATATAACTCTTATTCTATTTTACTTGTTGATTAAATAATTTATAATATACAATCATTTGTTGGAGATTTAATGTTTACAAGTTTGCTTTTAAGAATCACATTTCAAAGAATCACCTTACTTGGGTAGTGGTTATAAAAATGGAATCAAATAATGAAATTTGTAGCAGTGAAGATGAGTTTGATTTTACGTTGTTTATGTATAATTTATTTTTATGTTAGTTGTAAAAACATTCATCAACCTTTTAGCAAAAAAAAAAACTTTTGAGTTGCTACTTCCCTATAGCAAAAAAACTTTGAGTGCAAGGTTAAACATTAGTCACAAATGAAAGAAATTGACAACTGGGGGTTGCAATAAACAGGTGAAGTTTTTAAGTATTGGTGCTGGATTATTCAATTCAGCACAGAGATTCAAATAATGAAATGTCTCCTAGTGACTTAGAAACAGTTAAGAGGAATCAATATTGCTGTGGGTGTAGATTTTTTGGTGAGATCTGTTCAGAAATATATAAAGTTATGGGAGATATATTTTAATTTTTACTTTGGTAAAAATGTCATCTTAAATCTATGCAATCTTATATAACTCTTATTCTATTTTACTTGTTGATTAAATAATTTATAATATACAATCATTTGTTGGAGATTTAATGTTTACAAGTTTGCTTTTAAGAATCACATTTCAAAGAATCACCTTACTTTAAGTCTGTGCTCTGCATTCCTGCTAATTGCAGTCTCATTTCAAGATTTTTCTTATTTTCATTTCTTTTATGAGAAATAATATATCGTGAAGAAATGAAATTTATCTCCTTTATCTATCATGATTATTTTCTATCTGAATTTTTCATTTTTAGGATGCAATGGTTAAATATTTGACACCTATCCTCCAAATTGGAGATAAAAGTCTATAGGAATCAGTCTCATCACTAAATAGAGTACTAAGTATACATAAGTTCAGACTGGAATATACATTTCTGATGGTGAGATTTAAACCTGGATTAGCTGCAATAGCAACAAAAAATCCAAATTTTACCTGGGGCTAAAGAACTATCCTTATCATTTTGAATTTTGTAGTTCTTAGAGGTCGTCCATAATTAGAGGCATCCTAAATGATTACGAAAAACATATTTTCATAGGAAACAGTAAGGTTTTTAGATCAACAAGTAATTCTGTATCATCATCATCCTCATCCTCAAGCAGCCATGGGCTACGGAGGTCCAACCAGACTGCGCAGTTTAATTCTCCAAGCATATCTGTCATGAGCTACATCTGCTGCATCCGGCCACTGCACACCAATTCTAACAAGGTCCTGTTTGACATTGTCTGCCCACCACATCCTAGGTTTCCCCCTCCTTCTGAGGCCTCTAGGCACACTGTTCATAACCCTATTCGCCAATCTATAATTATCCATATGGGCAACATGGCCAAACCAACGGAGTCTCTCTCTACACAATATGCTGCTTAAAGGTGGTTGCAAACTCCTTTGTCTAACCTCATCATTAGTTACAAAGTTGAACCACCTAATGCCCAAGATACAGCGTAAGCATCTAGTTTCCTATTATGTTGTTTACAAAGTGTCCAAGTTTCACTACCATAACTAACCCTAGAAAGAACCAAACTATTATACAGTCTAATTTTAGTCTTTAGGTGTATACGCCTATTTCTCCACAATCTCCATAGATTCTTAAAAGTCCCGGCAGCAATCCCTATTCGTCTGTTAATCTCATGCCGCACATCACCATTATCTGTTACATAGCTCCCAAGATAATTAAACTGTGACACCTGCTCAAGACTGCAACCATTCAGATGAACTGAATCACAACCTTCCTGACCAATTTTCATCACTTTAGTTTTCTCTCTGTTTATAACCAAACCTACTCTACTACCAGTCTCATCAACAGCTCGAATGAAAGAGTTCATCTCATCAACATCATTTGCCAACAGGGCAAAATCATCTGCATAATCTAAATCAGAAATTTTGAAATCTCTAGACCATTTACGGCCAAAATCTTTCCCTTGCAAAGAATTTCGCATTACATAATCAATAACTAAACTAAAGAGAAAAGGAGACAAAATGCACCCTTGTCTAATTCCACTAGCAATGCTAAATCAATCGCTGCAAGACGTACCAACTCTCACACACAACTCAGTGTTATTATAGAGAGCTCTCATTACACTAACTAACTTATTAGGTATTCCATATGATCTAACAATCAACCACAAATTATGATGATCAACAGAGTCGAAAGCCTTTTTGAAATCAACAAAGCTAGCAACCAAAGGTTTCTGAAACTCTAAACATTTCTCAAGAATCTGCCTAAGTGAAAATATCTGATCATGAATCATCTTTTATTTATTTTTTATTTTTTTTTATTCTGTATATTAACTATTAAATTACTAATCTGGGAAATAAGTGAAACATTTTAGTATTTTAATTAATAAAAAATATAAGAAAATATATAAGAAAATAAGTGTAATGTATTATCCCTCCCCCATGTAATTCACTGTAGTAGAATCACTAACCAACATAATGCAGATTATATGGATCACCACTATTATCACCTGTATAATATTTCCTGGGATATTCAGCACTGCATCATTATTTCTGTGTTGTCTACATTAATCATGCCTGTTCTGGTGTTTCATATGCATGAAACTGCATCTAAGATATTGCTATATAGACTTTTTTTGAAATTCTGGAATTTTTTTTATATTATTCTGCAATGCATTTTATCTAGTTTTTATAAATTTGTGGTCTATTGTTGTAGGACCATTTTTTGCAGAGTGGGTGCGACTTTTTTGTGTGTTGCATAAATACTTTTAAATGCCTCAGCTATCACAAATCCCCTCAGAACTATGATGGACTATTGCTTAAATTAAAGATAGAAATATGTTTCATGTTCTATTTTCAATGAATGGAACCTATTTATAAGATTTTGTGGGGGGGGGGGGGGGGAAAGTATTATTAAATACTTTCAAACTGCTGACTAAACTAAATAAAGTATTATAAAGTATTCTGCTTCACTAAGTTTTCATTTTAAAATTTCAGTTAAAAAAATTTTAAAAGTACTTTTACTTACTCAAATTTATTTATTCTAATAGGGAAATATTCCCCAATTTTAAAACTGATTTCATAAAATTGCTTCATTTTGGTGAGTCACCAGAATATTTAAACAAACTAACAAGATTGCGAAATAATGTCATAAACTATTTACTGTATATTTCCGCAGATAAGACGATAGTTGAATCATAAAAAAAGGCCCCCAAAATCCGGGTCGTCTTATAGGACAGATACAAAAAAAATTAGATTAAAATTTATATAAATTGAAACCATTATAAAATAAAATAAATCACTCAGCAATGTATTTAAAATCCTGCAAAATCCTCACATTCATTATCTAAGGCAAATAGCTCCTCAAGTACATCCTCACTTTCGTTGTTGAGAAGCTCGTCATATGGGTCCCATTCGATGCTTTTGTGAATAGTCAAGGTCATTACCCGAATGCTCGAATCAGTGCGAATGTTTGCGAATAGGACATAATTCCGTATATGCTATACAGTATTATTATCCAGATGATGATCGCCGATCTAAACTAAATTCATAGGCCGTTGATAGTTTGGGGTCATCTTATAGGACAGATATATGCTAAAACTATAAAACTTTGACGAAAATTTATACCTCGTCTTATCTGAAGGTAGTCTTATCTGCGGAAATATCGGTAAATTGTTATTGCTGCATTTTTCTAACATAAATCCTTTAATATTAATGCAAAGATCTTGCAAAAAGAGTCCTAAAGATTCAAAAGAAAAACAAAATGTTGCATTGTATTATAATCAATTTTACAATTGTCAAATAGCTTAGGACCTCCTAAATATGTCTTAGCTTAGGGCCTCAGAAGGTCAAAGTCCAGCCCTGGCCATGGCTTAACATCCTATCCAATGGACAGCAGCCATTCCAAGCCATTTTGTGTCCCCTACTGACCATGGGCAGGGAGGGGAGTTTTGCAGAGATAAATCTAAATGCTAGCTTTTTACAAATTTAATACTGTTCTAAGGGTCTCACAAATAGGTTATTTGCATTAGAATAATCAAATTTATGAGTTCTATTAGTTTGAGACTTTATTTTTAACATTATACATTTTAACTTTTTTTTTCTAGGCAAAGATGAATTTCCTACATTGCTTCATTTTGCTGCTCGTTATGGTCTATGTAAGTTGACTACTGAACTACTCAAATGCCCTGGAGCTGAAATGGCTAACAGTTTGAAGAATGTACGAGGACTTATTCCTGTTCAGCTAGCTAACCATGCAGGACACAATGACACAGCTGCTACTTTAGAGGATTTTCAGGTGTGCACAACAGTTTTCAATGTTCAGTATTTATAGAAAAATATTTTATAAGCCTAATAAAATTACCAGAAAATGAAACTTTTTGTATTAAAATTTCATAAAATTATTCTAATTTATTTATTTTGAAATAATATATCTTGTGGATTATTCTTAATTTGTGAATTAGTATAAAAATTATATTTCTTGAGTTAGTTACAAAAAAATAAGATGTATTGGCTGCTTTCTAATGAACATACAACTGCATGCATTGTTAATTGACAAACCCTGGCCATCATTTTCCAATAACTGATATTCCAGAAATCTAATTTTAATATTTTTAAAATGGACAGCATTAAAAGCTCACAAATGACATAAAATATCATGAATATATGCATACACCATTAAGAACATAAAAGAAAGGGGCAGGGTGGCTCATGATCTACAGTTCCCAGGTTCGAGTGCCAGCTGCACCAGCTTTGAGATTTATCGCTGCAAAACACTCTGCACACTCATGGTCAGTAGGGGGAACGAATGGGCTTGGAAAGGCTGCCATCCATCAGATGGGATGTTTAGCCATGGCTAGGGCTGGACTTTGACCTTCTGAGGCCCTAAGCTAAGACATATTTAAGAGGTCCCAAAAATTCAAAAGTCGAAATATATATATATATAATTATTCTGATTGAAGGGAACATTGGAAAATAAACACAAAATTGATATGGTGATAACATTATTCTTTCATTGGTAGGCAAAGTTGAACAATGTTTGCACAATAGATTAAATATTAAAAAAAAATTTTAATGCAGCAAAACTTGAAATAAATATCATGAGGCCCTAAGCTATAGCTTAGTTAGCTTATGCATAAGTTCAGTCCTGGCTGTGGCCCCGTATGCAGGAGAGCCATACCCTGTGCATGTTAAACAACATGCTGGATGGCCTTCATGGAAGGCTACCATCTGTTTCCCAACAGCTGTCCAGGGGGTCCTTTTCCTCAACCTTTTCTGAGCCTTTGGTGCCCTTGTGACCTGGTCATTTAGCCCATTGTGTACAAAAAGTGCCTCTCAGAAGTAAAACAAGAAATTGTGGATATCTCTGTCTGTTATCACTTAAGAACAGTAAGTTTAGCAAGTTTAATTATTTGCTTAATGTAGTTGCTGAATATATCTTTCATTTGAAACTGCTGTAATTATTATTTGTTTCTATGAAATATTTTAAAGTCATTTTCAGTGAACCCTAGGTATAATCTTGATGGATAAACAATGAAATATTGAGTACAAACTTTTGTAAAAGTATAATATAGTCAGCCGTCCCGTGGCCGAGTGGTTAGCACGCTTGGCTACTAATCTAAGGGACCTGGGTTCGAGCCCCGGATTTAGGCATGGATGTGTGTCGTTTTTCTGCTGAGGTCCTGCCATCCTCTCAGACCTTCCACTATGGCATATAAACTGACAGGCTCCTGTCAGACCTCTGTGGCAAGCAGCTGCTTGAGGGGGTATTTATTTATTTTTTATTTATAATATAGTATTGATTTGTGATGCTTTTAGCATTAATTTCACTAATTTTTTCACATTTTTTTAAAATCTGTTTTCTTTTTAGCGGAGAAACCTAGAGTTATGCAGAAAAGATATCCTAAATCAAAGTGGGCGCTCGACCTCTGTTGTTTATGGTAAGTATTTTATCCTGTTAAATGTGTTCTCTTTCTTATAATTCAATAAGAACTCTCCCCCCCCCCCTTTTTTTTTCCTCTTTTGGGATTAAAATTTTTTTTGTAATACAGTAATATGACTGTGGTGAGAAAGGAGTCACTTACTTTGTTGGTAATAATGGTAGTATTATGGAGATCTTCATATGTGGCATAGTTTTTTGGTTTATATTGTATGTGAGAAAGTAATAAATTATGGATTTGTAAAGTAGCATAATTAAGATTTAAAATTAAAATTTAAAATGATACAAATTGAAGATCAGTAAAGAAATCAAGGCTTGTCAGTAAGACAAAAAGACGGCAAGAATTTCTGCACATTGGAAAAGATTTGAGGAAAATGATGACTAGTGAATAAGCTAAAGCAAGAATCATGCATCATTTTACAAAGAATATATTTTAGTTCTAACTTTATGATCTTGTAAGACATCACATATGTAGTGGTATAATCCAAGTGAAAATAGTACCAGTCTACTCAAGTTTTTTGTATACACAATAATTTTCTTTAAAATAATTATATATGTTACTTGTAACATAGAGGCAGGACATGCTCTGGTTGCTTAAATAAATAATACTAGAATGAAATCCTGGCTTAACTACACCACTCCACATATATCCTACTATAATTGACCAACCACAGGCCTGTTTGCTACATAGTGATTCATGTAACTCTATAAATAAAGTATGGTGCCTTCTCAAATCTATTTACATAAATATCTTACTCTTTTGTGAAATAAATTTAAAATCTGATGAAGGAAAATTACAGGACTTGTATTTTATTATTATTAAAGAAGTTTGATTGTTAAGTAGCACAGGGTCTTAAGGTAAGTGGGCATGTTTCTATAGCAACCAGGGGTGGAGGTGGCTCAGTCGGTAGCATTCCAGGCTCGTAATCTGCAGTTCCCAGGTTCGAGTCCCTGCTGGGTCAGCGTTGAAATTTATCTCCGCAAATTTTCCCGCCCTGCCCATGGTCAGTAGGGGACACTGATGGGCGTGAAAAGGCCACCGTCCGTCAGATGGGACGTTAAGCCGTGGCCCAGTGTGCAGGAGAGTCATACCCTGTGCACATTAAAGAACACGCTGGATGGCCTTGATGGGAGGCTACCACCTGTCTCCCAACAGCTGTTCTAGTGGGTCCCCTCCCCCAACCTTCTCTGAGCCTCTGGGGTCCTTGTGACCTGGCCATTTAGTCCATGGTGTGCAAAAAAGTGCCGCTCAGAGGTAAAACAACCCAACCCAATCTATAGCAACCCATTAGCAGTAATTTGGAAGTTAGTGTTCTAAATGTATTTACCTAAGAATATGAGGCTGTAGATGGCTCCCTTAACCATCCAATTCCTATATTTTGAAATATGTGGAGTTTAGAAAGGGTTGTTCTACACACCTTAAATTCTTAAATTAGTTTCAATGAAAGAACAGAACTATACACCTTAAATTCTTAAATTAGTTTCAATGAAAGAACAGAAAGAAAGAAAAAAGTTCTGATTTTACAACAATAAAGATATTTCATAATGATCAAAAATATTTTTTTTTCTAAAATTTAAAATGTGATACTTTAAATAGTCACACTACAAGCTGATGCAAAAGTGGTGCAAAACATTAAAAGTAAACAGAGCTATTAAAGAAACAAGTACTACAACTCTTTTTACAAAAATTCTATTAGCATGCACAGTGATTACTGGGAGGTAAACATGAAGTAATTAATAAAAAAATTTCTAACCATTAGACTTGCATATGAAAGTATATATATAAAAAGGAAACTGTGTAGTATGACCATACACTCCCCTGGATAGGAAGATGAAAAAGGGTTGGTATTTCCTTACTAAACCATGCAGTTCAACCCAACAGCATGGGGAAATCAGAAAATTAACAAGGTGAGAAAAATCTTAAACAATTTCTTAGACTTTCTGAGAAATAGGTGCTTTTTTAAAACTTGCTAATTTTCTGTTAAGAAAATTAAAAATTAGGAAAAAGGAAAGAGAGATAGTATAATTAGCAAGAATAAAATAAATGAGTTTGCAAGCTTGGGAAATTTGGCAATATGATACATTTACATTGCCATATGTGTCAGAAAAAAGGAACTTTTGACTGGGACCAAATAAGATGGGAAGGTGCAGCTACTATTTGAGGTCACTTATTATGGGAAAAAAAACTAATTAAAATGTGTTAATTGTCAAATATCACTATAGTAGAAGAGACTTATTTTCTATATTAAAAAAATGTTTACCGCTTTCTGTTTTTTAAACATAAACTTTCTGTGGAAAATTAATCTTGAACAGTAAAGTTACAAATAAATTAATGTAATTTAAACTGGTATTTTTTAAATATGTGTTCATTTTTATTTGTTTATAAATAAAATAGCTGCATTTATTACAATGGAAATTGCTGCAGTTTAGTAAACTGTTGAGCAAACATTTTATTAAATTTGAATTAAGCAAACACATTTGATTTTATGATCGTTTTCTCTGCAGAAGAAATGGAAGGATGTGTCAATTTTACTGAGTACTATGATATACCACCTGGCAATCCTGTGCCAGTGTTACATTCACTAGAAGATGTAGAAGCTGATGAAGGAAAAGAGTGTGAATATTTGAATATGATGGGTTTAAAGTCTTCAGTAACAGGTAAATTTGAAAATAGGAATTGCATTTAATCCTTTTAATGCCACCTTTACAACTTGACAACACTTAAATATATACATATGTGTAAACTTTTAAATATGCTTTGTTATTATTAGTTTTTCCTAAGAAATCGTAGCCATCCTGTGGCCAAGTAGTTAGCGCACTTGGCTACTGATCAAAAGGACCTGGGTTTGAGCCTGTGTAAGGCATGGATGTTAGTGTTGTTTTTCTGCTGAGGTCCTGCCATTCTCATAGACCTTCTACTATGGCATATAAACTGACAGGCTTTTATCAGACTTCTGTGGTAAACAGCTGCTTGAGGGGTATTTTTTTTAAGAAATCCGAATGACATAAAAAAAATTCTGCTTAATTTATATGAAACTAGAAATTGTATTCTATTTGTAAATTCAGGTTACTAAACAGTATATGTAATTAGACATATTGTCACAGTAATTATATTTGAATTAATTAACTATTATAACAGTAATTATATTTGAATTATCAACTATGATGATGCTTGGTTCAAAGTTGCACTCTGTTCCTTTGTCATTTTTTTTTTCAAGTTTGTTTTCTTGCATCAGAAAAAAAGAACAGTCCTTAATTGCAAGTTTAAATATAAATTGTCTTCATTTAAGTTAAATTGTGAAGCCACTAGCACTTAACCAAGAGATCTTGTATTTGATAGCAGTAAAGATGGATAAATAGTAATTTTTTGCACTTGTTAATTAATCACTTAACAATATAAAAAAAAATTAGATTGACCTATATTGCCCTTTCATTTATCACCTATTATACATTTTCTTCTTTCCTTCAAAAAGGTTTTATATGCAGTGAAAGAAACTAGAATATTTATCATAATTACTCACATAAACCTAGTCCTTAAACCTCATACATCTTATTTCCCAATTGATTTCAAGAAGAAAATTAATAATATAAGAATTTTCTATTTTAGTGACTACATTTTTAATAATACTTTAAATCAAGCATTTAATTCTCTCACTGCCAAAGACATTTCAATTATATTATTTTCAGTCATCTCAATGTGTACAAAATAGTTTTTGTACCAGTGTTTGCAGATCCTTGTAAGCAAATTTTTCTCTTTAAAGATTTCTGTTTAGAAAATAAATTTATGTTATGCACTGTTATCAGAATAAATGACAAAAAATATATGGATGTGAATAATTATGGTGTGTTAATTGTGTTAGAAATTATAGAATTACTCTATTTCTACAACCAAAATATTGTAAATTAGGCTCTTCTGTTGGTTAAATAAATTTTTATGGAATGTCTGAGCTTAGAATAGATCTACTAAACTCATGATTTTGTATGAGAACTTGGATTTTGTTAATATTTCAATATATTACTTAGGTTTTGAATTTTTTCATTGAATTGCAATGAAATCTGTGTGAAGGGGGAAGAATGGTTGCATTTTGGTCTTTTAGCTCATACCAAGTGCATTTCAGATCACCATAAATAAATTATCCACTCATCCAGCAGATCTCAAATGTTCCTACTATATAGACATGAAAACATCATTTGGGCACTGCAGCCTCTTACACTCGGCCATGTTTTATCTGATGAATCGTTTTTAACTCCTGTTTTTGACTTTTTACGTTTTACTGGTTATTTTACACGTCTCTGATTTTTACTATATTTTCTAGTTTTTACCCTTGTTTGCGATTTTAAATCGGTATTATACACCCATTTTTATTGTTAACTTCTACTCTTGTTGTTTCTTTTTACTCCGTTTTACATATCATTTTTGTGGCGTTTCGTTCGTGTTCTTTTTAACTTTGGTTGTGGGTTCTGAGACTTTTATCCCTTTTTATCGTTTGTTTGGCGCAATATAGCCTCAGTTGCTGTTGCGCCAATAAACCCCAAACAACCAACCAACCAATTTGGGCACTGCATTCAACTATGTTGGTGGGAAAAGTTATGTCTAGTGTTTTAGATATATCATTCCCACTGGTATTCATTTTGTGTTATGTTTTCCATTGCACCTTGTATCATTTTTATAGGTGACTTTTCAAAGTATGATTTTATAAATTGCAGATGCAAAAATGATATTGAGTATTGCAAAATTATATAAAACTGAAAAAGAATAAAAAAATTATATAAAGATAAAAAAAGTGTTTATTTCTTAACCTTTTCAGTACCATACTGGCCCAAAATGGCTGAGATTTTAAATGGAGTTGTCCAATCAATGCTATTCCTTCCTCTTCACTACCTTGAGTTTGGGCTGTTTCAGGCTGGTATGTTAGAGAAAGGGTTAATGGGTTTTTTCTGTGCACTTTCACCAAAATATAAGCCATATAATATTATTGTTTCAAGAAAAAAAAGATTTGGATTTTTTTTTAAAATGCAAACAGTTCAAAAATTATTATATAGAGCAAAATGTTTTAAAGAGCATTCATTAGCTTACAGTCAGAAATGACCAAAAGACCAAATGCACCCAGTTAATGTGGCAAAAACAGACATGTCTTCTCAGGTTACAGATTTCTGTATCAGAATTTAATAATACTCTAATACAGTGGTTCTCAACCTTTTATGTTTCATGTACTCCCTAAAAATGTGTATGTAACTGGCATATCCCTTGTATAGATATACTATAACTATAGTTTTATCTAACAATGGGAATAAAATAAAACACACACATATATATAGACGCATTAAATTTTGTACTTACATCTAGTGACTTTTGAGCTCTCACAGCATACCCCAAAAATGTTTTGCACATACCCCTTGTTGAGAATCTCTACTCTAATATTTTCATTTATAATAACTCACTGGCAAATAGTCTATTGAATATGAATAATGGATGTTATAGGAACTCAACTAGATTCAAAAAGATTTTTTTTTTGCTAACTCGCCATTTGTTTTAATATATATATTTTCCCTTTCATTCCAGAGAACCTTGAACCTCATGAAAAAGTCATTTTGGGAATAGATCATCTAAAAGATTGCAATGATGAAGTTTTGCTTTCACCTGCTATAAATGAAAATTCACCATTGCATGAGAAAATATCACCTACAGGTTAGTAATGATAGTTATTTAGAAAATTTGGCTTCTTATAGCAACACATGCATTAAATTATAATACATCTATATACACAGGAAAAATGATTGAACAAGGTGACAAATAAATCATTTCTGAGTTAAATAAGTTTAAAATTTTCAGTTAAAGGCTGCTGATCCATTTTACCATATTCTATATGGAACTGTAATGAAAGGTATTCAATATAGAAAATCAGTGGCATAGCCAAAGAGGAGATCATTTTGACCAAATAAACCCTTCTGGTTATGCCAGAGTTTGAATTGGATTATTTACCTCTGAATGGCATTTTTTTCACACAATGAACTGAATGGCTAGGTCACAAAGACCTCAAGGACTCAAAGAAGGGAAGGGGGGGGGGGGATCCATTGGACAACTGTTAGGAGACAGATAGGAATCTCCTATCAAAAACGGATCTGTGTGTACTTCAATATGTACAGGGTATGACTCTTCTTCAAACAAGAACGTGGCCTAGCATTCCATTTGATGGAAACAGCAGCTTTTCCAAGCCCAACAGTATCTTTATCACAGAGCAGGATGAAGGTTAGTGGAGAAAAATCTCAATGCAGGTACAATGAATCTCTTTCGTTGCGATCTTATGCAACCATGGCAATTCCCGGTTCCGCTTGTACAGCACTACCTGGTTAGTTGGGACTCAAATGTGGAAACTGCAGATTAAAAGCCTGGCGTGCTACTGACTGAGCCAACTCTCACTCTTATGCCAAACATGTGCTATGCTTGAATTATCAGGGGTGATGAAGTTTTCTCTTAGTAAAAATTTATTTTTAAGAAATTTTAGTGCATCAGTTTTTAATTAAGTTCCACTAAACTAAAAATTAAGAAATCTATCACTTAAAAGCAAATAATGTTAAAAATTTATTAAAATCAATACAAATCCCATTAAAATCAATACAAGTCCCATTAATGGGACCATCATTGTATTGATGGTCTCATTAATGGGACCATCAATACAAGTCCCATTAAACTCAATACAAGTCCCATTTTATAGTTCCCTATTTATAAGTTATAAGACATTTTGTAAAGCAGAAATGTTAGCAACAAGTGGCAGCCAACAGATGTTTCATGACCACATCCATTCAGGTGTTCTTAACCTTCCTTCAGTTTTGAAGTAATTTCAAAAGGTTAAATAAATGAAACAGAATTGGTCCAAAAATACAGAAGCATAGTATCATATTGAAATATCATATTGAACATTTATTACTTTAATAAGAAAAATCTTCATACAGACCATTTAATTGAAATCGAACACTGCAATAACAGGCCTATGGCCAATTTTAGCTTTTTTTTGCGTAGAATGATTCAATCATTTTCTGGACCTTAAGGTTATTAAAAATTAATTTCAAGAATTCAAAATGAAATTTTAAGGAAGCTTCCTGTGGAAATAATTGTTAGAACTTAAAAGTATTCACAGGCCACACCACACTGCTATTTCATTGTAAGCAACAGTCTTGAAATTTCAAGATTATTATTCACATATGACATATATAATATATATGCAACAGGTAACATTTATATCCATTTTCAATGGATTACTAGACAATTTGTAACGCTCCAAAACAATTGCAAAATATTTAAAGTTTTATGCTCCGGATAGCTTAGACGGGCGCCAGGCAATAATTAACAAATTGCCAAAATGTAGAATAAGTTGATTTAGGGTTCAAATGCCAGCGAGCGTTCATAAGTAAGA
This sequence comes from Ryuthela nishihirai, assembly GCA_038380435.1. Taxonomy (NCBI): domain Eukaryota; kingdom Metazoa; phylum Arthropoda; class Arachnida; order Araneae; family Heptathelidae; genus Ryuthela; species Ryuthela nishihirai. Next base: position 49,985,042 of record JAWZYU010000015.1, read on the forward strand.
GTCAAAATGATTCTTAACAAAATAAGAGTTAATGTAAAAAAGATCCTAAATTAGCGTTGCTCAAGATAAAAAAAACTATAGACTCAAAAGTTTGTAACAAAACAAAATAGATTTATTTCCAAAATAATTAACTCACCAAGACATCAACGAAAAAAACATCTCTTGTGCTACACGCACGGTGCTACGCACCTTACTACATCTCTCTGCTCTCTCTACAACTCTGCTCTCAAGTGCTCTAGTACACAACTCTCAGTGCTCAGTGCTCAAGTGCTTCTCTCAAGTGCTCAAGTGACTCGCAGGTCACGGTTTTGACAATGGGCCGGCGCATGCCGGGAAAGACATTTGCATACAATGATGAAGGACGCAAGCTATGACGCAAGAGGGGGCGTGTCCTTGGCACGCGCTTTAACGGTTACGGTCGGAAGTTCGGAGTTGCACGTACGCAACTCCTAGAAACTTGAAAACGAGTGCTGTGATGCCGAAAAGGAAATAAAAATCCCCAAAATGATAAATATAACGTAAATTAAACAAAACTGGTTAAGGTAAAGCAAAAGTGAACGATGAGGCATCACAAATTCCATCATTTAGAAAGTTATTGCTCACAGTTTTTTTAGCATTGCTGACTAAGAAAGTCTAGTTAAAGGAACATATTTTACCTGACAGTTAAAATGTCTTTATTATGAGATTACAAAAGATAGAGAATTTTGTGGTGGATGACAGACCAATACTAAAATGGGTCATATACTGCCCTAAAGAATTTTAATAATAAAAACAGATGCCAAAAGAATATCAAACATATAACAAATATTACACATATTCTGCAAGAGTATTTTGTGAAAATAATTTCTGGGAAAAAATATGAGTCACTCTGTTCTCCCCCATTTATTTTTGGACCACTTCATCCCATTTGAATTAATTCTGGCTCATGTTCATATTTTAGTTGCACACTCTTGATCTAAAATCAACATTCCATCTTACATTGAGGGGATTAAAACCAGCGTAATATTTTTTGCCATTAGGATATCTTTTTCTTACAGCATTCACTATATAAGAAAAGGAGAAGAAATAATCAACTAGGGTCAGTTGGCAAAATTCGGAGTGACTTGGCAAAATCATGCAGAGTTGACAAAATTCAGGTGAGATGTAAAAAATGCAATCTGTTTTTCTGTAAAATAACAATGTGTTGGCAAAATCGAGGCAGCTTCGCAATATCTAGGAGAGTTGGAAAATCTTGGGGGAGTTGGCAAAATTCAGAGTGGCTTGACAAAAATCAGGTGTGGTGTAAAATTGGGATTTTTTTCTGTAAAATTGTGGTGAGCTGGCAAATTCTAGGGCAGTTGGCAAAATTCGAATCCACTTGGTAAAATAGGGGCGATTTGTGAAAATTGGGATTGTTTTTTGTGAAATTAAGGAGAGTTTATAAAATCGAAAAAACTGCAAAATTTAGGGAAGTTGGCAAAACTGGAAACCACTTGGTAAAGTACTAAAATCACTTCAAACTTTCAAATTCCCCAAGTTTTTGCCAAGTTTACTCGATTTTAGTCAACTATCCTGAATTTCACAAACCCAATCCCAATTATCACAACTCGCCTGTATTTTCCAAGTGGATTCGAATTTTGCCAACTGCCGTACATTTTGTTAAGTTTCCTCGATTTGTCCAACACTCCTTAATTTCACAAAACAAATTCCAATTTTCACAACTCACCTATATTTTACCAAGTGCATTAGAATTTTGCCAACTATTCTAGATTTTGTCAACTCGCCGTAATTTTACAGAAAAAATCGCACTTATTACATCTTTCCTTAATTTGCCAAGCCACTTCGAATTTTATCAACTCTCCTTAATTGCACAAGAAAGGCACAATTTTCACAACTCCCCTGTATTTTACCAAGTGGCTTCCAATTTTGCCTACTCCCCTAGATTTTGCCAAGGGTTCTTGGTTTTCCAAATCTCCTTAATTTCACAAATCCAATCCCAATTTTTACAACTCGCCAAGTGGTTTCCAGTTTTGCCAACTTCCCTAGATTTTGCAAAGTTTTCTCAATTTTATAAACTCTCCTTAATTTCACAAAAACAATCCCATTTTTCACAAATCATCCACATTTTACCAAGTGGATTCGAATTTTGCCAACTGCCCTAAATTTTGCCATCTTGCCACAATTTTACAGAAAAAAAATCCCAATTTTACATCACACCTGATTTTTGTAAAGCCACTCTGAATTTTGCCAACTCCACCAAGATTTTCCAACTCTCCTAGATATTGCGAAGCTGCCTCGATTTTGCCAACGCATTGTTATTTTACAGAAAAAAAGATTGCATTTTTTACATCTCACCTGAATTTTGTCAACTCTGCATGATTTGCCAAGTCACTCCGAATTTTGCCAACTGACCCTAGTTTTTGCCAACTCCCTAAGTTTTGCCAACTCTCCTAGATTTTGCCAACTCACTATAATATTACAGAAAAAAATCCTAATTTTTACATCTCACCTGAATTTTGCCAAGTCACTCCAAATTTTGCCAACTCACCTGATTTTACTAAGTGTCTTCGAATTTTACCAACTGCTCTAAATTTTGCCGTCTCTCCATTTTCCAAACTGCCTCATATTTATCAAGTTGCCTCAATTTTGACAACACCCCTTAATTTTCAAAAAAAAAAAAAAAATTGGGTGTTTGAAAGTTTGAAGTGATTTGGCAAATTTAGGATGAGAGATGTAAAGATTGGAATTAGTTTCATGAAATTAAGGAAATTTGACCAAATCAAGGAAAAAAATTCATACTGATTTGCTACAATTCAGACGTTCAGACAAGATATAAATATTGGAAGTATTTCTGAGAAATTATGGCTAGTTGGCAAAATCAGGAATCAGATGGCAAAATGTTTGAGAGACGTTAAAATTACCCCCCCCCCCCCCCCCCCCCCGAGTGGAAATCTAAGCAAATTTGCTCAGTTGGCAAATTTTGCACGAGTTGGAAAATTTTGGACTCCCCCCCCCCCCCCAACATAGTCCTTCACTATGCCCCTGCAGGTCAGGATACATCTTATTGTTTTTTCGCCCCTCTCCCGTCTCCCAAAAATTCCTCATTAGAACATGAAAGTGCTGAGCTTTGTATTCTTAGATAAGGCCAACTATAATTATCGTCATTCTGTGAATTTTGTGGTGCCGAACTTGGCTAGAATTGAGCCCCTTAGTGGCTCCAGCTCTATGGATGCATATGATTATTAAATTGTATTATGAAGTAATTGTCAGCCAATATATTGAGTATCTTTATTGCTGTGGGAAAAGAAATGGAAAAATAGAAAATAAAAATCTGTTTAAGAATTGATTGAATTATGTCCACTAGAAATAATTTTTTTTTTCAAACACAGTGCACCCCATAGAAGAGTTCTTTCCCCCCTTTGTCCACCCCTCTCAGTTCTGCATCGAGTAGAGATGTATATGATATTTGCTAATTTTTATACAATGAAATATGCACAAAAACAAAGAATGAACTAAATTGTACATTCACTGTAAAACAGCAAAATGGTGTGAGCTTGCCTTTGTTGATCATGATATCATTATTCTTCTGCTACATATAGTTGTGTTGGTAAACTTCTACTTGAATATGTGGAATTGATTTAAGTTTTCGTTTTATTAAAAAATAATTCTATCCTTTATAGTAAAAAGGGGGAAAAAACCTTTTTTTGTTTAATTAAGTGGGCCTTTAAGAAAAATATTTACAAAATTCTTTAACATTCTCTCCCTGCTTCCAAACATTTTGACTACATCATTCTACAAAACTGATATTGAACAGAGGATTTTCCTGTATACTGCTGGTTATTAATTTATATATTATTTAAAATAAAAATGAATATTTTTATTCATAAAAATATTAATGTTATTAATTTTTTTTTAAAATCTAAAACACACAATAATGTTAGAATAATGAGTGAATTCTAACAATATTGTGTATTTTAGTTAATAAATTAATGATTTTTCCAATTTAATAATCAGTTTATTTTGTACTTAGATTTGCTTAGCTAATGTTAGAGTATTCCACAATTTCAGATCAAAAGAAAATAACACTTTTTGAAAGTCAAGCAAAGCTGATTGAAATTATGGAAGCATATAAGAAAGGAGCATCCCTAACTGAAGTTGTAACACTACATAATGAATGGAAAGCCAAGTACCAAGTATCAGATGCTGAAGCAAAGGTTAGAATATTATATCTAACTTTGAATTATTGCAATAGACATCCAGAAATGGTAGATAATTGGAAAATATAAGAATTATATATCTAAAGCAGTTTTGAGCAATATGTGTAGGAATATATTCTTTTAGCCACATCTTATTTCTTAAACATAGTAATCTAGGTGGGGTTTTAAAAACCTGGCAAAAAGTATTTTAAAAATAGAAAAATAAAAGAAAATACATAAATCAAATACTCAGTTTATGGTACTTATATATATGTTCCATAATGTTAAATATAATGGTATTAAAAGCACTATATATATATAGGTGTTAAGCATAAAAATAACATATTTTTCTTTTTATCATTTGTATATCAAATCTTGTAACTTAGCAGTATAGAGTTGATAAAAGTTGCACTTTGAGCATAAACTTGTATTAGACCAGCAGGCCAACAGTTTGTGCTTGTTTCATATCAGCTGCTGATATCCAGGTGTTATATCCAGGATAAATCCTTCTGGATGTCTTGACTCCTGAAAAGTCATATACATAACAGTTCTTAATTTGTAAATAAGACAGATGATATAAAAGAGTGTAAAACTTTTAAAGACCTGACTCAAGTTTGTGACATTAGTTTTTGTTTTTGCAGAGGGCTTATCACACTGCAGGAAGCATGAGGCAGAGTTTATTGTATTGCCATCTGCATTTTGAATGTTGCTAAACTTGAGTCAGGCATTTAAAAGTTTTTAGCTTTTAAAGACTTTTTTAGTTTTTTTTTAACCTTTTATTCTCTTTTATATTCTCTATCTTATTTACAAATTAAGAGATGAGTGTGTTTTTTGAGGAGTCAAGATATCTAGAAGGATTTATCCTGGCTATAGCACCCAGATATGCAGCAGCTGATGTGAGACAAGCAGAGACTATTGATCTGCAGGATTAATATTTGTTCCATTGACTTCAAGCATGACTTTTACCATCTCTATACTGTTAAGTTATAAAATTTGATACAGAAGGGACAGAAATGAAAAATTCTAATTTTTAAGTTTAACATCCGTATAGTACCTTTAAGAATATTATTGCATTATGGTGCTTAGTTTTTCTTCACCTATTTTTAATTTTTTTGTTTTGCCTGGATCATATTTACTATTGTTCTGACTCTAACAATATCTATGAATAAATAAATCCCTTTTTATGCTTCATTTCTAACTTGTGCACTTTTCATTGTAATGACCCTTATATTTCCTGTTCTTTTTTATTTGGAAATCACATATAGGATGAAGAAATTGTGAAGCTATTCTAAGCTTGTTCAAACTATCTTGTAGAGAGAGAGACATTACTGATACAGAAATTGGGATTTCTAACAGTTTGCATCACAAAGCTAACACACAATTTACATAATTATTTTGTTAAAAAATAATGCTTAAACAAAGTAATAATGACAAAGCAAAACAATATTTTTGTTGTATTTAAAGTTTAGAATTTTATAATAATTTTGATTTTTTTGCAGTTTTCATCTGTACAGAATTTAAATTTTTTCCCCTCAGTCTGTGTGTTATTTGACTTATTTTAAATTTGATTTTTACTATAATCAGTTTAAATTAAAAACCCAGACCTTATGAAACATTGTAAATTATTTGTCTTCTGTTTTAATTAATTTCATCTATTGCAGTTGGAAATATTTGGTTTAAGGATTGAGTAAACCTATGATAATGACACAATTTTTTCAGACCTCTGAGGCATATTTTAAAAAAATAAATTTTTATGATATGTTAAAAAAAATTCATACATCCTCTTTGATGAAATCATATGCCAACAAATCTAAGGTTATATTGCTTGGTGTTCTGCAGATATATCAGCAAAAGATATTAATCATATTGATAGTGTCCTCAGGAAAGCTTTTTATAGTTAAGAAAGTAAGTGCCATATGGAACTGAATAAGCAATAGCAACAATTAGCACAAATAGCTTTGAGATAATTACAGTGATAGGACACCATTGGGCATGGAAAGGCCATCATCTGTTGGATGTGATATTAAGCAGTGACCCTGTTTGCAGGAGAGCAATACCCTGTACATGTTAATGAACATGCTGGATGGACTTGATGGGTGGGTACTGTGTCAACTCACTTTAAATTGTCCTATGATTGTTCTCCACATGTGACGTACTTCTCCTTAAATCTCTCAAATACCTCATAAATCTCTGTAAATTCCTCTATAAACTCTCTATTAATCCTCCATATAAATTCTACAAATGTCTGGCTAATCAAGAGCCTCTATAGTGCAGATAAATCTCGGGGTACAATGTCACCACCAAGTAAGATCACATGATTTCATCATGGAGTGGAAGAGAGCCATCTGAAGAACATAACCGTACTATTTCTACTCTGGCTTCTCTCACATGCTTGTGACTCTCCTCTTCATCTACAAGGTGAGTTCCTCATATATCATCTTCATTCACACTGCCATCTAGGCACAGAGCAGGGAACCAACATTTGAATTCAACTAATTAATTTTATCTGATTAATTCTCACTTCATGAGAGAAATCCTACTGACTCTTTGAACATCACTGCTTATCAGCCAAATCAGGGTTGGGCAGCTCCACTGGAAGAAGAGAGCACATCATGCCAATATCAGGCTTCCCACAGCTGGGATCGAACTTGGGGCCCCCAAGGGAAATCTGCAAGTGCTGCTGAGAGGCAATAACTTAATCACAATGCCAAGAGGCTAGCACCAAAGGGTGTTGTTAAGATCAAGTACATATGCATACTCGATCATGGTGAAACCATTACACTACCATCTGTCTCCTAACAGCTGTCCAGTGAGTCCCCTTTCCTACTCTTGGGGTCCTTGTGACCTGGCCATTTAATCTATTGTGTGCAAAAAACTGCCACTCAGACGTGAAACAACCCAACACATCAAAATGTTACTTTTTTTTTACTTAGAGTTACAAATGAGCCATAATCTGTTTGACATGAGTGTCCATCTTTCATTCCTTGTCTCACCAAAATTTTCTTAATACTGTTTGATGAAGAACAGTTTTTCTTTCATTTCACATAAAATTTATTTTAAAGATGAAGCATTTTACAAGAAAAAATAAAAATGAAATGACCAACTCAAGCATTGTTTTGTATGGTATATCTGGTGTCTTCACACACTCAACTTTCATATCCTTTATTTTCTTAACTACCCAACAGAGCATATAAATAATTATTTTAAATGTCTATGTTAAACATTCATGCATTTCAGACATGGTAAACATAATTTTTTTTTTATTAAAGTCCTGAGATGTACAATACGTAAATAACTAAAAGCTATTTTAAGCTGTAGTTTTAAATTATACTTTTTACTGATTCATTAAAACTTAGTAATGCTGATACTTTTATTACTTAAAAAAAATATGTTGTTCATTTTCTGCAGGATGCTCTTGATAACCTTAGAAACCTCTTTGCCAGCAATGTCCAAAAACCAAAATTGAACAAGAAGCAGTCATTAAGTTTTTCAGAAGTAAAGCATTATTTTTCTAAACTTCGACGAAAAGATAGCATGGGTATAAAGGTAAGCTGCATGATTTTAATAGTACTCTGTAAAAAATTTTTTATAATTTAGTGTTGCCAATGGCTACATCATGTTATCTAAGCAATCATTATGATACTACTGATAAAGAGGTACAATTCAAAAGTATAAATATTCTTCACTGAATATTCTAGGATTTAAGATGACAATTTTCAAAAGAGGGAATATTTACAACCAATGATATTATAAATTGATAAAAGTCATTGTCATACTGACACTCCTACCAATTTGGCAATTGAAGAGTCTTGTTACCAGTTTTGTTTACCAAACTCCCGTTCTTCAGAGTGTATATATCTGATAACTTATACTTTTTTTCTTTCACCTCTTGATATGATTGGACAACCTTTTATAGTTTTTGTGCAGAACTTTTCAGACTGAGATTAAGTAATCAGAGTGGGCACAACAACCTGACTTCCAGGGTAGTTTCCCAGAAGTGGTAAGGGCCCCCTATTTGATAGTGAAATATCCTTAAGATGAATTTTGAAAGGATTTACATCTTGAATATTCACAAAATTTTATTCTCTATATGTATATTGTACCCATACTCGTAAAGTATAGTATATACACAACCGAGGCCATGCAAAACATTCCGCAGCCTTAGTGGTAATGTTGTAAAGGTAAATAAACACAGTAAGAGGTAACCTTTACACCATTATAAGTGGAAAAAACTAGGAGCTTGTAAATTCTAATTATTTCCTTTTTACATAAGGGCTGTTATAAACTAAAAATAGAAAATTTGTACTTTCTTTAAAAGCTACAATATTATTATACAAAACAAGTCACCTTTATAAACACCTACTTGACTTGAGAAGCCATTATAGAATTCCATGCCATTACTAGAAGTATCTTGACACTCTGCCAGTTAGGATGAAGGGAAATCCAAATAAGAAGGGTTTGAAAGCATAATTTGTTGTACCCACCACAACCCTCCACAAACCTGTCCTACCACAAAAATATGGCCAGCTGAAACCCCTTGCAGACTATAAAAAGGTCAGATACCTACCTGAGACTGTTATGATGGGTAAACGTGGTGAACTGAGTGAGTTCGATCAGTCAGATAGTCTGTGAGGAAGATGGGGTGCTCTATATCTGTGGCTACAGAACTTTTGAGATTTTATTGTGCAATCATCGTGCAGGTGTACCAGGACTACATCAAATATAGCAAAACAACTGTCAAGCATTTCTCACAGCAGGATGCCTTCTTTCAACAAGACAACACCATGTCTCTTTGCTCCCATTTGGCAAAGGGCTGGTTGGAGGAGCATTCCAATGAGTTCACAACTCTTGAATGGCCCTTTCACTCTCCAGATTTTAACCCTATTGAGCATCTGTGGGATGAAGTGGAGCAATGCATCTGAGCCCAAAACCCACCACTGGCAACTCTAAGAGATTTATTGATGGTTGTCCTGAAATCATGGGCCTCATTATTACCTGAACATTTGCAATGTCTGGTAGAGTTCGTGTACCATGGCGTGTTGTTGTAGTGAGGGCAAAAGGTGAACCCACATGTTATTTGGTAAGTGTGTATAATAAATTGTCCCTTCTATAAAAATGAATTTTTCTCATCACTAATATATGTAAGAAGATGAAACTAAAACTCTATTTTAAATGACGATGTTTATTTAGGCAGCTCAGCATTATGCAATTTATGCCATATGGTCTGAGCACTTTCATGCGGCTCTAATGTAACTATACATCTTCAGAGACATATCTTAGGCAATTAAACATGTTGGCTAATATTTTGGTGATTCTATACTAACAACAATAAATTTGGGATCTATTATTATACATCACAGTATATGTATTTAACTATTTTGACTCTGGATGTTAAAGCTTTTTCCTCTTCAATATGTGTAACAAATGGTGTCGAATGTCACCATTTGTATTTAATTGTCTAAATGTCACTTAACATGTTTGCCTAAGATTTGTCTCTGAAGATGTATGTGTTATACATTAGAGCTGCACAAAAGCACTCAGACCATATGGCATAAATTGCCTCATATCGAGCTCCTAAATAAACATCATCATTTAAAATAGTGTTTTGGCTTCACCTTTTTACAAATTGTCCCTTCAATGTAGAATGCCACATTATCATTATGCATGCTGGAAGTAGTTTCACAGCTTTCTCTGTCTTAGTTACATATCATACTAATATGTAGTCTTAAAAACAAAATACCACCATCTTTAAATTCAGAATCCAAATTTCATAAGTTTACTTTGAACATTGTATGCTTTGGAAAATAAATCTTGATACTATTCATGTGTGTTCAGAATCCATGAGAACAATCTAATTCTAACTGCAAGGGGAAATTTAAACAGAAACTTAATGGCTAGGTGAAAAGCAAAACTATTTTCACACAGCTTAACCAAAAAACTTAAAAATTAATGAAGCTTAAGTTTAAAGAAAAATAAGTGCAAAATAAGTAGAAAATTGCTGAAACTATTGAAATAAACAACTAAAAATGAAATATCAGCAAAAAGTTATGCAAAAATGAAATCCAAATCAGAATTGTATTTTGGTTCCAGCAATTATCTGTGCTATATATTTTATTTTTAACATTTCTATCAAAACAATACTAGTAAAAATGACTTGTAAACCATTTAATATTTCAGTATGCAGTTGAGGTTATTTTAAAGAAACAGACTCAATTATATTTACCAGCAGGCCAGATGTTTTTAATTTTTGCCCATTTTTGAGGAAAAATGCAGAGATAAAACTAAAAATATAGGTCATAATGGAAGAAATTAGTATATGTAATACTGAGGTGAAGATAAAAAAATCTGATTATATTTATGTAGCATATTTCATATTTTCAGCCACTGGTTTTTTATACTTGGAAAGACAAATACACTTCTTGTTTCGATTTTGTATTTTTCACAGGACTCAGGCACCATTTGATGTGATGTTAAATTATTTTATTAAATGGGGAAACTGATTTTTTGTTATTTCATTTAAAAGTAATATCAGTTAAAAATATATTAATTTTAAGTGCGTAAAATGATTGTTTTTGTTTTACTCTGGTAGTCATCATTATATATATAGTCATTATTATACAACTTTGGCAATGAGAAATTTTGGTAGCTGAGACTTTTAACAATGGCATTCAATAAACATGTAAAACTAAAGTTTTTATATAATGCCTATTTATCTGTTTTGCATTTTAGTGCAATTCAAACAGAAAGATGAGCAAAGAAATAAATAGCACAGAAAAATTATGCACTGATGGTGATGGAACAAGACCTTCCAGTACACTGAGCATAGTATCAAACACAAGTAGCTCAAGTAAGTAATTTTTGTTCCATAATATGTATTTATGAAAATGTGAATTAGTGTTCTTTATTTTCGTGATATAAGATCATGTTTTTGGCTGCATAATATGAAAAAGAAGACATAATCTTTCTCTAAATGTGATTGCAATTGACTGTTGTAAATTTTAAAAAATTCTATCTGGTGTAAACTCTGTTAAAGTAATAGAATAAGAATAACAAATCACTCTGTTTCTATAGTTCCATCATTATTTCCTTCCCAAAGCATGCTTGCAGCCGACAGAAAAGAAACTACTGTTGTATGTAAATGTTGCAGATTATAATGACTGATAATGTAACAAGTGATCCATGTTTCAAAGAGCAAAGAGAATAAAAAATGAAATGTACATTTTGAATAAGAAGTTGTTTAGAAAAAAATATTCAATAGCACTAAAGTGTGAGATTTGGAAGCACATTTTTTTCTTGCTGAAAAAGGGTAATTCACTGGACATAAATGCATTTATTATTAATAATTTGGTGCTTTTTAACCCTTACTACACTGGAAGATTGTTTTCCTTTTGTACTGATCATGCTTCAAAGGGGCCATCAATAAGCCTTTTTTGAGCAAGAGAGGGAGGAGAAAGAGAAGCTTATTGAGTGTTATGTTTCATTATGTGGGGAAGATGATATTATGTGGATATATGATTTTGTATTACATAATGCTACAACTTTTCTGCAATTGTTTTTCCATAATGGTAATTACCACTTGTAATTAACAACTTCTACTGAGTTATTGTAAATAAAGTGTATGAACAACAAAAAGTGAAGAACAATACGAAAAGAAAATTGATTCAGAGGAGAGAGAAAAATTCATTTGAAACAGCATACACTAAAAAAAATTAGTAAATCACAGTGATAATCTTAATTGGTTAAAATTTAATTCACAATTTCACTGTTTAAAAAATGCAGCATTCAACTGTACAAATTGTTCTATCATTGTGTGCCAATATGATTAACACATCATATATACTACTGTAGTATTTGATTACTTTGTGCAGTCACCAAGATAAGGAACTGCAATAACTATATATATCTGTAACATAAGCAAATATAAGGTAATAACATAAGCTAATAGACCTTTACCTTGGAAAACTATATATCAGCTGTTTTTGCTTCATGATACTTTGATTCTACAATTATCCAGTTAAATTGGTATCCAATAGTAAATTATGATAATGCTGCATTGTTAAACAGTGAAATTGTGAATTAAATTTTAACTAATTGACCTGACTTAATGACCATTTGAGATATGGAGTGGGGTTGGTTCAGTAGGTAGTGCACCAAGTTTGTAATCTATAGTTCCCAGGTTCAAGTCCCACTTGGACCAGCATTGAGATTTATCTGCCCTAAACCCCCCACCCTGTCCTTGGTGAGAAAGGGGACACCATTGAGTTTGGAAAGGCCACTGTCCAACAGATAGGATGTAAAGCTATGGCCCCTATGCATCAGAGCCATACCCTGTACATGTTAAAGAACATGCTAGGTGCCTTGATGGGAAACTTCCATCTGTCTCCTAACAGTTGTCCAGTGGGCTCCTTTCCACAACCTTCTCTGAGTGCTTGGGAGTATGTGACCTGGCCATTTAGCCCATTGTGCAGAAAAAAGTGTCACTTACAGTAACCCAACCTGTTGGTCTCTCTGCCAAAATGTTGATCAAATTGCATGAATAAGCTGATTAAGAAATCAGTGTTACAATGTGCTGTTATTATCATTATCTTTTGTGGCCCAATAGTGACTAAAGTTTCAGAATGAAATTATTGCTAAAGGACTTTCTTTAAATTGTTACTATTCATTCTAATCATTCATGGTTTTCAGAATAATCAATGGAAAAAGCAGTTATTTTTTAATTAAAGGTAAATTTACATGTTTCAAGAAGGGCATAATTGGTTTTTGTTCTACACTTTATTACATATTCAATTTTTTTAAATTTTCGCTCTTTTTCATATTAATACTTTATTGCTCTTGTTAAACAAATATCAGATTTTGAACCAAAATAGCTTTATAATTCTAATGTTATCATCAAGAAACAATTGATCATACATGGATACATAAAATGAAACCATTAATCATACATGAAACCTGAATACATGAAATCATACATGAATCTTCTGGCTAAATGTTCAGTGTGCTTGACTACTGATCACAGAGACCTGGGTTCGAATCTCAGTGAATGCATGGATGTTTTCCTTGTGCTGAGGTCCAACCTCTCTTACAGATCTTCTCTATGGTGTATTATACTGACAGGTTCCTGTCAGAGCTCTGTGGCAAACAGCTGCTTGAAGGGTAATTTTTTAATTAAAATATATGTCATGAGTTTTAATTAAAATATTTACCGTAATTTTCAAATAAGCCTTTCTATAATGGTAATTCCACTCAGTAGGAAGTTTTGATCTCAATTTATTTCTTTGGTTGAACATACATATTCTTTAGATTTTTTTAGTGTTTAGTTGCTGGACTTAGTTTTGAAAGATCATTGGACATACAATGCATATGCAACTAAATTTCAAAACAAATCATAATAAAGATTCAAGTAACAGTGGAAATGTTATAAAACTTTTATATTGAAATAATTTAGAAAAAAAGTGATAAAATTGACTTAAAAAAGTTTGCTAAAGTTAAAAAAAATACAGTGAAAAATATGTAAGAGAAAAAAAATTTCATTTACTTTTAATTACCCTTGAATTTCTATATTATTTGCTCAGAATTAAATATTCTTTCCTTTGATATGTAACATTATTTATATCTATTTGTAACTTTATCAAATTTCAAAGTTAATTTTTTCTTCTGAAAATATCTCAAAATTAATTCAGTTGCCAGGAAGTGTTCATTGGTAGAAACTCTGCATTTTAAGGGTTACATGTTTGATGAATACTTGTTTGACAGTACCTTGGTGACAGAGTTGATTGAGCCACACCATATGAATATGGAGAACCTACTGATGGCTTGTAGACATTATCAGCTACAATTGTGGATCTTGGCTTTTCATTGAGAGAACCACTCAAAAAAGAACCACTTGCTTACCACTCAAAGATGTTAATACAATTTTCTGACTAATTCACACTGTTATTGCTTAATTGTTTTGGGATGCCATCTTCCAGCAAACAGTACACACTTACGACCAAATAAAGATAGTGTCTCCTTGAGATTTGTATTATTTTTGCTCACTAGGTCAGTGCTTTTTGACCATTTTTTCTCATGGTGGCACACTTTCAAAAGACTCCATATACCACAACACACCTTTAATAAAAGATCTTTTTCTGTTTCATTCAAAATAATTCCAAATTCAATTTATTTAAGCAAAGATACATACCATCAATGTTTGGCAAAAAAGCAAAATTGCAATAAAAAATTATAACAAGTACTAATTTACAAATTATTATGCAGTATTATTATTTTTAATTCTTTTGACACACCTAGTCTTTGGATGTGACATGCTGGTTGAGAAACACTGTTTTAGGTCATTTGTTGCCAGAGGACACATCTGAGACATGATTAAAAGATGGCTTTCTCAACATTCTATTGGTTCAAACTGTCACCTATTTGAGGTACTAGGTATAACAAGTATCATGAGTATTCCAAAGAATGATATTAAATGCCTTTTGACTTATGCCACTGTTGTATTCTCTTTATCAGAACTAATAGGGTTGAGTTGTTTTACCTCTGAGCGGCACTTTTTTGCACACCATGGGCTAAATGGCCAGTTCACATGGACCTCGAAGGCTAAGAGAAGGTTGGGGCAGAGGACCCACTGGAACAGCTGTTGAGAGACAGATGGTAGCCTCCCGTCAAGGCCATCCAGCGTGTTCTTTAACGTGCACAGGGTATGGCTCTCCCGCACACGGGGCCACTGCTTAACGTCCCATCCGACGGACGGCGGCCTTTCCAAGCCCATCGGTGTCCCCTACTGACCGTGGGCAGGGCGGGGAATTTTTGCGGAGATAAATCTCAACGCTGACCCAGCCGGGACTCGAACCTGGGAACTACAGATTACGAGCCTGGCGTGCTACCGACTGAGCCACCCCCGCCCCTAACTAATAGGGATAATACAATGTACTTATGTGTACATCACTGAAAGATCCTTATTTTTGTCTGCCATATCTATGTGTAGGTAGTTGTAGAAACAAAAAGTGACTAGCAATTCAGAGTTTGAAATGGTTCTGACCACATCATCTGATGTGGCAATTTCAGTAAAGTCATTTATATTTTAATATGATATACAAAAGAAGTGTTGGATATATTGATAAATTAATTTCTTTATTTTCAGGTGGTTCATCTTTTGACAGATTAAGCACTGTAAGTGGTGGTTCTGATAGTGGCAATCATTCAGATTTTGGTGATGAAGCTAATCGTAACAAAGTAAGTGCACCTTTTATATTAACTAGAATTCCTTTAAATGTTACATACTTGAAATTAAAATACTTTTTTTATATTGATAAAGCCATATATTACTCAGAAAAGTATGCAAATAACTAATGATTTACATTTTGTTTTATATCAGTTAAAAAAAATTATGAAAAACTTCAAATGAGTTATTGAACACAACTAGTTTAATTTCAAAAACATCATTTTTCATTTCATTATAATTGTCAAAACTGTTATGACATTAAGATGCTTAATGTTGGTACTATTCTTCCCCCCCCACCCCATTTTACCATTAACATAATGTGATACCTTAAAATTTAGTAGCAACTAAATATGGGTATTAGATGATAATATAAATAGGTCTGTAAATGGTAGCTAGGTAGTCACTGGAAGGAGAGCTATGCACCAATCCCCTGTGATGATGCATAGAACCGGCCAGGCCTAGCACCTAATGTCCGACCCCACCTTCTTGTGGTGCAGACCATTAGTACCTTTCAAAAGAGATACTCTTGTGGAAGTGAACGGAAGGGGAGGGCTGCCAAATTAGTGTGGCCTACTGATCTGGACAACTATGGCTATTTTTCTTTTTTTTCTACCCTGCTGAGGAGTGGTCAACCACACAGAGTCCTGGTGCTGACCATATAAACCCACTGGACTGGACAGATATATGGCTCTGAGCTTGATTATGGATCCTGATTTTGCTGCACTGGTGGGCTTCTGTGGAGGGAAAATCTTCCACTGTGTTTTCTGTTTGTTTGTCGGTTGACAGCCCCAAGTGAATAGATTCGCAGGATATGTTTATCAGCTGGTGGATAATCCTGAGCAGAGGTCATCGCAGGCACCTGAACTCTTTGCTTCTATTGGCATCGTCAAATTCTACATTGGAATAAGTCTTCCAGTGTAGATGGCTTCAGCCTTTAGTGGTGGGGGAACGGGTCTTTGCCCCATGTCTGCGATTAGGGGGCTGTTTGATATTGTCGGCATTCCCTCTCTCAATAAACATAGTTTCTTTAAACATCCCACTAACCATTTTCTCTCCATAGGTAGTTGGAATGTGAGGACTCTGCACAGAGCTTTTTCTCTTGATGTCCTCACACAAGAATTCCACCATTATAATTTAGATATTCTCGGCTTGCAAGAGACCAGATGGACAGATAAAGGTCAGATTCTTAAAAATAATCTTAAATTCCTCTTTTCAGGGAGGGACGACAATAAGCATCACCAAGGCGTGGGTCTGCTTCTCAGCAGACATGTTAGTGATGCTCTTCTAGGATACGAGTGCATTAATGAAAGGTTTCTTACAGCAAAATTTCAGACAAGCATTAAAGACCTGAATGTTATCTGCTGTTATGCCCCCACCGAGGATGCTGATGAGGATGAGAAGGATAGGTTTTTGAACAACTTCAGGATATTTTGAATTCTGTCAAGAAAGGAGATATTACCCTTGTTCTTGGTGACTTTAATGCCAAAGTTGGTACTGACTCTGACCTTTGGGGAGGAGTAATAGGCCCTTTTGGTATTGGTAACTGCAATGGCAATGGGCAACGTCTCCTACAGGTAAGTAAACTCAATGGATTCAGAATAACTAACACTTATTACAAATACCGTGACATACATAAGTACACATGGGTTTCACCTGATGGGCTGCATAGGAATATGATTGATTATATATTAATTAACAGCAAATGGGCTAGTTCTGTTAGAAATACCAGGGCATATAGGGGAGCTGAAATTGGATCTGACCATTACCTTGTTAAAAGTGTCTTGCAACTTAAACTTAAAAAGTGTTGTGCTAGGGTTAAAAAATTTGTTTTTAATACTGAAGCTCTGAAAGACCCAGTTATAGCCAAAGCTTACCATGATAGGTTACTTAGTCATTATGACAGTCATGGTATGCTTACTACTGAAGTTGAGGAAGAATGGGATCATTTTAAACAGGCTTTTTTGACACTAACAGTACTCTTTTAGGAAAAAAGGAGCAGAAGAGACAGAATTATCTGAGTGATAAGGCACTTGAGCTTATTTCGGAAAGAAAGAACTGCAGGAATGTCCTTAATCAATACCCTACTAGTACTAATAGAAAGCATTACAGAGAACTTAATAAACATGTAAAAGATCAGTTAGCTGCTGATAAGAATCTTTGGCTTGATGGTTTGGCTGACAAAGCCGAGGAAGCAGTTAGACAGCACAACAGCAGAGAGCTGTACCAGATAGTTAATGTTTTGTGTGGTAGAAAACGGACAGGTATACAAGGATTGAAGGATAAACAAGGTAAGGTTATAGAAGGTGAGGATTCTGTCATGGCTAGGTGGGCTGAGCATTTCAGTGATATTCTAAACAATGTGGTTATTCTATTCCCATTGTTTGCAATGATGATAGATGCATTGGTGGCTTTAATGTTGGCCCTATAACACAATCTGAAGTTATTTTGGCTGTTTCTAAACTTAAACTTCATAAATCCCCAGGGGTAGATGAAATTACTACAGAAATGCTTAGAGCTGGAAATGTTTCGGTTACCACTTGGATGACTGAAATTCTGAATATCTTTTATGATAAAGGCATGGTTCCTAAGGATTTTACCACAGCTATTGTTATCCCTATTTTCAAAAAAGGTGATCGCAGTTCTTGTGATAACTATAGGGGTATTAGCCTACTCTCTGTTCCAGGTAAAGTTCTTTCCATGATTGTGCTTAATAGAATTAAGAATCTGGTTGACAGACAATTGCGTGATGAGCAATGTGGATTCAGAAGTGGTAGGGGATGTGTGGATCAGATATTTTCACTTAGGCAGATTCTTGAGAAATGTTTCGAGTTTCAGAAACCTTTGGTTGCTAGCTTTGTTGATTTCAAAAAGGCTATCGACTCTGTTGATCGTCATAATTTGTGGTTGATTGTGAAATCATATGGTATACCTGAGAAGTTAGTTACCATAATGAAAGCTCTCTATAATAACACTGAGTCATGTGTGAGAGTTGGTAAGTCTTATAGCAATTGGTTTAGCATTACTTCTGGTGTTCGACAAGGGTGCATTTTGTCTCCTTTTCTCTTTAGTTTGGTTATTGATTATGTTATGTGAAATTCACTTCAAGGGAAAGATTTTGGCCTTAAATGGGCTGGAGATACGAAAATTTCTGATTTAGATTATGCTGATGATTTAGCCCTTTTGGCAAATGATGTTGATGAGATGAACTCTTTCATTCGAGCTGTTGATGAAACTGGTAGTAGAGTAGGTTTGGTTATAAACAGAGAGAAAACTAAAGTGATGAAAATTGGTCAGGCAGGCTGTGATTCAGTTAATCTGAATGGTTGCAGTCTTGAGCAGGTGTCACAGTTTAATTATCTTGGGAGCTATGTAACAGATACTGGTGATGTGCAGCATGAGATTAACAGACGAATAGGGATTGCTGCCGGGACTTTTAAGAATCTATGGAGAGTGTGGAGAAATAGGTGTATACACCTAAAGACTAAAATTAGGCTGTATAATAGTTTGGTTCTTTCTAGGGTTAGTTATGGTAGTGAAACTTGGACACTTTGTAAACATGATAACAGGAAACTAGATGCTTTTGATTCCAGATGCTTACGCAGTATCTTGGGCATTAGGTGGTTCAACTTTGTAACTAATGATGAGGTTAGGCAAAGGAGTTTGCAACCTCCTTTAAGCAGCATATTGTGCAGAGAGAGACTCCATTGGTTTGGCCATGTTGCCTGTATGAATAATTATAGATTGGCGAATAGGGTTATGAACAGTGTGCCTGAAGGCCTCAGAAAGAAGGGGAGACCTAGGATGCGGTGGGCAGACAATGTCAAACAGGACCTTGTTAGAATTGGTGTGCAGTGGCCAGATGCAGTAGATGTAGCTCAGGATAGACTTGCTTGGAGAACTAAATTGCACGTCTGGTTGGACCTCCGTAGCCCATGGCTGCTTGAGGATGATGATGATGATAAATAGTGGTAAACATCTGAAATAACCACTTATTACAGCAGTCTTCTTATTCTGAATGTTCTGTAACTTTATCAACCAAACTTGTGAGGTCATTCTCCTTGTTAATTACAGCCACTTGACCAACACGTATTCTTTTATTGCCTTATTACCATATTTATTATTCCAGGTACACTCTTGGATCTGCACTACCCAGGTTCAAATCTCATGTGTGCCAACATTGAGATTTATCTCTGCTAAATCCCCACCCTGCCCTATGGCAGAAAAAGGACACTGATGGGCTTATAAAGGCTACTGTCTGCTCAATGAGTGTACAGATATGATCCTGTGTGCAAGAGTGTCATACCCTGTACATGTTAACAAACACATTGGATGTCCTTAACAGGAGGCTACCATCTATCCAATGGGTCCCCTACCTCCAACCTTTCCTGAGCCCTTGGTGTCCTTGTGACCTGGACATTTAGCCCATTGTGTGCAAAAAAGTGCCGCTCAGAGGTAAAACAACCCAAGTACACTATCTTTATAATTCTAATGTTCACATATTCGGATATGGCTCAACCTTTAATTATTTCACCAATTTTAGAATAGACCTTACATTTAATCAATCATTCTGCCTGTGCAATATCTGTAAATCATATTTGCCATTTCTCCTAAATTTACTTTATTACATACACACACAATACATATTCCCCGCCCTGCCCACGGTCAGTGGGGGACACCGATGGGCTTGGAAAGGCCGCTGTCCGTCATATGGGACGTTAAGCCGTGGTCCCGTGTGCTGGAGAGCCATACCCTGTGCACGTTAAAGAACACGCTGGATGGCCTTGACGGGAGGCTACCATCTGTCTCCCAACAGCTGTTCCAGTGGGTCCCCTCCCCCAACCTTCTCTGAGCCTTCGGGGTCCATGTGACCTGGTCATTTAGCCCATGGTGTGCAAAAAAGTACCGCTCAGAGGTAAAACAACCCAACAACACACAATACATAACATCAGCTACCTGCAAGTGTGAAATAACATGTTTAAAAATTTACCTACCTATTTTTTCTCAAGTAAAAGAATTAGACTGGTGGGGCACTGACAAGTTGTGCAGCAGAGATTTTAGAAATTCAAATATTATAGCCATATGACTTTTATATTTTAAAAATAAAGATGTATGTTAATTATGATTTATTATTTATTTATGCCTTTTCAATTGTTTTTCAGGAAGTTTCAAGGTTTGAATCAAGATACCAACATAATTCAGGACTTAATGGATGCAGTAGTCTTTTACATTTGCAAAGGAATCAATTTTATGTTTCTTCAGTCAGTAGTAAACCACCTCCTCCACCACCTCGTCCTGCGAAGCCTCTTCCTCTTCCTCGGCTTAAAATTTCTGATGCCAAATCTAATCACATATACTATTCAAGCTCACGAAAGTTATCAGCCCCTGTCCTCAATCACAGTTCTCTAAAAGCTTTTGATTATGTCCTACCAGATTCATATAATTGCAATTCAGAAAGCAGTTTGACTGGATTGGTAACAAACAATTCCATTTCAAAGTCAGCAGGTTTGTTGATTTTTCATAATTTTCGTGGTGCATAAAATAGGATACCCTTTCACTTAACGAATTAGCAATAGTTTAAAATATGGATCAATACCAAAATAAATCTAATTGCATATGAAGATAATTTCTTTTTTAGATATATCAGGAATCAAGTCCTGGAAGTAATATGTTGAATTATTTTTTTTTATGTTAGTAGTGCACAACTTAAACTGTAAGTAGGCTATAATAATAATAAATATAATGATGTATATAATATATAATAGCTCACTATTTATGTTACTTTTTTTAATACAACTGCATATTCTTGTATGAAAATGATAATAATGATAGAAAATGATAGTTATGTTTGAAATAATTAGCTGAAAACAATTTTTTCATCTAATTATTTCAAATAATTAGCATTTTCCTGGGCATTTTCCTGTGAGGCCTGTGAGGCATTTAGGGCATTTTCCTGTGATACTTTATTACTAGATAGTTATGCTTTTCAAAATACTTTTTATTTAACATGTAAGTAATGACATTTGGTTTTTAAATACACCTAAAAAAATTGTCATCATTTGATGCTGGATGCTTAGCAATGGATGTGTTCCATGATGGTGGCAGATATAAACACAGTGCTGCATGTATTGGTTGCTTTGCAAACTGTTCTTGAAATGGATACAGGCAAACCTCGTTATATGGCTTTGTGAGAAAATGTAGAAAAATGTCAAGAAAACAAAGAAATAAAGTTAAATCTTTTAATAAAATGTAGTCCAAAGGACATCCAGGAAACAGATCAAGGAGATAAGCTTGATAATATTTCATAAACTGGAACTATAACTGATGATTTTCTTTCAGTTCAGCAAACCCAAATCTGATCATATGAAATTTTAAATGGTTTTTTTACCATCTCTGGCAACATTTACTGCTCCAAACAGTGAATTATTTTAAATCACTTTCCTAGAGCTGATAGCATTTGTAAAAAAAATATGCATTGACTGATGTAATAGCTATTGTTTTTAGGTATCAGCAAAGAACTAAAATATCTACAACAGGATATATGCATGAGTGTATCCAATGCTAATATCTGATAAAAGATTAACATCTGCATAAAGGTTTATATAAATTATTATATATATACTAAATTTTGTATAATAATTAATGTATAATAAAAAATTTAAATATAAATAATTATAATTATACTAAATTTTGGTACAACTGTTTTTTATTCAAAATTATCTATGCATA
This sequence comes from Ryuthela nishihirai, assembly GCA_038380435.1. Lineage (NCBI taxonomy): Eukaryota > Metazoa > Arthropoda > Arachnida > Araneae > Heptathelidae > Ryuthela > Ryuthela nishihirai. The sequence continues at coordinate 50,007,158 of JAWZYU010000015.1, forward strand.
GGTGTTAATCTGACATATTGTGCTTGATCTTTCAAAAGATGGTTGTTATTCATATTATTATTTTAATATAGTTCCTTATAATATCCGGCTATTTTACTGTATTATTTTTACCTTTTTTATAATTTTTATTATGTGTTGCTCTTTGTTTTCTCTTATGCTGCTCTTAATCATTTTAATTTCAGTTGATACAGTGTGTTGAAAAAAATATGTATTTACTATCAATTAATTTTTCTACAGATAATCTATCATCACTTTCTGAAAATGGATCAAGATTAGAAGAAGATGCAGAATGTCATTATCATACACCTCCATCACCAAGACTGAGCAGTGATCAAAAATTAAATCAATCTAATAAATCACCTAAAGCAAACAAGCAAGTTTTAATAGCTACACACAAAACGGAGGACCAATTATTACATGGTATTAACACTTCTAGTCATTTACATGAATGTGATTGCTATGAAGTTGAATATGATATGGTTCCTCCACCACTTCCTGTTTCAATGCCTCCAAAGTGTTGTAATGAAATTGAATATGATATGGTTCCTCCACCACTTCCAGTTTCAATGCCTCTAAGACAGTCATGCAGATCTCCAAAGATAGAAGATAACATTCAGTTTTATGACATTCCTAACTCAGTTTCTTCTAAGTGTTTGCCAAAGCCAAATGCTGATCTTTTATCAATTGACTATGATTGCCCAAAGTCATCACATATTATGAAAGTGTTTCCATCATTAAGTAGACAGACTCTTTCTACTTGTTTGTCAATACCTCAATCAAAAACACTTGTCATACCTCATACTTGTTGTTCAGGTAGTGCTGTTTATGATATTCCAGTATTTCCCAGGAAAACTAGTCTGCCTTCTATACCTTCCAGTAACCTGCCAACAGAGTTCAAACAGAGTTTAGTGTTAACAGCTGAAAGCAATAAGCTCATTGAAAATAAGCATTCTCATTATTATAATAATATGTATTTTAAGCGATCAGATACAAATGATAGTATTCCAGATGAGTTTGCTCCTCCTCCACCTTCATTAGAAGATGAGGAAGAGGATCATTACAAAATAGTTGGTGTACCTATTCCAGTCGGAGACAAAAATGAACCAAATGCAAAACACTCCACAGAATCGCATTCATTGTCTGTGTATACAAGGCATTCATAAATGAAGAAAATGCAACACTTGTGTGTATTTATGCAAAATATTTAATTGTCAACATTTTGTGTTTTTTGTTTCACATCTCATTGTGCCATTTATATTAGTTTACCAGATTTTAAATTGCAAGTATAATCTCTATCCCTTTAACTCAATAAATGAGAATGTGTTTTTCTCATGCAGTGGTCAAAATTCATTTCATGATAGCAGTTTTTAAAAAGATAACTTAAAAATCCATCAAAATTTATAATGAATGTTTATGGTAACAAATGATAGAAATCATTAACTTTTTTAGCATTGGAAACAACCAACAGCTATGCAAATTATATCTGATTAAGAATTTTTATTCTCTCTTAGATTTCTTTAACATATTAATCTGAGTGAATAATTTTTTATAGATTTTTGCTAAGATTCTAAGACTATAGTGGGAGCATTTCTATGGCTGCTGAGTTCATCCTCAACATTCAGCTATTCTTCAGCCTTAATGTTTTATTAATTTTTTTCCTTGCATTTGATTTCTACATGTTTCCCTTTCATATTCGTTTTTTTTTACTTCTTTTGAAAAAAAAAAATCCTTTTTGAAGAAGTATTCTTTGGCCCTCCCCACTTCATTTTTCTATTTTGTATCTGCCCCTTTTTTATCTCTCATTCTTTAGTTGTCAAATAGCAGAAAATTATTATCCTAAATTTCTTTTAATCATTCCTTCCTTTTAACTAATTCTGCAAAAGGGGAAATGTGAACTTTTAAGTGTAATTTGCAAGAATTATTTATATTTACAATAATATCTTAATTTTCGAAGTTTAACTCTTTTTGTTCATAATTTCTAATAGGATTGCAAATATTTTCTGATTTATCTTTTTTGTGTATATATTAAGGCAGAAATATTTGCAATGTTTCATACTATTTATTTTCCTTTTGATTTCTTTTCCTTTTTTTTTGTATAAATTTTAAAAATAAAAGTATTTACACTTGATATTGGTACAAAATGCAATATTTGTATCAATAACCAGATATTCAATGGCAAACATCAATTATTATTTAGTTGAATCCATCAGATAATTTTATACTTTGCAAAATGCTGTATCAGAAGCTATAGACACATGCAGCACATTTCATTAGGGTGTGCACTCAGGGAATTTTACTCATTTTTTTAACGGCGAACATTTTTTAATTATGCAATCATAAAGAACATTGTTTATTCATCAAAGAAACTAAAATTTATTTAGATTTTCATAATTAACGACTAAACTTTACTTAAAATACAAAAAATGAGACACAAAATACCAAATTTTTATTGTAGAGATAACCAGGCATATATGTACAAAGATATAGTCAGTTTTCATGATCTTTATTTTCAACCAGATAATAGTTCACCCAAATTGACCAAAACAGATTAAGGTTTCTTTGTTTCTTCATTTTCCTATTCTAGAGAATGAGACTTGCTTTTTAAACATTAGGGTGTGCCTGGGCACACTTATGTCAACAGCTTATAATCTGTTAAATTACAATTGTTTTAAGTGCTCTCTATTAATTATGTTGGATTTAAAAAGATTACAGCAAAGCCATACCTTAAATTAGCCTTTGTCATAAGTTTGCTTCAGTGTCTGCTCTTGGTGAGCTCAAAGTAGGCAAGTGCACTAATTTGGATAATGCTTTTGACACAACTATTTTAGTGTATTTAAACTACTAAATGGGGAGTTGCTATATTGTTTTTATAACTATTTAAAATTATAACTAAGTAACATTTCTGAAATATATTTAGCTTTTTATTTTTTTGGCGGCTGGGGTGGCTCAGTCGGTAGTGCGCCAGGCTCGTAATCTGTAGTTCCCAGGTTCGAGTCCCAGCTGGGTCAGCGTTGAGATTTATCTCCGCAAAATTCCCCGCCCTGCCCACGGTCAGCAGGGGACACCGATGGGCTTGGAAAGGCCACCGTCCATCGGATGGGACGTTAAGCCGTGGCCCCGTGTGTGGGAGAGCCATACCCTGAGCACGTTAAAGAACACGCTTGACGGGAGGCTACCATCTGTCTCCCAACAGCTGTCCAGTGGGTCCCCTTCCCCAACCTTCTCTGAGCCTTCGGGGTCCATGTGACTTGGCCATTTAGCCCATGGTGTGCAAAAAAGTGCCACTCAGAGGTAAAACAACCCAACCTTTTTATTTTTTTTGTTTCAAAATAAGTTTTTCTTTTTCACTTAGGTCTAAAGCATATTTATATTTGGCCAATATCTGTCAGCTTTAGATCTAAGTGCCGAAATCAGAACCACTGGATTTTCTTAATGTAATTTTTCTGCTGAGGTCCTGCCATCCTCTCAGATCTTCTACTATGGCATATAAACTGACAGGCTCCTGTCAGACCTCTGTGGCAAGCAGCTGCTTGAGGGGGTATTTAATTTTTAAAAAAAATCCATACTACAGGGAAAAAACTCTTGTTGTTATTACCTATAAACTGTGAAATTACAAGTTTCAAACATTTTTAAGAGAAATAATAGTATTTTTAAGATCAGCATTACTATAAATTCTGCTACAAGAAATTTTGTTTATTCTTAATGCAATAATTAAAGAAACTCTTATTATTTGTTTTGGGAAATAACAGTTTGAAATCTAGTTTTTCAATAAACAACACTTAAAAGCTCAATGGTAGCCATTTGATACACTTTCTAGCTTGCATATCGTGAGCTTCTATTAAGCTTTGAGTTAATCAAAATACATTCAACAGATACTTTGGCTTAATTTGTGCTGCTTACTATTGAACTGGTCCACCTCTCTTTTATGCATTTATATATAAAAGCTTGTTTGAGAAGGAGAGTAATCTTACTCCTACAGTCCACAATATGAAATCTTTGTAAGGGTTCTTTTATTTCATGAAAAATAAAGATATCTAGTACAGGCCTTCAGTATCATCTTTCAGCAATGCAAAATGCCTTTCCAGAAGAGGAACCATTACCATTATAAAGGAAAGCATTTTTTTTTTCTGTTTTTGCATGGAAGCAGAAAAGCACTAGTGAACTTTCTAAGCAACTATTGTCAATATATGTGTCAGAACACATCCTCCCAATCTTGAATAAAAAGCATTAGACACTGAAAACAGGATCGATAAAGCAATGATAAATCATTTGTCTCTGGTGCTAATGGGGAACTTTTAATAATGTATAGTTTTTAGTGTTACCTATAAACTATTCTCTGTTCATTCTTTTATCATTTGTTTAAACTGATTAATATATTCAACATAGTTTTCAATTTTATGGGATATCTACAGAATTTTTCATTTTGAAATTCAGTGTGCACTAATGATTCAAGCTTGTTGATTGGTGTTGCAGAACATGCAGTGCTTCAACCAATATTATATTTAAAAATAGCTAAATATTTAATGCAACCTTATTAAACATTACTGAAATATTTAAGTCTTCAAAAATGTATAAGATTTTACAAGAGAACCTCAGTAGTGTAAGAGAAGAATGCAATAAATATTGCATTTCTTTTTATTTTTATAAATTTGCTAGAAATGAAAGAACTGTTAATAAGGATTTATGCATCAAGCTACTTGTAATTAAGTTTAGAAATATTAATTTGTAATTAAGTGTGAGATCCTTTCTAAGAAGATGAAATGGTTGAATATATAGATGCTGAAGCCAATTTGCAAATAATGACTAAATTCTCAGCACCTTGACTCTTCACCATATTTAATTTTTTCCACATTAGATAATTTGGAAAGTTAGATTAGTAAAGCCCAATCATCATTCTTCAGGCAATTCCTACATTAGGATTGCCTGTGTCTGCAAATTTTAAAACTTTCCTTTATTTATCCAGTCCTCTTCCAAATTCCTCACCGTCATGTCCGCCTTTATTCTATCCATCTTTTCCTATGTCTTTTCCACCTTGGGATTGAGTTGGGTTGTTTTACCTCTGAGTGGCACTTTTTTGCACACAATGGGCCAAATGGCCAGGTAACAAGGGCTCAGAGAAGGTTGAGGGGATGGAACCTGCTTGACAGATTAAAGAACATGCTGGAACACATTAGGCCATGGTTTTATATACCATCTGCCAGATGGTGGCCTTTTCAATCACATCAGTGTCTCTACTGACTGAGGGCAGGGTGGTGTTTTGTGAAGATAAATCTCAAAACGCCTTGATAAGATCCGAACCTGGGAACTGCAAATTATGAGCCTGACATGCTACTGACTGACAAACCCCCCCCCCCCCTCCCTGCTTGGGATGACAGTCAGTAGCCCATCAGGCTCATAATCTGCAATTCCTAGGTTTTGAGTCCCAACAGCTGGCTTTGGGATTTATCTCCACTAACCCCTACTCTACCATCGATCTAGAAGGGGACACTGGATGGGCTTAGAGAAGGCCACCATGTGTCAGATGGACATTAAGCCATGACACTGTGTACTGGAGAGCCATACTCTGCAAACATTAAAGACAGATTGTCAAAAGTGGCCTTGATAGGAGGCCACCAACTGTCATCTAATAGCTGTCCAGTGGGTCCCCTGCCCTCACCCTTCTCAGAGCCCTTGGGTGGTTGTGACTTGTCCAGTTATCCCATTGTATGCAAAAAAAAAAGGCCACTCAAGTAAAACAAGCCAATCCAACCTTTTCATCTTCATTTTCCATCAGGTTTTCCCATAATTACTAGAACCCTTCATTCATGTGTTTATAAGATAATATTAACTCATTATCTTTACCTTCCTGCATCTCATTAAGCATCATGAAAACCTTAATCAAATTAATAGGAGAGGTAGATATATTAATTAATTCTCAAAGTAAATCATCAAAATGCTTTTCTTGGAAGCAAGGTTATACTTTTGAATATTAAAATTCTTTGCAATTGACTGAGTGAAATAAACCTGAAGAGCACACTCTGTGCCTTAATATTATAATTAAACATCCTGTCAATCTAGTTTTCCTTTAGACTGTAATTCCTGTTAAAACTATCCTTTATGGGATACAGATGAGTATGCAATTAAAGTCCTTAAATCATTCCGTCAAAGGTATTAACTGTGGATAAAAGGTATATTACTCTAGTAATATATGACTGTGGATAAAAGGTATATTACCCTAGTAATATACCTTTTATTCACAGTCATTGAAGTTGCTTGATTACTGTAGTAAACAAGCAACTTCAATGATTTCTTAAAATCCACGGAAGATATAATATTATTTCTGTTGTTTAATGATTGAAAATCATCACTAAGGGGTTTGCAGAAATTATTTAGAGATACATTTTTGAAGAATTTGCAGGTCTGTGGATAAGTGTTCAGAATAAACCACCTCTTGTAGTTTTTCAATATTGATAAGAAGTCTTTGTTAAATTGAATTAAAAAGATTTGCCCTACTCTCTCCCTTCGTTAGGTTTTAAATTTAATATATTTCTAATGATAGGCAGAAATCTGAGGGCATAATATGTATATATATGATCTTTCCCAACTATCATTTTCATTAACTTGACAGTATTTTGGCGACATTTTTGATATGAAATACACTACTCGTCAAAAGTTAAGCATGGATCAATAAAATGTATATATCTCGAAATATATTTTGAAAGTTTATTCAAATGTAGGGGTGGGGAGTAGAACACAAAATTCATAGTCAATAGAAGATGTGTCCCTCTCTAGCACACTAATGCAAGTCTGACAATGCCAATTCATGCCCTCAAAGATAATTCCTAGAATGAAGGGCAATAAAGTACACTGAACAATAAGAAAAATCCTGGAATATTTAAGAAGGGTGTTGAAGAGTTTCAAAATGTCTCCCCAGGGCATGCCATAGATATTCTATAAGGCTGAGGATCTGGAGAATGCAGTCCACTCCATTCATTGGATACCTTCTTCCTCTAGATATTGGTCAGTCTTGCCCTGTGTGGATGGACATTATCATTCATTAAAGAGGAAATAATCACCTACCTCAACAGCATATATGAATGAAGGACATCATTCATGTATCTCAGAACATTAATATAATTTTCATTAAGCACATGGATGTCACTATGACTACCCAATGAAAACCTGGCCCACATAGACTTTCACCACCAAATGCGCTTCTCCCAATGATGTTATGGGACTTACAAGTTCTTATCTCTCTTCAGATTAGTACACGTCTGCTGTGCAAATGTAGAGATAATCTAGTCTCTTCATGAACAGGTTGCAGCTCTAATATTGTTGGGTCCAGGCTACAGGATCATGACACCATTTCAAGAGATATGTCTAGAGGTTCAAAGGATGCATATAATTGGGCGTAGAGTCCAGCCTTCTGGGCAGAGATGAAACAGATAGCCACCTTCCTGTGGCTATAATGAGGTCTGAATGCAGAGATGATATCTGTTGTTGCTCTCTTGTTCCATCAGGACGATAGCCCAATTCAGCAATCATTTTCAGGGGTATAATTTTAGTAGACTCTTGATTAAGGCTTATTTATTTGGGTTGTTTGGAATTGCTGCCGTAGCCTTAAGATACAGTATGGTGTATGCCAAAGAATAGAGCCACTTTTATTAGTATTTGACCACCCTTTCAATCTTGGGGCGGGGGTGGCTCAGTCGGTAGCGCGCCAGGCTCGTAATCTGTAGTTCCCAGGTTCGAGTCCCAGCTGGGTCAGCGTTGAGATTTATCTCCGCAAAATTCCCCGCCCTGCCCGCGGTCAGTAGGGGACACCGATGGGCTTGGAAAGGCCGCCGTCCGTCAGATGGGACGTTAAGCCGTGGCCCCATGTGTGGGAGAGCCATACCCTGTGCACGTTAAATAACACGCTGGATGACTGACGGGAGGCTACCATCTGTCTCCCAACAGCTGTTCCAGTGGGTCCCCTCCCCCAACCTTCTCTGAGTCTACGGGGTCCATGTGACCTGGCCATTTAGCCCATGGTGTGCAAAAAAGTGCCGCTCAGAGGTAAAACAACCAACCAACCCTTTCAATCTTACAATGTTTCCATCGTTTTGAGCCATCTAAACGTTTTCTCTGAGGCATCATGAACAGTTGCCTATTCCAGATTGATAATGAGCATTTGAAATGATCACACATTTATGAAACATATCAGTATCTGCTTGACATATTCTATGACGTTATATGAGATTTGTATGTTGAATTTTTCCAAATTACACATTAAATTCCCTTGGTACGTTAAAATTTTTGTATTTATCTCTAACGGATTATTTTTTATTCACAATTTGCTGATCCGTGTTTCTTCGATGAGCAGTGTAATAACTGTAGATAAGATACTTTCACTTGTAGAATAACATATACTGTCAAATTATGGGTACATCACTGTGTGTAAAGTAAAATGCTAATGCAAAACTGTTTTATTTTTATAGGTGCATTTTTATTGTATATGACTAGGCAAATAGTACAATGTATTAAAACAATAAAATTATGCAAATAAAATTTATCAATATTTCTATCATATTTTTGTTTATATTCTTAATCTCGCAACAGAGAAGCAGCCTCCAGGTACGGTTAACAAGGCAAATATATAAGAAATTTGGGTTGGGTTTTACCTCTGACTGGCACTTTTGTACACGCAATGGGATAAATGGCCAGGTCACAAGAACCCCAAGGGCTCAGATAAGTTTGGGGAAAGGGACCCACTGGGCAATGTTAGGAGACAGATGCCTCCAATCAAGGCCTCCCAGAGTGTTCTTTAACATGCACGGGGAATGGCCTCCTGCACACTGGTCCCATTTGATCCCATCCAATGGATGGTAGCCTTTCCAAGCCCATTGGTATCCCCTACAGACCGAGCGCAGAGTAGGGATTTAAAAAAAAAATACCTCTTCAAGCAGCTCCTTGCCACAGAGGTCTGACACGAGCCTGCCAGGAATTCTATGGGATTGTGTCATTGGAATTACTATAACTAGTTCACCCAAAGACTTTCTGCTAATTGTAAAAACCTATTATAGTTCGCAATTCAAAGACTGCAATTCAAATTCTAATATGTACAGGCAGCAAAGCACTTTGACTAAAGAACAAGGATGTTATTTTTTTGGATTAAAAAAATTCATATTTCAATTATTTAAGCACGTAGGAAATATTTCCTACAAATCAAATTTATTGGATTGGATGGGATCTAATGGGACCCGTGTGCAGAGGTCAAAACAACCAAACCCAACTTTGTCAGATGGAATGTTAAGACGGTGCCTACGTAATGGGAATGCCTGCCGATTTCTGCGTTAGCAAGCGCGCATAGGAAGCTTCAGAACTTTCAACATGAATGCAGCACGGTTCCGCGGTAAGCTAACCTACGGTAATGGTACATAATATAGCGATCTGGTCGAAGTCATATGGTTGGGTTGGGTTGTTTTACCTCTGAGCAGCATTTTTTTGCACACCGTGGGCTAAATGGCCAGGTCACATGGACCCCGAAGGCTCAGAGAAGGTTGGGGAGGGGACCCATTGGAACAGCTGTTGGGAGACAGATGGTAGCCTCCCGTCAAGGCCAACCACCGTGTTCTTTAACGTGCACAGAGTATGGCTCTTCCGCACACGGGATCACGGCTTAACGTCCCATCTGACGGACGGCGGCCTTTCCAAGCCCATCGGTGTCCCCTACTGACCGTGGGCAGGGCGGGGAATTTTGCGGAGATAAATCTCAACGCTGACCCAGCTGGGACTCGAACCTGGGAACTACAGATTACGAGCCTGGCGCGCTACCGACTGAGCCACCCCCGCCCCCTAAGTCATATGGTAAAGAATCGGACAGATGGTTAATAAAATACATTAAACTGGATTCTTAGAGATAAACGGGAATAATGATGTAAACTCCATAACGAAAAATATGTTTAAAAATAATCGTTTTGATTTAATTTAAGCAATCGCTTTGATATTAATGCCTGTTTTTTTTAATTAAGCATGAAATGGAAAATTTGCTAAAAAATTAAGATTAAAAGTAATAGTTTCTAAATGCAATAGACACAAAGTTTAGGCTGCAGTACAGAATTGACTCTTCATATGTCTTTTTATTTCAATTCTCCCGATCTAATATGGTGCATTTAAAAAAAGCAATATAACTCGGAAGAATTTTAAAAAATTCCATTTAAGCATATTTTTATCCTAATATTTAGTAATTTTTTAAAGAAAATATAGGCTAATATTTTATCACAGTAAATTTTTCGGTTTATTATCAGTCATTAATAAACCACTAAATTGATTTTCTTAATCCTAAATGCCCATCGGATTTCAAATGTTTGCAAAAGTTCAAGTTTAATGTCACTAGAAATTCTACAATAAATTTATGTTTATTAAAAACAAAAGCTTGAATACAATGAGATGACAGTTTATTAGGTACACCACCCCTACTCACATAAATGGTTTATTCCAACACATAATATGTCTGATTGCAGTGCGCGGTGTAAATCAGGCAGACAAGCTCTTCGACCATCAATTACAGATGGATTGGGCATCAGAATGAGCGAGCTGGGTGACTTTAACGTGGCATGATAGTTGATGCTAGGCGTGTCGGCTCTAGCATCTCCCAAACGGCCATCCTCCTGGGCTTTTTTTGGGGCGGGGGTGGCTCAGTCGGTAGCGCGACAGGCTCGTAATCTGTAGTTCCCAGGTTCGAGTCCCAGCTGGGTCAGCGTTGAGATTTATCTCCGCAAAAATTCTCCGCCCTGCCCACGGTCAGTAGGGGACACCAATGGGCTTGGAAAGGCCGCCGTCCGTCGGATGGGACGTTTAGTCGTGGCCCCGTGTGCGGGAGAGCCATACCCTGTCCACGTTAAAGAACACGCTGGATGACCTTGACGGGAGGCTACCAGCTGTTCCAGTGGGTCCCCTCCCACAACCTTCTCTGAGCCTTCGGGGTCCATGTGACCTGGCCATTTAGCCCATGGTGTGCAAAAAAGTGCCGCTCAGAGGTAAAACAACCCAACCCTGGGCTTTTCACGCACAACTGTTTCAAGAGTTTGCCAAGAATGGTGCGAAAAGCAAAAACTGCCAGTGATCCATTCTGTAGACAAAACAGCTTATGGAGGGGTCAAAGGAGACCCGCGAGAATCATGCAAGCAAATAGATGGTCACAACCAGGCAAATCGCAGCAGAATTAAACATTGGTGGCCGAAAGGTCATCTCCGAAAGTCGAGTGCCAAAGTTGTCAGCGAAGAATGCGAAAGCGAGTCTCCAGTGGGTGCAGGAGCATCAACACTGGACTGTTGAGAATTGGAAAAGGGTTGCCTGGTTAGATGAATCAAGATTCTTTTCACATCGTGCTACTGGATCAGAATTTGGCGAAGTAATAGGAGGCCACGGAGTTATCTCGTATGGTGGCAGTGTGATGGTATGAGGAATGTTTTCCTGGCATACATTAGTCTCCCTGATACGAAGGACATCTGCACACCACATCTAATTTGAATGTCATTGCTGACCAAGTTCATCCCTTCACAGCTACAGTTTATCTTTACTCAGATGGGGGGGCGGGGGTGGCTCAGTCGGTAGCGCGCCAGGCTCGTAATCTGTAGTTCCCAGTCCCAGCTGCGTCAGCGTTGAGATTTATCTCCACAAAATTCCCCGCCCTGCCCATGGTCAATAGGGGACACCGATGGGCTTGGAAAGGCTGCCGTCCGTCGGATGGAACGTTAAGCCGTGGCCCCGTGTGCGGGAGAGACATACCCTGTGCACATTAAAGAACACGCTGGATGGCCTTGACGGGAGGCTACCATCTGTCTCCCAACAGCTGTTCCAGTGGGTCCCCTCCCCCAACCTTCTCTGAGCCTTCGGGGTCCATGTGACCTGGCCATTTAGCCCATGGTGTGCAAAAAAGTGCCGATCAGAGGTAAAACAACCCAACCCTCGACGGTTATTAACTAGCCAATACACGCGAATGCTGATAAGATTTTGGAATAAACTTTTGTTATCAGCTCATGTCTCTACTTATTTATTGGTCTGGATTAAATTATTATTATTATTTAAATTATATATTATTTAAATTGGTCTGGATAGTTGTCTGATCTGGTCTTATTCAGGTGGCAAAACAGAAAGAGCAAAAAAGAGAACTCGGTTGGGTTGTTTTACCTCTGAGCGGCACTTTATTGCACACCATGGGCTAAATGGCCAGGTCACATGGACCCCGAAGGCTCAGAGAAGGTTGGGGGAGGGGACCCACTGGAACAGCTGTTGGGAGACAGATGGTAGTCTCCCGTCAAGGCCATCCAGCGTGTTCTTTAACGTGTCAGGGTATGGCTCTCCCGCACACGGGCCCATGGCTTAACGTCCCATCCGACGGACGGCGGCCTTTCCAAGCCCATCGGTGTCCCCTACTGACCGCGGGCAGGGCGGGGAATTTTGCGGAGATAAATCTCAACGCTGACCCAGCTGGGACTCGAACCTGGGAACTACAGATTACGAGCCTAGCGCGCTACTGACTGACCCCCGCCCCAGAGAACTAGGAATACGAAATATATATATACTTTGAGTGATTTAATTTTTTTAAATTTAACTATAAAGTTATTTAGTTAAAATCTCTTTTTACTTAAGCTATTTAGTTTAAAACAATGATATAAATAAAACTATTTATTACTACTATATTAAACAGTATTGAAAGTTTTAAACTAAATTACTAACTTTTTAAAAATAAAGAGTAAACGTTCGAATTTTACCCAATGGTAATTAAATTGAAGCGAATATAACAAATAAAATTCAATTTTAGTAAACTATTTATTCTTGGCCGGAATGGACAAGGAATGACTATCTATTCTTGACCGGAATATGACATTCTACCACCAGAAATTCGCTTTTCTGGCTTAGATATATCTTTAGCAAGATTATTTCAAGTTTTGCATTTAGCACTCACTAACAATATGTATTGGAGACTTTTGGAAAATTTTATAAAATATGAATCATAATATTTCGTTAGTATCTTTTGAACTCGAACATAATTTTTCATTTATATCTTTAAAAGAAAGGGGAAAAAAGTTGGGTTTCCCCCCTTCTGTCCACCCCACACCCCCCGAAGAAAAAGAAGCAAATCTTTGCTCATCACACTCCACAACCAAATTATCAGATTTCTAGTCAAAATTGATCGTTTGCATTATTAGTTTAAAGTTCCGCAGTTTTCAAAATTTCCACCGCTAGAGGGCACAATTTAAACTTTTTAGAGAGTCGGAAAGTGTGAAGCTCACACTTTATCGACACTTATCCAACCCAAAAAGAATTTTTTAAATATCTCTGAAAACAATTATCTCTTAAAACAAAAAAACTCCGTTTTCTCACCTCCATGGGAAGTAAATAAAAGAAAATATAAATAATAAATACCCCCTCAAGCAGCTGCTTGCCACAGAGGAAATATTATCACTGTCAATTATACCACACTGTCAATTTATATGCCACAGTAGAAGATCTGAGAGGATGGCAGGACCTCAGCAGAAAAACGACACACCCATGCCTTAACCCGGGGCTCGAACCCAGGTCCCTTAGATCAGCAGCCAAGAGGGCTAACCACTCGGCCACGGGACGGCTCAGGGAAGTGAAGGGGCAATAAAGAATTTTAAAATAGGCTTTCAATGTTAACTTATTAACATTCGCATTTTACCATCAAAATTAGAGAAATTTTAGCATAAATACATCTTTTACAATATTCGTTTAAAATTTTGCATTTTTTCAACTTTTTCCACCGTTGCAGTGTGAAAATTAAAATTATACCTTTTGGTAGATTCGAATAATGCGAATCGCAATGTTTCGCCAATACCTAATCAAACCCAAAAAGAATTTTAAATCTATTTTTAAAAATAAAAAATGTTTAATGTCTAGAGACCGACCTACCGAACAACCAGCAGACAGACGATAAGGAAGAAAAAAAACTTTTTCTTATAATTTTTATTCGTTGAAAGAGCTTTATTTCAAGAAACAAATTTGATGATGTCATTAACGATTTTTACCAACATAAATGCAAGAAAAATTAATTTGAAAATAAAAACACATATTCTCTTTTTAGTGCAATTTTCTTTTTTTATTAGATTTTCTTTTTTTTTTTATAGACGTCAGAACAATATATATATATCTAAAAGCTAGGCATACACTGGAAGGAGAGCTGTGTACCAATCCCCCGTGATGATGCACAGAACCGGCTAGGCGTAGAACCTAATGTCCGACCCCACCTTCTCGTGGTGCAGGCCGTAGTACTTTTCAAAAGAGATATTCTCTTTTGGAAGGAAACGAAAGGGGAGGGCTGCAAGTTCAGTATGACCTACTAATCTGGTCATCTACGGCCAGTTTTTTATTTTTTTTTCAACCCTGCTGAGTAGTGGTTAATTTCACAGGGTCCTGGTGCTGACCATTTATACCTACTAGACTGGACTTGTTTATGGATTTGAGCTTGATTATGGATCCTGGACTTGCTGCACTGGTGGGCCTCTGTTGAGGGAGAATCTGCAGCTGTGTTTTCTGTTTGCTTCTGGGTTGCCAGCCCTAAGTGAACAGAGGCATGGGATACCTTATATCAGCTGGTGGATGATCCTGATCAGAGGCCATCGCAGGTACCTGAACCTCACTTAGCTAGTTGGGCATCGTCAATCCCAAACTTGGGTAATGTGTCTCAGGCAGGTCATATGGCTCTTGAAAAACTCTTGAAAAAAGTTCCTACCAGCATCGGTGATTTCAGCCCTTTAGCGGAGGAGGAACAGGTCTTTGCCCCATGCCTGCGATCAGGGGGCTGTTTGATATTGTTGGCCCTACCTATCTCAATAAACCTAGTTTCTTTAAAAATCCTACTAATCATTTTCTCTCTGCAGGAACGTGGAACGTGAAGACATTATATAGAGATTATTCTCTTGATGTCCTCACGCAGGAATTCCAGCGCTATAACCTAGATATTCTAGGCTTGCAACAGACCAGATGGACAGGTAAAGGTGAGATACTTAAAAATAGTTTTAATTTCTCTTTTCAGGAGGCAGGATGGAAAGCATCCCCAAGGTGTGGGTCTGCTTCTCAGCAGACATGCTAGTGATGCTCTTCTAGGATATGAGTGCATTAATGAAAGGTTTCTTACAGCAAAATTTCAGACAAGCATTAAAGACTTGAATGTTATCTGCAGTTATCCCACTGAGGATGCTGATGAGGATGAGAAGGATAGGTTTTACGGACAACTTCAGGATATTTTGAATTCTGTCAAGAAAGGAGATATTACCCTTGTTCTAGGTGACTTCAATGCCAAAGTTGGTACTGACTCTGACCTTTGGGCATGAGTTTTAGGTCCCTTTGGCATTGGTAGTTCCAATGACAATGGGGAACGTCTCCTACAGGTAAATAAACTTAATGGTTTACGAATAACTAACACATACTACAAACACCGGGACATTTATATACAGTGGACCTTTGTTATAGCGCTGCTCGCTATACCGCGCACTCGGTTATAGCGCGGGCGATGTTCGCGATAAGTTCAAACATGTTTATACAGGTCCGTGCGGCGTTAGTGAGTATCGCATTTTATTGTTACTGCGTATTGAGTAATTGTGTATGTATTGAGTTCCTGCATGTATTTTGAATAGTGTTTAATTATTGTATGCATGATGAGTAAAAGAAAAGCTTACAGTGTGAAATTTATTGTGTCGCCACCGCGCCGCTCGGTATAACGCGGTTCACCTTATAACGCGGGTGTTGTTTCCCGCCCGACATGCGCGTTATATCGGGGGTCCACTGTATATATATATATACATGGGTTTCACCTGATGTGTTGCACAGGAATATGATTGATTATATTTTAATTGACAGCAAATGGGCTAGTTCAGTTAAGAATACCAGATCATACAGGGGAGCCGAAATTGAGTCTGACCATTACCTGGTCAAAAGTGTCTTGCAGCTGAAGCTTAAGAAATGTTGTGCTAAGGTTAAGAAAATTGCCTTCAACACTGAAGGTCTGAAAGATCCAGATATAGATCTGTTTATAAGTAGAAATCCGAAATTTCGGTGTTACAGTCGCTCAAAAAAGTATCCGAACACTATGGTTGATTACAGAATTCAGAAAAAATATCTGGAAACGATTTTTTTAGAAATTAGTAATCTGGCAACCTTCGTGTCACGTGATTACAGAATTCAGGAAATATATCTGGAGCGTGTACAGCAACTGTACACGCTCCAGTTACCGTTCACAGCAAACTGGAGCGCGTGCAGTTACTGCACACGCTCCAGTTTGTTGTGAACGGTAACTGCACACGCTCAATATTTCCGTGAGTGAGCCCACACGATCTAGTATCAAAGTAATATGACCATCTACAGTCGCTCAAAAAAGTATCCGAACACTATGGTTGATTACAGAATTCAGAAAAAATATCTGGAAACGATTTTTTTAGAAATTAGTGATCTGGCAACCTTCGTGTCAGGTGACACGAAGGTTGTCTGGATCGCTAATTTCTAAAAAAATCGTTTCCAGATATTTTTTCTGAATTCTGTAATCAACCATAGTGTTCAGATACTTTTTTGAGCGACTGTAGAGTGTCAACAGATATTCCACTGACAACAATCATCTGTCTCTTTTTCTCAGAGAGGTGTGAAAAAAAAACAACTTTTTAAATTTAGCGAATAAAATACTTTTTCTGTTGTATAAACAACATTTTCTTGTTGTAAAATATTACTGTTTGCATTTTCCCTTCTGTCGTCCATTAATCTGAATTAAAACTTTTCAGAAGTGAAAGAATAAATAAACGAAAAATTTCATTCACTTCGAAAACAAGATGAACCATATGCATTAGAGGCGACATACGTTCTTCTAATTTCTTTACACTAAAGATAATTGTTTACTATTTTATTTATCGGGCATTACGTTATTTTAAACGTTAATGAAACTCCAGGCACTCAAATAGCCGAGATAAGATCCTTTTAAAACTCTTCGTTAAAGCACAAAACTTTGTTTCCATCAATCCCCAAGACTGGGAATGAATTTTCATCACTCGGCATTGCAACGTTAGATTAGTTAAGCATTCTAAAAAACAGTCACATTTATCGAAGTCCTTTTCCACTCGAATCAAATCAGAATGCTCTAACAAATAAAATCCAGAAAAACTTATCTTATTCTAATTTCCGTCTATCTGAGATGACTTGGAATTATCCAAGTTATCATTTATGAAGCAAATAATTTGCTGAAAGTATTTCAGATTGCTCCTTCTTTCCACCCCCACCCCCCCTGCTAATGATTATAGGCTGGCTGATGGTATGCTAATTGAAAATGATGTTCCTCCCACAGAAAATGTCTTTTATATCCGACGATCAGGTCTTGGGATACCTGAATGCTTCTCTGCCGTTTAAATTTAAGATCTTCAAGAATTCGCTATAACTTTAAAATAAAGAGGGGATAAGTTTCTGCCTCAAATGTGACCTCCACTGCTGTCCCTTTCAATTTCATCTCCAGTTTTCTAAAATAATCTCTCAACGTAGAGAAAGTGAAGCTTTACACTCCGCAGGCAGAAGCTATTAGTTTCACTTCAAAAGTGCCAAAGAGCCCAGTATTAGAAGCGCGCCTTTATAATGAGCCTTATCGGCGGCAGAAAAGAAGATAGGTGAGCGTCCGCCTCCCATTGGTCGCAAGAGAATTGCCCGCAAAAGAGCAATTTTCTATTTTCATCCCCATCGCTCAATAATCTCGCTCTCAAACGTCAAGCAAAACGTGAAAAATGTGGCGTAACAAATACCTCGCATCAACTGCCGGTGTCAACGCGGCGCGACTTCCCATTCTGCCTCGCATTCTTGTCTCAACCAATCAGGGAAGCTGATTCCGCACGGGATGTAGAGCGTAGCGGCCATTGGCTGCGAGAGGGAGCTTTACCTATTTTGAGCTTTTGTCTTTTTACCCATTCGATACTTCAGCTACGTTTACGAACGTTATGTGTTCTTTTAACAAACTGTTGGGGTTTACCTGTTATTGAGCGATATTTTACATACAAACGATTTGCCTCTCCCCCCAGAGCGAAGGAATCATTTCTGACGCTGTCAAAAGACGTTCTGATGGCCGCTGCTTTCTTTACAATCTATTACTCGCCGAAAAACCGCTGTAGAAACTAAACTAGTAAATAGAAACAAATGTGCTTCTGCGCGGCGGAATTTGACAGAAAATCTTAAAAGAAATTTTGCTTTTTTTTTAACAATAACAGATATACATAACTTGGAATACACAAAGTATTATTTTATTTTACTAAGAACGTTGGTACATTATGACAGTTTAGAAAATATAACTTAAATTTTCTGACAAAACTCGGCATCAGTACATAAAGGAATTAAATGTCATCTGTGTTGCTCGGCAGGTTGGGTTGTTTTACTTCTGAGCGGCACATTTTTCGCACAAAACAGGTTGGGTTGGGTTGTTTTACCTCTGAGCGGCACTTTTTTGCACACCATGGGCTAAATGGACAGGTCACATGGACCCCGAAGGCTCAGAGAAGGTTGGGGGAGGGGACCCACTGGAACAGCTGTTGGGAGACAGATGGTAGCCTCCCGTCAAGGCCATCCAGCGTGTTCTTTAACGTGCACAGGATATGGCTCTCCCACACACTGGCCACGGCTTAACGTCCCATCCGACGGACGGCGGCCTTTCCAAGCCCAGCGGTGTTCCCTACTGACCGTGGACAGCACAAAACGGGCTAAATGGCCAGGTCACAAGGACCCCGAGGGCGCAGATAAAGTTCGGAGAGGGGACCCATTGGAATAGCTGTTAGAGACAGATGGTAGCCTCCCATCAAGGCCATCCAGCTTTCCCGTCTGGCTTTCCGCACACGGAGCCACGGTTGACGTCCCATTCCGACCTATGGCGGCCTTTCCAAACCCATGATGTCCCTTACTGATAGAGGTCAGGTCGGGGAGTTTTGCGGAGGTGAATCTCGAAGCTGACCCAGCTGGGACTCGAACTTGGGAACTGCAGATTACAGCCTGACGCGCTACCGACTGAGCATCCCCACCCCTCGTCGGCAGGGAAACAGTAGTGTTGAGGTGAGGGGCAGTTGTCACCCTGGGAAAAATTTATCGTTCATCGAAGAATTAATATATGCTGAATAACATTGGGTGTACCAAAAAATAAAATGTTATTTTTTTCTTTAACCAAATGTAATCTTAACACCTTTTTTTTTACATTTTCTTTTGTTTTAGGAAGCATATTATTCATTTTTATTCATTAATGTGAAAAAACGTTTTCTTACATGTATTTTCAACAGAACCGGATCTACGGGGGGGGGGGGGGGGGGAGTTTGAGAACCCTTTTTTCTAAAAGGGTAAAGGAGGTAAAAAGTGATTAAGCTTATTCATATTTCACTCACTTTTCTTCAGGAAATTATTTGAAGAACCCAAACGGAAAAGCAAAATGTTATATTGCAACGGAAATCAGTCTCTTGGCCCCTTTTTTCTCGCTCGATTTCATCAATCGCCCTCCCCCTTGTTTTTTTTTTCTCTAGAAGTCGGGCGTGATTTTCAATAATAAGTTCCCCCCCCCCCCCCCCCTATTTTTTTGTCAGCGTTGAATGTATTGTGTCTTTTCGCTCATTAATGACCGGCTCCACTTAAATATTTCTATCTTGAAGCACTGATTTTTTTCTCATTGTTGTTTCCCCTCCCCTCCTGAAAAAAATTCTAGTCAACACCCATGCTTTCCAAACGCGTCTTTACTGTTTTCCTCCATATGGGTTGTTTGGGTTGTTTTACCTCCGAGCGGCACTTTTTTGCACACCATGGGCTAAATGGCCAGGTCACATGGACCCCGAAGGCTCAGAGAAGGTTGGGGGAGGGGACCCACTGGAACAGCTGTTGGGAGACAGATGATAGCCTCCCGTCAAGGCCATCCAGCGTGTTCTTTAACGTGCACAGGGTATGTACTCTCCCGCACACGAGGCCACGGCTTAACGTCCCATCCGACGGACGGCGGCCTTTCCAAGCCCATCGGTGTCCCCTACTGACCGTGGGCAGGGCAGGGAATTTTGCGGAGATAAATCTCAACGCTGACCCAGCTGGGACTCGAACCTGGGAACTACAGAGTACGAGCCTGGCGCGCTACCGACTGAGCCACCCCCGCCCCCCTCCATATGGGAGTAAACAATAAATTTATATTACATTTATATTACATCTGAAGAATTTAACGTTCGATATTTTCCCGTGGCCGAGTGGTTAGCGTGCTTGGCTACTGATCTAAGGGACCTGGGTTCGAGCTCCAGGTAAGGCATGGCTGTTTGCGTCGTTTTTCTGCTGAGGTCCTGCCATCCTCTTAGATATTCTACTGTGGCATATAAACTGACAGGCTCCTGTCAGACCTCTGTGGCAAGCAGCTGCTTGAGGGAGTGTTTATTTTTTATTATTTATATTTATTTTTTTTTGTAAATAAAAAAGAAAAAAAAAAAACCCCGAGATAATAATTTTGCATTGTCATCTGTTTGTAGACATCGAACCTTTTTTGCTTATAAAGATAAATTAAAAATTCCTTTTGTGTTGGATATGTATTGATGAAACATTCGATTTGCACTTTTCGAATCTCCCAAACGGTATAATTGCGCCCTCTAACGGTGTAAAAAGTTGATGGATAATGCATGGACGCTTGTATTGTTTTTCTACTAAATTCCCCCTCATACTCACAAGAAAAAAAAAATTGGGCCTTTTTGCGTTTTGGCTTTCATAACAGATTTTTTAAATAAATGTGTTTAATACTTCCTTTGAAAACCAATGCTAATTTTTGGAGCTGGTTTCTCTAGTCATTTTAGCGAGTTGAGCTTGGTTGAACCTGGTAATCGTGTGTACAATCTACAGTTTTTCACATTTCATAACCTTCCTAGGCCGTGGTAGTACAAATGGCGGATCTCTTTGATCATTGGGGCGGGGATGGCTTAGTCGGTAGCGCGCCAGGCTCGTAATCTGTAGTTCCCAGATTCGAGTCCCAGCTGGGTCAGCGTTGAGATTTATCTCCGCAAAATTCCCGCCCTGCCCATTGTCAGTAGGGGACACCGATGGGCTTGGAAAGGCCGCCGTCCGCCGGATGGGACGTTAAGCCACGGCCCCGTGTGCGGGAGAGACATACCCTGTGCACGTTAAAGAACACGCTGGATGGCCTTGACGGGAGGCTACCATCTGTCTCCCAACAGCAGTTTCAGTGGGTCCCCTCCCCAAACCTTCTCTGAGCCTTCAGGGTCCATATGACCTGGCCATTTAGCCCATGGTGTGCAAAAAAGTGCCGCTCAGAAATAAAACAACCCAACCCAACCCCTCCCCAAACCTTCTCTGAGCCTTCAGGGTCCATATGACCATTCCATTTAGCCCATGGTGTGCAAAAAAGTGCCGCTCAGAGGTAAAACAACCCAACCCAACCCCTCCCCAAACCTTCTCTGAGCCTTCAGGGTCCATATGACCTGGCCATTTAGCCCATGGTGTGCAAAAAAGTGCCGCTCAGAGGTGAAACAACCCAACCCAACTCTTTGATCATTTCAAAACCATAATTGCAGTCAACAGAAATTTGCTTTCAAAAGCCGAACTCTTGAGATAGATTTCATAACGTGGAGTCTCCGGATGAAAACCTGAAAGGCGAAGTATTTATAACTGTCTGTTTTCTTGATAAGTTGCATAGAGAACAGAGAAGGGCAGTTGAAGCTACTTCTAGATTATAGAGGCCTTCTTGTACAAGAGTAGCACAGAACAAACAACCATGCCACTACCAGGATTCGAACCTGGATCCCAGCTGCTGCGGTGTCACCTCTAGGTAAAGTGATACCACTACACAACGAGGCGGCTTGTAAACTGTTATAACACCCAAAAAAATATATTGGTACTATTGAATAGATTTTGTGGTAGTGTTATGTGGGCAGTAGAAAGCACAAGTAAGATATCTTCATACTAAATTGGTATCCCAGGTTCGAGTCCCAGCTGGATCAGCGTTGAGATTTATCTCCGCAAAATTTCCGCCCTGCCCACGGTCAGTAGGGGACTCCGATGAGCTTGGAAAGGCCGCTCGTCCGTCGAATGGGACGTTAAGCCGTGGCCCCGTGTGCGGGAGAGCCATACCCTGTGCACGTTAAAGAACACGCTGGATGGCCTTGACGGGAGACTACCATCTGTCTCCCAACAGCTGTTCCAGTGGGTCCCCTCCCCAAACCTTCTCTGAGCCTTCAGGGTCCGTATGACCTGGCCATTTAGCCCATGGTGTGCAAAAAAGTGCCGCTCAGAGGTAAAACAACCCAACCCAACTCATACTATACATTAAAAATAGGCTTTTTAATAAATAAAATAAATAAAATAAATAAGGTAAATGAAAACACATCGAAAATAGATTTTTCAGTATAATTCAAAATAATGTTAACTTACGACATATTTAATGCGATGATTGAAATTGTAACTCATTAACAAGCTTAAAAATTCGCTGTTGAGTTTTCGTTAATGCCAACCTCATGTCATTCTCTACATTTATTCTGTTTATTCTTTATTCCCTCATTCCGTGCAGCCAATCACCGAACTGCGCATGAACCTGGACCTCACAACAAGCTAACCCGACGAACGAAAGTTTGTTACACGTTGACGCAAACAAATCTCTGTGCAGGACGCGATGACGTGATTTTTTGTTTTCCCTTTTTAAAATTTTCATAGCTTACCACTGCCCGGCGACCCCATTTGGTGTCGCGACCCATGAGTTCGGAACCACTGTTATATACCATAGAGAATATCTGTGAGTATGGGGGGGGGGGGGGGACTCAGTAGAAAAATAACACAAGCATCCGTGCATTATCCGAGGCTCGAACCCAGGTCCTTTTGATCAGTACCCTAGTACACTAACCACTCGGTCAAGTGACAACTTCATACTATAAATTGGTTGAATATAAATTTCTCAAAAAACTTGCCTAAACTAGATAACCAAAACAACTTGAAAAAAATATCGCATTTCAAAATAGCATATATATAGATTACTTTAATATGCTGCCTTTGATCCAACGGCAATAAAATTATAATATTGGCGCACCCAGGACAATACAAAAGCCTTTAGGGGTCTGGATCAAAATACGAAATATTCCCTTTTCTTCCGGAGACGCGGAATAAAGGTGGACCTTCACCGCCCCACCCCCCACTTCACGGAAAGTCGCACCACTTCCCTCCTCTGCAAATGTAGCTGTCAACAAATATTAAATTTATCGAATAAGAAAGAAAAAGAAAGCGCTTTTTTTTCCCCATCTTATATTTTTGTAGGTCTATATTTGTAGTATGTAAATTCAATAACAAAAGAGAAGGGCAGAGGAGGGTTGTATAAACCCTCCTCTGCCCTTCTCTTTTGTTATTGAATTTTTTCCTTACGGAAAAAATAAAGAAGAGACCTACAAAAATATAAATAAAAAATAAATAAATACCCCCTCAAGCAGCTGCTTGCCACAAAGGTCTGACAGGAGCCTGTCAGTTTATATGCCACAGTAGGAGATCTGAGAGGATGGCAGGACCTCAGCAGAAAAACGACACACACATCCATGCCTAATTCCGGGGCTCGAACCCAGGTCCCTTATATATATAAGATGAAAAAAAAAGCGCTTTCTTTTTCTTTCTTATTCGATAAATTTAATTTTTCATTTGTGCTTCTCGATTTTGGGGCACTATTTATCTTATATTAGTGGTGGCCCGGAAGAAATGCCCCCATTTATTCTTCATTCTGAATGAAGATGAAATGCCGCCATTTATTCTTCATTCTGAATGAAGACGAAATGCCGCCATTTATTCTTCATTCTGTATGAAGATGAAATGCCCTCATTTATTCCTCCTTCTGAATGAAGAAGAAATGCTCCCATTTATTCTTCATTCATGAATTCTGAATGAAGATGAAATGCCCCCATTTATTCTTCATTCTGAATGAAGATGAAATGCCCCCATTTATTCCTCCTTCTGAATGAAGAAGAAATGCCTCCATTTATTCCTCCTTCTGAATGAAGATGAAATGCCCCCATTTATTCTTCATTCTGAATGAAGACGAAATGCCGCCATTTATTCCTCCTTCTGAATGAAGAAGAAATGCCGCCATTTATTCTTCATTCTGAATGAAGATGAAATGCCCCCATTTATTCCTCCTTCTGAATGAAGAAGAAATGCCCCCATTTATTCTTCATTCTGAATGAAGACGAAATGCCGCCATTTATTCTTCATTCTGAATGAAGATGAAATGCCCCCATTTATTCTTCATTCTGAATGAAGATGAAATGCCCCCATTTATTCTTCATTCTGAATGAAGATGAAATGCCGCCATTTATTCTTCATTCTGAATGAAGACGAAATGCCGCCATTTATTCTTCATTCTGTATGAAGATGAAATGCCCTCATTTATTCCTCCTTCTGAATGAAGAAGAAATGCTCCCATTTATTCTTCATTCATGAATTCTGAATGAAGATGAAATGCCCCCATTTATTCTTCATTCTGAATGAAGATGAAATGCCCCCATTTATTCCTCCTTCTGAATGAAGAAGAAATGCCTCCATTTATTCCTCCTTCTGAATGAAGATGAAATGCCCCCATTTATTCTTCATTCTGAATGAAGACGAAATGCCGCCATTTATTCCTCCTTCTGAATGAAGAAGAAATGCCGCCATTTATTCTTCATTCTGAATGAAGATGAAATGCCCCCATTTATTCCTCCTTCTGAATGAAGAAGAAATGCCCCCATTTATTCTTCATTCTGAATGAAGACGAAATGCCGCCATTTATTCTTCATTCTGAATGAAGATGAAATGCCCCCATTTATTCTTCATTCTGAATGAAGATGAAATGCCCCCATTTATTCTTCATTCTGAATGAAGATGAAATGCCCCCATTTATTCTTCATTCTGAATGAAGACGAATGCCGCCATTTATTCTTCATTCTGAATGAAGATGAAATGCCCCCATTTATTCCTCTTTCTGAATGAAGATGAAATGCCGCCATTTATTCTTCATTCTGAATGAAGATGAAATGCCCCCATTTATTCTTCATTCTGAATGAAGACGAAATGCCGCCATTTATTCTTCATTCTGAATGAAGATGAAATTCATTCTGACTGACTTGTAGTAGCCACTCCTTCTAAGGCAGGAATATTTTTTATGAATTTTAAATATTAAATTGTCCTTCCTAGCCATTTTAAAAACTGGTGAGTTGCTTCGCAATCTCTTAAACATGAGGGTTCTAAACAGACATATCATTCAGAGTATACATACACAGAGATTATGCACACTCTGAAATTCTATTCCTTTATCTCCTACCTGCCTCGTTCCTCAGAAGTTTAGCTGTAGGCGCTTCAAAAAATATTTTGTGGCTCAGTCTTGTCGCCAAGATACCACAGAGGAGAACGATTTTTGTTTCAGGGCAGTTACTTTGTTTATAGTGTTTGAAGAGAAAACTTCAGATTGTCATAATTGTTCCCTTTGCGAGTAACAATATTAAAATGCGTTTTTGTTTGTTTGATGTCAAATAGGAATGCAAATGATTTTGAAAAATCTCTGACTCGTAATTTGTACCAGTAGTCTGAGATTTTTGACATCGGAAAAAAAGTCCCATAATCAAGATAATGAATCCCATAATTAAAAAATGAATCCCATAATAAAAAAATGAATCCTTATATTTCATCAGTAGATTCCAATTTTGACTTTTCTAACCACTATCATTTTCTCGAAATTCAGTATATTTATTAGTATTGGCCTGCAGCATGTCAAGAGTGTCGTCTGTAAAAAAGAAATTGAAAATAATGGATAGTTAATGATAAAGAAGCTAATTCATGATTAAGGCCCAAAGAGGATTCAAAATGATTAACGAAAACTGAGTTGTTGTTAACTGGCATTTGTAAAATGTATCGAGTTGTAATCATCGACCTGGTGATCAAGTGGTTTGCGTTGTGTTGTGTTGTTTTACCTCTGAGCGGCACTTTTTTTGCATTCCATGGGCTAAATGGCCAGGTCACATGACCCTGAAGGCTCAGAGAAGGTTGGGGGAGGGGACCCACTGGAACAGCTGTTGGGAGACAGATGGTAGCCTCCCGTCAAGGCCATCCAGCGTGTTCTTTAACGTGCACAGGGTATGGCTCTCCCGCACACGGGGCCACGGCTTAACGTCCCATCCGACGGACGGTGGCCTTTCCAAGCCCATCGGTGTCCCCTACTGACCGTGGGCAGGGCGGGGAATTTTGCGGAGATAAATCTCAACGCTGACCCAGCTGGGACTCGAACTTAGGAACTACAGATTACGAGCCTGGCGCGCTACCGACTGAGCCACCCCGCCTCAGCTATAATTTGAAGTGTACCGGAAAGAAGTGAAATCTACTTTCATCACTGTGAATAAGTAAATAAAAATCGGTAAATTTTATAGTCACATTTAACGGAGAGGGGTGTGTGTGTTATAACCCACCCCCTTTGGGGTACGACACTGTTCATCAGTACCTATCCAACTAGAAATAATTTTTCATTTACCTCTTAAAACCAAAAAAAAAAAGTTCCCTTTATCTTCCCTCCTGGGGATAAGGGTTCAAATCATCGCTGCCAGAGTAAACCCCTTGATTTTCACATTCCACCACCAAAATTTCAAATTCCTAACATGAATAAATAAATCATTCACAATATCTGTTTAAAAGTTTTGCCATTTCCTAAAAATTTGCACCGTTAGAGGGCGTAATTGAAACTATTGGAAAATTCGGAAAATGGCAATCATAATATTCCATCAATACCTATCCAACCCAAAAGGAATCTTTGTAATAGCTGGTGAATATTCTTTCACGTCAGAAAAGTAACGAAGCAAAGGCGTCTTTTATAATTCTGAAAATGAAACACAAATATTAAATGATTGAAAGTCAGTCCGACCCCTATTTGACATTGAATTCGCCACCGGATCTAAAAATCCCTCTCATTTCTGAGATCTACTGCCGGAAATAGGCCAATTCACCAATTTTTAGTTCTCTAGCACTGACAGATCTAAATTTGACCTTTGACCCCGAAGGATCCATCTCTTCCAAAATTTGGCATAATTTCTGAGTTCTATGACTCAAAATATTCTCAGGCACCATTTTTTATCCCTCTACCACAGGCAGATCACTATATGACCTTTAACCTCAAAGGACCCATCGCATCCAAAGTTTCACAACATTTCAGATACCTACTACACAAAATTCCCCAGGAACCAGTTTTTAGCTCTCTAGTACTGACCAGATCTAAATTTGACATTTGACCTCCTCCGGATCCGAAATTTCGTAACGTTTCCGACATCTGAAATCCGAAATACCCCAGACACAAATTTTCACGTTTCTAGCACTCGTAGATCAAGATTTGACCTCTACGAGACCTATATTGACCTTAAAATATACGCCGGAGGTCAAATTTCGGATTTTTCCCGAGATCTAGGATCTGAATTACCCTAGGTGCAAATTTTCAGAAATCTTCCATTTCTTATCGTAGTTAGAATTAGAGTGATCCCCGGTCAGTCAGTCGTCACTCAATTACATAGAGTGAGCAACTGCGGCTCCCGCCAAGACAATATTGAGTTTCATTGCCAATTTTCCTAAGATTTTATATTAACCCTTTGAGATCTGGTAGAGGAAAGGTCGGCTTCCCGTAGACTCGAGAGGTACAAAATTCAGAAGTATACCATTGAAATCGACGTTTTAATTGGTTGGTTGGTTGTTTTACCTCTGAGCGGCAATTTTTTGCACACAATGGGCTAAATGGCCAGGTCACATGGACCCCGAAGGCTCAGAGAAGGTTGGGGGAGGGGACCCACTGGAACAGCTGTTGGGAGACAGATGGTAGCCTCCCGTCAAGGCCATCCAGCGTGTTCTTTAACGTGCACAGGGTATGGCTCTCCCGCACACGGCTTAACGTCCCATCCGACGGACGGCGGCCTTTCCAAGCCCATCGGTGTCCCCTACTGACCGTGGGCAGGACGGGGAATTTTGCGGAGATAAATCTCAACGCTGACCCAGCTGGGACTCGAACCTGGGAACTACAGATTACGAGCCTGGCGCGCTACCGACTGAACCACCCCCGCCCCATCGACGTTTTAAATACATTACGAAGAAAACGAAAACATAACCAAAACTTCTTTTAAACAAGTACAGATGATGATCTGCATCATCACTCTTCATGCAGCAAACACAAGATACGCGCTTGCGGCGGTAGCGGAATAATAACTGATAACCGACGTTTGAAAACAAATCCCAGAAGCAAAGTATCCCAATCTTCAAAAACTGACTTCCGACTACTCTCTGTTTTTGGGACAACTTACTGCTGTGAATCTCTCTTCTTTGCAATGAAATTTGTCAAACGTCGTGCTATCCTCGCTAATAGCCAGCTCACTGAGCTTCTTAGAACAGCTTTGACATCCTACCAGCCACATTTTAAACTATTAACTGCAAAAATGAAGACTCGATCAATGTCTTCAACGAGCAGAGATTCAACATATTTTGCTTTGGTAAGTAGGACTACTATATAGTTGTATATTTTATTATTTATAAATACAATTTTAAAATAATATTTTCTGTGGCTCTTCTTATTGAAGAATTTGTTTATCCCGTGGCCGAGTGGTTAGCGCGTTTGGCTGCTGATCTAAGGGACCTGGGTTCGAGCCCCGGATAAGGCATGGATGTATGTGTTGTTTTTCTGCTGAGGTCCTGACATCCTCTCAGATCTTCTACTTTGGCATATAAACTGACAGGCTTCTGTCAGACCTCTGTGGCAAGCAGCTGCTTGAGGGGGTATTTATTATTATTTTTTTATAATATTAGATGTATTCGCAAAGTGATGATTGTCCATGGACACTGGTATATAGAGATTCTGATTTGACCTTACCGACTGCGAATTTTACCTCTGAGTGGCACTTTTGTGTGCACATTGCCTTAAATGAGAAGATCACAAGGTTCCTAGGTTCGAATCCCATTTCTCCCAGAGAAACTGGATTGGGAAAGGAGTTCCATTAGACAGCGCTAAGCAGACTTCCGTCAAGGTCATCCAGTGTGTTCTTCAATGCGCACAGGGTATGGTTGTCCTGCATACGGGGCCACGCCTTTACGTCCCATCCGATGGACGGCTGCCTTTCCAAGCACATCGGTGTCTCCTTTCCGACTGTGGGTAGGGTGGGAATTAGCGGAGACAAATCCGAACTCCGTGAAAAATGGGATTCGAACCTAGGAACTGCAGATAATGAGGTTGACGCGTTCCAACTGAGCAACCCCCGTTCCATCAAATCTGGGGACTTCAGATTATATGTCTGATGCAACGTCTAATAAGAAAACTCCCTTTCCTGATATTGGACAGCTGTTCCAGTGGGTCCCCTCCCCCAACTTTCTCTAAGCCTTAGGGGTCCTTGTGACCTGGCCATTTAGCCCATGGTGTGCAAAAAAAGTGCTATCAGAGGTAAAACTATAACCCAACCCCCAACTTTCTGTGAGCCCTTCGGGGTCCTTGTGACCTGGCCATTTAGCCCATGGTGTGCAAAAAAAGTGCTATCAGAGGTAAAACTACAACCCAACCCCCAACCTTCTGTGAGCCCTTCGGGGTCCTTGTGACCTGGCCATTTAGCCCATGGTGTGCAAAAAAAGTGTTATCAGAGGTAAAACTACAACCCAACTCCAATCTTCTGTGAGCCCTTCGGGGTCCTTGTGACCTGGTCATTTAGTCCATGGTGTTGAAAAAAGTACCGCTCAGGGGTCAAATGGAATGGGAAGGGTGGTATGGAAAGTTACACTGTTATTCAAATCATAACATTACCGGATATTATTAATTAGGTTAACACGTGTTCGGAAAAACGTTGATATAATTCTGATATTCTCTGTCAGGATATTTCTCCATTCAGCTAACGAGTTTATCGTCGAGTCCATCATCATCACGTGGATGTCCTGTGGGAAATTCGAACTCCCCCTTCTCCCCCCAAACAGCGCATTTCGTCACCTTCAGACGTTGTTTTGTATCAAAAGCGCTATTCCGTTTCTTCCTCCTCTCACTGACCAAAAGACAAACAGCACGCTTGCACTTGCCAAGAAAGCACCTCTGACAATCCTTGTTCATCCTCATCTGCCTCCACGTGCGTTTGTCCTCGGCGCTCAAGAGCTAACGGAAACTGTATCCAGCCGCAAAGCTTGTCTGCCATCGCGGGAGATGATAACCAAGATTAACATCTCTTCATCACGTTCACCGACGTAATGACATTTAGAGCATTTCCTTTCCTCGGGAGACCTACGGAGCCAGCGAGGCCGTGTCGTGGCCGTTCTGCTACGTGAGACGACCCAGGGCCCCAAACCGAGTTAGCGGGTTGGGGCCGCTAATTCGATCGTCTTTTGACTCGCAGTCATAAGACAGGTAGAATTTGACCGACATGACAACCGAAGGGGGGGGGATAAGAGAGGGAGGGGGAGTAACCGGGAGGTGTTCGGAAGAGACGTAGAGCTAAGGTTCTGCCTTGATTCAATGGAAGGTCAATCAATATTAGAACCCGGACCAACGCGCCATCTTGTAACCTTACCCTCCCTCGCCATAGTCGACAAAAATGGGATTATCGGAGGAGGAAATCGGATTACTGACTGTGGATGGCGTTGAAAGCGGATTAGTGCCTCGAGACGACGGTTAGCTGGCGCCGCTAGATGGCGCAATTCCCTCCACCGTTGGGGCGGAGTGCCAGGACAAGGTTAACGACATCCAATTAATAGAGGACTCTTCGAAGCTGCATGGAAAAATGGAAATACAATTTGCTCCGATATTTGATATTGCCTTTCTTAATAGCGCAGGCGAAATAAGGTAGGAAAGCAGATAAGTGCGGAAGGAAAAAAAAAACATCCTCTTCCTAGATGGAATACGCTTAATGTTTGGAAGTACAGGAATCATTTGAAGCAATGCTTAGAATTGAACCGTTTCGTGTTGCTGGCGGGATTATCAAAAAGCAAACTAATTCTGCATTCGGATTATATCTGGCGACTGTTAAAGGCAACAGAATACAGAGAGGTTTCGGATTTCAGAATCTGACGCTTCGTGGAAGTGACATTTGATAAGGAAAAATCTTTTGCTAATGCAAAAATCGTGATTGCTTTTTCTTCCGCTTTAATTGCGATGAATTCAGAATACTGCCAGATTGGTAGTTAAAAATAAGATCTGTTTGAATGCAATTTTCGTTTTTCATCATTTCGTTTGATTTCGTTATCATCATTATCTCAGTTCGCAGAGTATTAATCTCTAAAACTAATAGCTTTCATTTATCACATTACTAAACAAACAATTCTGTACTAAATTCTTTCCAATGAAAAACAAAAATTATAATTATAGCAGAGAAAGCGATGAAAAAATGAATAAATAACTAGGAAAAAAAATGTTAAAAATCGATGTCAGTTTAAATTTTTTTTTATATCTAACTTGTAACGATAAATAAGAATTTTGCCTGTTTTCGGTTAAACTTGCAATTAGCACTGATTGCTATATGATTTTTCTATGCTATTTTATTTCCCAGGAAATAATATCCACTCAGATGATACTTTATAAGGTACAGTTCCATATTAGGCCAATAATAACTGAGATGCAGTACTAATCAAGTAACACTCTAGATAATTCAAACATCTCAATCAAATATATTTCAATCTCAATTTCCACAATGTGCGTTCGGTATTTAAAGAGATATGGAAGCTGAAACATTAAGCATGTTAGCTCGCTCTGAAAAAATAATTAAAAATTGTAAAAATTAATATTAATATTAGGCGAACATTAAGCTAATTGGTTCTGGAAATTAAATCTATTTTAATCGACGACTACTTTGGCAGTTTCACTGCAACGGGGAACGTTCTAATTCGTTCGAATAACCACCAACATACTGAAACTTTGAAGAACAGTAAAACTCTTTTTGGACAAGAAATAAAATGTAGACTACTACCACCTCAAAGAGCCACAAATCCTCCGGCATGATAAGAAAAGTGTATACTAAAGAGCACACTATCTTTTACTAAAAGTGATTAAGAATGAAAATTTTGTAGCCTCTCCCCCACGCTCTATCTTACCACTCTTACTATAAGTGTTCAAGAATTGTGTAGCCCTTTTCCCATGCTCTCTTACTATAAGTGTTCAAGAATTGTGTAGCCCTTTTCCCATGCTCTCTTACTATAAGTGTTCAAGAATTGTGTAGCCCCTCTCCCATGCTCTCTTATTATAAGTGTTCAAGAATTGTGTAGCCCCTCTCCCATGCTCTCTTATTATAAGTGTTCAAGAATTGTGTAGCCCCCTCTCCCATGCTCTCTTACTATAAGTGTTCAAGAATTGTGTAGCCCCTCTCCCATGCTCTCTTATTATAAGTGTTCAAGAATTGTGTAGCCCCTCTCCCATGCTCTCTAACTAAAAGTGTTCAAGAATTGTGTAGCCCCTCTCCCATGCCCTCTTATTATAAGTGTTCAAGAATTGTGTAGCCCCTCTCCCATGCTCTCTTATTATAAGTGTTCAAGAATTGTGTTGCCCCTCTCCCATGCTCTCTTATTATAAGTGTTCAAGAATTGTGTAGCCCCTCTCCCATGCTCTCTTATTATAAGTGTTCAAGAATTGTGTAGCCCCCTCTCCTATGCTCTCTTATTAAAAGTGTTCAAGAATTGTGTAGCCCCTCTCCCATGCCCTCTTATTATAAGTGTTCAAGAATTGTGTTGCCCCTCTCCCATGCTCTCTTATTATAAGTGTTCAAGAATTGTGTAGCCCCCTCTCCCATGCTCTCTTATTATAAGTGTTCAAGAATTGTGTAGCCCCTCTCCCATGCTCTCTAACTAAAAGTGTTCAATAATTGTTTAGCCCCTCTCCCATGCTCTCTTATTATAAGTGTTCAATAATTGTGTAGCCCCTCTCCCATGCTCTCTTTTTATAAGTGTTCAATAATTGTGTAGCCCCCTCTCCTATGCTCTCTTATTAAAAGTGTTCAAGAATTGTGTAGCCCCTCTCCCATGCCCTCTTATTATAAGTGTTCAAGAATTGTGTTGCCCCTCTCCCATGCTCTCTTATTATAAGTGTTCAAGAATTGTGTAGCCCCCTCTCCCATGCTCTCTTATTATAAGTGTTCAAGAATTGTGTTGCCCCTCTCCTATGCTCTCTTATTATAAGTGTTCAAGAATTGTGTAGCCCCCTCTCCCATGCTCTCTTTTTATAAGTGTTCAATAATTGTGTAGCCCCCTCTCCTATGCTCTCTTATTAAAAGTGTTCAAGAATTGTGTAGCCCCCTCTCCCATGCCCTCTTATTATAAGTGTTCAAGAATTGTGTTGCCCCTCTCCTATGCTCTCTTATTATAAGTGTTCAAGAATTGTGTAGCCCCTCTCCCATGCCCTCTTATTATAAGTGTTCAAGAATTGTGTTGCCCCTCTCCCATGCTCTCTTATTATAAGTGTTCAAGAATTGTGTAGCCCCCTCTCCCATGCTCTCTTATTATAAGTGTTCAAGAATTGTGTTGCCCCTCTCCCATGCTCTCTTATTATAAGTGTTCAAGAATTGTGTAGCCCCCTCTCCCATGCTCTCTTTTTATAAGTGTTCAATAATTGTGTAGCCCCCTCTCCTATGCTCTCTTATTAAAAGTGTTCAAGAATTGTGTAGCCCCCTCTCCCATGCCCTCTTATTATAAGTGTTCAAGAATTGTGTTGCCCCTCTCCTATGCTCTCTTATTATAAGTGTTCAAGAATTGTGTAGCCCCCTCTCCCATGCCCTCTTATTATAAGTGTTCAAGAATTGTGTTGCCCCTCTCCTATGCTCTCTTATTATAAGTGTTCAAGAATTGTGTAGCCCCCTCTCCCATGCTCTCTTATTATAAGTGTTCAAGAATTGTGTAGCCCCTCTCCCATGCTCTCTAACTAAAAGTGTTCAAGAATTGTGTAGCCCCTCTCCCATGCTCTCTAACTAAAAGTGTTCAAGAATTGTGTAGCCCCTCTCCCATGCCCTCTTATTATAAGTGTTCAAGAATTGTGTAGCCCCTCTCCCATGCTCTCTTATTGTAAGAGTTCAAGAATTGTGTAGCCCCTCTCCCATGCTCTCTAACTAAAAGTGTTCAAGAATTGTGTAGCCCCTCTCCCATGCTCTCTTATTATAAGTGTTCAAGAATTGTGTAGCCCCCTCTCCCATGCTCTCTTATTATAAGTGTTCAATAATTGTGTAGCCCCTCTCCCATGCTCTCTAACTAAAAGTATTCAATAATTGTGTAGCCCCTCTCCCATGCTCTCTAACTAAAAGTGTTCAATAATTGTGTAGCCCCTCTCCCATGCCATCTTATTATAAGTGTTCAAGAATTGTGTTGCCCCTCTCAAATGCTCTCTAACTAAATGTGTTCAATAATTGTGTAGCCCCTCTCCCATGCCCTCTTATTATAAGTGTTCAAGAATTGTGTTGCCCCTCTCCCATGCTCTCTTATTATAAGTGTTCAAGAATTGTGTAGCCCCCTCTCCCATGCTCTCTTATTATAAGTGTTCAAGAATTGTGTAGCCCCTCTCCCATGCTCTCTAACTAAAAGTGTTCAATAATTGTTTAGCCCCTCTCCCATGCTCTCTTATTATAAGTGTTCAATAATTGTGTAGCCCCTCTCCCATGCTCTCTTTTTATAAGTGTTCAATAATTGTGTAGCCCCCCTCCCATGCCCTCTTATTATAAGTGTTCAAGAATTGTGTTGCCCCTCTCCCATGCTCTCTTATTATAAGTGTTCAAGAATTGTGTAGCCCCCTCTCCCATGCTCTCTTATTATAAGTGTTCAAGAATTGTGTTGCCCCTCTCCTATGCTCTCTTATTAAAAGTGTTCAAGAATTGTGTAGCCCCTCTCCCATGCCCTCTTATTATAAGTGTTCAAGAATTGTGTTGCCCCTCTCCCATGCTCTCTTATTATAAGTGTTCAAGAATTGTGTAGCCCCCTCTCCCATGCTCTCTTATTATAAGTGTTCAAGAATTGTGTAGCCCCTCTTCCATGCTCTCTTATTATAAGAGTTCAAGAATTGTGTAGCCCCCTCTCCTATGCTCTCTTATTAAAAGTGTTCAAGAATTGTGTAGCCCCTCTCCCATGCCCTCTTATTATAAGTGTTCAAGAATTGTGTTGCCCCTCTCCCATGCTCTCTTATTATAAGTGTTCAAGAATTGTGTAGCCCCCTCTCCCATGCTCTCTTATTATAAGTGTTCAAGAATTGTGTAGCCCCTCTCCCATGCTCTCTAACTAAAAGTGTTCAATAATTGTTTAGCCCCTCTCCCATGCTCTCTTATTATAAGTGTTCAATAATTGTGTAGCCCCTCTCCCATGCTCTCTTTTTATAAGTGTTCAATAATTGTGTAGCCCCCTCTCCTATGCTCTCTTATTAAAAGTGTTCAAGAATTGTGTAGCCCCTCTCCCATGCCCTCTTATTTTAAGTGTTCAAGAATTGTGTTGCCCCTCTCCCATGCTCTCTTATTATAAGTGTTCAAGAATTGTGTAGCCCCCTCTCCCATGCTCTCTTATTATAAGTGTTCAAGAATTGTGTTGCCCCTCTCCTATGCTCTCTTATTATAAGTGTTCAAGAATTGTGTAGCCCCCTCTCCCATGCTCTCTTTTTATAAGTGTTCAATAATTGTGTAGCCCCCTCTCCTATGCTCTCTTATTAAAAGTGTTCAAGAATTGTGTAGCCCCCTCTCCCATGCCCTCTTATTATAAGTGTTCAAGAATTGTGTTGCCCCTCTCCTATGCTCTCTTATTATAAGTGTTCAAGAATTGTGTAGCCCCTCTCCCATGCCCTCTTATTATAAGTGTTCAAGAATTGTGTTGCCCCTCTCCCATGCTCTCTTATTATAAGTGTTCAAGAATTGTGTAGCCCCCTCTCCCATGCTCTCTTATTATAAGTGTTCAAGAATTGTGTTGCCCCTCTCCCATGCTCTCTTATTATAAGTGTTCAAGAATTGTGTAGCCCCCTCTCCCATGCTCTCTTTTTATAAGTGTTCAATAATTGTGTAGCCCCCTCTCCTATGCTCTCTTATTAAAAGTGTTCAAGAATTGTGTAGCCCCCTCTCCCATGCCCTCTTATTATAAGTGTTCAAGAATTGTGTTGCCCCTCTCCTATGCTCTCTTATTATAAGTGTTCAAGAATTGTGTAGCCCCCTCTCCCATGCCCTCTTATTATAAGTGTTCAAGAATTGTGTTGCCCCTCTCCTATGCTCTCTTATTATAAGTGTTCAAGAATTGTGTAGCCCCTCTCCCATGCTCTCTTATTATAAGTGTTCAATAATTGTGTAGCCCCCTCTCCCATGCTCTCTTTTTATAAGTGTTCAATAATTGTGTAGCCCCCTCTCCTATGCTCTCTTATTAAAAGTGTTCAAGAATTGTGTAGCCCCCTCTCCCATGCCCTCTTATTATAAGTGTTCAAGAATTGTGTTGCCCCTCTCCTATGCTCTCTTATTATAAGTGTTCAAGAATTGTGTAGCCCCCTCTCCCATGCCCTCTTATTATAAGTGTTCAAGAATTGTGTTGCCCCTCTCCTATGCTCTCTTATTATAAGTGTTCAAGAATTGTGTTGCCCCTCTCCCATGCTCTCTTATTATAAGTGTTCAAGAATTGTGTAGCCCCCTCTCCCATGCTCTCTTTTTATAAGTGTTCAATAATTGTGTAGCCCCCTCTCCTATGCTCTCTTATTAAAAGTGTTCAAGAATTGTGTAGCCCCCTCTCCCATGCCCTCTTATTATAAGTGTTCAAGAATTGTGTTGCCCCTCTCCTATGCTCTCTTATTATAAGTGTTCAAGAATTGTGTAGCCCCTCTCACATGCCCTCTTATTATAAGTGTTCAAGAATTCTGTTGCCCCTCTCCCATGCTCTCTTATTATAAGTGTTCAAGAATTGTGTAGCCCCCTCTCCCATGCTCTCTTATTATAAGTGTTCAAGAATTGTGTTGCCCCTCTCCCATGCTCTCTTATTATAAGTGTTAAAGAATTGTGTAGCCCCCTCTCCCATGCTCTCTTTTTATAAGTGTTCAATAATTGTGTAGCCCCCTCTCCTATGCTCTCTTATTAAAAGTGTTCAAGAATTGTGTAGCCCCCTCTCCCATGCCCTCTTATTATAAGTGTTCAAGAATTGTGTTGCCCCTCTCCTATGCTCTCTTATTATAAGTGTTCAAGAATTGTGTAGCCCCTCTCCCATGCCCTCTTATTATAAGTGTTCAAGAATTGTGTTGCCCCTCTCCCATGCTCTCTTATTATAAGTGTTCAAGAATTGTGTAGCCCCCTCTCCCATGCTCTCTTATTATAAGTGTTCAAGAATTGTGTTGCCCCTCTCCCATGCTCTCTTATTATAAGTGTTCAAGAATTGTGTAGCCCCCTCTCCCATGCTCTCTTTTTATAAGTGTTCAATAATTGTGTAGCCACCTCTCCTATGCTCTCTTATTAAAAGTGTTCAAGAATTGTGTAGCCCCCTCTCCCATGCCCTCTTATTATAAGTGTTCAAGAATTGTGTTGCCCCTCTCCTATGCTCTCTTATTATAAGTGTTCAAGAATTGTGTAGCCCCTCTCCCATGCCCTCTTATTATAAGTGTTCAAGAATTGTGTTGCCCCTCTCCCATGCTCTCTTATTATAAGTGTTCAAGAATTGTGTAGCCCCCTCTCCCATGCTCTCTTATTATAAGTGTTCAAGAATTGTGTTGCCCCTCTCCCATGCTCTCTTATTATAAGTGTTCAAGAATTGTGTAGCCCCCTCTCCCATGCTCTCTTTTTATAAGTGTTCAATAATTGTGTAGCCCCCTCTCCTATGCTCTCTTATTAAAAGTGTTCAAGAATTGTGTAGCCCCCTCTCCCATGCCCTCTTATTATAAGTGTTCAAGAATTGTGTTGCCCCTCTCCTATGCTCTCTTATTAAAAGTGTTCAAGAATTGTGTAGCCCCCTCTCCCATGCCCTCTTATTATAAGTGTTCAAGAATTGTGTTGCCCCTCTCCTATGCTCTCTTATTATAAGTGTTCAAGAATTGTGTAGCCCCCTCTCCCATGCCCTCTTATTATAAGTGTTCAAGAATTGTGTTGCCCCTCTCCTATGCTCTCTTATTATAAGTGTTCAAGAATTGTGTAGCCCCTCTCCCATGCTCTCTAACTAAAAGTGTTCAATAATTGTGTAGCCCCTCTCCCATGCCATCTTATTATAAGTGTTCAAGAATTGTGTAGCCCCTCTCCCATGCTCTCTTATTATAAGTGTTCAAGAATTTTGTAGCCCCTCTCCCATGCTCTCTTACTATAAGTGTTCAAGAATTGTGTAGCCCCTCTCCCATGCCCTCTTATTATAAGTGTTCAAGAATTGTGTAGCCCCTCTCCCATGCTCTCTTATTATAAGTGTTCAAGAATTGTGTAGCCCCTCTTCCATGCTCTCTTATTATAAGTGTTCAAGAATTGTGTAGCCCCCTCTCCCATGCTCTCTTATTATAAGTGTTCAACAATTGTGTAGCCCCTCTCCCATGCTCTCTAACTAAAAGTGTTCAATAATTGTTTAGCCCCTCTCCCATGCTCTCTTATTATAAGTGTTCAAGAATTGTGTAGACACCTCTCCCATGCTCTCTTATTATAAGTGTTCAATAATTGTGTAGCCCCCCTCCCATGCTCTCTTATTATAAGTGTTCAAGAATTGTGTAGCCACCTCTCCCATGCTCTCTTATTATAAGTGTTCAATAATTGTGTAGCCCCTCTCCCATGCTCTCTTATTATAAGTGTTCAATAATTGTGTAGCCCCTCTTCCATGCTCTCTTATTATAAGTGTTCAAGAATTGTGTAGCCCCCTCTCCCATGCTCTCTTATTATAAGTGTTCAAGAATTGTGTAGCCCCTCTCCCATGCTCTCTAACTAAAAGTGTTCAATAATTGTTTAGCCCCTCTCCCATGCTCTCTTATTATAAGTGTTCAAGAATTGTGTAGCCACCTCTCCCATGCCCTCTTATTATAAGTGTTCAAGAATTGTGTTGCCCCTCTCCCATGCTCTCTTATTATAAGTGTTCAAGAATTGTGTAGCCCCCTCTCCCATGCTCTCTTATTATAAGTGTTCAAGAATTGTGTTGCCCCTCTCCCATGCTCTCTTATTATAAGTGTTCAAGAATTGTGTAGCCCCTCTCCCATGCTCTCTTATTATAAGTGTTCAAGAATTGTGTAGCCCCTCTCCCATGCTCTCTTATTATAAGTAATCAATAATTGTGTGGCCCCTCCCCCACGCTCTCTATTACTACTTTACCGGGGGGGGGGTGATAACAAAGGTTCTTTGGTTGGAGGGGAAGAGATCTAATACTATCCAACTCGGAGATCAAATTTTGCCAACTGAGACAGTAAGTACATATGTTTTGTCTCTGTCAGGAACATCCCAGGATTTCGTTCAGTGTGTGTGTGTGTGTGTGGGGGGGGGGCAAGATTTAAAATTATCGAATTTCATCATTATTGTCACAATTTTACAGAAAATTCTAAATTTTTACATCGCACCAAAATTTTTCCAAATCTTCATAATTGAACAGTACAATTCTCAATTATTGCATCACAAAACAAAAAATAATCCATCTCACCAAGATTATTCAGTTTTCCAGATTGTGCCCCTCCCCCCTCCCCCCTCCCCCCCAAGGTTTTTCAGAGTTGTCTTGGTTTTGTAAACTCTATAACATTTTCCCAAGTTGCCCCGATTTTGCCAACTATCCATAATTTTAGAAAACCAATCCCAATTTTCACAACTCGCCTGTATTTTACAAGTGGCTTCAAATTTTGCCAACTCCCTAGATTTTTCCAACCCAATTTTTTCAGAAAAAATCTCAATTTTTACATCTCACCTCAATTTTACCAAGTGGCTTCCAATTCAGGAAGAGATTTCCTAGATTTTGCTAAGTTGCCCGATTTGCCAACTGTTTTACAATTCACCTGTATTTTACCAAGTGAATTTTGCCAACTCGTCATAATTTTATAGAAAAAAAATCTCAATTTTTATATTACACCTCAATTTTACCAACTCACTTCCAATTTTGCCAATTCCCTAAGATTTTGCCAACTTCCCAATATTTTGCCAACTCCCCTAGATTTTACCAAGTTGGCTCGATTCTGCTAACTCTCCTAAATTTCCCCCAAAACAATCCCAAATTTCACAAGCTATCTGTATTTTACCCAGTGGCTTCGAATTTTGCTAACTGCCCTAGCTTTGCCAAGTTGCCTCGATTTTGCCAACTCGCCATAATTTTAGAGAAAAAAAATCTCAATTTTTACATCTCACCTGAAATTTACCAAGTCACTTCGAATTTTGCCAACTGTCCTAGATTTTGCGAAGTTGCCTCGATTTTGCCAACTCCCTTTCGCTGTAAAAAAAAAATCTCAATTTTCGCAACTCAATTGAAATTTACCAAGTCACTTCGAATTTTGCCAACTCCGATTTACTTTGGTGGGGGGGATCCCCCATAGCTACGTCCCTGACGATTACTATAAATGTTTAACCATTAAGTAGCCATCCTCCATGCTCTCTTACAATTAGTATTGTGTAGCTTCTCCATCGTGTTCTCTCTTACTATAAGTGATTAAGAATTGTGTAGCCCCTTCACAGGGGGCGGGGGTGGCTCAGTCGGTAGCGCGCCAGGCTCGTAATCTGTAGTTCCCAGGTTCGAGTCCCAGCTGGGTCAGCGTTGAGATTTATCTCCGCAAAATTCCCCGCCTTGCCCACGGTCAGTAGGGGACACCGATGGGCTTGGAAAGGCCGTCGTCCGTCGGATGGGACGTTAAGCCGTGGCCCCGTGTGCGGGAGAGCCATACCCTGTGCACGTTAAAGAACACGCTGGATGGCCTTGACGGGAGGTTACCATCTGTCTCCCAACACTTGTTCCAGTGGGTCCCCTCCCCCAACCTTCTCTGAGCCTTCGGGGTCCATGTGACCTGGCCATTTAGCCCATGGTGTGCAAAAAACTGCCGCTCAGAAGCAAAACAACCCAACCCCTTCACAGGCTCACTTTTAGTATAAGTGTTTAAGAAAAGGTCTCTAAGCTGGATTTATCTTAACCGTTAAGAAAAACGTATTCAAAAATGTTTCAATAACTGTCAATCGAATAAAAGTCATTTATTCAGTTAATCATTATAAACATATTAATAGTATTTAATATCCTTTTATTATTTATATTTTATCACTTAAATAATAATAATTAAGAAGCACCCACGTGCTAAGAGATCGATCAGAGAGATGATACCTGTAAAAAATTCTCTCTCCGCATCCGCTGAAGTGATGAGCTTCGCTGTTTCTTTCGCGTTATAAAATAAATCGAGGTTCGGTGTTACGTTGTCTGCTTTCTTGAAAAGATTCAATCCTTGTTTTAATGCAAACATTCGTCGTTTCTCTTGCAAATATTGCCGCTGACATATACGAATTTAAATCATCCTCTCCTATGAAATTCAAAACGTGTTCATAAAACTACTCGGTCCTTTCTATAATGTATTAGAAATCAAACGGTGTCTTCGGTAAATCTTGATTTCTAAACAATAACTCCGACCCCTGTTTGACCTTGAATGCGACACCGGAACTGAAAATTCCTTTCTGAGTTCTAATACCGGAAGTAGCCCTCTTCAACAATTTTTAACTCTCCAGCATGTGCAAATCGAGATTTGAGCTTTGACCTCGAAAGACCCATCGCATCCAAAATTTTGTATAATTTCCGAGACCTACGACTTAAAATACTCCCAGGCACAAATTTTTACTCATCTATCACTAGTAGATATAGAGTATATTTGACCTTTAACCTCCAAGAACTCATCCAAAATTTCACATTTTCGGTATCTAGTACCCAAAATACGCTCCCAGGAACCAGTTTTCAGCTCTCTAGCACTGGTAGATCCAAATTTGACCTTTGATCTCGAAGAAACCTCCTGATCTGAAATTTTGCAACGTTTCCTTTTCTGGAAAAAGCTAAAAAAAAAACAGAAAAATTGCAGAAACAACACTTTTTTTTATATATTGTTTCAAAGCTAATATAATTGGCATCTCGACACGCAGAGCAATGAAATTAAAGCCAAATTTTTATTTCAAATACCATATTCTACTTTTGTTCGTTGCATATTAAGGCCGGAGTGGCTTAGTCGGTAGGGCGCCACGCTCATAATCTGTAGGTTCCAGGTTCGAGTCCCACCTGAGCTAGCGTTCAGATTTATCTCCACAAAATGCTCTGCCGCCCGTCAGGATAGGTTTGGAATAGTCCGTGGTCTCGTGTGTGGAAGAGTCCAGTGCTCCCCCCCCCCCATCCCCATCCCCTTCCCCCAACCTTCTCTGAGTTCTTGAGGTCTTTATGACCATCATTTAGCCCATTGCGTGCAAAAAACATAGTGCCCCTCAGAGGTGAAACAAACCAACTCCTTGCACATTAACAGCACATCTTCAGAAGCCATCATGGGTGGCAAAAGGTTCTTATTTCTACCTTAACTGGGGCGGGGGTGGCTCAGTCGGTAGCGCGCCAGGTTCGTAATCTGTAGTTCCCAGGTTCGAGTCCCAGCTGGATGAGCGTTGAGATTTATCTCCGCAAAATTCCCCGCCCTGCCCACGGTCAGTAGGGGACACCGATGGGCTTGGAAAGGCCGCCGTCCGTCGGATGGGACGTTAAGCCGTGGCCCCGTGTGTGGGAGAGCCATACCCTGTGCACGTTAAAGAACACGCTGGATGGCCTTGACGGGAGACTACCATCTGTCTCCCAACAGCTGTTCCAATGGGTCCCCTCCCCCAACCTTCTCTGAGCCTTCGGGATCCATGTGACCTGGCCATTTAGCCCATGGTGTGCAAAAAAAGTGCCGCTTAGAGGTAAAACAATCCAACGTTAAAGAACACGCTGGATGGCCTTGACGAGAGACTACCATCTGTCTCCCAACAGCTGTTCCAGTGGGTCCCCTACCCCAACCTTCTCTGAACCTTCGGGATCCATGTGACCTGGCCATTTAGCCCATGGTGTGCAAAAAAGTGCCGCTCAGAGGTAAAACAACCCAACCCAACTCTACCTTAACTAAATCCATTTACAAAAAACTTCTAACATTTAAAACTAAACTAACTCTACACCTTATAAGGACTACATTTCTGAAAACGCAGAAGCTCTCGCAGAAAAGTCATTTTATAGTATGATACACAATTACTAAAATCAATGCATTCATCTTTCTTCAGTAATGAACAGATTTTGCTCCCGTAAACATTTATCCTTATTACTCAATGTACACGAAAATATCACTCTAACAACACACCGTGAACCTTCTTAAAAAAACGCAGACTCCAACTTAATTCCAAATCTAGTGTCGTGCAGGGAATTCGAAGACTGACCATCCATCAAACGAATAAAAGCATAAGTATATTTAAAAAGTATATATTTGCTTCGGAAACATGACTTTCGCGAATTCCCGTTTTAAGTCCGTTCTTTGTGACATAATAAATAGCTTTACAGGACATATGTCACTGAAGCCTACTAGCTAGGAGTGATTGTGTGACAGTCTCATGAATAATGCATGGGTCGTTACACAGATCATTTAATTCTTTGTGCCATTTGCCCTTGCTAGAGTCAAGTGCATGCAGCACACTGCGTGTTATTGTATGGCCGATACAAAGGAAGTGACTGCTGAATGTTCACCAATCTCTCCATTTATCACCCACTTTTGCAGGTTCATTGTGCAACGGAGTCGACAACACCGACTCTATCCCGTTGAAGTGCTGCTAGCTCTTGCCACTCTTGCTCACAAAACAGGCGAGCGCTCTGACCAAGGGGCGCTTTTACCGTTCGCACTTTTTCCCACATGACTTAAGGGGATTGAGACGTGTTCGTTTGATCGATAGAGATTCAGAATTTTTTTTTTTATCTAACACCACAATAGTTCATTGAAATGTTTTGAATATATTTTAAAACTCTCGAAGTTTTTTTTTTGTGTTGTTAGTTCGTTTATATGCAGCAGATTTGTTCGTATATTTTTTTCTGTTTAAAGGTTGGTGGATTTGACTGCAGCTTTCAGATTTTACGTTAGGGGAGGGGTTGCCTGTCGGTAGCGTGCCAGGCTCGTAATCTGTAGTTCCCAGGTTCGAGTCCCAGCTGGGTCAGCGTTGAGACTTATCTCCGCAAAATCCTCCGCCCTGCCCACAGTCAGTAGGGGACACCGCTGGGCTTGGAAAGACCGCCGTCCGTCGGATGGGATCTTAAGCCGTGGCCCAGTGTGCGGAAGAGCCATACCCTGTGTACGTTAAAGAACACGCTGGATGACGGAGGCTACCATCTGTCTCCCAACAGCTCCCTTGACGGGAGGCTACCATCTGTCTCCCAACAACTGTTCCAGTGGGTCCCCTCC
Organism: Ryuthela nishihirai; assembly: GCA_038380435.1. Taxonomy (NCBI): domain Eukaryota; kingdom Metazoa; phylum Arthropoda; class Arachnida; order Araneae; family Heptathelidae; genus Ryuthela; species Ryuthela nishihirai. The sequence continues at coordinate 50,051,445 of JAWZYU010000015.1, forward strand.
CCCAACCTTCTCAGAGCCTTCGGGGTCCACATGACCTGACCATTTAGTCCATGGTGTGCAAAAAAGTGCCGCTCAGAGATAAAACAATAACCAACTCTATCATCTCCCCAATTCTATATAGAATTGGGGAGATGACAATTATTCCACTAATTGTTAAAGACATATTGTACATTGAGGTTCAGAAAAGGCATAGATGGAAATCCTCCATTAAAGAACAACTAACAGGAAAAACAACTACCTTACGCTTAATGTCCATCTGATGGAACATTAACCCGTGGTTCCATGTGCGTGAAAATGTGAAAGCGTGTTCTTTAACGTGCCCAAGTTATGGATCTCATCCTCGCGAAATGTTAAAAAACGACTTTTTCCACCACAATCACACAAAAATAACCTCATTTTAAAAATCACATCAATTTAAAAATATCCATCTCAGGAGTCGAAAATTCACGTGGCAGTTTTAACGTCCTTATATTCAAGCACAGTTAACTCCAGAAGAACGGCAGTAAGTAAAAAACAAGCATACGATAAAGAAACAACTTGATAAGAGAAAGAAAACGTACATTAGTTATTTTTTATACACGAAAAAAGAAGAAATCATCCCTCCAAAAAAAGAGGTATTCTCGAAAGCACAGCAGACAATCGGGTATTTGTCCCTGTAATGTTTGGGAGCTAATTAGCCATCGTGTATGCAAATAACGAGCCACTTAGGTAAGCGAGTCGAGCGTCATGTAGAGAAGAGTAGCGAATCTCTCCCCATTATGACATTAGCGAGCCCACATCGCTGCAGAAGCGGCGACGTGAAGCAGCACGCTTCATGGAGACAACCTAATTAGCTATGTGATGAAGTGTGGCGGCGCAAATGCAGCAAGTGTCACGATAATCACATGTTCGTGACTTTATCCTAACCTGGGCTTCGGCTTTTCACGTCGTGCTCCTAAGAGATGATGTGGGAGAGAATCTGCTGGATGAGCAAAGAGGGGCAGATGTAATTGTGAGCAAATCAATCGCTCCTAAGTCGGTTAGGGTAACGAGGACAGAGCATTAATTAAAAAGGAGACTGAATCCGAGAGAGATATATTGTTCATCTGCACTGATGGAGAGTTAGAGAGCGGGTAAAGCCATCTGTAATGTCTGAACACAAAAGAGGTTTAGTCTTAATACGACGAAACCACAGCGAATAAATTGGGGGTGGAGGAGAGGATTCTGTTCAGTACATCGCTAGAGATAGGCTCGAGGCTTAATTTGTGTAGGGATATCGTACAGTCACCTGTAACTTTATTAGGTAGAGTTAGGTGTTATATGAGCAGTAACTCAAATACAGAAGACGGCAACTTTATTAGGTAGAGTTACGTGTTATATGAGCAGTAACTCAAATACAGAAGACGGTAACTTTATTAGGTAGAGTTACGTGTTATATGAGCAGTAACTCAAATACAGAAGATGGTAAATTTATTAGGTAGAGTTACGAGTTATATAAGCAGTAACTCAAATACAGAAGACGGTAACTTTATTAGTAGAGTTACGTGTTATATGAGCAGTAACTCAAATACAGAAGACGGCAACTTTATTAGGTAGAGTTACGTGTTATATGAGCAGTAACTCAAATACAGAAGACGGTAACTTTATTAGGTAGAGTTACGTGTTATATGAGCAGTAACTCAAATACAGAAGACGGCAACTTTATTAGGTAGAGTTACGTGTTATATGAGCAGTCGTGTTATATGAGCAGTAACTCAAATACAGAAGACGGTAACTTTATTAGGTAGAGTTATGTGTTATATGAGCAGTAACTCAAATACAGAAGACGGTAACTTTATTAGGTAGAGTAACGTGTTATATGAGCAGTAACTCAAATACAGAAGACGGTAACTTTATTAGGTAGAGTTACGTGTTATATGAGCAATAACTCAAATACAGAAGACGGTAACTTTATTAGGTAGAGTTACGTGTTATATGAGCAGTAACTCAAATACAGAAGACGGTAACTTTATTAGGTAGAGTTACGTGTTATATGAGCAGTAACTCAAATACAGAAGACGGTAACTTTATTAGGTAGAGTTACGTGTTATATGAGCAGTAACTCAAATACAGAAGACGGTAACTTTATTAGGTAGAGTTACGTGTTATATGAGCAGTAACTCAAATACAGAAGACGGTAACTTTATTAGGTAGAGTTACGTGTTATATGAGCAGTAACTCAAATACAGAAGACGGTAACTTTATTAGGTAGAGTTACGTGTTATATGAGCAGTAACTCAAATACAGAAGACGGTAATTTTATTAGGTAGAGTTACGTGTTATATGAGCAGTAACTCAAATACAGAAGACGGTAACTTTATTAGGTAGAGTTACGAGTTATATAAGCAGTAACTCAAATACAGAAGACGGTAACTTTATTAGTAGAGTTACGTGTTATATGAGCAGTAACTCAAATACAGAAGACGGCAACTTTATTAGGTAGAGTTACGTGTTATATGAGCAGTAACTCAAATACAGAAGACGGTAACTTTATTAGGTAGAGTTACGTGTTATATGAGCAATAACTCAAATACAGAAGACGGTAACTTTATTAGGTAGAGTTACGTGTTATATGAGCAGTAACTCAAATACAGAAGACGGTAACTTTATTAGGTAGAGTTACGTGTTATATGAGCAGTAACTCAAATACAGAAGACGGTAACTTTATTAGGTAGAGTTACGTGTTATATGAGCAGTAACTCAAATACAGAAGACGGCAACTTTATTAGGTAGAGTTATGTGTTATATGAGCAGTAACTCAAATACAGAAGACGGTAACTTTATTAGGTAGAGTTACGTGTTATATGAGCAGTAACTCAAATACAGAAGACGGCAACTTTATTAGGTAGAGTTACGTGTTATATGAGCAGTCGTGTTATATGAGCAGTAACTCAAATACAGAAGACTGTAACTTTATTAGGTAGAGTTACGTGTTATATGAGCAGTAACTCAAATACAGAAGACGGTAACTTTATTAGGTAGAGTAACGTGTTATATGAGCAGTAACTCAAATACAGAAGACGGTAACTTTATTAGGTAGAGTTACGTGTTATATGAGCAGTAACTCAAATACAGAAGATGGTAACTTTATTAGGTAGAGTTACGAGTTATATAAGCAGTAACTCAAATACAGAAGACGGTAACTTTATTAGTAGAGTTACGTGTTATATGAGCAGTAACTCAAATACAGAAGACGGCAACTTTATTAGGTAGAGTTACGTGTTATATGAGCAGTAACTCAAATACAGAAGACGGTAACTTTATTAGGTAGAGTTACGTGTTATATGAGCAGTAACTCAAATACAGAAGACGGTAACTTTATTAGGTAGAGTAACGTGTTATATGAGCAGTAACTCAAATAGAGAAGACGGTAACTTTATTAGGTAGAGTTACGTGTTATATGAGCAGTAACTCAAATACAGAAGACGGTAACTTTATTAGGTAGAGTTACGTGTTATATGAGCAGTAACTCAAATACAGAAGATGGTAACTTCTTAGAGAAGCTTTTTACGGAAAAAATGTGGCCGAAGATGATTTAAAGACCTCAAAAAAATTATTTCGATTTCGATTTTCAACAATGTTTGGTATTTAGGGAGTTACCGAGCTGGAATATTTAACAACAACAGTGCGATAACCCGGTCCACAGAGGAGAGAGGGACGATGATGAAATTGCTTCTTAATTCACTTCGGTGAATTCACAGATTCGCGGGTTTTTACGCCCGTGCCACTGTATGCCTTTGAAGAAACTGGTGTTGAATGAAGAATACGAACTGTCCATCAATTACTGCACGAGAGTTATATAGGGAAGACACAATTTTTATTCACACTATATACAGCTACGTGCTTGAAATGAACTCCACTCCGTGGACTTTGCTGCTTCACACTGTGGTTCTTTCTGAATCCACAAAACTACTATCAAAAATCACCGCTCAACTCCATGAGCCTTTGCTACTGCACATATTACTAAAATGAGGTGGAGAATTGCACACTCTGCAATTTCTCACTTTACAGACTTCAAAACCTCGGCGAAAGGATTTTCCTTTGCCTACACTGTGGCTCCTTCTGAACCACAAGAATAAAAGACAAGATTCTCCAAGAATCTGGATTCCCTCTTGGAATCGCACCCTGACTTCAAGGGTTACTTTTTGAGAAAGGCGGCGTCCTTTTGACGCGTTCAACACGACCTCTTCGCTTGACAGCTAACGCATAGACTGATTCTTCCAACTGGTCCCCGTAGATCAGTAGCCAAGCGCGCTAACCACTCGGCCATGGGACGGCTAGCCCGGGGCTCGAACCCAGGTCCCGTAGATCAGTAGCCAAGCGCGCTAACCACTCGGCCATGGGACGACTAGCCCAGGGCTCGAACCCAGGTCCCGTAGATCAGTAGCCAAGCGCGCTAACCACTCGGCCACGGGACGGCTAGCCTGGGGCTCGAACCCAGGTCCCGTAGATCAGTAGCCAAGCGCGCTAACCACTCGGCCACGGGACGACTAGCCCGGGGCTCGAACCCAGGTCCCGTAGATCAGTAGCCAAGCGCGCTAACCACTCGGCCACGGGACGGCTAGCCCGGGGCTCGAACCCAGGTCCTGTAGATCAGTAGCCAAGCGCGCTAACCACTCGGCCACGGGATGGCTAGCCCGGGGCTCGAACCCAGGTCCCGTAGATCAGTAGCCAAGCGCGCTAACCACTCGGCCACGGGACGGCTATTTCGCTCTTTAAATAGTCATATTACAATTCTTACAGACTCTATTCAAAACATAAAGGAAAACATTTTACAACATTCAATAAATGACATAATAATCTTTGTAAATAAACCTGTAGTTACCAAGATTAACCTTACTCATTCGTTATATTCACCACATTAGGTATGACTCTTCCTATGCAGAGATTAAAGTCAGCCAGCTACTTGCTCCACTAACAAATTGTCTGTTCCGTTTGATTACCAAATCTCCTGAATGATGTTCACTTACATTAACCTAATACTAACTCACTAAAAAGAACACAAATGTACAGTCGCTCAAAAAAGTATCCGAACACTATGGTTGATTACAGAATTCAGAAAAAATATCTGGCAACGATTTTTTTTTAGAAATTAGGGATCTGGCAACCTTCGTGTCACGTGACACGAAGGTTGCACACGCTCCAGTTTGCTGTGAACGGTAACTGGAGCGTGTACAGTTGCTGTACACGCTCCAGATATTTTTCCTGAATTTTGTAATCACGTGACACGAAGGTTGCCAGATCACTAATTTCTAAAAAAAATCGTTGCCAGCTATTTTTTCTGAATTCTGTAATCAACCATAGTGTTCGGATACTTTTTTGAGCGACTGTAGGTGGTCATATTATTTTGATACTAGATCGTGTGGGCTCACTCACGGAAATATTGAGCGTGTGCAGTTAACATTCACAGCAAACTGGAGCGTGTGCAGTTAACATTCACAGCAAACTGGAGCGTGTGCAGTAACTGCACACGCTCCAGTTTGCTGTGAACGGTAACTGGAGCATGTACAGTTGCTGTGAACGGTAACTGGAGCGTGTACAGTTGCTGTACATGCTCCAGATATTTTTTCCTGAATTCTGTAATCACGTGACATGAAGGTTGCCAGATCACTAATTTCTAAAAAAGATCGTTGCCAGATATTTTTTCTGAATTCTGTAATCAACCATAGTATTCGGATACTTTTTTGAGCGACTGTACACTTTCAGCCATAAACGAAAACTTTTCCATCTCTGTTTTAAACACCGTTGTTGTTTTCAAGTCTGTCTCTTTCAATAGGCCAGTGACGTATTCTCACGCTGAGGCACACTGCGAGCGTCAATCACATATCAATAACGGTTTTATTGTGGCACGTTCATCTATCGTAACAACATATATCGAAGAGCCAATACATTATGAACACTAATATGATGTTGGTCCTTCACGTGCCGCCAAAACAGCTCTTACCCGGTGAGGTATGGACGTTACGAGATTTCTAAAGGTATCTGGTACCAACACGTTACTGGCAGATTAACTCTAAGATACGTGGTTGAGCAGCCGCAGATCGGATATGCTGTTCCAACGCAAACCACAGATGCTCGATTGGATTGATGTCTGGAGAATTTGGAGGCCAGGGCAATGCCTGGAAGTCTTCCTGATGTTCTGCGAACCATTCTAGGACAATCCGGGCAGTGTGGCATGGAGCATTATCCTGCTGAAAGAAGGCACTACTAGAGGAGAATACCGTTGCCATGAAAGGGTGTACCTGGTCTGCAATGATGTTTAGGTAGGTCGTAAACGTCATAGTTTCTTGCACATGAATGACTGGATCCAGTGTTTCCCAGCAAAACATTTCTCAAAGCATTGCACTTCCTCCATCAGTTTGTTTTCATCCCACAATGCATGCTGGTGCCAACAGTTCCCCAGGTAAACGACGCACATATACCCGGCTGTCCACATGGTGCAACAGGAAATGAGATTCATCGGACCAGACGCCCTTCTTCCAATCATTCATGGTCCAGTTTTCCTTCTATCTGTTCTTGAGTGGCACAAGTTTCCCTTTTTATGTGCTGCAAACTTCACAAGTTTCCTTTCTATCAGCTCCCAAGTGGCACAAGTTACCTTTCTATCAGCTCCCAAGTGGCACAAGTTTCCTTTCTACCACTCCCAAGTGGCACAAGTTTCCTTTCTATCAGCTCCCAAGTGGCACAAGTTTCCTTTCTACCACTCCCAAGTGGCACAAGTTTCCTTCCTATCAGCTCCCAAGTGGCACAAGTTTCCTTTCTACCAGCTCCCAAGTGGCACAAGTTTCCTTTCTACCAGCTCCCAAGTGGCACAAATTTCCTTTCTATGAGCTCCCAAGTAGCACAAGTTTCCTTTCTATCAGCTCCCAAGTGGCACAAGTTACCTTTCTATCAGCTCCCAAGTGGCACAAGTTTCCTTTCTACCACTCCCAAGTGGCACAAGTTTCCTTCCTATCAGCTCCCAAGTGGCACAAGTTTCCTTTCTACCAGCTCCCAAGTGGCACAAGTTTCCTTTCTACCAGCTCCCAAGTGGCACAAATTTCCTTTCTATCAGCTCCCAAGTAGCACAAGTTTCCTTTCTATCAGCTCCCAAGTGGCACAAGTTACCTTTCTATCAGCTCCCAAGTGGCACAAGTTTCCTTTCTACCACTCCCAAGTGGCACAAGTTTCCTTCCTATCAGCTCCCAAGTGGCACAAGTTTCCTTTCTACCACTCCCAAGTGGCACAAGTTTCCTTCCTATCAGCTCCCAAGTGGCACAAGTTTCCTTTCTACCAGCTCCCAAGTGGCACAAGTTTCCTTTCTACCAGCTCCCAAGTGGCACAAATTTCCTTTTTATCAGCTCCCAAGTAGCACAAGTTTCCTTTCTATCAGCTCCCAAGTGGCACAAGTTTCCTTTCTATCAGCTCCCAAGTGGCACAAGTTTCCTTTCTATCAGCTCCCAAGTGGTACAAGTTTCCTTTCTACCACTCCCAAGTGGCACAAGTTTCCTTTCTATCAGCTCCCAAGTGGTACAAGTTTCCTTTCTACCACTCCCAAGTGGCACAAGTTTCCTTTCTATCAGCTCCCAAGTGCACAAGTTTCCTTTCTGCCAATCCCAAGTGGCACAAGTTACCTTTCTATCAGCTCCCATGTGGCACAAGTTTCCTTTCTACCACTCCCAAGTGGCACAAGTTTCCTTCCTATCAGCTCCCAAGTGGCACAAGTTTCCTTTCTACCAGCTCCCAAGTGGCACAAGTTTCCTTTCTACCAGCTCCCAAGTGGCACAAATTTCTTTTCTATCAGCTCCCAAGTGGCACAAGTTACCTTTCTATCAGCTCCCAAGTGGCACAAGTTTCCTTTCTATCAGCTCCCAAGTGGCACAAGTTTCCTTTCTAACTCTCCCAAGTGGCACAAGTTTCCTTTCTACCACTCCCAAATGGCACAAGTTTCCTTTCTATCAGCTCCCAAGTGGCACAAGTTTCCTTTCTACCACTCCCAAGTGGCACAAGTTTCCTTTCTATCAGCTCCCAAGTGGCACAAGTTTCCTTTCTACCACTCCCAAGTGGCACAAGTTTCCTTTCTGTCAGCTTCCAAGTAGCACAAGTTTCCTTTCTATCAGCTTCCAAGTGGCACAAGTTTCCTTTCTATCAGCTCCCAAGTGGTACAATTTTCCTTTCTACCACTCCCAAGTGGCACAAGTTTCCTTTCTATCAGCTCCCAAGTGGCACAAGTTTCCTTTCTAACTCTCCCAAGTGGCACAAGTTTCCTTTCTACCACTCCCAAATGGCACAAGTTTCCTTTCTATCAGCTCCCAAGTGGCACAAGTTTCCTTTCTACCACTCCCAAGTGGCACAAGTTTCCTTTCTATCAGCTCCCAAGTGGCACAAGTTTCCTTTCTACCACTCCCAAGTGGCACAAGTTTCCTTTCTGTCAGCTTCCAAGTAGCACAAGTTTCCTTTCTATCAGCTTCCAAGTGGCACAAGTTTCCTTTCTATCAGCTCCCAAGTGGTACAATTTTCCTTTCTACCACTCCCAAGTGGCACAAGTTTCCTTTCTATCAGCTCCCAAGTGGCACAAGTTTCCTTTCTATCAACTCCCAAGTGGCACAAGTTTCCTTTCTACCAGCTCCCAAGTAGCACAAGTTTCCTTTCTATCAGCTCGAAAGTGGCACAAGTTTCCTTTCTAACTCTCCCAAGTGGCACAAGTTTCCTTTCTATCAGCTCCCAAGTGGCACAAGTTTCCTTTCTACCACTCCCAAGTGGCACAAGTTTCCTTTCTATCAGCTCCCAAGTGGCACAAGTTTCCTTTCTACCAGCTCCCAAGTGGCACAAGTTTCCTTTCTACTACTCCCAAGTGGCACAAGTTTCCTTTCTATCAGCTCCCAAGTGGCACAAGTTTCCTTTCTATCAGCTCCCAAGTGGTACAAGTTTCCTTTCTATCAGCTCCCAAGTGGCACAAGTTTCCTTTCTATCAGCTCCCAAGTGGTACAAGTTTCCTTTCTACCACTCCCAAGTGGCACAAGTTTCCTTTCTATCAGCTCCCAAGTGCACAAGTTTCCTTTCTACCAATCCCAAGTGGCACAAGTTTCCTTTGTATCAGCTCCCAAGTGCCACAAGTTTCCTTTCTATTAGCTCCCAAGTGGCACAAGTTTCCTTTCTACCACTCCCAAGTGGCACAAGTTTCCTTTCTATCAGCTCCCAAGTGGCACAAGTTTCCTTTCTACCACTCCCAAGTGGCACAAGTTTCCTTTCTATCAGCTCCCAAGTGGCACAAGTTTCCTTTCTGTCAGCTTCCAAGTAGCACAAGTTTCCTTTCTACCACTCCCAAGTGGCACAAGTTTCCTTTCTATCAGCTCCCAAGTGCACAAGTTTCCTTTCTACCAATCCCAAGTGGCACAAGTTTCCTTTCTATCAGCTTCCAAGTGGCACAAGTTTCCTTTCTATCAGCTCCCAAGTGGTACAAGTTTCCTTTCTACCACTCCCAAGTGGCACAAGTTTCCTTTCTACCACTCCCAAGTGGCACAAGTTTCCTTTCTACCACTCCCAAGTGGCACAAGTTTCCTTTCTACCAGCTCCCAAGTGGCACAAGTTTCCTTTCTACCACTCCCAAGTGGCACAAGTTTCCTTTCTATCAGCTCCCAAGTGGCACAAGTTTCCTTTCTATCAGCTCCCAAGTGGTACAAGTTTCCTTTCTATCAGCTCCCAAGTGGCACAAGTTTCCTTTCTATCATCTCCCAAGTGGTACAAGTTTCCTTTCTACCACTCCCAAGTGGCACAAGTTTCCTTTCTATCAGCTCCCAAGTGGTACAAGTTTCCTTTCTACCACTTCCAAGTGGCACAAGTTTCCTTTCTATCAGCTCCCAAGTGCACAAGTTTCCTTTCTACCAACCCCAAGTGGCACAAGTTTCCTTTGTATCAGCTCCCAAGTGCCACAAGTTTCCTTTCTATTAGCTCCCAAGTGGCACAAGTTTCCTTTCTACCACTACCAAGTGGCACAAGTTTCCTTTCTATCAGCTCCCAAGTGGCACAAGTTTCCTTTCTACCACTCCCAAGTGGCACAAGTTTCCTTCCTATCAGCTCCCAAGTGGCACAAGTTTCCTTTCTACCAGCTCCCAAGTGGCACAAGTTTCCTTTCTACCACTCCCAAGTGGCACAAGTTTCCTTTCTATCAGCTCCCAAGTGGCACAAGTTTCCTTTCTATCAGCTCCCAAGTGGTACAAGTTTCCTTTCTACCACTCCCAAGTGGCACAAGTTTCCTTTCTATCAGCTCCCAAGTGGTACAAGTTTCCTTTCTACCACTTCCAAGTGGCACAAGTTTCCTTTCTATCAGCTCCCAAGTGCACAAGTTTCCTTTCTACCAACCCCAAGTGGCACAAGTTTCCTTTGTATCAGCTCCCAAGTGCCACAAGTTTCCTTTCTATTAGCCCCCAAGTGGCACAAGTTTCCTTTCTACCACTCCCAAGTGGCACAAGTTTCCTTTCTATCAGCTCCCAAGTGGCACAAGTTTCCTTTCTACCACTCCCAAGTGGCACAAGTTTCCTTTCTATCAGCTCCCAAGTGGCACAAGTTTCCTTTTTACCAGCTCCCAAGTGGCACAAGTTTCCTTTCTACCACTCCCAAGTGGCACAAGTTTCCTTCCTATCAGCTCCCAAGTGGCACAAGTTTCCTTTCTACCAGCTCCCAAGTGGCACAAGTTTCCTTTCTACCACTCCCAAGTGGCACAAGTTTTCTTTCTATCAGCTCCCAAGTGGCACAAGTTTCCTTTCTATCAGCTCCCAAGTGGCACAAGTTTCCTTTCTATCAGCTCCCAAGTGGCACAAGTTTCCTTTCTATCAGCTCCCAAGTGGTACAAGTTTCCTTTCTACCACTCCCAAGTGGCACAAGTTTCCTTTCTATCAGCGCCCAAGTGGTCCAAGTTTCCTTTCTACCACTTCCAAGTGGCACAAGTTTCCTTTCTATCAGCTCCCAAGTGGCACAAGTTTCCTTTCTATCAGCTCCCAAGTGGTACAAGTTTCCTTTCTACCACTCCCAAGTGGCACAAGTTTCCTTTCTATCAGCTCCCAAGTGCACAAGTTTCCTTTCTATCAGCTCCCAAGTGGTACAAGTTTCCTTTCTACCACTCCCAAGTGGCACAAGTTTCCTTTCTATCAGCTCCCAAGTGGTACAAGTTTCCTTTCTACCACTCCCAAGTGGCACAAGTTTCCTTTCTATCAGCTCCCAAGTGCACAAGTTTCCTTTCTACCAATCCCAAGTGGCACAAGTTTCCTTTCTATCAGCTCCCAAGTGGCACAAGTTTCCTTTCTATCAGCTCCCAAGTGCACAAGTTTCCTTTCTACCAATCTTAAGTGGCACAAGTTTCCTTTGTATCAGCTCCCAAGTGGCACAAGTTTCCTTTCTATCAGCTCCCAAGTTGCACATGTTTCCTTTCTATCAGCTCCCAAGTGGCATAAGTTTCCTTTCTACCAGCTCCCAAGTAGCACAAGTTTCCTTTCTATCAGCTCCCAAGTGGCACAAGTTTCCTTTCTATCAGCTCCCAAGTGGCACAAGTTTCCTTTCTATCAGCTCCCAAGTGGCACAAGTTTCCTTTCTACCAGCTCCCAAGTGGCACAAGTTTCCTTTCTACCACTCCCAAGTGGCACAAATTTCCTTTCTATCAGCTCCCAAGTGGCACAAGTTTCCTTTCTATCAGCTCCCAAGTGGCACAAGTTTCCTTTCTATCAGCTCCCAAGTGGCACAAGTTTCCTTTCTATCAGCTCCCAAGTGGTACAAGTTTCCTTTCTACCACTCCCAAGTGGCACAAGTTTCCTTTCTATCAGCTCCCAAGTGGTACAAGTTTCCTTTCTACCACTCCCAAGTGGCACAAGTTTCCTTTCTATCAGCTCCCAAGTGGTACAAGTTTCCTTTCTACCACTCCCAAGTGGCACAAGTTTCCTTTCTATCAGCTCCCAAGTGGCACAAGTTTCCTTTCTATCAGCTCCCAAGTGGCACAAGTTTCCTTTCTATCAGCTCCCAAGTGGTACAAGTTTCCTTTCTACCACTCCCAAGTGGCACAAGTTTCCTTTCTATCAGCTTCCAAGTGGTACAAGTTTCCTTTCTACCACTCCCAAGTGGCACAAGTTTCCTTTCTATCAGCTCCCAAGTGCACAAGTTTCCTTTCTACCAATCCCAAGTGGCACAAGTTTCCTTTGTATCAGCTCCCAAGTGGCACAAGTTTCCTTTCTATCAGCTCCCAAGTGGCACAAGTTTCCTTTCTATCAGCTCCCAAGTGGCACAAGTTTCCTTTCTATCAGCTCCCAAGTGGTACAAGTTTCCTTTCTACCACTCCCAAGTGGCACAAGTTTCCTTTCTATCAGCTCCCAAGTGGTACAAGTTTCCTTTCTACCACTCCCAAGTGGCACAAGTTTCCTTTCTATCAGCTCCCAAGTGGTACAAGTTTCCTTTCTACCACTCCCAAGTGGCACAAGTTTCCTTTCTATCAGCTCCCAAGTGCACAAGTTTCCTTTCTACCAATCCCAAGTGGCACAAGTTTCCTTTCTATCAGCTCCCAAGTGCACAAGTTTCCTTTCTACCAATCCCAAGTGGCACAAGTTTCCTTTCTATCAGCTCCCAAGTGGCACAAGTTTCCTTTCTATCAGCTCCCAAGTGGCATAAGTTTCCTTTCTACCAGCTCCCAAGTAGCACAAGTTTCCTTTCTATCAGCTCCCAAGTGGCACAAGTTTCCTTTCTAACTCTCCCAAGTGGCGCAGTTTCCTTTCTATCAGCTCCCAAGTGGCACAAGTTTCCTTTCTACCAATCCCAAGTGGCACAAGTTTCCTTTCTATCAGCTCCCAAGTGGCATAAGTTTCCTTTCTACCACTCCCAAGTGGCACAAGTTTCCTTTCTATCAGCTCCCAAGTGGCACAAGTTTCCTTTCTACCAGCTCCCAAGTGGCACAAGTTTCGTTTCTACCACTCCCAAGTGGCACAAGTTTCCTTTCTATCAGCTCCCAAGTGGCACAAGTTTCCTTTCTATCAGCTCCCAAGTGGCACAAGTTTCCTTTCTATCAGCTCCCAAGTGGCACAAGTTTCCTTTCTATCAGCTCCCAAGTGGTACAAGTTTCCTTTCTACCACTCCCAAGTGGCACAAGTTTCCTTTCTATCAGCTTCCAAGTGGTACAAGTTTCCTTTCTACCACTCCCAAGTGGCAGAAGTTCCCTTTCTATCAGCTCCCAAGTGCACAAGTTTCCTTTCTACCAATCCCAAGTGGCACAAGTTTCCTTTGTATCAGCTCCCAAGTGGCACAAGTTTCCTTTCTATCAGCTCCCAAGTGGCACAAGTTTCCTTTCTACCAATCCCAAGTGGCACAAGTTTCCTTTCTATCAGCTCCCAAGTGGCATAAGTTTCCTTTCTACCACTCCCAAGTGGCACAAGTTTCCTTTCTATCAGCTCCCAAGTGGCACAAGTTTCCTTTCTATCAGCTCCCAAGTGGCACAAGTTTCCTTTCTATCAGCTCCCAAGTGGTACAAGTTTCCTTTCTACCACTCCCAAGTGGCACAAGTTTCCTTTCTATCAGCTTCCAAGTGGTACAAGTTTCCTTTCTACCACTCCCAAGTGGCACAAGTTTCCTTTCTATCAGCTCCCAAGTGCACAAGTTTCCTTTCTACCAATCCCAAGTGGCACAAGTTTCCTTTGTATCAGCTCCCAAGTGGCACAAGTTTCCTTTCTATCAGCTCCCAAGTGGCACAAGTTTCCTTTCTATCAGCTCCCAAGTGGCACAAGTTTCCTTTCTATCAGCTCCCAAGTGGTACAAGTTTCCTTTCTACCACTCCCAAGTGGCACAAGTTTCCTTTCTATCAGCTCCCAAGTGGTACAAGTTTCCTTTCTACCACTCCCAAGTGGCACAAGTTTCCTTTCTATCAGCTCCCAAGTGCACAAGTTTCCTTTCTACCAATCTTAAGTGGCACAAGTTTCCTTTGTATCAGCTCCCAAGTGGCACAAGTTTCCTTTCTATCAGCTCCCAAGTGGCACAAGTTTCCTTTCTACCACTCCCAAGTGGCACAAGTTTCCTTTCTACCACTCCCAAGTGGCACAAGTTTCCTTTCTATCAGCTCCCAAGTGGTACAAGTTTCCTTTCTACCACTCCCAAGTGGCACAAGTTTCCTTTCTATCAGCTTCCAAGTGGTACAAGTTTCCTTTCTACCACTCCCAAGTGGCACAAGTTTCCTTTCTATCAGCTCCCAAGTGCACAAGTTTCCTTTCTACCAATCCCAATTGGCACAAGTTTCCTTTGTATCAGCTCCCAAGTGGCACAAGTTTCCTTTGTATCAGCTCCCAAGTGGCACAAGTTTCCTTTCTATCAGCTCCCAAGTGGCACAAGTTTCCTTTCTATCAGCTCCCAAGTGGTACAAGTTTCCTTTCTACCACTCCCAAGTGGCACAAGTTTCCTTTCTATCAGCTCCCAAGTGGTACAAGTTTCCTTTCTACCACTCCCAAGTGGCACAAGTTTCCTTTCTATCAGCTCCCAAGTGGTACAAGTTTCCTTTCTACCACTCCCAAGTGGCACAAGTTTCCTTTCTATCAGCTCCCAAGTGCACAAGTTTCCTTTCTACCAATCTTAAGTGGCACAAGTTTCCTTTGTATCAGCTCCCAAGTGGCACAAGTTTCCTTTCTATCAGCTCCCAAGTGGTACAAGTTTCCTTTCTACCACTCCCAAGTGGCACAAGTTTCCTTTCTACCACTCCCAAGTGGCACAAGTTTCCTTTCTATCAGCTCCCAAGTGGTACAAGTTTCCTTTCTACCACTCCCAAGTGGCACAAGTTTCCTTTCTATCAGCTTCCAAGTGGTACAAGTTTCCTTTCTACCACTCCCAAGTGGCACAAGTTTCCTTTCTATCAGCTCCCAAGTGCACAAGTTTCCTTTCTACCAATCCCAAGTGGCACAAGTTTCCTTTGTATCAGCTCCCAAGTGGCACAAGTTTCCTTTCTATCAGCTCCCAAGTGGCACAAGTTTCCTTTCTATCAGCTCCCAAGTGGTACAAGTTTCCTTTCTACCACTCCCAAGTGGCACAAGTTTCCTTTCTATCAGCTCCCAAGTGGTACAAGTTTCCTTTCTACCACTCCCAAGTGGCACAAGTTTCCTTTCTATCAGCTTCCAAGTGGTACAAGTTTCCTTTCTACCACTCCCAAGTGGCACAAGTTTCCTTTCTATCAGCTCCCAAGTGCACAAGTTTCCTTTCTACCAATCCCAAGTGGCACAAGTTTCCTTTGTATCAGCTCCCAAGTGGCACAAGTTTCCTTTCTATCAGCTCCCAAGTGGCACAAGTTTCCTTTCTATCAGCTCCCAAGTGGTACAAGTTTCCTTTCTACCACTCCCAAGTGGCACAAGTTTCCTTTCTATCAGCTCCCAAGTGGTACAAGTTTCCTTTCTACCACTCCCAAGTGGCACAAGTTTCCTTTCTATCAGCTCCCAAGTGGCACAAGTTTCCTTTCTATCAGCTCCCAAGTGGTACAAGTTTCCTTTCTACCACTCCCAAGTGGCACAAGTTTCCTTTCTATCAGCTCCCAAGTGGTACAAGTTTCCTTTCTACCACTCCCAAGTGGCACAAGTTTCCTTTCTATCAGCTCCCAAGTGCACAAGTTTCCTTTCTACCAATCTTAAGTGGCACAAGTTTCCTTTGTATCAGCTCCCAAGTGGCACAAGTTTCCTTTCTATCAGCTCCCAAGTTGCACATGTTTCCTTTCTATCAGCTCCCAAGTGGCATAAGTTTCCTTTCTACCAGCTCCCAAGTAGCACAAGTTTCCTTTCTATCAGCTCCCAAGTGGCACAAGTTTCCTTTCTATCAGCTCCCAAGTGGCATAAGTTTCCTTTCTATCAGCTCCCAAGTGGCACAAGTTTCCTTTCTAACTCTCCCAAGTGGCACAGTTTCCTTTCTATCAGCTCCCAAGTGGCACAAGTTTCCTTTCTACCACTCCCAAGTGGCACAAGTTTCCTTTCTATCAGCTCCCAAGTGGCACAAGTTTCCTTTCTATCAGCTCCCAAGTGGCACAAGTTTCCTTTCTATCAGCTCCCAAGTGGCACAGGTTTCCTTTCTATCAGCTCCCAAGTGGCACAAGTTTCCTTTCTATCAGCTCCCAAGTGGCACAAGTTTCCTTTCTATCAGCTCCCAAGTGGCACAAGTTTTCTTTTCTATCTGCTCTAATTTGAAAACTCCTTAAAATAGCCAGTCGATTGAGTTACGGTTGTTGCTAATGCTGTCATCTCGAGTTACTGTTAGCGGGTTTTTTTTAAATATACATTTTTTAAACTTTTTTGAGTTTAATTATGCTAATACAAAGAAAAGAATTATTTACTGTTATTCAAACACAAATATACGTTTTCCCTTAAAACTAATAAAAAATTGGAAAAAAATGAATTTAAAAAAAAAATTCTATTGCTAAAAATTAAACGAATCAATTTTTTTTTATTATCTCTAAAACGCTTTGACGTTCCCATGCAACCAATAATACATAAATGAAATTCCTCTTTTTGTACTTTAAATTAATCCTTCGTTATTCACGTGAAACCCAGCAACGGACATTTTCCTAGTTAACAAAAAATAAGGAGGATCTCATCTGAAGTGGAGGGGTAGGGAGAGTTGCTCTCCGCTCTAAAAAAACTGATAAAAAATTATTTATGTTGTTAATACATGTGAGCCAAAAATTCCTTAACGAAATTCACAATTCGCATATGATTAATATATTTACATTTTTTTTCGCGTATTTTTAATAATAGTTTTCGTGTACTGTTCTCGATTTCGAACATCCTTAGTCGTATTATGCATCCAGGATTGTTGCATTCCCAGCTGTACTCCTTAATGAACAGCTCAACTTAAAATTTCTAACCTGAAACGTTGGTTTGTTATTAAAAAATAAAATAAATAAATACCCCCTCAAGCAGCTGCTTGCCACAGAGGTCTGACAGGAGCCAGTCAGTTTATATGCCATAGTAGAAGGTCTGAGAGGATGGCAGGACCTCAGCAGAAAAACAACACAAACGTCCATACCTTACCCGGGGCTCGAACCCAGGTCCCTTAGATCAGTAGCCAAGCGCGCTAACCACTCGGCCACGGGACGTGGCCGAATGGGCTAATGCTAACCCTCCCCCCCCCCCGGAAAAAAATTCTGCTGACACCCGTGGTATTAGTACTGTATCTCAGAAGATTACATTAAATGTTCTTCAGGTTTTAAACCAACCTCCGATTTTTTTCAATGCATTTTCATTTGTTTCATGTTAACGAAAATATCATAAATTTATCATGGGTTGTAAAACACCTCATCTAAGCAATGATGCAGGCATGCTACAGAGGGTTCAGGAAAACGAATTACTAAATTTTAGCTTGTTCACGAAACTATTGTTCAAAGTAATATCGTAAAAATCGTTTATATTATAAAAATTATTGACTTTATATATATATGCAATTATATAGATATGTAACTTGCATCTTTTGTGGAGCGAAATCACAAAAAGTATTGGTGGAAGGAAATATGATTCTTGGACCAATCAAGTTTTCTGATTTTCAAAAGGAGTTTACACTTTATAATAAAAAAAAATAAATAAATACCCCCTCAAGCAGCTGCTTGCCACAGAGGTCTGACAGGAGCCTGTCAGTTTATATGCCATAGTAGAAGATCTGAGAGGATGGCAGGACCTCAGCAGAAAAACAACACGAACATCCATGCCTTACCCGGGGTTCGAACCCAGGTCCCGTAGATCAGTAACCAAGCGCGCTAACCACTCGGCCACGGGACGGATTACACTTTATAGTCCATGAGAATTTCTGAATTTCAGAAAATTACTCATGCAGCAATGTTTCTTCCAGGCAATAACTTATGTTGCATGGGTGTCCGCAGAAAATTTTGCAGGGGGGGTGGGGGAGCAAAGCTTGGAGACAAATAATTGCATCAATAAATTTTTATTCAATTATTTAATTTTTTAGGATTTTTTTTTTCACAAGTAGATTATAGAATACAGTATTGCATCAATACAAAAACACATACATAATGTATATAAATTAATTACGTTTAAATTGTTACGATTATAATTTGTAGAATTTTTTACTCGATCCCAGGGGGGAGGCAAGTGCCCGTTCCCCCCTCCCCTGCGGACGCCCATGCTATGTTGCCATTGCTCTTGGTAGGTTTTCAAAAGGATATGCCAAATTTAAACGCCAGCTGATGTTGAAAAGTTCCTATATTTTTTGCAACAGATTTGGATACCTCATCATTTCCCAAATCCTTGGCGGAACAGTCCCGAATTTCATAGGTGTGTTTCTTCTTATGCCACCTGGTATTAAAATTTCTGTATTCCTATAACAGAATCATAATTAGAATGTCGAATCCCTTCCCCCCAATTTTATAGGTTATCTTTGAAGAACCTGAGTTAGAACCTGATTTTTTCTTTTCTTTTTATCTTATTGGGGGTGGGATGGGAAGGTTTGGAAATTTTTTGCGTTTAAATTCCATGCTCCTTTATCACTAACTGAACAAGATTTCGTCACCTGGAATCATTTCTCAATTCTGATTAGTTCGACATTTCGAATTTGCCGTCGAATTTCGATGGTTTGTACACAAGTGTTATTTAGCAAAAATTGAAATATACTGCTCACAAAAATTAGGGGATATTTCAAAATTAATATGAAGCGATAATATATCCCCAAATTTTTGTGAGCAGTATATATATATATATCCGTGGCCGAGTGGTTAGCGCGCTTGGCTACTGATCAACGGGACCTGGGTTCGAGCCCCGGGTAAGGCATGGATGTATGTATCGTTTTTCTGCTGAGGTCCTGCCATCCTCTCAGACCTTCTACTCTGGCATATAAACTGACAGGCTCCTGTCAGACCTCTGTGGCAAGCAGCTGCTTGAGGGGGTATTTATTTTTATTATTATTTAATATTTTTACTCATTAGAGCAAATAAAAAAATACTACATGAGCTTAATTTTCTCCCCTTGCAAATTCTTGCTTATATATTGCAAGCTCGTTGTTAATTAACTGGCAGCACACCCCTTTGTGTATTCGTTTTAAACCTGAATAAGATAATGATATACAAATTACTAAAATTATCATATCCAGGTAGGCATTTACGATTGGATTATTGGGTTATTTTACTTCTGAGAGTCACCTTTTTGCACACACTGGGATAAATACTAGGTCACAAGGACTCTGAGGTCTCAGAGAAGGTTAGGGAAAGGGGACTTACTAGAGAGATGCTAGGAGACAGGTGGTATCTTCCCGTCAAGCCATCAAGAGGGTTTTGTAACATGCATTAGGGGGGCGGCTCAGTCGGCAGCACGCCAGGCTCATAATCTGCAGTTCTCAGGTTCGAATCCCGCTTGGGCCAGCGTTGAGATTTATCTCCGCAAAACTCCTCGCTCTTCCCTCAGTCAGTAGGGGAGACCGATGGGCTTGGAAAGACCGTCGTCCGTCAGGCGAGACGTCAAGCCGTTTCTCCATGTGTGGGAGACCCACACCCTGTGCACGTTAAAGAACACAGTGGACGGACTTGACGGGAGGCTACCATCTGTCTCCCAACAGCTGTTCCATTGGGTCCCCCTCCTCCAACCTTCTCTGAGCCTTCGGGGTCCTTGTGACCTGACCATTTAGACCATGTTGTGCAAAAAAGTGCCGCTCAGAGGTAAAACAACTCAACGTGCGCAAGTATAGTTCTCCTGCACACGGTACAGTTGCTGCGTGTACAGCAACTGTACACGCTCCAGTTACCGTTCACAGCAAACTGGAGCGTGTGCAGTTACTGCACACGCTCCAGTTTGCTGTGAACGGTAACTGCACACGCTCAATATTTCCGTGAGTGAGCCCACACGATCTAGTACCAAAATAATATGACCACCTACAGTCGCTCAAAAAAGTATCCAAACACTATGGTTGATTACAGAATTCAGAAAAAATATCTGTCAACGATTTTTTTAGAAATTAATGATCTGGCAACCTTCGTGTCACGTGACACGAAGGTTGCCGAATCACTAATTTCTAAAAAAAAAATCGTTGCCAGATATTTTTATCTGAATTCTATAATCAACCATAGTGTTCGGATACTTTTTTGAGCGCCTGTACATTAGAGCCATACGAAAAATGCGTGAAATGATCTTAATAGGAGGCATCCATGTGTCTCCTAAAATGTGCTTATCCATTTAGCCCATTGTGCACCAAAAAGTGTTGTTCAGTCAGAGGTTTAATCCAATCTGAAAGTTTATTCGCCCGAAATGCAGGACAGCGGTAAATTGCTCCTTCGTTAAAATTCTTCACATTTTTTTTTAAATATCTAAAGAATATTTGTTTGTGTTAACCCTTTCACGACCAAGGGAAACATTTTTTCCATTTTAAAATTGGTGATTGTCGTATTTAATTATAACCTTATCTGCATTTTTTATACAGAATGTCAAAATAGAACGTATGCCGAACGCAATTACGTAAACGGGAACGTTTAGAAAACAAAAACAGAACTGTCAGGACGCATAATATATGTACTATTTGCAATGTCTATCTTTGCCTCACTACCAAAAGAAATTGCTTCGCAGAATATCATAATTAGCACATCATTTTGTATAGTAATTTTATTTCATAATTTTGTATTATTTTAGTTAACCTTTTGTTCTAATAAACCAATAAATAAAAGACATTGCATAATAAGCCTAACTATAATTTGTGTTATCTTTATAGTCCATTGGGAAAAATATTTCCCATAAAATTCCAAAAAAACTACACATTGTTATGTATTTTTCTTATGATTTTTATTTATTTTACGTCTAAACAAACTAAAATAAACAGTTACATACTAATATTTACTCTTAGAAACCTTATGGTCCTGAAAGGGTTAAGAGTGAAACACGCTACAAAAGGCACGGAGTAATCTTTATGTTTTTATTGCAGTAACTTTTCAAATATACAGAAGCATATGAACACGTTGGCTTCGGAATAGAGGCAGCTACTTGAAAAGACTTACACAAAATGAAAATTACACTGAGTTTTTCGTTTCAGTTGTTCAACTCTGCTCAAGCTGTCGAACTGTTCATGATCGCTGCCGTGCTCAACATCGCCTGGGAATGCTCTCGGGCTTTCCTTCGTAGTTCTGTAACGCTCGAGGAAGAGCTGTCGCTTGGCGGGACAAGACTCGGCCTTGTACACGCGGCCAGTGGCCGTGGTAAGCAGCATGCACAGAGAGGAACTGTGGGGAAATCGAGGAAGAAAAATAATAATATGGTAATAAATACTTAGAAGGAAAATATATGACATATCGAAATTGCTTTTAAATAATTTAGTCAATTCAACCGAAGAACGTATAAGGAAAAGAAGTTCAGCTTTGACATGGCGTAAGTGGCGACCTCAAGTGGTGTTTCGATTCGTATCGTGCATTTGTTTTAGCTGGGAAGCAAACAATAAGGGGCAAAGGAATTATGCATCAAAAAATTTATATTTTAAAAAATTTTAAAAAGTAACTGCATTTTGTATTTAAAAAAAATAATATCATGATTTTAAAGGTTTATTTTCTCCATAGGAATTATTTTTCGTTGAACCAACAATTATAAATTGAACGGATAGAGAAGATTTGAAATTATCCTGAAGTTAATTTATAGAATAAATTATTACAATTGGAAGCTTTCTTGGTTGCATAGAAACAGGATGGGTTGGGTTGTTTTACCTCTGAGCGGCACTTTTTTGCACACCATGGGCTAAATGGCCAGGTCACATGGACCCCGAAGGCTCAGAGAAGGTTGGGGGAGGGGACCCACTGGAACAGCTGTTGGGAGACAGATGGTAGCCTCCCGTCAAGGCCATCCAGCGTGTTCTTTAACGTGCACAGGGTATGGCTCTCCCGCACACGGGGCCACGGCTTAACGTCCCATCCGACGGACGGCGGCCTTTCCAAGCCCATCGGTGTCCCCTACTGACCGTGGGCAGGGCGGGGAATTTTGCGGAGATAAATCTCAACGCTGACCCAGCTGGGACTCGAACCTGGGAACTACAGATTACGAGCCTGGCGCGCTACCGACTGAGCCACCCCCGCCCCATAGAAACAGGAAACAGAATAGATATTAATATACTCTGCAAGGATATCAATGGGAAATTGTTACATAGGAAAAGCGAAGAGAATGGAGGTTGACAGTAACATGTAATTACAAAAGCGTTCGTCCCCTGTAATGTTCGTTTCACCTCTGCGCCAAATGCACGATACTCGATTTTGCATTAATCTCTATGGAAGCTTAACTTCTTCTCCCTCTACATTCTTTGATTCAACTAACATCAAGAAGGCCAAGAATCACTGTTCTGTTTCTATTTTAGTAAAAGGAGTCTGAGATTCTGTCTCTCTGTGTGTCTGTGGAAAAAGTCTCATTGGAAAGTTATGGTAGACGCTTCAGATTTTCAGAGAATGCTTCGGGTTGAGGGTCCGGATTGCAGTGCCAAATTTCGAGTCGAAATTCCAAAAGGTTAGGTGGTGGGGGGGGGGCTTGTTACAGGCAAAAATGTTTTCCACGCTATTCCTACAGGATACTGAAGTCGCTGCCAAATCCACTGTTGCCATTTGATGACCCTAACTGTGAATGTAAGTGAGATAACATTTTAATCTGCTGCAGCTACCAGATTTCCCACATTCCCAAAGATATTATTTTTTTAAGGCATCCCATTGCAGATAGTGTCCTAATTTTTTAACTCAACACGAGGTCATATTCGGAATTTGGGGCCATCCTGTCAAGTACATCGGAATCATGCGGTATCAAAATCCGTCAAAATGGAGAGAAAAAAAAAATCTCGATATTTTGCGTAGAAACCACCGGCTATTAGAGACGCGCTGACGTCACCAACGATATGAGCATTGAAGGTAATTTTTTGTGTTGGATCTGTGCTACAGAGAACGAGTTGGAGGGGGGGGGGCACTGCTTACAAAACTAACCCATAGTGGAGTGAAAAAAAGAATATACAGATTAAAAGTGAATCCAGGTAGCTCAGGGTACAGTTCAACTGGTAGAAAGTAAAATTAACTGTGAATATATGTACTGGTTATAAAATCTTTCCTCAACATCACGTAGAACCCAACATTTGCTTTTAGAACAGCTTAAATATAATGTAGCATAGTTCATTGAGTGTTTGAAAGGTATCTGCCGTAATATGAAGGGCGGGGATGGCTCAATCAGTAGCGCGTCAGGCTCGTAATCTGCAGTTCCCAGGTTCGAGTCCCAGCTGGGTCAGCGTTGAGATTTATCTCCGTAAAATTCCCTGCCTGCGGTCAGTAGGGGACACCGATGGGCTTAAAAAGGCCGCCGTCCGTTGGATGGGACGTTAAACCGTGTGCGGGAGAGCCATACCCTGTGCACGTTAAAGAACACGCTGGATGGCCTTGACGGGAACCTACCATCTGTCTCCCAACAGCTGCTCCAGTGGGTCCCCTCCCCCAACCTTCTCTGAGCCTTCGGGGTCCTAGTGACCTGGCCATTTAGCCCATTATGTGCAAAAAAAGTGCCGCTCAGAGGTAAAACAACCAACATCAGCCGTAATATGGAGCCATTTTTGAAGAGTGTAGTTCCTTTAAAGTCGAAAAGAGTGGAATGAAGGCCTATGCCACGTTCCACTGCATCCCTAATGTTCAGTGAGATTCAGATCATGCGACGAGATTGGCTAGTAGAGCCGGATTAAGGTCCTTGTAAGCCCTAGAGCAAACTATGCCCAGAGGGAGAGCATGCAGCCTGCTACCTCTTTTTGTACGACCTCCGAGCTATTGATGACAAATAATTTAAATTTGTAAAAGAAGAAAAGAAAGCATAGAGGGCAAGAAGTTCAAGTCTCCTTAGAATAATTAATCTTCAACTATATAGTTTATGTTTCACTCCTTAAATTTTTTTTGTGTTGGTTTTACATACGTTAATTCATTCCATTTCTATTTACTTTGAGGCCCTTGTACCGTCCCGTGGCCGAGTGGTTAGCGCGCTTGGCTACTGATCTAAGGGACCTGGGTAAGGCATAGATGTTCGTGTTGTTTTTCTGCTGAGGTCCTGCCATCCTCACAGACTACTATGGCATATAAACTGTCAGACCTCTGTGGCTAAACGTTTGTCCAACCGTGGGCACTTTTCTTTCACAGCCATGCTCTTAACACGCTGAAGATCACGTTGTATGGCCTTGACGAGAAGTTGCCACCTCTGCAGTGGTTTCCATTAGAAAGGGTCAGAGGTGGCTCAATCCCCATTAGAAGGGGTCAGGATGAGCAAGCGTTGAGATTTATCTCTGTAAAACTCCCTGCCCTGCCCTCGTCAGTAGAGGACACCGATGGGCTTGGAAAGGCCGTCGTCCATCAGATGGGACGTTAAGTCAGTCGTCCGTCAGATGGGACGTTAAGCTGTGGCCCCGTGTGCCCGTTAAAGAACATGCAACATGGTCTTTATGGTCTATCATCTGGGTTGACAACATGGTCTATCATCTGGGTTGGGTTGTTTTACCTCTGAGCGGCACTTTTTACACACCATGGGCTAATTGGTCAGGTCACAAGGACCCCGTAGGCTCAGAGAAGGTTGGGGGAGGGGACCCACTGGAACAGCTGTTTGGAGACAGATGGTAGCCTTCCGTCAAGGCCATCCAGTGTGTTTTTTAACGTGCACAAGGTATGGCTCTCCCGCACACGGCTTAACGTCCCATCCAACGGACGGCGGCCTTTTTAAGCCCATCGGTGTCCCCTACTGACCTGCAGGTCAGTAGCCTGCAGGCAGGGAACTTTACGGAGATAAATCTCAACGCTGACCCAGCTGGGACTCGAACCTGGGAATTGCAGATTACGAGCCTGGCGCGCTACTGACTGAGCCACACCCCTGCCCCCAGCTATCACTGTCTCTTAACAGCTGTCCGGTGTGTCCTCCTCCCCCAACATTCTCTGAGTCCTCAAGGTCCTTGTGATCTGTCTATTTAGCCCATTGTGTGCAGAAAAGTGACGCTCAGAGGTAAAACAACCCAAATCAATCCTTTCGAAGCCCGAAGCATTCAGTCCTTGTGACCTGAAAGGAAAAGCAAACTGAAAAATCCTTTTAATCCCTTTGCTATTAAAATATTACAAAGCTTATTTAATTAAGGAAAGTAGAATTGACCTTTACCTTTCATTGGAAACACTGACGTCCCAAACTGAGGTGTCAAGTGTGAAGGAAAACAAAGAGGCGGAAACGGAAATCGTGGTTGAGAAGCAGACGACAACATAGTGTCCAGGCAGTGCTGACGTCCGTTAGTTGAGCTGTAAAGCAAACGAAGAATCAAATTTCTGTTGGTGATTAGATGATAATTCAAAGGAATCATTTGACGAAATAAAGTCAATAAAGGATGTAATTTGGGAATACAATCGTGAAATCTGATCCACAAAACTATATCAGAAAAAGTTCATTAATTAACCGTAACTGCTATAGTGGTTAGCGAGTGGGTTGTTGTTTTACCTCTGAGCGGCACTTTTTTTGCACACCATGGGCTAAATGGCCAGGTCACATGGACCCCGTAGGTTCAGAAAATGTTGGGGGAGGGGACCCACTGGAACAGCTGTTGGGAGACAGATGGTAGCCTCCCGTCAAGGCCATCTAGCGTGTTCTTTAACGGGCACAAGGGTATGGCTCTTCCGCACACGGAGCTACGGCTTAACGTCCCATCCGACAGACGGCGGCCTTTCCAAGCCCATCGGTGTCCCGTACTGACCGTGGGCAGGGCAAGGAATTTTGCGGAGATAAATCTCAACGCTGACCCAGCTGGGTGGTTAGCGAAAAAGCCATTGTTCTCCAAAAGGCATGCTTTGTGTATTTGCTATTAGTTCTAACAAAAATAGTGATTAAGTTAATCCTGACTTCGATATTAGTAGAAACTGTCCTTAAAGCAGAAACCATTTAATAGCTAGAAGTATCTTTTAGGATTCTTCCTGTTGCAAATAAAAAAGACACGCCAGTTAAAAACGTCTCGCCGTCCTGATATTGTGTCTAACAAAAATGGGATATTTTTTTTTACAAAACTGTTTTCATGACCGACAATAGGGAGTGAGGGGGCTTAAAAATTTAAGAAATAATATAATATATTTGCCATTCCGTCGGATATCCTGGGGACCAGGTCAGTCATCTCTTTTGCCTTTGGGCGGGGGTGACTCGGTCGGTAGCGCGCCAGGCTCGTAATCTGTAATTCCCAGGTTCGAGTCCCAGCTAGGTCAGCGTTGAGATTTATCTCCGCAAAATTCCCCGCCCTGCCCACGGTCAGTAGGGGACACCGATGGGCTTGGAAAGGCCACCGTCCGTCGGATGGGACGTTAAGATATGGCCCCGTGTGCGGGAGAGACATACCCTGTGCACGTTAAAGAACACGCTGGATGGCCTTGACGGGAGGCTACCATCTGTCTCCCAACAGCTGTTCCAGTGGGTCCCCTCCCCTAACCTTCTCTGAGCCTTCGGGGTCCATGTGACCTGGCCGTGTGCGGGAGAGCCCATACCCTGTGCACGTTAAAGAACACGCTGGATGGCCTTGACGGGAGGCTACCATCTGTCTCCCAAAAGCTGTTCCAGTGGGTCCCCTCCCCTAACCTTCTCTGAGCCTTCGGGGTCCATGTGACCTGGCCGTGTGCGGGAGAGCCCATACCCTGTGCACGTTAAAGAACACGCTGGATGGCCTTGACGGGAGGCTACCATCTGTCTCCCAAAAGCTGTTCCAGTGGGTCCCCTCCCCTAACCTTCTCTGAGCCTTCGGGGTCCATGTGACCTGGCCATTTAGCCCATGGTGTGCAAAAAGTGCCGCTCAGAGGCAAAACAACCCAACCCAACTCTTTTGCCTTACTCTAAGGTGAGCATTTGACCAAACAAAATACAGTATGCCACCGTGCATTGAAGATTTTCTGATATTCTTACGAGCCTGATGTTGTGGGAATCGTCACATCTACTATTGCTGACAAACGGTTGATTGAATTTTACTTTGGCGGCAAACGGAGAATCCGACCAAGTACAATGATAACTAAAAAAGGGTTGGGTTGTTTTACCTCTGAGCGGCACTTTTTTGCACACCATGGGCTAAATGGCCAGGTCACATGAACCCCGAAGGCTCAGAGAAGGTTGGGGGAGGGGACCCACTGGAACAGCTGTTGGGAGACAGATGGTAGCCTTCCGTCAAGGCCATCCAGCGTGTTCTTTAACGTGCACAGGGTATGGCTCTCCCGCACACGGGGCCCACGGCCTAACGTCCCATCCGACGGACGGCGGCCTTTCCAAGCCCATCGGTGTCCCCTACTGACCGTGGGCAGGGCGGGGAATTTTGCGGAGATAAATCGAAACGCTGACCCAGCTGGGACTCGAACATGGGAACTACAGATTACGAGCCTGGCGCGCTACCGACTGAGCCACCCCCGCCCCCATATATGCAGAGAGAAAATGATTAGTAGGTTTTTTAAAGAGAGTATTTATTGAAAGAGATAGGGCCAACAATATCAAACAATCCCCTAATTAGAGGCATGGGGCAAAGACCTGTTCCTCTACCGCTAAAGGCTGAAAACACCCATGCTGGTTGGAACTTCAGACACTACTTTTTCAAGTGGAACTTCTCAAGAATCAGAATCTAGATCGAAACACCTACCTGAGACATATTACTCCAGGGTAGGACTGGCGATGCCCAACTAGCTAAGTGAGGGTTCAGGTACCTGCGATGGCTTCTGGTCAGGATTATCCACCAGCTAATATAAGGTATCCTGTGCCTCTGTTCACTTCGGGCCAGCAACCCATAGGCAAATATAAAACACAGGGGCAGATTTTCCTTAAACAGAGACCCACCAGCGCAATAAAATCCAGGATCAGTAATCAAGCGCAAATTCATAAACCAGTCCCATAGATGTAAATGGTCAGCCAAGGACCTTGTGAAGTTGACCACTCCTCAGCAGGGCAGAAAAGGAAACAAAAAGTGGCCACAGATGACCACATTAGTAGGCCAAATTGAATTGGCAGTCCTTCCCTCCTGTTACCTTCCAGAATAGAATAGCTCTTTTGAAAGATACTTACGGCCTGCTCCACCAAAAGGTTAGGTCGGACACAAGGTACTAGACCAGGTTCTGTGCATCATCACCGGGGATTCGTACACAGCTCTCCTTCCATTTCATGTCCAGCTGCCATTTACAGACCGAAATATCCCAAGGTATAATAATACTTGATAATGGTTATAAAAGCTTGGTTCATCGTTTTTATATGATGGCTCAGTCGGTAGCGCGCCAGGCTCGTAATCTGCAGTTCCCAGGTTCGAGTCCCAGCTGGGTCAGCGTTGAGATTTATCTCCGCAAAATTCCCCGCCCTGCCCACGGTCAGTAGGGGACACCGATGGGCTTGGAAAGGCCGCCGTCCGTCGGATGGGACGTTAAGCCGTGGCACCGTGTGTGGGAGAGCCATACCCTGTGCACATTAAAGAACACGCTGGATGGCCTTGACGGGAGGCTACCATCTGTCTGCCAACAGCTGTTCCAGTGGGTCCCCTCCTCCAACCTTCTCTGAACCTTTGGGGTCCATGTGACATGGTCATTTAGCCCATTGTGTGCAATAAAGTGCCGCTCAGAGGTAAATCAACCATAAATAGTTCACGGGTCTTCCCCTATATTTTGAATTACATGGTAGAAAGAGTGGAGGTCTCAGGAATATTTTTTTTTGGGGGGGAGGGGGGGGCTCAACTCTCGTAAACCAAAGTCATTGGAATTGCTCGATGGTTCTCTCTGGCTCCTTCTCTTAACCTTTAGGGGCTCGACCGCTCCAACTCCATTTAGTCCGACACTGGGTAGCATGATTGCAGCATGATGAACCATCATAGCCTTCTTTAAGCAGATGTGAATTGCTCTCTCCTTAGCTCAACTGGTGGAGAATCACAAGGAGATCCCATGTTCGAGTCCCGATGGGGGATGGGTAGATTTTTAGCACTTGCTTAATTATTTGTTGATTTAGCTTTACAGATAAATAGTGAGCAATACGATGCTCAGGACGAAAAGCAATTGAACTATGTCTGCATACAAGCTGACCCTGGAATTTTTAGGCTAAAAGACAAAAAAGAGAGACTGAACCAATAATAATCCAAGAAAAGAGAAAAAATTTCTAAATGAATGTAAATGCTATCTTACCATTCCCGTAGTGCAGACCAAATGGGTGGAACTCCTGAGAAACCAGGCCTTAGACCTGGTAAGTAATCTTTGTACAGACTATGTTCGGGCATGAGAGGATTGATAGGGGGACAGATATGAGCTATCTTTCTAATATCCAAAGGAGCAGCATTTTCGACGTCGTCAGTTCCTGCTCCTCTCCCTGCCACCACTTTCTTTCCCTTCCCGTCTCCTTCGACATCACCTTCCGCATTCTCTCTTTCTTCACCGGTACTGTCTCCGGATATTGACTGTGGCACTGTAGACTGCTCCTGATCTTCCTTACAGCTCCAGTGATAATGATGCTCGCTTCGATTCTGCTCACCTTCAGCATTCTGTTCTGAGCTCTCCATCTCGTTGAGACACGGCGACGTCTTCTCTCCATCTTCCTCCTCTCCGTTGCTCTCGCTGCACTCCTTCGTCTCTATCCCTTCCTCAGTCGACGATTTCTGATCGTGCTGCAACCTATTCTTCTCCTCTCGCTCCTTTCTCAGTCTCTCGGCCTTGCGCCATTTGGCTCTCCTGTTCTGGAACCAAACCTGAGGAGATGTTAAGAGAAAAAAACAGATATTCAGTGATATCACGAAAGGAGCTTGTGCTTCAGCTTATCAATAGGGAAAAAGATCAGGGATTCACTACAACGGCAACTCCTACGTCAGTAACCTATTGTAGCTATGCCGTTTAGGGTGGATCGCCATGATTCTTGGGGCTCTTCAGCCGGTAGCGCGCCAGGCTCGTAATCTGTAGTTCCCAGGTTCGAGTCCCAGCTGGGTCAGCGTTGAGATTTATCTCCGCAAAAATTTTCCCCGCCCTGCCCACGGTCAGTAGGGGACACCGATGGGCTTGGAAAGGCCGCCGTCCGTCGTATGGGACGTTAAGTTGTGGCCCCGTGTGCGGGAGAGCCATACCCTGTGCACGTTAAAGAACACGCTGGATGGCCTTGACGGGAGGCTACCATCTGTCTCCCAACAGCTGTTCCAGTGGGTTCCCTCCCCCAACCTTCTCTGAGTCTTCGGGGTCCATGTGACCTGGCCATTTAGCCCATGGTGTGCAAAAAAGTGCCGCTCAGAGGTAAAACAACCCAACCCAAAGCTATGATTCTTTTCAATAAATTGAAATTTCTTACTACACAAGTGTGTTTTAGCACATGGTGTCATGTTGGTCAGCCCACGGTGTTCATGTTGTGAATTTTATCAAACGAAGTCGCTCGTTTTAAAAAATAGTTTGCGTTGTAAACAGCATTGCACACGTTACAACGCATAGTATTACACAACGTTTTAAACATAGTCGCTCGTTTTAAACAACATATTTTTTAGCCAGATGTGTTGATAAATTGGCTCCTACTACGCGCATTCATCATTCTAAGGTCATGTGAATGTCGCGAGAAAATGTCTTTCAGAGTTGGCATTACACAATGATGTCAAAACCTTTCTGTCTGTGAAAAGTCATCCCCTGGGCTCTAAGGTTCTCAAATTCCTAATGATTATTAAAACTAGATTGCCCTTCAGATATATTTGCCGAAATTTAATAGATGAATATTTGAATATCAGGCCTTGATCAGACACTTATTGGGCTAAAAGGTAAGTTGTCCGTTTTGAAAGAAATGCTGAAATCGTGGAGATGGAAAATGGTAGGAAACAATGTTACTTTTTCCCCATCCATTAATCTCCATGTAAGACGAAAATGTTGAATTTTCTCACGTAAAAAATGTTATCGTGGACATTTGAAAGAACTGACTCTTGGTTTCGACTACTACATCCTGGGTTGGGTGGTTTTACCTCTGAGCGGCACTTTTTTGCACACCATGGGCAGGTCACAAAGGACCCCGAAGGCTCAGAGAAGGTTGGGGGAAGGGACCCACTGGAACAGCAGTTGGGAGACACATGGTAGCCTCCCGTCAAGGCCATCCAGCGTGTTTTTTAACGTGCACAGGATATGGCTCTACCGCACACGGGCCCACGGCTTAACGTCCCATCCGACGGACGGCGGTCTTTCCAAGCCCATCGGTGTCCCCTACTGACCGTGGACAAGTGACTTGTGTAAAGGGCTCAGAGAAAGTTCCTTATGAAAACGTAAAATCTTTCTCCGTCTTTAGTTGGGTTGGGTTGTTTTACCTCTGAGCGGCACTTTTTTGCACATCATGGGCTAAATAGCCAGGTCACATGGACCTCGAAGGCTCAGAGAAGGTTGGGGGAGGGGACCCACTGTGAGGGAACCACACAAAATGTAACAGTTGTTGGAAGACAGATGGTAGCCTCTCGTCAAGGCCATCCAGCGTGTTCTTTAACGTGCACAGGGTATGACTCTCTCGTACACGTCTTAATGTTCCATCCGACGGACGGCGGCCTTTCCAAGCCCATCGGTGTCCCCTACTGACCGTAGGAAGGGTGGGGAGTTTTGCGGAGATAAATCTCAACGTTGACTCAGCTGGGACTCGAACATGAGAACTACAGATTACGAGCCTGGCGCGCTACTGACTGAGCCATCCTGTCCCTCTACATCCTGGAGGAAGTGATTAAATACATCTGAATGCGCAGCCCATTTGATATTGACATTGAAGATTTGGCTGATGAAATCTAATTGAATTAATTAATTAAAGCATTGTTGTTCTTGGTCGGTGGCTCAGTCGGTAGCGCGCCAGGATTGTAATCTGTAGTTCCCAGGTTCGAGTCCCAGCTGGGTCAGCGTTGAGATTTATCTCCGCAAAATTCCCCGCCCTGCCCACGGTCAGTAGGGGACACCGATGGGCTTGGAAAGGCCGCCGTCCGTCGGATGGGACGTTAAGCCATGGCCCCGTGTGCGGGAGAGCCGTACCCTGTGCACGTTAAAGAACACGCTGGATGACCTTGACGGGAGGCTACCATCTGTCTCTCAACAGCTGTTCCAGTGGGTCCCCTCCCCCAACCTTCTCTGAGCCTTCGGGGTCCATGTGACCTGGCCATTTAGCCCATGCTGTGCAAAAAAGTGCCGCTCAGAGATAAAACAACCCAACCATTGTTGTTCTTCAAGAGCAACTTATCGACCTCCAAAACGATGAAACACTGCGCTACAATTTTCAAAAACAAAGAGAATCAATAAGTGCTTCCTTTATCTAAGGGAAAAAGGAATTCTGGGAAATGAGGCTCTGAAAGTTTCACTACCCTTTTCTACAACCTACCCATGGCCCAGTAGTTAGCACGCTTGACTACCGATCTAAGGGACCTGGGTTCGAGCCCCGGGTAAGGCATGGATGCTTTGTTGTTTTCTGCTGAGGTCCTGCCATCCTATCAGATCTTCTACTCTGGCATATAAACTGACAGGCTCCTGTCAGACCTCTGTGGCAAGCAGCTGCTTGAGGGGGTATTTGTTTTGAGCCGTCCCGTGGCCGAGTGGTTAGCGCGCTTGGCTACTGATCTACTGGACCTGGGTTCGAGCCCCGGGTAAGGCATGGATGTTTGTGTTGTTTTCTGCTGTTGTCCTGCCATCCCATCAGACCTTCTACTATGGCATATAAACTGACAGGTTCCTGTCAGACCTCTGTGGCAAGCAGCTGCTTGAGGGGGTATTTATTTTGAGCCGTCCCGTGGCCGAGTGGTTAACACGCTTGGCTACCGATCTAAGGGACCTGGGATCGAGC
Source organism: Ryuthela nishihirai (assembly GCA_038380435.1). Classification (NCBI taxonomy): domain Eukaryota; kingdom Metazoa; phylum Arthropoda; class Arachnida; order Araneae; family Heptathelidae; genus Ryuthela; species Ryuthela nishihirai. Next base: position 50,084,189 of record JAWZYU010000015.1, read on the forward strand.
CCCAGATAAGGCATGGATGTATGTGTCGTTTTTCTGTTGAGGTCCTGCCATCCTCTCAGACCTTCTACTATGGCATACAAACTGACAGGCTCCTGTCAGACCTCTGTGGCAAGCAGCTGCTTGAAGGGGGTATATTTATTAATTTTACTTGTGTAAAAGGGGTTTTTCGGCACTCGCGTCACAAAAAACGATGCCGACTGCAACCAAATCATGACTTAAGAGGCAGCCCTTCAAATAAAACACGACCACGGTTTGAAGAACTTTCTAAAGCTTGTGCAAAGTTAAGGTTCACATTAAAAAAAAATGAATAAATATCCCCTCAAGCAGCTGCTTGCCACAGAGGTCTGACAGGAGCTTGTCAGTTTATTTGCCATAGCAGAAGGTCTGAGAGGATGGCAGGACCTCAGCAGAAAAACGACACACATATCCATGCCTTACCCGGGGTTCGAACCCAGGTCCCTTAAATAAGTAGCCTGCGTGCTAACCACTCGGCCACGGGACGGCTAAGGTTCACATTACTATATCGATAACTGTTTTAATTTTGCGCTGTTATTCTAATATTTTCACTTTTAGAAAACTATTATGTACTGCCCGACCTAATTTAAACTTAACTAATTATTAATCACATTTCAATATTGCTATTTTGAAGATCAATCTGGGTCCCAGACGAATGAGATTAAGGAACACCTGTTTCGCATACACTGAAATTCTCAAATATATTTTCAAGAAGTTGAGTTTTAATTTTTTTGAGAAGAAATTCAAATAAACTTTAAAATATTGTTAGGAGATAGGGTAAGATCTAGTGGATGAGGAGCAAAGTGGATCAGACATCTTTCTTTGGCAATTTCCATAACAGGAACTTAGGCGATAAAAATAATAAAAACCTGCATTACCTCTCATCAGACATTAGATTCGTGGAAAGCTGTTTGAGGGGTAATTTACTTAATTTGAAGCTTAAAAGAATATTACTTTCAAAAATAACAGATACGGTATTGTTTAGAAAGTTAGATTTTTAAACTATAGGTTGTTTTACCTCTGAGCGGCACTTTTTAGCACACCATGGGCTAAATGGCCAGGTCACATGGACCCCGAAGGCTCAGAGAAGGTCGGGGGAGGGGACCCACTGGAACAGCTGTTGGGAGACAGATGGTAGCCTCCCGTCAAGGCCATCCAGCGTGTTCTTTAACGTGCACAGGGTATGGCTCTCCCGCACACGGGCCACGGCTTAACGTCCCATCCGACGGACGGCGACCTTTCCAAGTCCACCGGTGTCCCCTACTGACCGTGGGCAGGGCGGGGAATTTTGCGGAGATAAATCTCAACGCTGACCCAGCTGGGACTCGAACCTGGGAACTACAGATTACGAGCCAGGCACTCTACCGACTGAGCCACCCCCGCCCCCAAAAACTATAGGTAGTTTTATAGCTCAGATATTTGCGTAGAACTGTTCGATATGCTATTGTTTAGAAATGATAGATTTCTAAACTATAGATTTAGAAAACTGCTTATAACTGTTAACTACGCTTTCGTTTATCTGGCATCTGATTGGCTTAATTGTGAGTTGCATTCTGCTTTTGGCAATATTATCTAAGTCTAAAAGATGATAACACACACAACATTCATATCCCATTCATTATATATTTCGCCTCCCTTCAGTAAATTCTTGGCTATTCTACAGTTCTGTCTTTTCTTCTAATTAATCGAAACACCTGCAACGATGATACGACAGTCGAAACGCTCAATCATTTCACTCAACAGCCTCCACATCTTTTCCTATGATCAGCAATTTCATCTGGAAGCACCATCTCGAAATAACATAAAATCCCTCACCTATCACTTTCCCTCAAATTTCTACCCTATAACCGGACATAACTTTAAAACAAGAACTTATCGAAAGTGCTTCGATCCCTGCTGGCCATCCAATCAGAATGCATCTTTAGCAAACCCAGCAGAGACTCCACATCGAGCCCCGCGTTTCCACTCCCCAGTTTACAATCTCTGCTATAACCACCTTCTGCGGATTACCGTGAACGACGATACTACGTTACCTTTCACTAATCACAGACGGCGCTGGCACTAAAACAACCGGCACTGTAATGCTCGTATAAACTAAAATCCCGCGCCCACTGAAGCTTTGCAATGGGGCCCCCGTGATTGAAGTCACTCTCCAATCAAACGAGACGGCAGAGAGGAAGCTGGCGAGATTTATTCCGCCGTGGAGCGGCTCTTTTCCCCCCGAGTCCAGAGACCTCTAGGGGGATAGCTCTTTGGACAGCCGTATACATCACGTAGTTCCCGGAGGTGTCGACATGCGGCGGGCCGGAATCATTCTGCTTGGCTTGCTGTCTGCCCTCGACCTGAGGGCTTCAGATTAGGGAACATGCGCTCTAATGATTAACTAATGGTTGGCGGCAAAATGAACCAATAGAACTGTCTGAGAGGAGAGCATAGAGAGGACTAGGCAGAACAGAAGGCCATGGGGCGATCGGCAGATCATTTATCTTATCTAGCAGAAGATGATCAAAGTGTTACTGTCACGAAATATTAATCCCACCTCTGATTCACTTGGGTTCTGAGTTGTATTTTGTTTTGGGCAAAATTAATAATGAAAGATTCCTTTCGCCAATTTGCCCCGTCTTGGTTCTGTTGAACATGCAAAAAATACACTGCCTCACCAAAAAATTAGAGACTTTCCAGATCAATGGGAATCTAACTTCGAAGCTCTGTGACTTCTAAAATATGCATTTAATGGAAAATGTGACTGGATAAATTAAAGATCGTAATCAAATCTATTTAAATCGCGATTTTTAACAATATTCGTTCAATATATAAAGAGTAATGAAAGTTTTATTTTTTTTACCAGTAGATTACCTTGGTTTATAAAAAGCACCAATCCCCTGTGATGATGCATAGAACCGGCCAGGCCTAGCACCTAATGTCCGACCCCGCCTTCTCGTGGTGCGGACCGTTAGTAACTTTCAAAAGAGATACTCTCTTGTGGAAGTGAACGGAAGGGGAGGGCTGCCAGATTAGTGTGGCCTACTGATCTGGACAACTATGGCTACTTTTCTTTTTTTTCTACCCTGCTGAGGAGTGGTCAACCACACAGGGTCCTGGTGCTGACCATATAAACCTACTGGACTGGACAGATTTTTCTGGTTGGACCTCCGTAGCCCATGGCTGCTTGAGGATGATGATGATGATGATGATGAACATTGAAATAATCACTATGCAAATTTTTAAAATATATATTTATTTTATTGAATGGTTTGAAACTGCTGAATGACTGAATTTTCATTGCTTAGAATCAGGATTACCAAAATCTTGACAACACTGGTCCCAACCAAATGAAACGTCAACCTACATCATCTACCTCGTTATTGTAGATCTTGCTAATCGTAATAATTAATCGATTGCTGACGTGTGCGAAGAGGAGCATAAAAATAATAAGATTTTTTGCACGAAACTATTTTTAAGTTGTTATTTACCGTCCCGTGGCCGAGTGGTTAGCGCGCTTGACTACTTATCTACGGGACCTGGGTTCGAGCCCCGGATAAGGCATGGATGTATGTGTCGTTTTTCTGCTGAGGTCCTGCCATCCTCACAGACCTTCTACTATGGCATATAAACTGACAGGCTCCTGCCAGACCTCTGTGGCAAGCAGCTGCTTGAGGGGTTATTTATTTTTTATTTTTATTTATCATGTGCAAAAATTACCTTATCGTTGTATTTTGTAGGTTGATTTTGTTAAACTTAAAAGTACAATAGATAATCCAAAAAAAACTGATTTTTTTTAAAACAAGAATTGCCTACATTTCCTTTTAATCACTGTTTAAGTTAAGCCACATATTTGTCTAATTCTTACATATTAATTTAACATTTTATTTAGATATATAGATTTGTTGGCACTTAAAAAATGATTTAAAAATAGACATAAAAATAATCCATCTTATTGCTGCGCAAAGGACATTGAGATATATTTTATTATTTGAAACACTGAAATGTGTTTTCTCAATAGAGCTAAAAAGCATTATCAGGATGGGGGTAATCTTTCACTAGATAGAATATGCTAAACATTTTTAAATGTTGAACCTAAAGAGTGTCTATTTTTAGATGGACTTCACAGTTTTATTTCTCCATAAACTGACTGGAAAAAGAAAAATAGTTTATGATGCACACTGGTGATAGCATGGCCAAAAATGAATGAAAATAACTGGCATGAGAAATTAAGCCTAGTTTTTGTCTTGTTGGGGTGTTTTGCCTCTGAGCGGCACTTTTTTGCACACCATGGGCTAAATAGCCAGGTCACATGGACCCCGAAGGCTCAGAGAAGGTTGGGGGAGGGGACATACTGGAACAGCTGTTGGGAGACAGATGGTAGCCTCCCGTCAAGGCCATCCAGCGTGTTCTTTAACGTGCACAGGGTATGGCTCTCCCGCACACGGTACCACGGTTTAACGTCCCATCCGACGGACGGCGGCCTTTCCAAGCCCATCGGTGTCCCCTACTGACCGTGGGCAGGGCGGGGAATTTTTGCGGAGATAAATCTCAACGCTGACCCAGCTGGGACTCGAACCTGGGAACTACCGATTACGAGCCTGACGCGCTACCGACTGAGCCACCCCCGCCTCGTCTTGTTGGGGACTATTAAAGAAAACTTAAGCATTTTTCAGTTTTGTCTTGTATAGCCATTTCGCTTCTTTTGTCAATAAAAATGTTTCTTTCAGGTGGCAGCAGTGACGTTCCTAGTTCTTTCGGCGCCCTGGGCAAGAAAATTGCTTGCCCCCCCCCCCCCCGTCAAGCAATCAAAGTCATAAATAATGAAAAAACAATAAACAATCATTTAAACTGAAAAAAAGGACTAAATTATGGCATAGCGAACAAGAAAATCATAATTTTATATTATGTTTTGCAAGTTTCATACAACAACATACAAGTCAATACATACAGTCAAGTTACAAGTACTATAATAAAAAAATAAATAAATACCCCCTCAAACAGCTGCTTGCCACAGAGGTCTGACAGGAGCGTGTCAGTTTATATGCGATAGTAGAAGGTCTGTGAGGATGGCAGGACCTCAGCAGAAAAACAACACGCACATCCATGCCTTACCCGGGACTCGAACCCAGGTCCCTTAGATCAGTAGCCAAGCGTGCTAACCACTCGGCCATGGGACGGCTAGCACACCTTAAATTATTATTGTGAAGTCTAGCAAAATGAAAAACAAAACAATTACAGTGTTTATTAATTGGTTAAGCCCACTGCAGCGCCCTTCTGTCATTGGCGCCCCATTCACCTCTGTCTTGGCCCGGTCCTGGTTGAACTATCAATGGCATAGGTGGAAAACTGAAGCAAGATGGGAGAATGAAATCTGCAGGAAGACCGATTTTCAATTTTAGAAATAGAAAATTTGAATTCTTCAGAATATTTGTTTAAAATTAAGTTTTATTGGAGGGGATATTGCTGGTAACTAATGTTTTAGAGCCGGAGTACGCAAGCTTCGGCCCACAGACCAATCTCACCCTTTTAGCAATTTTTTCTTGCCAGGGTAAAAGTCGTAACATATAATTTTTTTTTCATCTGGCTGTGAATGGAATTTAAATAAGACGAAAGACATCAATTTGAATAACATCATACAACTAGCTACAACGTCACTGAAGTCGATTGTCCAGCAGTTCATTTCTGGTATTTGTTTTGACAAACCAACTTCAGTTCTCACATTAAAAATGAATTTTTTTATTAATATTAATTTTATCCCTTATTATTTAGCACTTATACATAAGAAAGCAAAATGCAATAAAACAGATTTTTTTTTTTGTTCTTTCTTTTCTTCACCCCCCTTACCGATTATTGGTCTACAGCCCAAAAAGAATATTTTTCTATTTGGTCCGATGCCCAGAACCCTTTGCGGGGTGGCTCAGTCGGTAGCGCGCCAGGCTCGTAATCTGTAGTTCCCAGGTTCGAGTCCCAGCTGGGTCAGCGTTGAGATTTATCTCCGCAAAAATTCCCCGCCCTGCCCACGGTCAGTAGGGACCACCGATTGGCTTGGAAAGGCCGCCGTCCGTCGGATGGGACGTTAAGCCGTGGCCCCGTGTGCGGGAGAGACATACCCTGTGCACGTTAAAGAACACGCTGGATGGCCTTGAGGGGAGGCTACCATCTGTCTCCCAACAGCTGTTCCAGTGGGTCCCCTCCCCTAACCTTCTCTGAGCCTTCGGGGTCCATGTGACCTGGCCATTTAGCCCATGGTGTGCAAAAAAGTGCCGCTCAGAGGTAAAACAACCCAACCCAACCCAAAGCCCAGAACCCTTTGTGCTTAAGAGAGAGGCAATGAGCATCTATCCTAAGCTTCTGGATCACTGAAATGTTCTATTTATCTTCTAATTATATCACATAAACCAGCCAATATCATTAACAACACCTGGGTTCGAGCCCGGGTAAGGCATGGATGTATGTGTCGTTTTTCTGCTGAGGTCCTGCCATCCTCTCAGACCTTCTACTGTGGCATATAAATTGACAGGCTCCTGCCAGACCTCTGTGGCAAGCAGCTGCTTGAGGGGGTGTTTATTTTAGCCGTCCCGTGGCCGAGTGGTTAGCGCGCTTGGCTACTGATCTACGGGACCTGGGTTCGAGCCCCGGTTAAGGCATGGCTGTTTGTGTCGTTTTTCTGCTGAGGTCCTGCCATCCTCTCAGACCTTCTACTGTGGCATATAAACTGACAGGCTCCTGTCAGACCTCTGTGGCAAGCAGCTGCTTGAGGAGGTATTTATTTTATTTTTATTTATTAATAGGCTGCAATATGTGGTATGTGACAATATGCAATATGTGGTATAATATGCACTCCTCGGAAGTGTGAAATTTCAAAGAAAGTTTTAGAATATGATAGCATAGCGAAACGGACTGCAAAGATTCTGGGGGAAGCAAGGAAAGCAATGGCTTTCCTTGCTTCCCCCAGAATCTTTGCAAGGAAGCAAGGAAAGCAATGGCTTCCCTTGCTTCCTTGCAAGGAAGCAATCAATTCAAGGAGTTTCCAGAAACCCACGGAATATTATTATATCTATTTTTCCATGCTGTTTATTCTTCTGTCTGTTCTTCTATGCTTTTGCAGAATCTTATATCATTTCTGATCTGAATATTTTTATTATTATCCTGGTGTCCGAGTGGATAGCGTGCTTGGCATTAATCAAAGGGACCTGGGTTCGAGCCTAGTATGGCACGGATATTTGTGTTGTCTTTCTGCTGAGGTCTCACCTGCTTCACAGATTTTCTCTAGGTTGCAATTAAACCCACAGGCTCCTGTCAGACACAATGAGGCAAGCAACTGCTTGAAAGGTAATTGATTTATTTCATTAACTAATCGAATTATAAGACGAAACGTTCCTCCTTTATAATTCTGATAATTAAACCAAAATACTAAATACATTCGTAAAGACCTATTTATAAACTTATTGACAAAACAATAAAGGTACAGTAAAACCTTGGATTGCGAGTAACTTTGTTTGCGAGTATTTTGCAAGACGAACAAATTTTTAAAATAAATTTTAACTTGATAAGCGAGCTAAGTCTTGTAATACGAATAACATGTATGCGCATGTCTACCAACCGTCACGTTCAGTTTCAGTCGGTCGGTGTCGGTGTGCTTTACATACGTATTTACTCAACATACGTACGAAGTATTGTTTATTTTCTTTCTAAACGTGGTTAATGAGTATTTTTTGATAACAGTACTATAACCATGGCTCCCAAAAAGAAAACTGTTGAAAAAGAAAGTGATAAGAAGAAGAAAATGATTGCGGTGGAAGGTTAAGAAGGAAATCATCGAGAAGCACGCACGAGGTATGCGAGTGGTCAACATCGCAAGATTTTATAATAAGTCTACATCGACTATTTGCACAATATTAAAGAAGAAAAAAGAATTAAGGGGACTAGATGTAGCAAAAGGAGTCACGCGACTATCAAAGCAACGGCCACGTGTTCTGGAAGATGTAGAAAAGTTGCTTCTCGTGTGGATAAACGAGAAACAACTAGCAGGTTGAAACTGTGACGGAAAACTGTATCTGCGAGAAGGCAAAGATTTTGTACGCCGACCTCATAAGTAAACTGCCAGATACGTCGATAAGATACGAAGAAGGCTTCAAAGCGAGCAGGGGCTGGTTTGACAACTTTAAGAAGAGAAGTGGTATCCATAGTGTTGTGCGACACGGAGAAGCTGCGAGTTCGGACGTTAAGGCAGCTGAGGCGTTCGCCACCGAATTTCCGAAACTCATGATTTCCGAGGGTTACCTACCACAGCAAGTTTTTAACTGTGACGAGACAGGGCTTTTTTGGAAAAAGATGCCAAAGAGGACTTACATTACTATAGAAGAGAATGCAATGCCTGGTCACAAGCCCATGAAAGACCGTCTCACCCTCTTGTTTTGTGCTAATGCAAGCGGGGATTTTAAAATTAAGCCCTTGCTGGTACAGAAAGGTACAGAAGAGTCAGTTAAACGTTATGTGGAGGTCCAACAGCAAAGCTTGGGTCACTCGTATCTTGTTCGTTGAGTGGATCAATGAGGTCTTCGGTCCTACAGTGAAAAAATACCTTTTAGAAAATAATCTGCCACTCAAAGTTTTGCCAATTATGGACAATGCCCCTGCTCATCCTCCAGGTCTCGAGGATGACTTACTGGAGGAATTCGAGTTCATTAATGTGAAGTTCCTTCCTCCCAATACCACTCCACTACTTCAGCCCATGGATCAGCAAGTCATTTCGAACTTTAAAAAGCTTTACACCAAAGCATTATTTCAGCGGTGCTTTGAGGTAACTGAAGGAACAAATCTTACCCTCCGAGAATTCTGGAAAAATCATTTCCACATCGTGAACTGTCTCAAGATCATCGATAAAGCTTGGAATGGGGTCACCAAGAGAACGCTCAATTCTGCTTGGAGAAAACTGTGGTCTGACTGCATTCTAGGAGATAACTGTGAGGGGTTAGCTCACGAAGAGGAACTGCCAGTTCTCGATGAAATTGTCTCCTTGGGGAAGAACATGGGACTGGAAGTGAATGAGGACGACATTCAAGAGCTGGTGGAGGAACATCGCCAGGAGCTGACCACCGACGAACTAATGGATCTGCATCGCGAGCAACAGCAAAAGTTTGTGGAGGAGATCTCGTGTGAGGAAGACGAGAAAAAGGAGGAGGAATCACTCACTTCAAATGAGATTAAGGATATGTGTAAAATGTGGGAAACAGTCCAAAATGTTGTAGAAAAACACCACCCAAATAAGGCTGTGGCAATGCGAGCAGTCAACCTTTTTAATGACAATGCAATGTCACATTTTCGGGAAATTATAAAGAGAAGGCAGAAGCAAATGTCCCTTGATAGTTTCGTCGTTAGAGTTACACAAAAGGAAAAAGATTCCAGTGTTCCAAACGCAAATTAATTGTGTGTATTATTTTTATGTACCTATATGTATTCTTTTTATTTTGTATTAAACATTTTATTTGAATAAATTTTTTGTTGTGGAACGAATCATTGGGGTTTCCATTACTTGTTATGAGTTATTCGCTTTGATATACGAGTGCTTCGGATTACAAGTACGTTTCCGGAACGAATTAAGCTCGGTAACCGAGGTACCACTGTATTTTCGGAACTAAATAGTTATAGAACAAGCCTTCCTTTATATTGTCTGAATTGCGTTTATCTGTTGCCTTTCCCATTCGGCCAGTCACGTGGAACTTTTGGGGACATATACATACTTGACGAATGAATATTTGAAAATGGAGATTACCTGAACTCTTGCTTCTGTTAAATTGATTTTCATGGCTAAGTCCTCTCTAGTGAAGACATCTGGATAATGTGTCTGAGCGAATGCTTTTTCTAGCTCTTCCAGCTGCAAACAAAATTAACCAGATTTCAACATTTCGAATTTAAGAACACCTCATTTTCATTTAAAAAAAACTCATTAATCAAAAGGTTCATATTTATGCATCAAGAGAAAGTCATAGAGTCTTATAATTCACTTTCGTAGCAAAGTGTTTTAAATCAACTCTTTAAATTTATGTTGAAAAACGAACCTTATCCCCCCCATATTTAAAAAAACTTTTTTTTTTCAATTTCTTTTTTGGTTGGGTTGTAAATTGTTACAACATTTGAAGTACTCTCACATATTGAGAGGCGGGGGTGGCTCAGTCGGTAGCGCGTCAGGCTCGTATTCTGTACTTCCCAGGTTGGAGTCCCAGCTGGGTCAGCGTTCAGATTTATCTCCGCAAAATTACCCATCCTGCCCACGGTCAGTAGGTGACACTGATGGGCTTGAAAAGGCCGCCGTCCGTCGGATGGGACGTTAAACCGTGGCCCCGTGTGCGGGAGAGCACTGTGCACGTTAAAGAACACGCTGGATGGCCTTGACGGGAGGCTACCATCTGTCTCCCAACAGCTGTTCCAGTGGATCCCCTCCCACAACTTTCTCTGAGCCTTCGGGGTCCATGTGACCTGGTCATTTAGCCTATGGTGTGCAAAAAAGTGTCGCTCAGAGGTAAAACAATCCAACCCAACCCAAAACTCCCCGCCCTGCCCACGGTCAGTAGGGGACACCGATGGGCTTGAAAAGGCCGCCGTCCGTCGGATGGACGTTAAACCGTGGCCCCGTGTGCGGGAGAGCCCTGTGCACGTTAAAGAACACGCTGGATGGCCGTGACGGGAGGCTACCATCTGTCTCCCAACAGCTGTTCCAGTGAGTCTCCTCCTACAACTTTCTCTGAGCCTTTGGGGTCCATGTGACCTGGTCATTTAGCCCATGGTGTGCAAAAAAGTGCCGCTCAGAGGTAAAACAACCCAACTCACATATTGCGATGCTGATGAAGAGGGGATAACAATATTGAGCTTACCTGTTGCACTGTGAATGTTGTCCTGTTCCGCCTTTGCTTCCTTCTAATGAATGTTTCGTCATGAAGATCTGTTTGGTAGCCATAACCCGAGTCTAAAGGATAAAACAAAAATCAACTAAAATTACTTCTTTAGAGACAAGAATTACAGTAAAATGTATTTAATTTGGTGCTCACGCTATGGAGGAATTAATTCGAAATCAAAATTCATTTGGAATGATTTAAAGGAAAATATTACATTTAAAGAATAAAAAATCAGCTTCGACAGATCTTACAAACAGGGCATGTTTATAGAATCTTGCTGTCAAATATTTAGTAATATAAACACCTGTTTGAAATCCGTTCTATAAGTGGCTAATACATTTGCAAATATCTGCCACTTTTATAAATTTTTACGCTAAATTAGTGCATTTACTGAATTATCAAAAGAGACGTTTTTCAAGTAAAAGAGTTTACGCCACATTATCCAAAGGAATTATTTGTAACATGTTTCCATACAAGCTGTTTACTTATTATTGGTCTCAGAGTCGGATCTAGTTGGAGGAGGAGAGAGGGGCAATGCCCCCCCCCCCTGTTTGGGGCGGGGGTGGCTCAGTCGGTAGCGCGCCAGGCTCGTAATCTGTAGTTCCCAGGTTCAAGTCCCAGCTGGGTCAGCGTTGAGATTTATCTCCGCAAAATTCCCCGCCCTGCCCACGGTCAGTAGCGGACACCGATGGGCTTGGAAAGGCCGCCGGCCGTCGGATGGGACGTTAAGCCGTGGCCCGTGTGCGGGAGAGTCATACCCTGTGCACGTTAAAGAACACGCTGGATGGCCTTGATGGGAGGCTACCATCTGTCTCCCAACAGCTGTTCCAGTGGGTCCCCTCCCCCAACCTTCTCTGAGCCTTCGGGGTCCATGTGACCTGGCTATTTAGCCCATGGTGTGCAAAAAAGTGCCACTCAGAGGTAAAACAACCCAACCCGGGCAATGCCCCCCCCCTCTCCATTTGGGAATTTTGTTTGGGGGGGGGCGGTCCGATATTTAGTTTGGGGAGGCTCCAAGAATTTCGCTTTGGGGGAAATTAATTTTAGCTTCTGAGAATAAGACTTTAGTAGGATTTCCCAATTACTAAAATATTACACCGAATAGGGAAGGTTAAAATGTTTAGTCTTTATACATTGCTGGCCATTAAAAGTGCAACACCAGGAAAGACAAGAGATATCAAAGCCATATTTAGTGAATACATAGCTTATGTTACATGGATCAAATGATTATAAATACAACTCGGTCAGACTTGTGGAATATAAAGAAATCAGTATCTTGTGTAGCCATCATGAGCAGTAATAACCGCTGCTACACGGTCCGGCGCTCCGCAAAATTCCCCGTCCTGCCCACGGTCAGTAGGGGACACCGATGGGCTTAGAAAGGCCGCCGTCCGTCGGATGGGACGTTAAGCCGTGGCCCCGTGTGCGGCAGAGCCAAACCCTGTGCACGTTAAAGAACACGCTGGATGGCCTTGACAGGAGGCTACATCTGTCTCCCAACAGCTGTTCCAGTGGGTCCCCTCCCCCAACCTTCTCTGAGCCTTCGGGGTCCATGTGACCTGGCCATTTAGCCCGTGGCGTGCAAAAAAGTGCCGCTCAGAGGTAAAACAACCCAACCCAACCCAACGGTCCGGCATTGAGAGGATGAGACGTCGGATGTGTGTTTGGGGAATGTCAGTCCATGCAGTTTCGATATGTAGCCAAAGTTCATCTGTTGTAGCAGCTGGTGGTGGTTTGGTGTGCTAGTCGTCGGGAAATCATGGAGCAGACATGTTCAATTGAGGACAGATCCGGTGAAGACGCAGGCCATGGCAGAAGTGTCACGTGTTGCTATCCAGGAATTGTTGGACGATGCATGCTACATGTGGTGGGGCATTGTCCTGTTGGTAAATGGCACCAGAGAGCCCCTGAAGATAAGGCTCCAACACCTCATGGATGTAACGCTGGCTGTTCAAAGTACCGGTAATGCATATGAGGTGAGTGTGTGAGTGTTCTTCAATGGCACCTCGTGTCATAACACCAGGGACCGGACTTGTATGGCTCTCTATATCATGCATGTCTTACTGAGCCTGTCACCGCAGTACCGCCAAATATGGATTCGTCCATCACGAAGATGCATACTGAAGAGGAATTCATCTGAAAAGACGATGCGATACAATTTGCACATCCATGCGCGACGTTCTTGGCACCATTGCAGTCGCTTATGCCTCTATTGTAGAATCAATGGTAGTCGAAGCAATGGCCGCCTAGCAAAGATATCTCGATGCTGCAGACGATGTCGAACCATAGTTACCACAACGTTTCGTTGTGCGGACATTGGTTGATGTGCAACACACCCTAACTGTTGGGGGCGGGGGTGGCTCAGTCGGTAGCGCGCCAGGCTCGTAATCTGTAGTTCCCAGGTTCGAATCCCAGCTGGGTCAGCGTTGAGATTTATCTCCGCAAAATTCTCCGTCCTGCCCACGGTCAGTAGGGGACACCGATGAGCTTGGAAAGGCCGGCGTCCGTCGGATGGGACGTTAAGCCGTGGCCCCCTGTGCACGTTAAAGACCACGCTGGATGGCCTTGACGGGAGGCTACCATCTGTCTCCCAACAGCTGTTCCAGTGGGTCCCCTCCCCCAACCTTCTCTGAGCCTTCGGGGTCCATGTGACCTGGCCATTTAGCCCATTGTGTGCAAAAAAGTGCCGCTAAGAGGTAAAACAACCCAACCCAACCCTAACTGTTGAGCTAAGGTGTTTGATATGGTTGTACGATCATTCAAAGTCATGCGCACGAGATGTCTGACCTCTCGTTCGTTTGTGTGAAAGGGCTATTGAAATCCCTCATGTCGGTGAGTTCGTTCCTCCCCTATCCACTGACGCCATATTCTCATCACATGTCGGATATCTTTTTGAGCGACTGTATTTTAAAAAACTATTCGCAAAAAAATATCTAATATATAGGTTTATTATTTTTTTTGACTCCGTTCCGTTTATAAATCTGCATTTATTATTTTAAACTGAATAACTCGTCTAAAATTGTCCCTGGAAAAATTGTCTATTTTGGTTGCATTTAATTTTCAGTGTTAATTTATTGAATATACATTTTTTATTACCTGTATTAATTTATTTTACAACGAATTATAAAAAAGTGATAAGGCAATAAAATAAAAAAAGACTAAAAAACGCTATAATGACAATGACTGAGATCGAACCGGAGACCTTTTTTTTAAGTTGCAAGTGAAAAAAGAATAACATCGTATTAAGTCGAATGAACTATAGATTACTAACAAGAAATTATGTTAAAATATTATTACGACAGATGAACGTGCAACAATGAACTTTTGATGTATCATTTTGATGCTCGCGTTTTACCTCAGCGTGAGAATTACGTCACTAATCACTTCGAGCGTTGAATCAACTTAAAAATCAAGAATGAGAGTATGTTAATTAGGAAGAATCAGTGTGAAGAAAAACATAGTTTGATTTAGTCTGTACACGATGGTCTAAAGCAGAAATGTTTTTTATTTGATGTGTGCGTGGGAGGATAAATAAGTTTATTGTGTGGATCCTGTTAGTGGACTGGTAAAAAAAAGAAGGATGCTTAGGACACTTAAAGATGTGGCTGAGGAGGTTATATGCTAATCAAATAAGGAGAGCTGATCTTAACTTTTCTGTGGGAAGAGTTCATGGTTTGATGCATAGTTTTCTTTAGTTTGTTTACAAGAATTGGCAAGGTTATTCTTGGTAGATTACAGGTTTGTTCACAAATATTATTGAGCAACATATTGAGGGTTGTAAAAGCCTTATTTTATAGCTTGAGTGGAGATAGTAAGAATTATAAAAAAAAATACCCCCTCAAGCAGCTGCTTGCCACAGAGGTCTGACAGGAGCCTGCCAGTTTATATGCCATAGTAGAAGGTCTGAGAGGATGGCTGGACCTGAGCAGAAAAACGACACGTACATTCATGCCTTATCCGGGGCTCGAACCCAGGTCCCGTAGATCAGTAGCCAAGCGTGCTAACCACTCGGCCACGGGACGGCAAGAATTATAGAGGAAACAAATTTTTGTAGATATAGTGATAAGTTTCTATGTTCTTCTGAAGGTTTATTTTTATGCTGATAAAGATTTGTGTTGGTTGAATTTAGTATACAGGGTGATTCAAAACTTATCGTTCAAATTTCGTGGGGAGGTAGGGAATACGTCAGGAAACCGATTTCACATAGGAAAGTATGTCCGCAAATGTACGCATGCGTATGTAGAGGGCGCTGTGTGTACCCAACCAGTGTACAGCTCGCCCGACCACTCCCGCTGTCATCAGTGTACGAGCTGACTTACTAGTAATAAGATGAATCGTTTTACGCATCAAGAGCTAGCGGATATGCATCCTTAATATCTGGAATAAAAGTCACATTCGTTACCACTTAACTGTACTGTTTCCTTGTATTCACTTTACTTGTCCATTTTGTTCATGTAGATGACGTTTGCGGACATACTTTCCTATGTGAAATCGGTTTCCTGACGTATTCCCTACCTTCCCACGAAATTTGAACGATAAGTTTTGAATCACCCTGTATATAAATATTATCATTCATACTTTTGTAATAAATTACATTATTTCAGAATTATTGTTGTAAAATATTATTTTTGAACTCACGCTCAGTTTCCATCAGTTAAATTCATAACAATATTACCATACTGTCTGTTTTAGACTTGTAGACCGTATTACATATTTTTATATCTAATGTTTTTCTTCAAAGTTTCCTTCCTAGGCAAAGTAAAAAGTTGGCAACTCATTTCAAACATTAATCAGGAAAGTTTATTCTTGCTGAGTCTGCCACAGTCAAATGAAGATATTCTCTAAGTAATAAGATCTTCGACTATTGGTCGCACTGTTAGAATCAACTAATCAAGTGTCATGGGCCACTACAAAATAAACAAAATAAGGGACTAGCGGCTGCCTTTCAGCGCATGCGCGTTTGTGTCATCGCTATAACAGATAATACTAAGATGGACGTAATGTAAAAATTCGAATTGACAATAAGAAAGCAGCCGACGTAGCCGTGATTAGCAGATAATGGTGTGGGGCGGGGGATGACTCAGTCGGTAGCGCGCCAGGCTCGTAATCTGTAGTTCCCAGGTTCGAGTCCCAGCTGGGTCAGCGTTGAAATTTATCTCCGCAAAATTCCCTGCCCTGCCCACGGTCATTAAAGGACACCGATGGGCTTGGAAAGGCCGCCGTCCGTCGTATGGGACGTTAAGCCGTGGCCCCCATGTTCGGGAGAGTCATACCCTGTGCACGTTAAAGAACACGCTGGATGGCCTTGAAGGGAGGCTACCATCTATCTCCCAACAGCTGTTCCAGTGGGTTCCCTCCCCCAACCTTCTCTGAGCCTTCGGGGTCCATGTGACCTGGCCATTTAGCCCATGGTGTGCAAAAAAGTGCCGCTCAGAGGTAAAACAACCCAACCCAGATAAAGGTGTGATTGTCTACGTAGCACGGCAAATAATGATTACGCAACGAATTTTAAAATGATATTATGTAGATTTAGATGTGACAAATAATGAATATTAAATTCGAAATTCCTTTATTATTTTTTATGAGTCAGAACCCCGGGTGGCCTAATAGACAAGTCTCCCCTGTTCAAATATTTGATCCAATGTTTGAAAGTGAATCCAGCCGAGTAGTTAGCGCTCTTGGCTACTGATCTAAAGGACCTGGGTTCGAGCCCAGTTAAGGCATGGATGTATGTGGCGTTTTTCTGCTGAGGTCCCGTCATCTTCTCAGACCTTCTACAATGGCGTATAAATTGACAAGCTCCTGTCAGACTTCTGTGGCAAGCAGCTGCTTGAGGAGGTGTCCTTTTTTAGGTTTATAATTTTTTGATTTCGAACTTTCAAAGATTTAAGGAAAGAAATTTTAGGTTCAATAGAGAATAAAAAAAACGCCAGAAAAATGAGCAAAATTTCTTTCTTTCGCAAAAGAAATACGAAATTAAACAAAGGTTGGATAAAAAATATGACACATGTCTTTGTTTTGTCTTCAACTATCTGGCTCCAAAAAGACCTGAAATTAGTGTGGGGGTTGGGCCAGTCGGTAGCGCGCCAGGCTGGTAATCTACACTTCCCAGGTTCGAGTTCCATCTGTACCAGCATCGAGATTTATCACCGCTAACCGCATCCCTGACTTCTGCCAGAAAGGGAACACCGATCAGATTGAAAGGACCGCCATTCGTTGGAGGGGACGTTAAGTCGTTGCCCTGGTGCAGGGGAGCCATTTCTTATGCATATTAAAGAACACGCTGGACGGTCTTGACGGGAGACTACCATCTGTCTCCTAACAGCTGTCCAGTGGGTCCCCTCAACCTTCTCTGAGCCCTCGGGGTGCTAGTGACCTAGCCATTTAGCCCATGGTGTGCAAAAAAAGTGCCACTCAGAGGTAAAACAACTCGCCCTGATATTCAAAAATGAGATCTGCTTGAAAATATAATTGAGTGGCACTTTTATACAACTTTAACTCTGAGCTTCAATGTAAAGAGTGATTGCAAAGTAATTTTAAAACTTGAAACATATTCATTGAACTATATTATTTGTTACACGGAAGGAAAGCAAAATGACATAACAATGAAGAGAAATCAATCAAGTCTGTTTTTTTTTCATTGATTTGCAAAAGTTTGAGGTTAGTTTTTTTATGTGAAAAGACAGTTACAGTTGTCGTCTCTCTGGATGTGCTCGAGAATGTTTTCCTATCACAGATCAATGACGACACACGGAACGAAAAAGAACTATGTTTCAACAAAATGATCTCGTTTTTTGCTGCAAATGAGAAATTCTCCAAATCAGGAATTATCAGGCAGCTAGATATGGCGGCCTCTTCAGTGTTCTCCTAGTTCACAAGATCTAATCCCACTCGATTTGGGGAGGGGGTGCTCAGTCGGTAGCGCGCCAGGCTCATAATCTGTAGTTCCCAGGTTCGAGTCCCAGCTGGGTCAGTGTTGAGACTTATCTCCGCAAAACTCCTCGCCCTGCCCACGGTCAGTAGGGGACACCGATGGGCTTGGAGTAGACCGCCGTCCGTCGGATGGGACGTTAAGCCGTGACTCCGTGTGCGGAAGAGCCATATCCTGTGCACGTTAAAGAACAAGCTGGATGGCCTTGACGGGAGTCTACCATCTGTCTCCCAACAGCTGTTCCAGTGAGTCCCCTCCCTCAACCTTCTCTGAGCCTTCGGGGTCCATGTGACATGGCCATTTAGCCCATGGTGTGCCAAAAAAGTGCCCTTTCTCCCTTAAGCATGATGGAGGTTAGCTGAGATAAATCTCAACATTGGAACAGTTGGGACTCGAACCTGAGAACTGCAGATTCGAGCCTGGCACTTTCCTGGCTGACATAAACGAAAGAATAGATAAAAATTGGATTTTTTACTAGTTTTTCAGTTTGTAAAATCCATACAATTTCGTTAATGCTGAAGTTCATCGCATATCATGGAATTCAGGTTTGAACTTTCATCTTCCAGACTATATAAACTGAGAGACGAAGTTTTGGGAAGTTTTCCAAAGTGAATAATTTGTTCAAAATTAAATTAAGAGTTCTGCCTCTTTTTCTTATCATTTAGGATCATGGCAAAATATTCTTACCAAATTTTTTGATAATTCCGAACCTCTCTTTGAAAAACAAAAATGAAATGTAAATTCTTAAAGAGAATTCGAGTTTTGAGATTTTTACGTTATTAAATGTGCTGGGATTAAAGTGTTTTTTTAACAAAAATAATCTTGGGTTTCTGATAAATATTTTCTACACTGAGAATAATCATCACTGTTTTAAAAATCTTAATTTGAGGATTTAGGAAAGTGATGGCATGTTTCCAAAATTAGGTGCTTTTTATAATAAAATGCAATTTCTTTAAAATTTTCTTTTTAATCAGACATAGCTTAGCGAAAATAGCGGAATCAGACGTAGCTTATGTCTCTTAGAATAGTCTTCTAATTCTGTGAGAAAGCTCACATCTACTAGAATCAATCGTCGATCTCTGTCAAATATGCTAAAGTCTCCGGAAATCTGATATCTAATTCTGATATAAAGTTCTAATTCTGATATAAAGTTCTAATTCTGATATAAGTTCCATATTTCACAGAATCAATCTTCTGATTCTGTAAGGGATGGCTCCCTTGTCACAGAATCAATCTTCCGATTCTGAAAGAGATGGCTTCTTTGTCCCAGAATCAATCTTCTGATTCTGTAAGAGATGGCTCCTTTGTCCCAGAATCAATCTTCAGATTCTGAAAGAGATGGCTTCTTTGTCCCAGAATCAATCTTTTGATTCTAAGAGATGCTCCTTGTCTCAGAATCAATCTTCTGATTCTGTAAGGGATGTCTCTTCTGTAAGAGATGTCTCCCTTCTCCCAGAATCAATCTTCTGATTCTGTAAGAGATGGCTCCCTTCTCCCAGAATCAATCTTCTGATTCTGTAAGAGATGGCTCCCTTCTCCCAGAATCAAACTTCTGATTCTGTAAGAGATGGCTCCCTTCTCCCAGAATCAAACTTCTGATTCTGTAAGAGATGGCTCCCTTCTCCCAGAATCAATCTTCTGATTCTGCAAGAGATGGCTCCCTTCTCCCAGAATCAATCTTCTGATTCTGTAAGAGATGGCTCCCTTCTCCCAGAATCAATCTTCTGATTCTGTAAGAGATGGCTTCCTTCTCCCAGAATCAATCCTCTGATTCTGTAAGAGATGGCTCCCTTCTCCCAGAATCAATCTTCTGATTCTGTAAGAGATGGCTCCCTTCTCCCACAATCAAACTTCTGATTCTGTAAGAGATGGCTCCCTTCTCCCACAATCAAACTTCTGATTCTGTAACAGATGGCTCCCTTCTCCAAGAATCAATCTTCTGATTCTGTAAGAGATGACTCCCTTCTCCCAAAATTAATCTTCTGATTCTGTAAGAGATGGCTCCTTTGTCCCAGAATCAATCTTTTGATTCTAAGAGATGCTCCTTGTCTCAGAATCAATCTTCTGATTCTGTAAGGGATGTCTCTTCTGTAAGAGATGTCTCCCTTCTCCCAGAATCAATCTTCTGATTCTGTAAGAGATGGCTCCCTTCTCCCAGAATCAATCTTCTGATTCTGTAAGAGATGGCTCCCTTCTCCCAGAATCAAACTTCTGATTCTGTAAGAGATGGCTCCCTTCTCCCAGAATCAAACTTCTGATTCTGTAAGAGATGGCTCCCTTCTCCCAGAATCAATCTTCTGATTCTGCAAGAGATGGCTCCCTTCTCCCAGAATCAATCTTCTGATTCTGTAAGAGATGGCTCCCTTCTCCCAGAATCAATCTTCTGATTCTGTAAGAGATGGCTCCCTTCTCCCAGAATCAATCTTCTGATTCTGTAAGAGATGGCTCCCTTCTCCCAGAATCAATCTTCTGATTCTGTAAGAGATGGCTCCCTTCTCCCAGAATCAATCTTCTGATTCTGTAAGAGATGGCTCCCTTCTCCCAGAATCAATCTTCTGATTCTGCAAGAGATGGCTCCCTTCTCCCAGAATCAATCTTCTGATTCTGCAAGAGATGGCTCCCTTCTCCCAGAATCAATCTTCTGATTCTGTAAGAGATGGCTCCCTTCTCCCAGAATCAATCTTCTGATTCTGTAAGAGATGGCTTCCTTCTCCCAGAATCAATCCTCTGATTCTGTAAGAGATGGCTCCCTTCTCCCAGAATCAATCTTCTGATTCTGTAAGAGATGGCTCCCTTCTCCCACAATCAAACTTCTGATTCTGTAAGAGATGGCTCCCTTCTCCCACAATCAAACTTCTGATTCTGTAACAGATGGCTCCCTTCTCCAAGAATCAATCTTCTGATTCTGTAAGAGATGACTCCCTTCTCCCAAAATTAATCTTCTGATTCTGTAAGAGATGGCTCCTTTGTCCCAGATTCAATCTTCTGATTCTATAAGAGATGACTCCCTTCTCCCAGAATTAATCTTCTGATTCTGCAAGAGATGGCTCCCTTCTCCCAGATTCAATTTTCTGATTCTATAAGAGATGGCTCCCTTCTCCCAGATTCAATTTTCTGATTCTATAAGAGATTACTCCCTTCTCCCAGAATCAATCTTTTGATTCTGTAAGAGATGACTCCCTTCTCCCAGAATCAATCTTCTGATTCTGTAAGAGATGGCTCCCTTCTCCCAGAATCAATCTTCTGATTGTGTAAGAGATGGCTCCCTTCTCCCAGAATTAATCTTCTGATTCTGTAAGAGATGGCTCCCTTCTCCCAGATTCAATCTTCTGATTCTGTAAGAGATGACTCCCTTCTCCCAGAATCAATCTTCTGATTCTGTAAGAGATGACTCCCTTCTCCCAGAATTAATCTTCTGATTCTGTAAGAGATGGCTCCTTTGTCCCAGATTCAATCTTCTGATTCTATAAGAGATGACTCCCTTCTCCCAGAATTAATCTTCTGATTCTGTAAGAGATGGCTCCCTTCTCCCAGATTCAATCTTCTGATTCTGTAAGAGATGACTCCCTTCTCCCAGAATCAATCTTCTGATTCTGTAAGAGATGACTCCCTTCTCCCAGAATTAATCTTCTGATTCTGTAAGAGATGGCTCCCTTCTCCCAGATTCAATCATCTGATTCTATAATAGATGACTCCCTTCTCCCAGAATTAATCTTCTGATTCTGAAAGAGATGGCTCCCTTCTCCCAGATTCAATCTTCTGATTCTGTAAGTGATGGCTCCCTTATCCCAGATTCAATCTTCTGATTCTATAAGAGATGACTCCCTTCTCCCAGAATCAATCTTCTGATTCTGTAAGAGATGGCTCCCTTCTCCCAGAATCAATCTTCTGATTCTGTAAGAGATGGCTCATTTGTCCCAGATTAAATCTTCTGATTCTATAAGAGATGACTCCCTTCTCCCAGAATCAATCTTCTGATTCTGCAAGAGATGACTCCCTTCTCTCAGAAACAATCATCAGATTTTGTGAGACAGCTCATAATGATTTTCAAACGACGTCCCAGAATCAATTTCTAATTCTGGGAGCATGAACGGTATCTCCAATAAATTTCTAATTCTGTAAGACATGGCTAATGATTCATGATATCTATATTCAAATTACGTGACAGACATCTTTCTTAGAATCAATCTATGAATTCTGTGAGAGATGTCTTACTTCTTCCAGAATAAATCCTCTAATTAAGTGAAAGATGGTTTTTAAACCTCATAGGAAATAACCCCCGCAGGTATAACAAATCCTGAATACATTGCCGAATCTAAATATTAGAACATTTCCATATTATGTCAATGGCAATTTAACAGCGCAGCTCTCTAACTTCTAAAATATGCATTTACTGAAAAACTGTGACTGAAGCTAAATTAATGCTCACAATCAAATCTATTTAATTTCGATTTTCAACAATTTTCATACAATATTTAGAGTTATGCAAGCTAGAATATTTCATAAGAGTAAATGCATCGTAAGAATTTACCTCAGAAATTAATTAAAACTCAAAGATTCAAGCCATTTAATAAAATAAATATACTTTTTGGAAGTTTGCGTAATGATTATTTCAATATTAAACAATTATGAATCATTTTTATAAAACAACAATTTATTGTTGAATATTCAAGCTGTCATCTCTTTAAATACTGCACCAATATTGTTGACAATCAAAATTTAAAAAGATTTGATTATGACCTTTAATTTACCTTGAGTCACATTTTTTCGTTAACTGCCTAATTTAAAAAATATAGAGTTTTGAAGTTAGATTCCCATTGACATCACACGGAAATTCTCCAATATTTTGGTTGAGCAGTGTATTATGGGAAACAAAATGAATTAATCCGTGAAACAATATCTCCTCATGAAAGGCAATACACGAACCCTCCCATGGCCGAGTGGTTAGCGCGCTTGGCTACTGATCTAAGGGACCTGGGTTCGAGTACCGGGTAAGGCATGTCTGCTGAGGGCCTGCCATCCTCACAGACCTTCTACTCTGGATATAAACTGACAGGCTCCTGTCAGAACCTCTGTGGCAAGCAGCTGCTTGAGGGGATATTTATTTATTGTTTTTTTTTACCAAAACTCTTCCTATGCGTTTTCTTTCCGTGAATATTGATCTGCAAAGATTCCTAAGACCCTGTTTATGGACATTCAGGGCAAATGTCAAAGCTCTACATAACCTTGAGAAAATCCAACCCATGAATCGAGTCCTCACCAGAAACAACATTGCCCTTTAGTATGCAGATGCCATTTGGTGGCCCACTTTCTTCTCTCGACGCGCGAGCAACACCCAACACCTTCTACACGATTTACGCCACTTTTCTGATTTCCAGCGCCCTGCCAACAACTGCTTCTTCCGTCTGAGCATCGGCTTCGTCTTCTCCTTGAGAGGAAGAGGAGGAAGAGAAGTGCGTTAGCGTCGTGAATCGAAGCTGTCCTCCTCAGTTCCGCTGACTGATAGGGGGGTCCCGTCGGCTGCCGGCCTTAGTAATTGACCAAATTGGATCAAACACTAACGTCCATAAACGCATCAACACTTCGTGCCCTAGGGATGTAAGGAGTGAAACAAAAGCCCCAGCCAGGACTTTAATGGGCTTTGGGCCCATTGTCGCTGACTCTCTAGTGTCTGTCTGTGCGTGTGTGAGTGAGTGAGCGTCCGTGTCACTAGTGCCCCAAAGCCTTAACTTACTCTAAAGTGAAAAATACAAAGAAAGATACTTTCTCGGCTAATCTCTGCGTCGCCGAATGGGACCATGTGATACCAAAGTATGCATCCGGGAATCTGAAACCTTCCGCTCTGTATAATCTCGTTACGACAATTGGTATATTCGGCGAGGCTTATATTATACGCATTTTTTGTGATCTTATTATGCAAAGTGGAAAACCAACTTTGCGACAGAGGAAGGTCTCGAGTGTGAGAGGCAAAAGGAGGAGAGCGGGTGTGAGAGCAACTCTCCTCTCACTCTCTCTGCGCTCGGCTCTATTTTGCCCTGAGGTGGTTTTAAAACTGTAAAGGTTCGTTTTCTTCTGGAATGATCTTTTTCCGAGTGTTTTTTCCTCAGCAGTTGATGCCCTTCGGAGGAATCATATCTGAGAATGAAGAGAAGAAGCGACGAGGAGAAGTGAGGAGGACGATAAAATAAATCGGGTTTGTTTTGAAAAAAAATAGGAGAAATTTCGACAACCATTAAGCTAATGCGTTTCCGATTCTCATAAAGTTCTTTAAAATATATATCATTTGGCCTTTTTGTGGTTATCTGATTTGCGAGTGTAAAAATAGGAACTTCTGAGGAAAAAGAGATGATATTTAAAATAACTTTTGGAAGAGGAACGGAAAACGAGAAGGGAACCCTGCGGTGCAGAGGTGGATGAAGAGGGTGGGGGGGGTTGACAGTGTTTAAAATAAGACGAATAAAAAGAAATTCAAAGGAGAAAAAAATTGTTTTGCAAAGGTGTTTTTTAACGAAAAAAGAATACAAACTCGTTTAGCGCTCAGGATGCATTCTTGAAATCCAAGCATCAAATGAAACAACGTTAAACGAGGCCTCGTGTACAGTCGCTCAAAAAAGTATCCGAACACTATGGTTGATTACAGAATTCAGAAAAAATATCTGTCAACGTTTTTTTTTAGAAATTAGTGATCTGGCAACCTTCGTGTCACGTGATTGCAGAATTCAGGAAAAATATCTGGAGCGTGTACAGCAACTGTACACGCTCCAGTTACCGTTCACAGCAAACTGGAGCGTGTGCAGTTACTGCACACGCTCCAGTTTGCTGTGAACGGTAACTGCACACGCTCAATATTTTCGTGAGTGAGCCCACACGATCTAGTATCAAAATAATATGACCATCTACAGTCGCTCAAAAAAGCATCCGAACACTATGATTGATTACAGAATTCAGAAAAAATACCTGGTAACTATTTTTTTAGAAATTAGTGATCTGGCAACCTTCGTGTCACGTGACACGAAGGTGCCAGTCACTAATTTCTAAAAAAAATCGTTGCCAGA
Organism: Ryuthela nishihirai; assembly: GCA_038380435.1. Lineage (NCBI taxonomy): Eukaryota > Metazoa > Arthropoda > Arachnida > Araneae > Heptathelidae > Ryuthela > Ryuthela nishihirai. Next base: position 50,109,070 of record JAWZYU010000015.1, read on the forward strand.
TATTTTTTTCTGAATTCTGTAATCAACCATAGTGTTCGGATACTTTTTCGAGCGACTGTACCTATTGTAGTATCCGAAAGAAATTTTTTCCATACATATATGGTTTGTTGATTTTTAAATATTGATTGCTTTACTCTTTTCTGCTCCTCTTTTAGCAATTCAGTGTAAGGTTAAAAAGCTTTTAATACTCCATGCTTTACACACAAGATATTTCGAAATCATAATCGTTCATACTCAAATTTTCAATTGCATCTTGAATTATCGTCATTAAAATTTATTTGTGTCGTGTTGAAGTAGTATGGTGAATTTTTTGTTTTAAATAATTTTAACGGATATCTTATCAACTATTCTGACAATGTCAACAATTCATAAAAAAAATTATTTTCCAATAATAGAATTTCTCAGTATACACCTGGTAGTAGTTGGGGCGGGGGTGGCTTAGTCGGTAGCGCACCAGGCTCGTAATCTGTAGTTCCCAGGTTCGAGTCCCAGCTGGGTCAGCGTTGAGATTTATCTCCGCAAAATTTCCCGCCCCGCCCACGGTCAGTAGGGGACACCGATGGGCTTGGAAAGGCCGCCGTCCGTCGGATGGGACGTTAAGCCGTGGCCCCGTGTGCGAGAGAGAGCCATACCCTGTGCACGTTAAAGAACACGCTGGATGGCCTTGACGGGAGGCTGCCATCTGTCTCCCAACAGATGTTCCAGTGGGTCCACTCCCCCAACCTTCTCTGAGCTTTCGGGGTCCATGTGACCTGGCCATTTAGCCCATGGTGTGCAAAAAAGTGCCGCTCAGAGGTAAAACAATCCAATTCAAAGCCATCATGACCAGAGCCTTCAATTACAGTCAACTACATTTCCAATGATTATTCTATGGTATAATGCTTAAAGGCCACTAATAGAAAATGACTGTTTTGCGGCCGGTAGCTCAGTGGTTAGGCACCTGACACGTTATTAGGAGGTCGTGGGTTCAGATCCCACCCGGCTAATGACAATTTTTCCTCTATATTATTATAAATTACTTTCCTTTAAAAAAAGGAAACAGTGCTATATCAAAACAGTGCAAATTGAGGTAACGCTAAACGATGTTTGCCTGTGGTGAACGCATTCAAATTTTTTTTTTTCTTGGCAAACCAGCAGATTTTTGCGGTTGGGTTGTTTTACCTCTGAGTGGAACTTTTTTTGCACACCATGGGCTAAATGGCCAGGTCACATGGACCCCGAAGGCTCAGAGAAGGTTGGGGGAGGGGACCCACTGGAACAGCTGTTGGGAGACAGATGGTAGCCTCCGTCAAGGCCATCCAGCGTGTTCTTTAACGTGCACAGGGTATGGCTCTCCCGCACACGGGGCCACGGCTTAACGTCCCATCCGACGGACGGCGGCCTTTCCAAGCCCATCGGTGTCTCCTAATGACCGTGGGCAGGGCGGGGAGTTTTGCGGAGATAAATCTGAACGCTGACCCAGCTGGGAATCGAACCTGGGAACTAGCAGATTACGAGCCTGGCGAGCCACCCCCGCCCCGATTTTTCCGGCATTGCTCGGCTTTCGAACTCCTTCGTTTCCACAGCAAAAGCTCGTGCTTCTCTTATGCTCTTTTCACATCTGACTTAAAATATTTATTTATCTATTTTGGAACAATGGCTTTATCACGCGAAAACAGAAAGAAATTAATTAAACTTTATCTTTTCTGTCTGTCAATTTATTCATGGTGACAAGAATTATTTCCAATAACCGATAATGTTAAGTTTATGGGAATTTCGAGAAATTCATCCCGATCCCCACCGGTTTCAGCACTCCAGTGGGTTTGCACATAGACTGTAAGCAAGTCTATGTGCAAACCTTTCCCTGAGTGAACGTCCATGTGTAGTCTGATGCCTCCAGCTGTCTACGAGAGTTAGTCCAGCTTTCTACGAGAGTTAGTCCAGCTGTCTACGAGAGTTAGTCCAGCTGTCTACGAGAATTAGTTCATATGCGTACAGACAAATACACACTCTTATTTATAAATTAGATGGAGTCACATTTTATGTCCAAATGGAATGGTGCTGTGTTTCCAAACATTTTTAGTAACATGACCGGCTCTACGTTTTTTTTAAATATCTGAACCATAAATATAATTTACACTGGTTTCCATAAATGAAGGGGCGGGGGTGGCTCAGTCGGTAGCGCGCCAGGCTCGTAATCTGTAGTTCCCAGGTTCGAGTCCCAGCTGGGTCAGCGTTGAGATTTATCTCCGCAAAATTCCCCGCCCTGCCCACAATCAGTAGGGGACACCGATGAGCTTGGAAAGGCCACCGTCCGTCGGATGGGACGTTAAGCCGTGGCCCCGAGTGCGGGAGAGCCATACCCTGTGCACGTTAAAGAACACGCTGGATGGCCTTGACGGGAGGCTACCAGCTGTCTCCCAACAGCTATTCCAGTGGGTCCCCTCCCCCAACCTTCTCTGAGCCTTCGGGGTCCATGTGACCTGGCCATTTAGCCCATGGTGTGCAATAAAGTGCCGCTCAGAGGTGAAACAACCCAACCCATAAATGAAGGAAAATCCTTATGTTAAGCCAATGGGAAGCTAATGTCAAAGCTCTATAACTTCTAAAATAAGTTTTTTTGTTTTGAAAATTGTGATTGCAGATAAAGATCTCAATCAAATAAATTAATATCTCGATTTTCAACAGTAATCGTTCAGTATTTAATGAGTTATGGAAGTTTGAATATTTAGCAATAACAATGCCAGCCACAAAAATTGACTTCAGAAGTTAATTAAAACTTAGTAATAAGTATTGTATCAAAGTGTTTAATAAAATAAGTTTTTATTTTAGAACTTTGTATAAAGAATTCTTTCACTATTCTTCAGTTTTTATAAGTTTCTTAAGACTGGCATTGCTGTTGTTAAATATTCAAACTTCCATAACTCATTAAATACTGCAAGAATATTGTTGAAAATCGAGATATTGATTTATTTGATTGAGATCTTTATTTGCAATCACATTTTTCAAAACAAAAATAACTTATTTTATAAGTTATAGCGGACATTAGCGTCCTGTTGACTTAATGTAGGGATTTCTTTAATTTATGGAAACTAGTGTATTTTGAGGGAGCGTGAATTGATGTTTTGTGTTTTGAAAGGTATCAGTAGTTATTTTTAATGTGTAAAATATATTCTTATCGTATAGCAACGCAGAGAAACCTCAATATATGAATTATTAAGTGGAATAAAAAGAATAATCGTAATTCAGTAAGTCAAGAGATTCTTAAGTGATGAAAACAATTTGATAGTGACGAAAATTAAAGGAAGAAAAATTGATAGAGGTGAAAATGACAAGTTCCTAGGAAAGAGGATGACAATGTTGAAGAGAAAATAATAACAAAGTTGATAGCGGAAAGACTGAGAAGTTGACAGCAGAAAAAATAATAGGTTGAGAGAGAAGAGAATAACAATGTTAATCCCGAAGAAAGTAATATTCCTCAAGGCGAAGAGAAAGTTCATTAAAACTTGTTATCTCTAGCTCTTTACGAGGTTTAGTGCAACAAAGAGGACAACAGTGTAAATAGCGAATGAGATAACAGTTTTGATAGCGAAGAAAATGACTTGATAGTAAAGAAAAAGGTTGGGCTGGGTTGTTTTACCTCTGAGCGGCACTTTTTTGCACACCATGGGCTAAATGGCCAGATCACATGGACCCCGAAGGCTCAGAGAAGGTTGGCGGAGGGGACCCACTGGAACAGCTGTTGGGAGACAGATGGTAGCCTCCCGTCAAGGCCATCCAGCGTGTTACTTTAATGTGCACAGGGTATGGCTCTCCCGCACACGGGGCCACGGCTTAACGTCCCATTCGACGGACGGCGGCCTTTCCAAGCCCATCGGTGTCCCCTACTGACCGTGGGCAGGGCGGGGAATTTTGCGGAGATAAATCTCAACGCTGACCCAGCTGGGACTCGAACCTGGCAACTACAGATTACGAGTCTGGCGCGCTACCGACTGAGCCACCCCCGCCCCAGTAAAGAAAAACAATGCTGATAAGTGAAGACTGGCAATGCTACTAGCAAAGTGAAAAAACAAGTTGATAACGATGAAAATAATGTTGTTGCAGACAAGAAAAGTAAATCCATAGAGAGGAGATTAGCAATGTTGGAGGCGAAATTAATTGCAGAAAGAGTGAGAAAAATAACAAAGCTGATAGAGGAAAAAGTAAAACTATTATTAGCAAAGAATTATTTGCAATGCTTACAGGAAAAAAAATAAAAAGTTGATAGAAAACAGGGCAAAAAATTCGAAGGCGAAAATAATAGCATTGATAAGAAAAATGGTAAAACTATTCATAGCGAAAAAACCTGATAATACTATCATCAAAGATAACAATGTTTATAAAAAACAAAAGGTTGATAGCAAAGAAGATAAGTTGTTAATGAATAAAATAATAAGTTGATAGTTCAAAGCATAACAATGTCGATAACAAAAGACTAACAAGTTACTAGTGATGAGGGTAACAATGTTGATGGTGAAAATACTGACAACGTTACTAGCGAAGAATGTGATAAGTTACCAGTGATGAGGATAACAATGTTGATGGTGAAAATACCAACAATGTTATGAGCTAAGAATGTGACAAGTTACTAGTGATGAGGATGGTGAAAAGAATAACAGTGCTGATAGCGAAGAAGATAAAGTGTTTATTAGCTTAGAAAATAAAACGATTTTGACAAGGGTAATAATATTGAGAGCGACGAAATTTCGAAGCGAAAACACTAGCGTTGCTGATAGCGAAGAAAATATTATTTGAGAGCGTAAGTAATAAAAATGTCTCAAGAAAAAAAAGTTAATATTAATAACGAGTGTGTAAATAATGATGACAGCAAAAATGAAAATAATGTTGTCAGCAAAAATATTAATAATGATGATAGCGAAAATAATATTGATAGTGAAACTAACAGCACTGTTTTCGTTGGCAGCGAATTTAAAGCAACGTTAAGTGCAAAAACAATAGCAATGTTGATAACGAAAATAAGCAATATTGATAACGAAAATAGGCAATGTTGATAACGAAAATAAGTAATGTTGATGACGAAAATAAACATTGTTGATGACGAAAATAAGCAATGTTGATGACGAAAATAAGCAATGTTGATGACGAAAATAAGTAATGTTGATGACGAAAATAAACATTGTTGATGACGAAAATAAGCAATTTGATGGACGAAAATAAGCAACGTTGTTGACAGTGAAAATAATAGAAATGTTGATGCTTAAAATAATAGCAAAGCTCATACTGAAAATAATGGTAATACTGATAAAAGCAGAGAATAACAACCCAGAGAGGGAAAAATTATTTTGCATGAAGATAATGTGACAATGTTTACACGACTATAAAGAAAATATCACCATTGCGATGAAAAATATACACAGATACAACAGCATAATATAAAACAAAAAAAGTAAGAATTTAGTAGTGATTACGATTAGAGAGAAGTAGTTGTAGTACAGTAGCGATGGTCAACTTATCAAATAATGGTAAAGAAACTCCTATATGCTTCAATGGTAAAGAAATTCTACGCATAAATTTCGAAGAAATTACCTTTATGCGAGGGGTGGCTCAGTCGGTAGCGCGCCAGGCTCGTAATCTGTAGTTCCCAGGTTCGAGTCCCAGCTGGGTCAGCGTTGAGATTTATCTCCGCAAAATTCCCCCGCCCTGCCCACGGTCAGTAGGGGACACCAATGGGCTTGGAAAGGCCGCCGTCCGTCGGTTGGAACGTTAAGCCGTGGCCCCGTGTGCGGGAAAGCCATACCCTGTGCACATTAAAGAACACGCTGGATGGCCTTGACGGGAGGCTACAATCTGTCTCCCAACAGCTGTTCCAGTGGGTCCCCTCCCCCAACCTTCTCTGAGCCTTCGGGGTCCATGTGACCTAGCCATTTAGCCCATGGTGTGCAAAAAAGTGCCGCTCAGAGGTAAAACAATCCAACCCAACCTTTATGCAAAACGGTAAAGAAATTTTTTGTACGTAAATTTATTCCTTTATGCGTAAATGTTAAAGAACTTAAGCGTTGAGGATAAAGAAATTCACTTACAAGGTGATGGCGTTGAGTACACAGAGAATGGCAACGTTGGCGGTCTCGGCCCGATGTTTGTCGATGATACCGTGAGAGGACAATAACAGAACATGGCTCAATTATTTTTTCCTCTTGGGTAGGAAGAAGAGATCCAGCAATGACTAAAAAGAGAAGACGGGAAGGATAATGTTAGTGAGCATAGAAGAGATTTGTTCAGCAACACAGAGAAGAATTAGAACAGGAGAAAGAGTTAATGAAGATTTCAGAAAAAAATTAATTGTGGTGAGTTAGAAGAAAAACGATTTTTTTTTATTAGAAATTTCAATTATGCTACTCTCATTTTTCGTCATGGAGTTATTGAAAACATTTTCACGGAAGATTTAGCAAAGAAATATTTAAGTTTGAAGTTAAATATTTCCCCAATAATAATAATAATAATAATTAATTCCATGCAGGGGGGGGGGGTTACAGTAAAGCCAAGGTACAGGTAATTTTGAATATTAATTTAAACGTTCAAGTGGCTTCACAACATTCATTAAGGGTCTTAATTTTCTCTTTTTTTTTTCTTGTCGCGCTGTTTTTCTCTATTTTCCTAAATTTTCTTCAAGTCTTTCTTATTTTTTTTTTTTCTACTATTTTTCATTTCTCGCTGTAGCGCGGAGTCTAATTTGGGCTAATTAGAAGAATCCTTTCCTGTGTTCTAAAAATCGCTTGACCACTAGAATGGATTCCCCTTCGTCTTCTCAAACCATTCGATCATGCGAACGAACTTCCATCCTACTTTTCGAATAAATCCGAAATAATAAATTCTTATCCAAATAATCCTTATCGGAATAATCCGAATAATTCCGGATAATCCTTTTCATCCCAGGGATCAAGAATACTTGATCTCTAGGATTGAACACCATTCAGAAATGCATTTTTAAGCTACTTGGCCAATAAAACGTTAACTCCCCCCCCCCAATTCCAATCCTAGACCACCACTAGACCACTGGAAATGACACCTTTCTATATACCGTGCAGGCGATGGGGTGGAGCCCCTCCACTCCCTTCATTGTAACTTCCTAAAACACTCAACTTCATAAACAGATCATCACTCCCACCTCAATTCTACCTTCCTAAAAAGTCAACTACTGCGAGAAATCCTCACTTTCACTTCAATGTAACCTTCCTCTCCCCCCCCCCCAAAAAAAAACAACTAAACTACTAGGATTGACCGTTCTGAATTCTGCCATTCTGCACAACTCAATTATTGGGACTGACTTCCACTCTCACCTCATTTATACACAACTTAAACACAATTTATACATAACTCACCCCTTTATACACAACTTAAATACTGGGACCGACTTTCACCCTCACCTCAATTGCACTATTCCACACAACCCAATTATTGGGACCGACTTTCATCCTCACCTCAATCCCACCTTTCTACACAACTCAATTATTGGGACCGACTTTCATCCTCACCTCAATCCCACCTTTCTACACAACTCAATTATTGGGACCGACTTTCATCCTCACCTCAATCCCACCTTTCTACACAACTCAATTATTGGGACCGACTTTTCCCCTCGCCTCAATCCCACCTTTCTACACAACTCAATTATTGGGACCGACTTTCCCCCTCGCCTCAATCCCACCTTTCTACACAACTCAATTATTGGGACCGACTTTCATCCTCACCTCAATCCCACCTTTCTACACAACTCAATTATTGGGACCGACTTTCATCCTCACCTCAATCCCACCTTTCTACACAACTCAATTATTGGGACCGACTTTCATCCTCACCTCAATCCCACCTTTCTACACAACTCAATTATTGGGACCGACTTTTCCCCTCGCCTCAATCCCACCTTTCTACACAACTCAATTATTGGGACCGACTTTCCCCCTCGCCTCAATCCCACCTTTCTACACAACTCAATTATTGGGACCGACTTTCATCCTCACCTCAATCCCACCTTTCTACACAACTCAATTATTGGGACCGACTTTCCCCCTCGCCTCAATCCCACCTTTCTACACAACTCAATTATTGGGACCGACTTTCATCCTCACCTCAATCCCACCTTTCTACACAACTGAATTATTGGGACCGACTTTTCCCCTCTCCTCAATCCCACCTTTCTACACAACTCAATTATTGGGACCGACTTTTCCCCTCTCCTCAATCCCACCTTTCTACACAACTCAATTATTGGGACCGACTTTTCCCCTCGCCTCAATCCCACCTTTCTACACAACTCAATTATTGGGACCGACTTTCATCCTCACCTCAATCCCACCTTTCTACACAACTGAATTATTGGGACCGACTTTTCCCCTCGCCTCAATCCCACCTTTCTACACAACTCAATTATTGGGACCGACTTTTCCCCTCTCCTCAATCCCACCTTTCTACACAACTCAATTATTGGGACCGACTTTTCCCCTCGCCTCAATCCCACCTTTCTACACAAGTCAATTATTGGGACCGACTTTCATCCTCACCTCAATCCCACCTTTCTACACAACTCAATTATTTGGACCGACTTTCACCCTCGCCTCAATCCCACCTTTCTACACAACTCAATTATTGGGACCGACTTTCCCCCTCGCCTCAATCCCAACTTCCTAGACCACACGACATCTCCTTCCTTAAAGAAATTCGGGATAATTTATACTCCGGTGAAAAAATAATTTCTTCTTAAGCAGCTGCTTGCCATAGAACTCTCTCAGTTAAATACACCAAAGATCTCTGAGCACGGCGAAATCTCGGCAGAAATTCAACACAAGAAATATCCCCAGGGTTCAGACCCAGGTCCTTTAGATCCATAACCAAACGCACTAACAACTTTGCATCGACGTTGCTTAAAATTATCCATCCCTTGAACGTTTAATCTTTAACAAAGTTAACTACGAATCTCTTCGATTTTCATTGAGCTACGAAAAATTAGGACTTCTCCAGAAATCCTGTCATGGGTTGTTGGGTTGTTTTACCTCTGAGCGGCACTTTTTTGCACACCATGGGCTAAATGGCCAGGTCACATGGACCCCGAAGGCTCAGAGAAGGTTGGGGGAGGGGACCCACTGGAACAGCTGTTGGGAGACAGATTGTAGCCTCCCGTCAAGGCCATCCAGCGTGTTCTTTAACGTGCGCAGGGTATGGCTCTCCCGCACACGGGGCCACGGCTTAACGTCCCATCCGAAGGACGGCGGTCTTTCCAAGCCCATCGGTGTCCCCTACTGACCGTGGGCAGGGCGGGGAGTTTTGCGGAGATAAATCTCAACGCTGACCCAGCTGGGACTCGAACCTGGGAACTACAGATTACGAGCCTGGCGCGCTACCGACTGAGCCACCCCCGCCCCTTCCTGTCATGGTTTGCCCAATTAAAGCTTTGACGTTAAGAGCCAGAAACTGAGGAAAGGGTACGATGGTCTGACGTCTCCGAGAAAGAGGAAACTCCATCTCATTTCATTAGCGACTTCCTGACGTGGCGAGGACTATATCCTGGAGGACAAATTACCGACGACCGTCACGAAAGTCGTGTCACGAACTCTCTGGTACTTCAGCAAATGACCAGCTACCACCTTGGCTACAAAGTGCAAGTGTAGGAGTCCACTTGATAATCGGATTATGCTCCCAAAACGCTTGTGAACGGAAAGAAATGATCTAGCTTTCTTTGACTTCCGTCTTATGGGTTACAACTTCCGTTCCGCGAAGACAGGCTGCAGCCGAGCAACGCCCTCGAAAAGCTCATTCGTTTTCCCGCGATGACAAATGGATCGACTTCTGCAGAAATACTTCCAGTCAAATGCGAGAGTCCTAGAAATCTATTAGGGCATTTAGGCTGCAGGTAATAGGTAACTTCCTATCCGTGACGCCGAAAAGAGAGTGAATTTTAAATGAACCTGCAAGTCACACCACGCGACTTAAATGCTAAAATTTTGAACGGCGATATTTCCGGTTCCCAGGCATATAATTAGCCTGCAGATCTCAGTCTTCATATAATTGGGGGCGGGGGTGGCTCAGTCGGTAGCGCGCCAGGCTCGTAATCTGCAGTTCCCAGGTTCGAATCCCAGCTGGGTCAGCGTTGAGATTTATCTCCGCAAAATTCCCCGCCCTGCCCACGGTCAGTAGGGGACACCGATGGGCTTGGAAAGGCCGCCGTCCGTCGGATGGGACGTTAAGCCGTGGCCCCGTGTGCAGGAGAGCCATACCCTGTGCACGTTAAAGAGCACGCTGGACGGCCTTGACGGGAGGCTACCATCTGTCTCCCAACAGCTGTTCCAGTGGGTCCCCTCCCCCAACCTTCTCTGAGCCTTCGGGGTCCATGTGACCTGGCCATTTAGCCCATGGTGTGCAAAAAGTGCCGCTCAGAGGTAAAACCAACCCAACTGCATATAATTAGTCTGAAGGTTTCAGCCTTCTTATAATTGACCATAGATCTCAGTCTTCGTGTAATTATCTTGCAGATATTTGTCTTCATATAAATAGCCTACAGATCTCAGTCTTCATATATACACTGAAGTGGCAAAACATTATGACCACCTGCCTAATATCATGTTGGTCCTCCGCGTGTCACCGAAACGGCTCTTACATGGCGAGGCATAGACGCTTCAAGATTTCTAAAGGTGTCTTATGGTTACTGATACCAACACGTTACCAACAGATTCTTTAACTCGTGTAAGTTACGTGGTTGAGCCGCCGCAGATCGGATATGCTGTTTTAACACAAACCACAGATGCTCGATTGCATTGATGTCTGGGGAATTTGGAGGCCAGGGAAATACCTGGAAGTCTTCCTTATGTTCCGCGAACCATTCTCCAACAATCCGGGCAGTGTGGCATGGAGCATTATCCTGCTGAAAGAAGGCACTACTAGAAGGGAATACCGTTGGCATGAAAGGGTGTACCTGGTCTGCAATGATGTTTGGTAGGTGGCAGACGTCATAGTTTTCCGCACATGAATGACTGGATCCAGTGTTTCCCAGCAGAACATAGCCTAAAGCATTACACTTCCTCTATCAGTTTGTTTTCATCCCACGATGCATCCTGGTGCCAACACTTCCCCAGGTAAATGATGCACAAGTACCCGGCCATCCACATGATGCAACTGGAAATGAGATTCATCGGACCAGACGACTTTCTTCCAATCATTCAAGATCCAGTTTTGATGCTCACGTGCCCATTATAGGCGCCTTCGATGGTGAACCGAGGTTAGCATGGGCACTCAGGGTGGCCTGTAGCTACGAAGCTCCATTTTCAGCAGGGTCCGATGTACTGTGTGTTATGATACATTACTCTCGTCACCAGTATTAAAATTACTGGCGAGTTGTACCACAGAATTCCTTCTGTTGGCTCGTACACCCCCCAAATAGGGGATCCCCTTGTCGTGGCGGGGAGGGCCTAGTGCCCAGCAAACCGGTTAAAGGCTGTGCCTACCGGATTGGTCCCCCGGTTGGACATAGCCAAGGCCAACCGTAGCCGACGATGCCGCTGACCGGTTGGATGGTGACGGTGTTCAAGGCCTCAACCTCAGGTACTCTGGGTGAGCAGTTCGAGGACTCTGCTGAACGGTCTGAGCCCGCCTAGTAGGCACAAGCCCTCAAAAAAGTGGGTCTTACTAAGAGTCTCCACCCCGGGTGCCGATCGAACTTGGATCTATATATCCTTGTTCATGGCTAACCGGGGAACAGATTAAAGTTAGGTTTCTTCCGGTGGTCAGCTTTCCTTCTATAGGACTGCTGCCATGTGAGTCTGGGGTTGAGGGGCGCCTATAGGACGTATTCCTTGCCCCCGGCTCTAGATAGCACGACTTTTCGAAACTGGTAGCGCTGTATTAGCGGAATCGGGAATTGCCGTGGTTGCATCTGTCTTCATATAATTAACCTCTAGGTCTCAGTCTTCATATAATTAACCTCTAGGTCTCAGTCTTCATATAATTAACCTCTAGGTCTCCGTCTTCATATAATTAACCTCTAGGTCTCCGTCTTCATATAATTAACCTCTAGGTCTCCGTCTTCATATAATTAACCTCTAGGTCTCAGTCTTCATATAATTAACCTCTAGGTCTCAGTCTTCATATAATTAACCTCTAGGTCTCAGTCTTCATATAATTAACCTCTAGGTCTCAGTCTTCATATAATTAACCTCTAGGTCTCAGTCTTCATATAATTAACCTCTAGGTCTCAGTCTTCGTATAATTAACCTCCAGATCTCAGTCTTCATATAATTAATCTCCAGGTCTCAATCTTCATATAATTAACCTCCAAGTCTCAGTCTTCGTATAATTAACCTTCAGGTCTCACTGTTCATATAATTAGCTTGCAGGTCTCAGTCCTCATACAATTAACTTGCAGATCAGTCGGCAGCTGCCAGGCTCATAATCTGCAGTTCCTAGGTTCGAGTTTCCCCTGTGCCAACGTTGAGATTTATCCCCGCTTAATCCTCACCAATGGTTTGAGACACTGATGTGCTTAGAAAGGTGCCGTCCGCCGGATGGAACGTTAAGCCGTGGCCTCGTGTGTAGGAGAGCCATACCCTATGCACGTTAAAGAATACGCTGGATGGCCTTGACGGGAGGCTACCATCTGTCTCCCAATAGCTGTCCACTGGGTCCCCTCCCCCAGCCTTCGGGGTCCTTGTGACCTGCCATGTAGCCCATTATGTGCAAAAAAGTGCTCCTCAGAGGTAAAAACAGCCCAACCAATATTTCCTTAGCTAAAATATCTTGTAGTTGATGTTAATTGAAATATACAATAGGGGTGAGTTAGTTCCTTTCTTGTAGAGACCACAGCAGATTAACCTGTATATTAATTTGCATTTAAATTATGGATTATACACATTTTCAGAAATGATTAAAAAATAATGTACTTATAATGGAATTTGTTTCCTTTTCTCCTTCCAGTAAATAGCCTAACCATCCAAAAAGTTTCTTTCTTCTGCATATCAAGTTGTTAGTGTAATTAAAAAAATGTCATGCACTCATAATTACAAGACGTAAATATAATGTTCCTCGTCCACTACAAAATGGGTCCAGAACCAATTCCATGGACACCATATTTGAAAATCTTAGGTATTACCTTTCAGAACAACGAGACTTGGGTGAGAACATTTTCGCAATGTCTGAATCAGATGGTATAAACTATTCAATACCTTCCGAGGTCTCTATTCTCCAAGACGAGGTCTTTTCCATCGTGCTCTTCTGGTTCTTGTGAATCGAGCTTCATTGGTTTATGGTGCACCGTTATTATCGACAACTCCTAAAACTACCTGGAGTAAAATTTTACCATTTTATAATGCTCTTCGGGCGGTTATAGGCCTCCCACTCTCGACCCCTCTCTCAATTTTATATGCTGAAACTGGTTCTATTCCGATTCCAAATTCCCCGCCCTGCCCACGGTCAGTAGGGGACACCGATGGGCTTGGAAAGGCCGCCGTCCGTCGGTTGGGACGTTAAGCTGTGGCCCCGTGGGTGTGAGAGCCATACCCTGTGCACGTTAAAGAACACGCTGGATGGCCTTGACGGGAGGCTACCATCTGTCTCCCAACAGCTGTTCCAGTGGATCCCCTCCCCCAACCTTCTTTGAGCCTTCGGGGTCCATGCGACCTGGCTATTTAGCCCATGGTGTGGAAAAAAGTGCCGCTCAGAGGTAAAACAACCCAACTCAACCCGATTCCAAAATATGTTAACTATCAACTATGAAGAGTTGTATGTGGAGGCATGTTCTTGAACAACCCCATGCCTCCCAATGCAACTCTACCTATAAATCAACTGTGACACAACCAGATTATCTATTCTTCTATTACTGGAAAAAGAACAATCTACCATTTCCTCTGGAAGTTCAAGATTCACTGAGAGAAATTAACGTTGAAAACCTTCCAAGCTCAACAAATGTTCCATTGCATCCCCCGTGGATTTCAACACCACATGTTATTATTACACATGGCTTGAGCTTCCAACATACTAGCTCTATTCCTTCGAATATGAGACTTCAGTTATTCCAAGAGGAAATTAAACAATATTGGTCAACTGCAACCTATATCGGAAATGATGCTTCTAAATGTGGGAATTGAAATCATTTGCTCAGATAATTCTTATGTAGTAGTCCTATCAACTTCATTCTGAAACATCAGTCTTTAGAGCCGAAGTGTATGCCATTGTTTTAGCTGTGGGGAAAATAATCAAGGGAGACAGAAATTATATCATTTTTAATGATAGTCTTTCGACTCTTATGGCGCTACAACATGCCAACATTAACAGCCATTCTGCCATTTTACATCTACATCAATTTCCTGTAAAAGCCTCCATTTCAAGCATCTATCACACTTGTCTGGACGCCGGGCCATCAAGGAATTATTTTAACGAATTGGCTGATTTAATTGCTAAACGAGTACATTGTTATGGCTCTGTTCTTCAAGTTTCATTCCAGGACCAGAAAACATTCGCCATTATATTGAACACACATTTAAAGCTTAATTCATTAATCAGTGGAATTCTTCTCTATTAGCATCCTTATATCTGCATGTATCCAGATTTCCAAGACTACGGGGGCGGGGGTGGCTCAGTCGATAGCGCGCCAGGCTCGTAATCTGTAGTTCCCAGGTTCGAGTCCCAGCTGGGTCAGCGTTGAGATTTATCTCCGCAAAATTCCCCGCCCACGGTCAGTAGGGACACCGATGGGCTTGGAAAGGCCGCCGTCCGTCGGATGGGATGTTAAGCCGTGGCCCCGTGTGCGAGAGAGCCATACCCTGTGCACGTTAAAGAACACGCTGGATGGCCTTGACGGGAGGCTACCATCTGCCTCCCAACAGCTGTTCCAGTGGGTCCCCTCCCCCAATCTTCTCTGAGCTTTCGGGGTCCATGTGACCTGGCCATTTAGCCCATGGTGTGCAAAAAAGTGCCGCTCAGAGGTAAAACAACCCAACCCAATCCAAGACTACGATCATATGTTTTCTGATCTAGAGCCTCAGAAGTTTTGATTACGCGACTTAAACTCAACGTTGTTCCTTTAAATGCACTTTCGTTTCGTCGTCACATTATTGATAATGACAACTATCCACTTTGTGGAGATCCTGAAACAACGGAACATTATTTATTGAGATGTCCGAATATAGATCATACAAGGACTATTTTCTTAACAAAATTATGTCAAAAGGGCCTTCAACGGTTGGCTCCACATTCCAGCATTGACATCTTCTCTTTGCCATTGCCAATTTTGATACCTGCTCTGGAATTTTGTATTCAAAACTCTCATATCTGGCAACTCTCATATCTGGCAAACTCTCATATCTGGCAACGATTTTTTTTAGAAATTAGTGATCTGGGAACTTCGTGTCACGTGACACGAAGTTTGAAGAATGAAAATTTTATTGTCACGTGACACGAAGTTGTCAGATCACTATTTTCTAAAAAAATCGTTGCCAGATATTTTTTCTGAATTCTGCAATCAACCGAAGTGTTCGGATACTCTTTTGAGCGACTGTACGCAGGATCAATATAACATCTCATTTTGACAGATTGCGTCCTTTAAAAGCCAATTCGAAGCTGGCGATTTTAATGCTTTCCACGTCCCTATAATCGCAAATTCGTGAGCTCCCCTTCCAAAAGGGGCCGGGGTTGACTCAGCCTGGTAGTGCACCAGTCTCGTAATCTGAAGATACCAGGTTCGAGTCGCAATCGTGCCAGCTTTGAAATTTATCTCCGCTGACCCCACGCTGCCTTCGGTAAGAAAGAAGACACCAATGGTATTGGAATGTGCATCCTCCATCGGGTGGGACGTTAAGCCGAGGCCCCGTGTGCAAGAGAACTATACTTGCGCACGTTGGGTGGTTTTACCTCTGAGCGGCACTGTCACGTGACACGAAGGTTGCCGAATCACTAATTTCTAAAAAAATCGTTGCCAGATATTTTTTCTGAATTCTGTAATCAACCATAGTGTTCGGATACTTTTTTGAGCGACTGTACCTCTAGTCTTCATATAATTAATCTGCAGGTTCTCAGTCTTCATATTTTTAACCTCCAGGTCTCAGTCTTCATATAATTAATCTCCATGTCTCAGTTTTCCAATAGAATATGATGAATGATAGAATTAGAATTAGAATTTTCCAAGATATAATTTTAATTTTCCGATGATAGAATCAATTAGAATTTTCCAATAGAATATGATGAATGATAGCGGGGTGGGGATTGCGTTAGTCGGTAACGATGGGCTTGGAAAGATGTCGTCTTCCGTTGGATGGAAGTCGTGACACCTCGTGCAGGAAAGAGCGATACCTTATGCACGTTAAGAACAGCTGGATGGCCTTGATGGGAGGCTATCATCGATCCACTGTCCAGTGCATCCCCTTACTCAATGCTCTCTGATCCCTCGGGTTTCTTGTGACCTGGCCATTTATCCCATTGTGTGCTGAAGAGTGCTGCTCAGAGATAAAACAACCCAACAGGAATGAAAATTTTATTCAGCGCTTAAAAGTTTAGTTAAATGAATAGAACTACTCTGAAATTTTAAATGAACAATTCTGAAAGTAAAGATTATATGCATTGAGACGTTTAGATATTTCCATGTCTTTCACAAAAAGGTCAATGCTTGGGAAAACACGAAATTAATTTTTTTATTGCTAATAATAGGATATAGGTAAAATAATAATAATACCCTCAGTTTAATATAATTCGCTTGAATATCTCAGTCCTCATATAATTAGCCTGAAGATCTCAGTCCTCATATAATTAACATACATATCTCAATCCTCATGTAATTGGGGCGGGGGTGGCTCAGTCGGTAGCGCGCCAGGCTCGTAATCTGTAGTTCCCAGGTTCGAGTTCCAGCTGGGTCAGCGTTGAGATTTATCTCCGCAAAATTCCCCGCCCTGTCCACGGTCAGTAGGGGACACCGATGGGCTTGGAAAGGCCGCCGTCCGTCGGATGGGACGTTAAGCCGTGGCCCCGTGTGTGGGAGAGCCATACCCTGTGCACGTTAAAGAACACGCTGGATGGCCTTGACGGGAGGCTACCATCTGTCTCCCAACAGCTGTTCCAGTGGGTTCCCTCCCCCAACCTTCTCTGAGCCTTCGGGGTCCATGTGGCCTGGCCATTTAGCCCATGGTGTGCAAAAAAGTGCCGCTCAGAGGTAAAACAACCCAACCTCATGTAATTAGCTTGCAGATCTAACTCCTCATATAATTAACCTGCAGAAAAATCAGTCCTCAAAATAATTAGCTTGCAGATTTAAGTCCTCATATAATTAGGCTGAAGATCTGAGTCTTCGTATAATTAACCTGTAGATCTAAGTCCTCATATAATTAGTTTACAGATCTAAATCCTCATATAATTAGCCTGCAGAAAAATCAGTCCTCAAAATATTAGCTTGCAGATTTAAGTCCTCATATACTTAGCCTACAGATCTCAGTTCCCCTAATAATCAGCCTGCAGAGCTCAGTCCTCATACCTATCCTACTGTCCGTCTCCTCCCATTGTGCTTACCTACTTCCAAGTACAGTCGCTCAAAAAAGTATCCGAACACTAAGGTTGATTGCAAAATTCAGAAAAAATATCTGGCATTGATTTTTTTAGAAATTAGTCATCTGGCAACCTTCGTGTCACGAACACTATGGTTGATTGTAAAATTCAGAAAAAATATCTGGCATTGATTTTTTTAAAAATTAGTCATCTGGCAACCTTCGTGTCACGTGACACGAAGGTTGCCAGATAACTAATTTCTAAAAAAATTAATGCCAGATATTTTTTCTGCATTTTGCAATCAACCATAGTGTTCGGATACTTTTTTGAGCGACTGTACATATCATCGTGTGTATAACTAACATTTTAATGTCATCTCATTTTGTTTACTTACTGCAACTTGACCGAGTGTTGGAAAAAAAGCTCAGAGGAACAGATTTAATTCAGATTCTACTACCAATTTATATTTTTTCTCTTCTACATGTAAAAATTGAAATTACCCAAATGTCACTTATTTTTTTCAAAATGACCCATCTGACCAAGTCCTAGGGCTCTCTATAAACCGACAGAAGGATTCTTCCCCTCAAGGTATGTCTCGTCCAGCATCTTCTTAACGTTTATAGATGTGTCTCTCGTGCACACAGGGTTGGGTTGTTTTGCCTCTGAGCGACACTTTTTTGCATACAATGGGCTAAATAGTCAGGTCACAAGGATCCCGAGAAGGTTAGCGGGAGAGGACCCACTGGATAGTTCTTAGGAAACAGAGAATCCTCCCTTCAAGGCCATCCAGCGTGTTAACGTGCACAAGGTATGGCCCTCCTGCTTAACATCCCGTCCGACGGATGGCGGCCTTTCCAAGTCATCGGTGTCCCCTACTGACTGAGGGCAGGGCGGGGAGTTTTGCGGAGATAAATCTCAACGCTGGCCCTGGCGGGACTCGAACCTGGGAAGTGCAGATCACGAGCCTGGTGCGCTACCGACTGAGCCCACGACTAGAGTTTAATGTCCTTCCTACGAATCGCAAGTTTTGTCATTTTTCTCATCGAGGTTACTTAGCCAAGCTTATTCGAATCGAGGTCATAGAGCAAAGGTCATTCACACTGAGGTTCTAGAGCGGATGATATCTCAATACTGGCAAATTTGTGGAGGGAATTGAATAGTGGCAAACGGATTTCCTACCACTCCTGATGGAAGGAATGACTCTAGATAATATTTAGGGAATTCTCTTAATATTTTCCCTACCCTGTCCCTAGTTGTTTGGGTTGTTTTACCTCTGAGCGGCACTTTTTTGCACACCATGGGCTAAATGGCCAGGTCACATGGACCCCGAAGGCTCAGAGAAGGTTGGGGGAGGGGACCCACTGGAACAGCTGTTGGGAGACAGATGGTAGCCTCCCGTCAAGGCCATCCAGCGTGTTCTTTAACGTGCACAGGGTATGGCTCTCCCGCACACGGGGCCACGGCTTAACGTCCCATCCGACGGACGGCGGCCTTTCCAAGCCCATCGGTGTCCCCTACTGACCGTGGGCAGGGCGGGGAATTTTGCGGAGATAAATCTCAACACTGACCCAGCTGGGACTCGAACCTGGGAACTACAGATTACGAGCCTGGCGTGCTACCGACCGAGCCACCCCCGCCCTCCTGTCCTTAGTGATCACTTAATTAAAAGCATTGTTGTCAATTCAGTCTTTTTCAAATCTCGTCTCACTGCGATTGTTATGTCCATTAAAAGTAACACTTAACTTCCTCCAGCCTTTTACGAAAGGACGGTGTTTGACTCAGTCTGTAGCAAGAATCTAGTAATTTAATATTACTAGATTCGACTCTCTACGGTATTTGCGTTGAAATTTCCTCCACCGACTTCTTCTGTCTTTAGTGAGAAATACCAAACCAATGAGCTTGAGAAGGCTGCCGTCCATTGTAAGGCGTTAAGCCGTGGTCCGTGTACAGTAGAGTCATATACGGTGTAGGTTAAAAACACTCCGGACAACCATGACGAGAGGATTCCACATGTCCCTAATATCTGCCCAGTGGATTCTTTACCTCCAGCACTGAGTTCTTGGGATCCTTGTGACCTGAACGTTTAGCCTATCGTGTACAAAAAATAAAGATCTACTCAGAGGTAAATAAACCCAACGTGGCAGAAAAGTTTAACCTTTACAACGAAGTTCCTAACATACCTTATGCATGTTAAAGAACTCATTGGATGTTTTTAAAAAGAGGCTTCCATCTGTCGCCTAGTTGCGGCTAAGTGAATTTTTATACCTCGTGCTCTTGGTATCCTAGGGCGGGGGTGGCTCAGTCGGTAGCGCGCCAGGCTCGTAATCTGTAGTTCCTAGGTTCGAGACCCAGCTGGGTCAGCGTTGAGATTTATCTCCGCAAAAATTTCCCGCCCTGACAACGGTCAGTAGGGGACAAAGATGGGCTTGGAAAGGCCGCCGTCCGTCGGATGGGACGTTAAGCCGTGGCCCCGTATGCGGGAGAGCCATACCCTGTGCACGTTAAAGAACACGCTGGATGGTCTTGACGGGAGGCTACCATCTGTCTCCCAACAGATGTTCCAGTGGGTCCCCTCCCTCAACCTTCTCTGAGCCTTCGGGGTCCATGTGACCTGGCCATTTAGCCCATGGTGTGCAAAAAAGTACCACTCAGAGGTAAAACAACCCAACCCTTGGTAGCCGTGTGTAGGAAGGAGAGCCATATCTTGTGCACGCTAGAGAACATTTTGGATGGCCTTGAGGAAAGTCTATCAGTTTCCTAACAGCTGTCCAGTTCCCCTTCACCAACCTTCTCCGAGTCTTCAGGGTCCTTGTGACCTGGCCATTTAGCCTACCTGCATAAAATAGTTAGCTAGCTAATGATTTTCCTTTTAGTTCACTCTGGTTGAGATTAATAAAACTAATCTAAGAAATTTGTTCAAAAAATAAAAGCGAAATCGACGCCATTTCCTAATCTTAGAAACATTGTAACAAACAAACTGAAGTCATTGTTTCTTTTGGACTCCTCACACATAAACAGTCAAGAAAGAAACCCAAACCCAACAGGCAAAGCAACAAAAGTTTGTTGTTGTCTGCAAGTCGGAGATCGTGATTTCAACCTGCACCCGCATATGATGTCACGCCGGTCGGCTTTCCACGAGGCCTTTCACGTAATGCGGCTGCTGACGCGATTGGTCTCGGGGCCTAAATGGCTCAGCACGCACCGCCGAGGGACGAGAGAAGGGGACCACTCGATCTCTCCCCTCTTATTTCCTCTTCCGCCCCTTTAAGGCTGTATTCACTGCAGTAATTACCGGTGTATTCAATAAACGCGTTTTGTTCGTTGCGTGTTCGGGCCAAGGGCCCCTCGTGACTGACAGCCTTTCCGTCATTACTGCTGTTCAGGGTGGGGGGTGGGGGTCATATAGTCGGCGCTGTTTTCTCTTTTGTGTTCCACTTTCGAAGCTTAAGCCGATTTCGAGGATTTCCGATGCAAATACGACAGTGGGCTGGTTTGCTTGTTTGTCTGGGCGTGTGTTGATTGGATACAATGGGATTATTATTGGAGGGACTGTTTAGTAAGTTTCTCCTTTTTCGGGGCAAATTCAAGAATCAAAGTGTGCGCAAACACATAGAATTGCAATTCTCAATTTATTTATTTATTTTTTTATTTCATTAGTTTTTTTTTTTTGAAAATGGAACTGGATTTCAATAATTTTTTCTTTCTCGTCCCGTGGCCGAGTGTTTAGCGCGCTTGGGTACTGATCTAAGGGACTCTGGGTTCGAGCCCCGGGTAAGGCATGGATGTATGTGTCGTTTTTCTACTGAGGTCCTGCCATCCTCTCAGATCTTCTACTATGGCATATAAACTGACAGGCTCTGTCAGACCTCTGTGGCAAGCAGCTGCTTGAGGAGGTATTTTCTTTCCTTTTTCTTTCCATTTTGATACATGTATTTTTCGTGTGATGACTCTTACGGCGAGGGTTTCACTTTTATACCTATATAAAAAAAATACCTCCTCAAGCAGCTGCTTGCCAAAGAGGTCTGACAGGAGCCTGTCAGTTTAATACGCAATAGTAGAAGGGATCTGTGAGGGTGGCAGGTCCTCAGCAGATACTTTAAAAAAAATCCCCTCAAGCAGCTGCTTGCCGCAGAGGTCAGATAAAAGCCTGTCAGTTTATATGCCAAAGAGAAGAATTGTGAGGAAGGCGAGACGTCAGCAGAAAGACAACACAACCGGGTCTCAACCCAGGACGCTTTGATCAGTAGCCAAGCACGCTAACCGCTCTGCCACGGGAAGGCTAATCTTATACTCTGGATCTTTCCAATACATCCATCTTAATTTCAGATCCTTCTCCTTCCCATACACATTTCCAGTGCCCACGGTCAGTAAGAGACACCGATGGGCTTGGAAAGGCCGCCGTCCGTCGGATGGGACGTTAAGCCGTGGCCCTGTGTACGGGAGAGCCATACCCTGTGCACGTTAAAGAACACGCTGGATGGCCTTGACGGGAGGCTACCATCTGTCTCCCAACAGCTGTTCCAGTGGGTCCCCTCCGCCAACCTTCTCTGAGCCTTTCTAGGTTCCAATCCGTCTAAGTACATCTTTCAAACCTATTCCAGTTCTTCCGAGTACATCGTTCAAGGTCTCTGTCCAAGTAAATCCTTCACGCCTATTCCAGTTCCTCATATCCTTCAAAATATCAATCCCGCCAACCTCCAGTACATCGTTCAAGGTATCTCTACCAGTCTGACGCAGTGCATCCTTCAAGGTCTCTGTCCAAGTCCCTCCGAGTACAGTCGGTCAAAAAGGTATCCGAACACTATGGTTGATTACAGAATTCAGAAAAAATATCTGTCAACGTTTTTTTTAGAAATTAGTGATCTGGCAACCTTCGTGTCACGTGATTACAGAATTCAGGAAAAATATCTGGAGCGTGTACAGCAACTGTACACGCTCCAGTTACCGTTCACAGCAAACTGGAGCGTGTGCAGTTACTGCACACGCTCCAGTTTGCTGTGAACGGTAACTGCACACGCTCAATATTTCCGTGAGTGAGCCCACACGATCCAGGTCTTTGTGAGCTCACACGATCCAATGTGTTGTGAACATTAACCGCAACCGCTCCAGTTTGCTGTGAACGGTAACTGCACACGCTCCATATTCATTGCATTATATATTCATACGCATTATATATATAAAAAAGTATCCAAACACTATGGTTGATTACAGAATTCAGAAAAAATACCCGGCAACGATTTTTTTAGACCAACCTTCGTGTCACGTGACACGAAGGTTGCCAGATCACTAATTTCTAAAAAAATCGTTGCCAGATATTTTTTCTGAATTCTGTAATCAACCATAGTGTTCGGATATTTTTTGAGCTACTGTACATCCTTCATGGTCTCTGTCCAAGTTCATCCTTCAAAACTTTTGTAAAAGCACATTTTTCTAGGTCTCTCGACATCAAAGTACATCCTTCGAGGTCGTCTGTCCTCGCAGACAATATCTATTCCCCACACTTTTATTTTCACATATTAATTCCTGGGTAATTTAATACATTAATATTGCAGCACTATCTGTTGCTAGGATTAAATGGAGAACGTCCTTATAATTTTGAAAAATAATTATCTTAATGTCGACAATTTATTTAAAATGATAAATTTAGTTCTGTTGATAAAGAAATAAAATTCAGTTTAATACCATTGTTCATTTCGTTTAAAAATCAGAAGGAAAAAAATAGTTCTCATTAAGAATGAACCGACCAATAGTAGTCACAGACATCTGGGGCAGTAGATGGTTTAATAGGTAACACGCCAGGCTCGTAAACGGAAGATCCAAGGTTCGAGTCCAACCTCGGCCAGCGCTGTTATTTATCTCCGCTCAACCCTCACGCTACCCTTGGTGAGAAAGAGGATACCGATGGGTTTGAAAAGGCCGCCTTCCGTCGGATGGGACGTAAAGCCGTGGCTCCGTATTCAGCAGAGAGCCAAATCCTGTGCTCGTTA
Organism: Ryuthela nishihirai; assembly: GCA_038380435.1. Lineage (NCBI taxonomy): Eukaryota > Metazoa > Arthropoda > Arachnida > Araneae > Heptathelidae > Ryuthela > Ryuthela nishihirai. The sequence continues at coordinate 50,132,544 of JAWZYU010000015.1, forward strand.
AAAAACGCACTGTATGGCCTCGACTGGAGACTTCAGCTTGCCACTTTTCAGTGGTTCCTTTCCCTATTCAGTTCCGAGTAACTGAGGTGAGCTGACAACCAACCTGTTATACCAATCTATAATTACAACTGTTTTGCTAGCCAGCTATTTCACTCTCATTAGTAAGAGTTGGGTTGTTTTCATGTCTGAGCGGCACTCTTTTGCACACAATGGGCTAAATGGCCAGGTCACATGGACCTCGAAGGCTCAGAGAAGGTTGGGGGAGGGGACCCCACTGGAACAGTGTTGGGAGACAGATGGTAGCCTCCCGTCAAGGCCATCCGGTGTGTTCTTTAACGTGCACAGGGTATGGCTCTCCCATACACGGGATCACTGCTTAACGTCCCATCCGACGGATGGCGATCTTTTCAAGCCCATCGGTCTCCCCTACTGACCGTGGACAGGGAATGAATTTTTCGGAGATAAATCTGAACGCTGACTCAGCTGGAACTTGAACCTGAGAACTGGATATTACGATTCTGGCGTGCTACCGACTACCCCCACCCCACGAGTTTAGGGAAGATAAACATCAGCTTTGTCACAGATGAGATTCGAATCTAGTAGTTGACAATTATGAGCCTGATGAAACACCTACTGTGCCAATCCTTGCCGCGATATAAAACAGATTTTTTCAATTATTTCAAGGGAAAGCCCAATTCGATCCTCCGTTACATCTAGAATGATCTTTTTGTAATGAAATACTGCTGAAACTCAATTAAAGATTTAACTGAAGTCGAAACGAATCTTGAAATTTCAACGATATTTCCTTCATATTTTATAGAGTAATGAAAGCTACCAATCCCAAAATTTCGTTTGAAATATGAATTAAAATTCGTGTGATAATTATTATAACCAAACTGTTTACTAAAACAAATATTTTTAGAAGTTCTTCTAATAATTCTCTCAGTTTCTGAAGAAACGTTTTAAAGAGAATCTTCGGTGCTCTTAAATATTTCGGCTTTCCCAATTTCTTAAACATTGGACGAATATTTTCGAAATACGAGATTTGGAGACATATTTTTACCGTACAGAAACTATTCTCAGAAGTTACTGAACCTCGAATCGCCATAACATGGAAACCACGTTGTTATTTTGGGTATGGAGTGTAATGAGTAGACTACGATCATCACTAAATGCGTACTCTTTCTTCGCTACTTAAGTCAAATGTTAATAAACACTAAAAATTTGCTTATGTAATTAAATGCTTATGCTTTGCTTTTTGTAATTATTCTTAGCCCCTTTATTTCAGACATTCATATCAAAGATCAAGATTGAACTATATCTACGTACAGTCGCTCAAAAAAGTATCCGAACGCTATGGTTGATTACAGAATTCAGAAAAAATACCTGGCACCGATTTTTTTAGAAATTAGTGATCTGGCAACCTTCGTGTCACGTGATTACAGAATTCAGGAAAAATATCTGGAGCGTGTACAGCAACTGTACACGCTCCAGTTACCGTTCACAGCAAACTGGAGCGTGTGCAGTTACTGCACACGCTCCAGTTTGCTGTGAACGGTAACTGCACACGCTCAATATTTCCGTGAGTGAGCCCACACGATCCAGGTCTTTGTGAGCTCACACGATCCAATGTGCTGTGAACATTAACCGCAACCGCTCCAGTTTGCTGTGAACGGTAACTGCACACGCTCCATATTCATTGCATTATATATTCATACGCATTATATATATTAAAAAGTATCCGACACTATGGTTGATTACAGAATTCAGAAAGAATATCTGTCAACGATTTTTTTTAGAAATTAGTGATCTGGCAACCTTCGTGTCACGTGCACGAAGGTTTCCAAATCACTAATTTCTAAAAAACTCGTTGCCAAGTATTTTTTCTGAATTCTGTAATCAACCATAGTGTTCGGATACTTTTTTGAGCGACTGTACTGCAGAAAAATCTAACGCAATTTTGCGTCCCAAGAAGTGGCGAATGGAAACCGTTGTTTCAGAGCTCGCGCTTTTGGTGGTCATGCTCCTCGGATTTATATCAAATGACGTAAAATAATTTTTAGCACAGAAAACTTAAATTGCAATCAAACACTTTCGAAGTATAGAAATGGTGCTCAAATGGCAATGCCAGCAATCTATTATTAAAAAGACGTAAGATCTTTTAATGCCGTCCCGTGGCCGAGTGGTTAGCACGCTTGGCTACTGATCTGAATGGACCTGGGTTCGAGCCCCGGTTAAGGCATGGCTGTCTGTGTCGTTTTTCTGCTGAGGGCCTGCCATCCTCTCAGACCTTCTACTATGGCATATAAACTGACATGCTCCTGAGTGGGTATTTATTTAAGATCTTTTAATAAACGCTGATAATTATCAGACTGAAGGCTATGTCCCTTGGGAATGATTTCTAAGCGACATAGCCTCTCATTCTAATAATAATCAACCTTTTCCTATGATATACCTTCTCCGCATCTCTATAGTTAAGACCTAATTGAATCATATAAAAGATTTTAACAGTCAGTCTGTGCTTTATGAATAATATGTGAATGTCGCTCCCCTGTGAGCTCTTTAGACACATCCTGTTTACTTTAATGTAAACTTTCGATAACTGAGCTAAAAAGGACAGAGGGATCATCGAATATTAAAAAATTCGGATAGTAATTGGTAGATCGAGGAGAACTTAGCATTCAATCTGAATGCTAAGTCCTCCTCGAAATATTTATTTATCCTATTATTATCCCCCCAAAATATATATATATATATTATTAATGACGTAACACATATCTATGGACAGAAAAGTCAAGCATTTAAATAACTGATAACTGCCGTTAAGACATTCTGGTTTATTTTCGGAATTGCTTTTATATATTGTTCCGCAATTCAACTTCGCACTAAGCTACAGACAGGGCCGTACTTTGACCTTCTGAGGCTCTAAGCTATGACACGTTTAAGGGGTCCTAAGCTACAATAATTTTAAGAGGCCACAAAATTTAGAAAGTCGAAATAAGTTATATATTTATTATTCTGATTGAAGGAAACATTAGAAAATAAATATCAAATTAATGTAGTGAAAACATTATACTAGCACTGGTTTACATTAATGACTGTTTAAATCTGACATGAATAATGTTTGTACTTTAGATTAATTTGAATGTAAAATATTTCTTGTGAGAGTAAACTTCAAACTTAAATTTTTAAGGCTCCTCATAATCGTGAGGCCCTAAGCTGTAGCTTAGTAGTTTATGCGTATTGGATTGGATTGTTTTACTTCTGAGCGGCACTTTTTTGCACACATGGGCTAAATGGCCAGGTCACAAGGACCCCGAAGGCTCAGAGAAGGTTGGGGGAGGGGACCCACTGGAACAGCTGTTGGGAGACAGATGGTAGCCTCCCGTCAAGGCCATCCAGCGTGTTCTTTAACGTGCACAGGGTATGACTCTCCCGCACACGGGGCCACTGCTTAACGTCCCATCCGACGAACGGCGGCCTTTTCAAGCCCATCTTTGTTCCCTACTGACCGTGGGCAAGGCGGGGAAATTTTGCGGAGATAAATCTCAACGCTGACCCAGCTGGGACTCGAACCTGGGAACTACAGATTACGAGCCTGGCGCGCTACCGACTGAGCCACCCGCACCCCAGTTTATGCGTAAGTCCGGCCCTGGCTACGAGTAAGAAAAATAAATTTATTTGAGTCAGCCATTTTTTTACGTACGAAAAAAATGAAGAGGATAAATTAAAAAATCGCTAAACATTCCAGCTTTAAACGTTTCAACTTTGATCACAACTTCTAAGGAACTGATGTTTCTTAATTAATTTCTTGTTGGAAGAATAAATTTATAGTTTGACCTAAGAGATAATGTCTTACATTTTAATTTCTCTAAAGAATTTATGAGGGATGAAATGAAGTTAGTAAGAGAATGAACTTCAGTAGAGATTGTCGGGGGAGGGGGTAGCGAAGGTTGGGGGGAGGGGGTGAGAACGAAAATGTTTCAACTCGGAAATCAAATTTTACCAACGAGAAAATAAGCACTTTACATGAATATAATTATGTCTCTATCCGGGACGTGTCACGTGACACGAAGGTTGCCAGATCACTAATTTCTAAAAAAATCGTTGCCAGATATTTTTTCTGAATTCTGTAATCAACCATAGTGTTCGGATACTTTTTTGAGCGACTGCAGGTGGTCATATTATTTTGATACTAGATCGTGTGGGCTCGGGTTGGGTTGTTGGGTTGTTTTACCTCTGAGCGGCACTTTTTTGCACACCATGGGCTAAATGGCCAGGTCACATGGGCCCCGAAGGCTCAGAGAAGGTTGGGGGAGGGGACCCACTGGAACAGCTGTTGGGAAACAGATGGTAGCCTCCCGTCAAGGCCATCCAGTGTGTTCTTTAACGTGCACAGGGTATGGCTCTCCCGCACACGGGGCCACGGCTTAACGTCCCATCCGACGGACGGCGGCCTTTCCAAGCCCATCGGTGTCCCCTACTGACCGTGGGCAGGGCGGGGAATTTTGCGGAGATAAATCTCAACGCTGACCCAGCTGGGACTCGAACCTGGGAACTACAGATTACGAGCCTGGCGCGCTACCGACTGAGCCACCCCCGCCCCCGTGTTGGCTCACTCACGGAAATATTGAGCGTGTGCAGTTACCGTTCACAGCAAACTGGAGCGTGTGCAGTAACTGCACACGCTCCAGTTTGCTGTGAACGGTAACTGGAGCGTGTACAGTTGCTGTACACGCTCCAGATATTTTTCCTGAATTCTGTAATCACGTGACACGAAGGTTGCCAGATCACTAATTTCTAAAAAAAATCGTTGCCAGATATTTTTTCTGAATTCTGTAATCAACCATAGTGTTCGGATATTTTTTTGAGCGACTGTACTCAGGATTTATTTCCGTGGAGAGAGGGATACAGCTACCTAAGATTTTGTACCAAGTTGCCTCGTTTTGCCAACTCGCCATAATTTTACAAAAAAAAAATCTCAATTTTTACATCTCACCTATATTTTACCAAGTCATTTCGAATTTTGCTAACTCCCCAAGATTTTGCCAAGTTGCCTCGATTTTGAAAACTCTCTAATTTTAGAAAAACAATCCCAATTTTCAAATTTCACCTATATTTTATCACGTGGCTTCGAATTTTTCTGACTCCCTTCGATTTTGCCAATTCGCCAAAATTTTACAAAAAAAATCCCAATATTCACAACTCACTTGTATTTTACCAAGTGACTTCGAATTTTGCCAACTCCCCTAGATTTTGCTAAGTTGACTCGATTTTACCAACTCTCCTTAATTTCACAAAAACAATCGAAATTTTCACAACTCACCCGTATTTTACCACGGGGCTTTGAATTTTGCCAAGTTGCCACGACTTTGCCAACTTTGCGACTCTACCTAAAATCAGAACTATAAGAGTTCAACCCTTTATTCTTTGACTAAAACGCCATTTTCCAGGTAATGAAGATGCAAATACTGTATTGAGGTATCGAATATGCGAATATCTGAATATATTCCTCTGATTACGAAGTACCTGATGTAAGGAGATGCTGGCAGGATGCTTTCTCTTTGATTGCTGGTTAAAAATTAAGGCTCGTATTCTTAAAAAATAAAAATCTATATATATTGTCAAAAAATTATTAAGGATTTATTTTATCAAATATTCTTTTAAAAAATTAGTAAGTAAGGTATCTAATATTAATATCTTCCGGCATTTTGCGTTTGAGGATGTGCTCGTTACGCAAAAAAATTTAAACTGTTGTGTATATTTGCATATTTAACAATTATCCAAAAGTTCCCTTAAAACTTTAGAGCAGACCCCTGCTAACCCAAATTTATAAAAGAAAAAAATATATAATAATAAATACCCCCTCAAGCAGCTGCTTTCCACAGAGGTCTGACAGGAGCCTGCCATTTTATATGTCATAGTAGAAGATCTGAGAGGATGGCAGGACCTCAGCAGAAAAAACGACACATACATCCATGCCTTATCCGGGGCTCGAACCCAAGTCCCGTAGATCAGTAGCCAAGCGTGCTAAGAACCACTACGAAAAAAAAAAACTATATTCTTAAAGAGCCGCAAAAAGTTTTCTATACATAAAAACGAAAACATACATTTCTAATGAGTAAGGGATTGGAAATAAAAACTATATTTTTAAGTAATCAAGAACATACTTTGATTTAAAAAATGTGTATATTTAATGTGTATTATGAATTGGCAAAATCGTTAGTGTGTCCCTGAAAAATGTTCGGTGAAAAAACTAGCAGAAATGATTTGTTTTATGATTCGCAAGTTCTTTTGCAATGAACCACAGGTTGAATGGAATGCAATGAACCACAGGTTGGACGGAATGTAATGAACCACAGGTTGGACGGAATGCAATGAACCACAGGTTGGACGGAATGCAATGAACCACAGGTTGGACGGAATGCAATGAACCACAGGTTGGACGGAATGCAATGAACCACAGGTTGGACGGAATGCAATGAACCACAGGTTGGACGGAATGTAATGAACCACAGGTTGGACGGAATGCAATGAACCACAGGTTGGACGGAATGCAATGAACCACAGGTTGGACGGAATGCAATGAACCACAGGTTTCAAGGCTGATTTGGTGAGATTATAACACTCCGATTAGTTTCAAAAGGGAATCAAATTGATTGATGCCTTCTCCGGTGCTTCACTAGCTTGTCGTTTTAATAAGTTTAGAAAGAATAATGCTTTTGTTGTTTCAAAGATTAGTGATCTTGGTTTTCCGTCAAATCAAAATTGAACAAGGGAAATTTTTGCATTTTCACTCTTCTATTTTCGCTATTTATACCGATGGTTAGTTCTGATAAAAGCTCCAATAGTATAGATTGATGTGCGTTGATAAGTTGACGATATTATTACTGCATCGCATTTTATCGTTTAGTACTTACTTCTTAAGCTTTCTATTTTACACATTACTTGCAAGCTTTCTATTTTACACATGCCGTCCAAACATTTAGTCTACATATCGTTAAAAGACTATTGAAAGCACTTAAGCTTAAAAAACTTGTAGTTATTAATTAAGAAATAAGTCTAAGTAATAAATGTAGAAAGATTTTACTAATGTATTCTTGATGATCTCGTTTATCGTTAACGTAAATCATGCTTTTCCGCAGCAATAGAGAGTACTGCAAAGAAACCAACATTGCGGTTGCTGTTGGTAGCTGTCGCATGTAATATGCTCTTTTAACTTAAACTATCAGAGTTTCAATATTTTTACCTTAATACTATAAAAGCAATATTTTCTATTTTCTAGTTTATGATTTATATCATTCGTTATGTTTTTATCTCACAGGTGTACATCTTGGTGTAATGAAACTACGTGTACAATAACCTATATTTATATTTATCGAAGTTATTATTATACAGCAAAATTTCTATAATCAGAACTACGTTTATGTGAATTTAATGTTTTCCACCAGCTGCAACATTCTGCGATTCGAGCTTCAAAGATTTATTCTTAGCATACCAAGAATGTTATATTTATCTATGAAGAATGTTAGCCAGTTTATCCAGCATTAGTATCATCATGCTTACTGTTCAGATGGGGCGGGGGTGGCTCAGTCGGTAGAGCGCCTGGCTCGCAATCTGTAGTTCCCAGGTTCGAGTCCCAGCTGTGTAAGCTTTGGTGATTTATCTCCGCAAAATTCCCCGCTCTGCCCACGGTCAGTAGGGGACACCGATGGGCTTGGAAAGGCCGCCGTCCGTCGGATGGGACGTTAAGCCGTGACCCCTTGTGCGGGAGAGCCATACCCTGTGCACGTTAAAGAACACGCTGGATGTCCTTGACGGGAGGCTACCATCTGTCTCCCAACAGCTGTCCAACCTTCTCTGAGCCCTCGGTGTCCTTGTGACCTGTCATTTAGCCCACGGTGTGCAAAAAAGTGCCGCTCAGAGGTAAAACAACCCAACCCTTACTGTTGAGAGTGCAATAAATTGGTATAACAGGTTGGCATATAGATGCAATAACAGGTTATCATAATAGATGAAATAACAGGTTGGCTGTCATACATAAGACACTCGATGTTTCATTTGTCCGTATTAGTGTAGCGAGTTATTGTGTGAGTAATTTACATTAACAAAGTGAATAAGTCAGAAATTGAAGAATTGGCTGCCATTACATTGTCCCATCCTTCCAACCTAAAAATATGTTTACTGTTTTTTTTTTCAAGTAATGTAAATGAAAATAAATCACGTGACACGAAGGATTCCACATCACTAATTCCTAAAAAAAATAGTTGCCAGATATTTTTTCTGAATTCTGTAATCAACCAGAGTGTTCGGATACTTTTTTGAGCGACTGTACAGTTGTTAGCAGATCTAACTACTAAGTCAACGGGCGTGTCAATGTGAATTTATATATATTATGAGCAGCCAGGAGCTTGATTGATATTTTTCCAAGATTATTATGCAACATAAGCTCTATAATTCGAACTACGTTTATTTATATTAAAATTTTTCCACCAGCTGCAGCCATCTGGATCCGTTTATTCAAGCATTTATTCTTAGCACTACAAGAATGCTAGCCATTTTATCCAGCATTTGTGTTACCATGCTAAGTTATCTGTATACTTTGTGCTTAAGAAAAATCTCTCATTTTAAATGATAATTATATAATTCGGGAGAGGACCTCTCCTTCTTCTTGAAATAACGCCATGGATACGATAAAAAAAATGTTTTTGTTTTCAATCGATACTCTTACTATGCAATAACTCAGAAATAAAATAGAAACTGAGAGCAATTAATTTTACCCTTCAACGTATACCTGGAAATGAAACAGATGCAGTTTTTAAAACAGCAAGAAGTATTATTAATCTATTATCTTATTAAGGATTTAAATAATCGAAACTTCTTTCTCAGATTCTTCTTCAAATCTGGAAATCCACTGAAGTCAATTATTAGCCGATAAAGGATAATTCAAAATATTCGTTAAAAATGAAATAAAAAAAAAAACACATGTTAAAAGTTCAATGCAATAAATCACTTCAGAATATTTCTTATCTTTTCCAGGTTAATTTTGTACTCATGGATATCTGTAGTTCGAAATCTAGATCAAGACATGGCTTTTCTCTTCTTGTCTCCCCAAAGAGACCCATCCAATACAGCTGCATTTCAAATTATAATTCTAAAAAACCTTCTTCGTCTAGAGTAGTGGTTCTTAACCTTTTATGCTTCACCCTGGAAATGTGCATGTAACTGGCGTACCCCTTGTATAAATAGATAAAACTATAGTTATAGTATAACAATGGTTATTTTTACTTTGTTAGTAGATCTAGCGACTTTTGAGCTCTCACGACGCACCCCAAAAATTTTACCTCGTACCCCAGGTTGAGAACCCCTAGTCTAGAGAGCTACTTGTGTAGGTGTTCGTATGTTGTATGAGAAACCAGGATAAGACCAATAAAACTTCTAGATTACCTAAACTCTTGGGGTAGGGGAGTATTTTCTTTCTTTAAAAAAAAAATATTTTCCTCTCACAAGAAAATTTAGTGAAATTTCTTGGAGGTCGTAAAGATTAAAATTTTAAGCGCAATTACATGATGTCACTTCTTCACCTTCATACATCTTTCGTCTTCCTAATACTGGACCACTTTGTAAGGGGGACGAATGGACCCCCTATCATCTGGTCCAATGACGTCACTTCTAAGTCGTAAAATATGAATGACTAAGAGTGCCTGCAGAAGACAAAACCTGATTAATTTGACTGCTTTCAATTTGCTAAACTACTCCGATAACTTTGCGACATATCTAACCATCATACATTTTAAACACATAGCTCGCACAATTTTAAATTACTATTATTATTTTATTTAATATTTGGGCATTCATGAAACTGCTCCTTGAAGTGAAATTGCTCTAAAGTCGTGTATCTAAAGATGCCGTGTCGAAATGAAAATTGCTGTCTTTGAGAACTTCTTAATAATATAGAGAAATGAGGAATTTTACTTATCTTATTGACATCGTGTATTTGAAAATAATAAACACACTTTACCTTTCTGAATCAGCACATAGCAGGACAGCATCCACTCCTTGAAGCGAGCACAGCAAATCTTTAGCAAATATCTATTGCTGCCGACAGTAAACTCGAGACGGCCATTGTAAATTGAACTTTACGGCAAACAAACAGCAAACTTACGATTTTTCACTCTCCCAGCATCTCACAAACAGTGGTTAAATTCAAACTGCTTTACAGCCATAGAGCACTACGAAGTCGTGAGTTGCATAATCCATTCCTTATGTCGTCACTGGCGCCGTGGCCTCTCATTGGTTGCTTGGCCGTGGGTGGGAGGAGCTTCGGCTCTGTTTCCGTACTCTGTCAACCACGAGCGGATCGGAGAAGCTGGGCATTTAATGGAAGCACGCGCACGTTAGGGCGAAGAGTAATCAGAGACAGGATCTTGCCAGTTTCATGTCTAGCTCATTGGCTGTAATTTCTTCTGCATACAAACTTCCAGGATGTGTGCGTTGCTACATTTGCTCACAAATTACCGCACAAATGCAGATAGATACTCGCGGGTGTACCCGCGTAACAATTCTAGAATCGTTGTTAAGGAAAGTTACTTTCAATCACGTTTCGTTAACTTCGAAGTTTTGCAGATTTCATTATGTCACATCATTTTCTAATTACAACAACCACATCACTTTGTCGGACTATCTCTCATCAAACTGTGAATTTTTCCTTCCATACTAAAAAAATTAAGGATTTCTTCTTTTGCAACATATTTTTAGTTAAAAAGGAAATTGATAGTTTGGTAGGTGATAGTCTGAATAGAATGATGTGATTGCTGAAGTCAGAAAATGATTGATCTTATTTGCTGATTGGTAAAACTTTGACAGGTTCATTTGGTTTCTGTTCAAGATCAGTACAAAATTTTTAATCAGCTTCGGGATTTCTGTGTATGCGATGTATTATTGTGAATTAAAAAGTGGAGTTGTTCTGCTCTTTGAGAGTTTTGAATTTACTTTCTTAGATCGACAAGAGAGCATTCGTTTCAGCAGGTGCTTAAACTCAATTGCATTTATTGCTAACTTGTGTGAAATTAACATTACAATCAGAATTTCGAAACTTAATGATAATATTTATGTAAAATGGACGTTTGCGTTAATTAATTTTCAGAAAAAAACTTGGTTAAATGTTCCTTAATTGGCTACTGATCTAAGGGACCTGTGTTAGAGCCCCGGATAAGGCATGGATGTATGTGTCGTTTTTCTGCTGAAGTCCTGCCATCCTCTCAGATCTTCTACTATGGCATATAAACTGGCAGGCTCCTGTCAGACCTCTGTGGCAAGCAGCTGCTTGAGGGGGTATTTATTTTTATTATTTTATTTAATCATATAAGAATTATAAGCAATTTCATTTTTGCTGAAATTCTGTGAAAATATTTGAAGATGGCTATGCAACGTCTCAGTGGCTGCTTTTAGTTTCGAGATATCTACGTTAAACTTAGCAGAAGTATAAAAAAACTTGAGCAATATTTCCCATACGGAAGTTGGGGCACCTTACCTTCGGAAGCTAGCACTCAAGTGTAGAATATTTAAGTAGTGACAATATTATTATCCCGAAAGAAAGAATAAGAAACCATTTGCAAATATCTATGGTTCAAGCTGTTTAAAATACTTTTTCTCTTCTCAATCAAAAGTTAACTTTAAAGGGATGTGGATTGGGAGGATGAACAGCACACATTTGAAAGCGTATTTAGACACTTTGTGTGAAGGGAAAAATCACATTTAAAGCTCCATAACTTTAAAAGTAAGCTTTGTACAGAAAAATGCTGCAGGAGGTAAACGAGGGATCGTAATCAAATTTCCATTCGAAGAAATATTCGTTTAATACTTTGAGAGTTATTGAAGCTGAAATATTTGAGAGCAGACGTTGCTGTTACTCTCGTCCTAGGCAATTTTTCAAAAATGACGGAAAAGAAACGCTACGCAAACTTCTAAAAGTACGTTTATTTTCATAAAGGAACTTTTTTTTTATTTCTAATAAAAATATCTGGCAACGATTTCTAAAAAAATCGTTGCCAGATATTTTTTCTGAATTTTGTAATCAACCATAGCGTTCCGATACTTTTTTGAGCGACTGTACCACGGACTGTCTACGAAGTTTCTTCTTTCTGTGGACCCCCCCCCACACACACACACCACACCAAGTGCAATTCTTTCTGCAGACCTTCTTTCCCATCATTACCTGATATATTTTAACTAAAATATAACTCCTGGCAAAGATGATTCCCTAAATTTCCAATAATGATTGATATTTCCAATTCTTTATTTGCTGTTCATTTATTGCCATTTTGCAATTTGAACACTTGAGTCGAGAAATTCGATGATTCAAAAATTCTCATGTCATCGACGGCCAATTGCATCTTGTGATCAGATTCTTTTATGTGTTGTGCTATCAGGATCTTGTTTTTTTATGTTGAGCTGTCAGAATCTTGTTCTTCTATGTGCTATGCTCTCTGAATCTTGTCCTTTTATGTGTTGTGCTATCAGGATCTTTTTTTTTAGCCGGAACCTTGTTCTTCTATGTGCTGTGCAGTCATGATCTTGTTCTTTAATGTTTTGTACAGTCATGATCTTGTTCTTTTATGTGTTGTGCGATCAGGATTTTGTCCTTTTATGTTGAGCTGTCTGAATCTTGTTCTTTTATGTATTATGCTGTCAGGATCTTATTCTTTTATACGTTTCAGTGTCTTTCGATTTACGGCGTCATCTTAAATTTTTTAATAGTGTTTTTTTCCGCAGTTAGGTCCTGCTGCCGACATATACTTCAACATAAATCAAATCTATTCAGAAATCGCTCACAAATAGTTTTACAATAAACAGACTTCAATTTTTAAAACAAAAGTTGAGAGTGGTTGGTGGGCCAAACTTCAGTTTTTATTTATCGTCTGATCAATCTTCAAAGATGATTCAATATCCATGCCAAACGGAGAAAAAATTTTCAATGGGTTCAGTTGCGCTTGCGCGAGCCCATTGTTAAATATTTTGCTGATTTACAAAGCTCATTGATAAAGCAGAAATAATGTCATTTAATTAAGTATTATTTAACTTTAATTAAAGTGTTACGCATTATAATACTATTTAATGCAAAATAAAGTAGAGAAATATATAAGTAACGGATCTTCATCAGAGCCAATGAAAGCCTAAATACCACGTGTGCCAGGCCCGTGATCAGCAGTTCTCGGGTTCGAGCTCAAAGCTATGTTCTCCTCAAATCTCCGGCCTGCCCTCGGTGAGAGAGGGGGCACCAACTGGGTTGGAAAAGACGCCGTCCGTCGGATGGGACGTGTTGAAGAGAGCCACAACCCGTGCATTGTGAACACCAACTGGGTTGGAAAAGACGCCGTCCGTCGGATGGGACGTTAGCCGTTTCTCCGTGTTGAAGAGAGCCACAACCCGTTCATTGTGAACACCAACTGGGTTGGAAAAGACGCCGTCCGTCGGATGGGACGTTAGCCGTTTCTCCGTGTTGAAGAGAGCCACAACCCGTTCATTGTGAACACCAACTGGGTTGGAAAAGACGCCGTCCGTCGGATGGGACGTTAGCCGTTTCTCCGTGTTGAAGAGAGCCACAACCCGTTCATTGTGAACACCAACTGGGTTGGAAAAGACGCCGTCCGTCGGATGGGACGTTAGCCGTTTCTCCGTGTTGAAGAGAGCCACAACCCGTTCATTGTGAACACCAACTGGGTTGGAAAAGACGCCGTCCGTCGGATGGGACGTTAGCCGTTTCTCCGTGTTGAAGAGAGCCACAACCCGTTCATTGTGAAGAACACACTGGATGTCCTTGACGGGAGGCTTCCACCTATCTCTTTAACGGCCGTCCAGTGGGTTCCCTTTCCCAAACATCTCTGAGCCCTGGGAGTCTTTGTGACCTGGCCATTTACCCAGTGTGTGCGAGAAAAAACAAAACAAAAAAACTACCGCTTAGAAGTAAACAACCCAATTACATACATATTATGCAAGTTAATTTTCATCGCAATCTTTTTGGCTGAGAGGTAGTGAACCCATTGGTAAAGCAATTGATCCATTTATTAACCGTTTTGCCAGCAGAGCCCGGATGCAAAATATGTGTGATGTTCGATAATATTTACTTTTGAGGACAACTTTATTAGCTCATAAGAAGAAATAAGACATCATTAATAACGAATCAGCATTTGTCGACATTAATGAAACTCATATCAACACAAGAATTACATTGGCCACACTTGAAATAATAAAACAGAGACCAAATATAGATTTTACCAATTCCTTAAAATTTGAAGAAAAAGACGGGCACAAGAATTAATGAAGAATTTATAAGTTAACAACAATTATAAGTACAGTTGCTCAAAGAAGTATCCGAACACTATGGTTGATTACAGAATTCAGAAAAAATACCTGGCAACGATTTTTTTAGAAATTAGTGATCTGGCAACCATGATTACAGAATTCATGAAAAATATCTGGAGCGTGTACAGCAACTGTACACGCTCCAGTTGTCGTTCATAGCAAACTGGAGCGTGTGCAGTTACTGCACACGCTCCAGTTTGCTGTGAACGGTAACTGCACACGCTCAATATCTCCGTGAGTGAGCCCACACGATCTAGTATCAAAATAATATGACAACCTACAGTCGCTCAAAAAAGTATCCGAACACCATGGTTGATTACAGAATTCAGAAAAAATATCTGACAACGATTCTTTTAGAAATCAGTGATGTGGCATCCTTCGTGTCACGTGACACGAAGGATGCCACATCACTATTTTCTAAAAAAAATCGTTGCCAGATATTTTTTCTGAATTCTGTAATCAACCATAGTGTTCGGATTTTTTTTGAGCGACTGTACAAGCAAAGGTGTCAGGTTTATGGACTAATATTTGAATGACAAGTTCAGTGTGCAATATATTATCTCGATTTATTTTTTTAAAAGTGGGAACTTTAAACTATAATATTCATGTCGAAAATGTTTGAAATATGAATAACTTTTTTAAGATAATCCTGACACTTGGAAAAGGAAACTGCAACTATTCATCTGAAAGAAAGCCAATCTGAAATGCTAGTGCTTGGAATATTTAATAATAGTGCTAAAAGTATTTATTAGTAAGTATTTTTTTCACTATAAATGTATATCTTCAAACCTGCCTGCAGCTTAATAGCGAAAAATAGCAAACTAATCCATATATTACGAAAAGTTTGTGAATTTTTTGCTTAAACAATTATAGAGGGAATCTGTTTATGATAGGCGCGGGAGTGGCTCAGTCGGTAGCGCGCCAGGCTCGTAATCTGTAGTTCCCAGGTTCGAGTCCCAGCTGGGTCAGCGTTGAGATTTATCTCCGCAAAATTCCCCGCCCTGCCCACAATCAGTAGGGGACACCGATGAGCTTGGAAAGGCCACCGTCCGTCGGATGGGACGTTAAGCCGTGGCCCCGAGTGCGGGAGAGCCATACCCTGTGCACGTTAAAGAACACGCTGGATGGCCTTGACGGGAAGCTACCATCTGTCTCCCAACAGCTGTTCCAGTGGGTCCCCTCCCCCAACCTTCTCTGAGCCTTCGGGGTCCACGTGACCCGGCCATTTAGCCCATGTTGTGCAAAAAAGTGCCGCTCAGAGGTAAAACAGCCCAACCCAATCCTGTTTATGATAGCAGTAGTACAGTAATACATCGCTAGTGGAAAGTCTGTTCTTACATGCTGCATAGCTAGTGAAAGTTTGGTCTTTAATATTACATCGCTAGTGGAAAGGCAAGTTTTGCATAGTACATCGCTAGTAGAAAGTCTGCTCTTACATATCATATCGCTAGTGGAAAGGCTGGTCTTGCATACTCCATCACTAGTGGAAAAAAGAGTTTAAAGCATTGTTTCTCAACTTAAGATCCATTGTGGTCCGGAGTACTTTGTCACTTTTCTACAGCGAAAAGAGAAGAAAAATTGTAAATATGTTTCCGATATTTAATATTTTAAAATTTATAAAATTAATGGTTGATTAAGGTATGTGAAGGCTTCCAAGAGTCCGAAAGTAGTTGTTGGGGAGGGATACTTCATCTTCAAAATTTTTCACAACTTACTAATGCAAAAAATGTACATGTAACAGATTAAACAAACTGAATCACAGAAACACATAAATAAAAATTTGAATATGTATTATATGAACTTGCGTCTACTAGAGAAAAAAAAACACAAACAAAAATAAATATTTGTTCCTTGTAATGTATTTAACAAAACTCACATTATATTTAGTATTAACTAAGTGAAAACACGGGATATGCAAGTTAGTATATTGTAAAATAAATAATACCCCCTCAAGCAGCTGCTTGCCACAGAGGTCTGACAGGAGCCTGTCAGTTTATATGCCACAGTAGAAGATCTGAGAGGATGGCAGGACCTCAGCAGAAAAACAACACATACATCCACGCCTTACCCGGGGCTCGAACCCAGGTCAGTAGCCAAGCGCGCTAACCACTCAGCCATGGGACGGCAATTGATTGTTAATTAGTTTATTATATAAAATGTTGAAACAAAACCGAGTTTCCATTGTTTTGAGACTCTCATAAATGTCGAGACCCCAGGAGAGAACCTCGTGCGCCTTTACCAATATCCGCCACTATAAGGTAGAGGAAAAAAGAATACTAAAAGATTTTCGTACCTGTGTCTGAGAAACATTCGTCAAAAGCAATTCGTCGCAAGTGGAAAAGATAGTATAAAACAGGGCCGGATCTAGGGGTGAAACGTGCTCCCCCCCTGAGAAAGCTAGTAAGAGTAAGAGAGTCAAAATATTATTAAATATGTACATTTTGTTCTTGATTCGGGCCTCACTTGTGGATAAAGTAGTTTTATACAATGCATGTCTAGTGGAAAGGGTATATAGTCTTCAGAATACATTGCAAATGAGAGGGTGGTTTCTCACAATGTATTGGAAATTGAAAGGGTAGTCTTAAATATTTAATACATCGCTATTGGAAATTCTGATCTACAGAATATACTGCTAGTCGAAAAGGTTGTATAAAACAATTCATCACTAGTTCAAAAAGTAGTTGGGTTGGGTTGTTTTACCTCCGAGCGGCACTTTTTTGCACACCATGGGCTAAATGGCCAGGTCACATGGACCCCGAAGGCTCAGAGGTTTGGAGGGGGACCCACTGGAACAGCTGTTGGGAGACAGATGGTAGCCCCCCTTCAAGGCCATCCAGCGTGTTCTTTAACATGCACAGAGTATGGCTCTCCCGCACACGGGGCCACGGCTTAACGTCCCATCCGACGGACGGCGGCCTTTCCAAGCCCATCGGTGTCCCCTACTGACCGTGGTTGCGGAGATAAATCTCAACGCTGACACTCGAACCTGGGAACTACAGATTACGAGCCTGGCGCGCTGCTGACTGAGCCACCCCCGCCCCTCAAAAAGTAGTCTTACGCTGTTCCATTGCTGATGGAAAGGGTGATCTCACAAAATGTGTCACTAGTGAAAAGAGTAGTATTACATAGTACTGTCGCTCAAAAAAGTATCCGAACGCTGTGGTTGATTACAAAATTCAGAAAAAAATATCTGGCAAAGATTTTTTTAGAAATTAGTGGTCTGGCGACCTTCGTGTCACGTGACACGAAGGTTGTCAGACCATTATTTCTAAAAAAATCTGTTCCAGATATTTTTTTTGAATTTTGTAATCAACCGTAGTGTTCGGATAATTTTTTGAGCGACAGTACATCACTAATTAAAAAAATGCCTTATAAAATACTTGGTTAATGGAAAGAGTTGGGTTGGGTTGTTTTACCTCTGAGCGGCACTTTTTTGCACACCATGGGCTAAATGGCCATGTCACAAGGACCCCGAAGGCTCAGAGAAGGTTGGGGGAGGAGACTCACTGGAACAGCTGTTGGGAGACAGATGGTTGCCTCCCATCAAGGCCATCCAGCGTGTTCTTTAACGTGCACAGGGTATGGCTCTCCCGCACACGGGGGCCACGGCTTAACGTCCCATCCGACGGACAGCGGCCTTTCCAAGCCCATCGGTGTCCCCTACTGACCGTGGGCAGGGCGGGGAATTTTGCGGAGATAAATCTCAACGCTGACCCAGCTGGGACTCGAACCTGGGAACTACCGATTACGAGCCTGGCGCGCTACCGACTGAGCCACCCCCGCCCCTATAAAGCAATAATATTTCGTCGCTAGGGTAAAAGGTAATGTTGCATAGTATATTGTTACGGAAATGTGGTTTTATACAATATTACTAGTGGATTCGGGTTATCTCAGAGCTGAGCTTTTTTTTTTCACACAGTAGGCTAAATGGCCAGGTCACAAGGACCACAAGGGCTCAGAGCAGGTTAGGGTAAGGGGACCCACTGGACAGCTTTTGGGAAACAGATGGTAGTCTCCCGTCAAGATCATCCAGCATGTTCTTTAACACACTGATTCACACGGTATGGCTCTAGCTGACACGGGCCACTGCTTAAAGTCCCATCCGACGGACTGTGGCCTTTCCATACGATGCTCCCTATTGACCGAGGAATTTTACGGAGATAAATCTCAACGCTGGTCATGAGAGACTCGGGCCTGGGACTGCAGATTACGAGCCTGGCACGCTACCACCTCTACGACTAAAACTCCTCCGCCACTATATTGCTAGTGGAAAGTGTAGTCTTACACGATATATCATAGGGTAAGGTTTGCACAATGTCTCTCTAGTGCAGTGTCTCGCAAACTGTGTGCCGCGAGAGATTCCAAGTGTGCCGCGAGAGATTTTCAAATTGCCACTAGATATTCCAAAGATTTCATTTTGACTTGACTTGTGTTATCGACGTGCTTTAATAAAAATCTTTCAGAATTTATCAACTGGGATCTTGTAAGTATTTATCAAGCTTTTTCCAAATTTTGGTATTAATTTTTGATTATTTCAAGCCATAGAATGAACAAATATTTAAAACAAACACCGAGTTATGATTAATTATATTTATTATTATATTTATTTTAAATAAAATGCATTTAACGAAACTTCAATTTTCCTCTTTTTAGGTAACCATCAAAAATTTTTTTTTAGGTGTGCCGCGGAAAAAAATTAGATTCAGTGTGCCGCGGAAAAAATTGGATTCAGTGTGCCGCGGAAAAAAATTAGATTCAGTGTGCCGCAGAGTAAAAAAAGTTTGCGAGACAACTGCTCTAGTGGAAAGGACAATCATATACATCGGAAATGAAAGGGGTAATCTTGTTCAATATATCTCAGTGAAAAGGGTAATCTTATACAATACATCGCTAGTAGATAGTATCAGAATCGGATTCAAGATCTGCGAGGCTCGGGGCAAAACATTTCATGGCCAATAATTATTATTTCAATTAATTAATCAACTATTGCCTGATTTATATACTATATACTGTATATATATGTGTGTGTGTATTCTTTTTTGAACTATTTTAAAATGGATTAAAATTACCTTGTTTGTGATTTAGTATTAAGAAAATTGGGTTGTTTTGCCAATGTGCGGCAATTTTTTGCTTATTTCCTGAACAGTGATGTGTAGGTTTTCCGTAATGAGTTCACGAACAGCAGCATGGTTTTCTCGTTGACGGGTTCATTCGGTCTTCCTGCGCGAAAGAGGTCTTCGAAAATCTGCCGTCCCCCCCCCCCTTAATTTGTGCATCAATCCCGTAACAATGCTATATGAACAAGTATAATCCCCGTATACTTGTGATAAATCGGGATGAATTTTTTTCGCGTCATACCCAAACTGTATCCTTATGAAAACGTAAAATCTTTCTCCGTCTTTAGTTGGGTTGTTTTACCTCTGAGTGGCACTTTTTTGCACATCATGGGCTAAATGGCCAGGTCACATGGACCTCGAAGGCTCAGAGAAGGTTGGGGGAGGGGACCCACTGTGAGGGGACTACACAAAATGGAACAGTTGTTGGAAGACAGATGGTAGCCTCTCGTCAAGGCCATCCAGCGTGTTCTTTAACGTGCACAGGGTATGACTCTCTCGTACACGTCTTAACGTCCCATCCGACGGACGGTGGCCTTTCCAAGTCCATCGGTGTCCCCTACTGACCGTGGGCAGGGCGGGGAATTTTGCGAAGATAAATCTCAACGTTGACCCAGCTGGGACTCGAACCTGGGAACTACAGATTACGAGCCTGGCGCGCTACCGACTGAGCCCCCCCCGTCTTTAGTAAGCTCCATGCTAATAATGCACAGATTTCGTAGACCGAACTTGACGTCACGCTGGCGAAGAGAGAAATGATGATATGGCTTTTGTTTTCAACACGTAATGACAAGTTTAAATGAGCTATCAAACAAGTCGTAGCTCGTTAACTTTCAGAGGAACGAGTGCAAATCTACAGACACGTCTCAAGAACTTTTGAACGCCTCTGTAATCCATCGAGTCTATGGGCCATATAAAAGAATTATATTGTTGGGTTGTTTTATATCTGAGGGGCACTTTTTTGCCCACAAAATGGGCTAAATAGCCAGGTCAAAAGGACCCCAAGAGCTCATAGAATATTGGGGTGGGGGGGAGACCCACTGGGCAGCTGTTGAGAGACAGATGGTATCTTCCCGTCAAGGCCATCTTGTATATTCTTTAAAGTGCACTGGGTATGGCTCTCCCGTCCACGGGCCACGGCTAAACGTCCCTTCCGACCGAAGGCGACCTCTTCGGACCCCTACTGATAGAGGACAGGACAGGGAGTTTTGCGGAGATAGATCTCAACGCTGGTTCAGCTTGGACTCGAACCTGGGAACTGCAGATTATGAGCCTGGCGCGCTCCCCCCCCCCCCCCACCCTCATTTGACGGTACGTGACGTCATGCAAGTGAAGATCACATTAAAAGGGAGAAAGCAAAGGAGAAAAAAGCTCTTTGATGCTCCGCAAAACGTTAAATCGAAAAAATATAAACTTCACGCTAACATTAGGCTTAACAAACATCACGGCTAACGTATTCTCATCTCACTTAATATCTCATCAGAGGTCTGCAGCCTCTTCAAGCCCATTGGTTCCCCTTTTCTCACCGAGGGCAGGGTGGGGATTAACGAAAGAAACAATCCCACTCTCACTCCCTTGCATGATCTGACCAGCAAAAGAACTGCATCTCCGTCTATCCACTCGATCAACTAATTGGCAGCATTTTGTCTCTATCTCGTTTGCCTTTCGGAGTTGAGAGATTCAAGCTCGCACTAATTAGTCCAGTTTTAAAAGACCGCCTCGCTTCTCTGCTTCTTACCATCACCGTCAATACCACCAAAGCCAGCGTCGGATCATCAGAGGTAGAACAAGCAGCTCCTTCTCTTCCTTCTGCCGCCCAAACCGAAAGCCGACCTGATGCCAACAAACAAAGACCAAATGAGTTGAAAAATAACGGTCGCAGAATAAATTGGATAAAGCAGTAGTTTCCGCATTCATCTGTCAGTGTGACGGTAGGAAGCTCCCTTATCATTACGTCTATTCAGAAGCTTTCCAGTGAGCACCGTCCTCCCCTAAACCACCCTCCTGGGTGCGGCGAGATAGGACTCAGTCGGCGGTGCACTAATGGCTCCCTTGCCGATGACCTGGCTCGTTTGGCGGCTAGGCTGGTTTGCTCCTCCCAGAACGGTAATTACAGCGACTGAGGTTTCTGAATTTTTCCTAAGCTTACAGAATGACGGCGTACGTTTGTCAATGGAATGCAGAACAGAAGGTAGAAAAGGGGATTTGTGGGGGGGGGAGAGAAAGTAGATGAGGAGGATTCGTTTAGATTAACTTTTTTTTTTTCCTATTTGTGAGCAAAGATCACCACCCACTCATTCACAATTCCTGTGCTATGACTATCACACCGCATGCGATTTTAGATGAGACGGAGATTGTCAGGAGATATATATACATACAAGTCTTGTGCTAGGATATTCGGTATTTATTTTCGCGTGGTCTACTTTGAGATTTGATAGGAGATTGCAAATGTAATTCGTATTTATTAGAAAAAAAAAACCCCAACAGATATCTGGTTGCTTTCATTTTTTTAGCTATTGATTGCGAAATTAGTTTCGGTAGAAGATATTAGGTACTTTAAAAAGAGCAGATATCGCGAAAGCATGAGGTGCAATTATTAACAAAAAGATAGTGAAAGCGTCAAGTTCCGTTTTTAACAGAAAGGGTTGGGTTGTTTTACCTCTGAGCGACACTTTTTTGCACACCATGGGCTAAATGGCCAGGTCACATGGACCCCGAAGGCTCAGAGAAGGTTGGGGGAGGGGGACCCACTGGAACAGCTGTTGGGAGACAGATGGTAGCCTCCCGTCAAGGCCATCCAGCGTGTTCTTTAACGTGCACAGGGTATGGCTCTCCCGCACACGGGGCCAAGGCTTAACGTCCCATCCGACGGACGGCGGCCTTTCCAAGCCCATCGGTGTCCCCTACTAACCGTGGGCAGGGCGGGGAATTTTGCGGAGATAAATCTCAACGCTGACCCAGCTAGGACTCGAACCTGGGAACTACAGATTACGAGCCTGGCGCGCTACCGACTGAGCCACCCCCGCCCCAACAGAAAGGGAGTTGAATTTATGTTCACATACGTGCAGGAGGTATTACATTACGTGTTAGGGATTCGAAGCAATTTACAGTAGCTTTTAATCCAATTAATGTAATTTTAATACATAAATAAAATAATAAATTACTCCTCAAGCCAGACTTTTAATCAGCAGTTCCCAGGTTCGAATCACGCCTATTCCAGCGTTGAGATTTATCTCCGCAAAACTCCCCGCCCTGTCATGTTGGATTGTTTTACCTCTGAGCGGCACTTTTTTGCACACAACGGATTAAATGGTCAGGTCACAAAACCCCAAAGGCTCAGTGAAGGTTAGAGTAGGGCACCCAAGGGAACAACTGTTGGGGACTACGGCTTAACGTTCCATCTAATGGATGGCGGCCTCTCCAAGACCATCGATGCCACCTACTGACCGAGGGCAGGGCGGGAAGTTTTGCGGAGATAAATCTCAACGCTGGCCCAACAAGGACTCGAACATCGTAACTGCAGATTATGAGCCTAGCACGATACAGACTGAGAAGAGTTATGAACTTTGTGAAGAATTATCTTACCACTGCAGCGTGCTTTGGTCAGCCATGTCCCAACACCTCTCTTTTGTTGCGATGTTATGCAACCACGACAATTCCCGGTTCCGTCTCACGACACTACCTGGTTATGAAAAGCCGTGCTTATCTAAAGCCGGGGGCAAGTAATACACCATATAGACGCACCTCAACCCCGGCCTCACATGGCAGCAGTCCTATAGAAGGAAAGCTAACCACCGGAAGAAACCTAACTTTAATCTGTTCCCCGGTTAGCCATGAACAAGGATATATATATCCAAGTTCGCTCGGCATCCGGGGTGGAGACTCTTAGTAAGGCCCAGACTTTTAATAGGGCTCGTACCTACTAGGCGGGCTCAAACCGTTCGGCAGAGCCCTTGAACTTGTTCACACAGAGCACCTGAGGTTGAGGCCTAAGACACCGTCACCGTCCAACCGGTCATCCGACTGGTTCTTCTTCTTCTTTCACATCCATCTGTTTCTGGACCTCTTTGTAAAGAGAGCCTCGGCCCTCTTATCATCAGGTCCACGGGAAAAGTGGGCAGTGGGTGAATATATCCGACTGGTTGGCGATGTCGTCGGCCTCGGTTGGTCTTGGCTATGTCCAACCGGTGCAGCCACGCCGGTCGGCACAGCCTTCGACCGGGTTGCTGGGCCCGAAGCCCCCCCCCCCCCCCACACACACACACACCACGCCAAGGTGGTCCCCTATCGGGGGGGAGCCATGTCCCAACAGTGATAAAGCACCTCATGACTGCCGACTAGCATTAAGGACGTATAGCCGGTAGTTTGGTTGACTAATTCAATGGCTCTAGGTTTCGCATTCATCATTCATAAGAATCAATTACTGTAACCCCTTCCCTCTAGTAGCGCAGTTTCTGCTAGGTCTTTACATAAAAAATTCGACCGATAGTTTCGTCAATATACATTGTTCGGAGGAAGCTGTTCAGCAGGAACTACGGCTAGCCTGAAAATATGGAATTTTGTAGAAAAAAAAAATAATTTCTCACAACCTGTTGAACCTATCGAGTTAATACACTTTGCACTGCATATCCTCAAAATACTCTAATGGGCTTGGAAAGGCTGCCATCTATCGGATGGGATGTTAAGTCTTATCCTCGTGTACATACCCTGTGAACGTTTAAGAACACGCTTTATGGCCTTGAAGGAAGGCTTCCACTAGGTTTTTTGGTTGGGTTATTTTACCTCTGAGCGGCACTTTTTTTGCACACAATGGGCTAAATGGCCAGGTCACAAGGACCCCGAAGGCTTAGAGAAGGTTGGGGGAGGGGACCCACTGGAACAGTTGTTGGGAGACAGATGGTAGCCTCCCGTCAAGGCCATCCAGTGTGTTCTTTAACGTGCACAGAGAATGGATCTTCCGCACACGGGGCCACGGATTAGCGTCCCATCCGACGGACGACGGATTTTCAAGTCCATCGGTGTCCCCTACTGACCGTGGACAGGGCAGGGAATTTTGCGGAGATAAATCTCAACGCTGATCCAACTGAGACTCGAACCTGGGAACTACAGATTACGAGCCTGGCATGCTACCGACTGAGCCACCCCCGACCCTCCTCCACTTGGAAGGCTCTCTCCTAACAACTGTTCAATAGATCCACTTCCCCAACCTTCCCTGCCCTTGGAGTCCTTGTGATCTGCCCGTTTAGCCCATTGTGTGCAAAAAAAGTGCCTTTCAGAGGAGAAACCTTCAGGCTAACTTTATCCTTAGCCTCTGCGAAAAATTCTTCTGTGTTATGTTGACCGCGCCGTCCCATGGCCGAGTGGTTAGCGCGCTTGGCTACTAACCTAAGGGACCTGGGTTCGAGCCCCGGGTAAGGCATGGATCTATGTGTCGTTTTTCTGCTGAGGGCCTGCCATCCTCTCAGACCTTCTACTATGGCATATAAACTGATAGTCTCCTGTCAGACCTCTGTGGCAATCAGCTGCTTGAGGGGGTATTTATTTTTTTATATTGACCACAGACACACACACCTCCTTTTCTTATAGCTGAAGTAAATCATCCATAATCCCCACGTTGAGTTAGATGCTAAACTTTACATCAGTTTACTTTGTGAAGAGTTATCTTACCACAGCAGCGTGCTTTTGTCAGCCATGTCCCAACAGTGATAAAGCACCTCATGACTGCCGACTAGCATTAAGGACGTATAGCCGGTAGTTTGGTTGACTAATTCAATGGCTCTAGGTTTCGCATTCATCATTCATAAGAATCAATTACTGTAACCCCCTCCCCTCCCACCAACCTCCTCTGAAGTGTGTCACGTGTCTCAGACGTAAGAGGTCAGCTCAGTCAACTGCAGAGAGGCACGCCCCTCGATTTGCACGCGAACTTCTGACTCCTAAATGGACCAGTTTATGTCGGAGAAAATTGTGGCTAGCTGGGACGAATTCCCTTCAGTGTAGGATGTACTATCTCGACTGGCCAACCTAGCGCGTACTTATACAGTAAAAACTCGCTTGACCGTCATTCGTTTAAACGACACTCCTAACTAACCGTAGAATCTCCTGGTAAATTTTTTTTTTATTTCTCGTATATATTTTTTACTTCTCGACTAGTATGGACAGATATTTGGGTTGTGAGAGAAAACCAAAAGAATAATATATCCACTCTGGATTGTTGTTGTTTTACCTCTGAGCGGCACTTTTTTGCACACCATGGGCTGAATGGCCAGGTCACATGGACCCCGAAGGCTCAGAGAAGGTTGGGGGAGGGGACCCACTGGAACAGCTGTTGGGAGACAGATGGTAGCCTCCCGTCAAGGCCATCCAGCGTGTTCTTTAACGTGCACAGGGTATGGCTCTCCCGCACACGGGGCCACGGCTTAACGTCCCATCCGACGGACGGCGGCCTTTCCAAGCCCATCGGTGTCCCCTACTGACCGTGGGCAGGGCGGGGAATTTTGCGGAGATAAATCTCAACGCTGACCCAGCTGGGACTCGAACCTGGGAACTACAGATTACGAGCCTGGCGCGCTACCGACTGAGCCACCCCCGCCCCATCCACTCTGGCTAATATGGGATGATCGTTTACAAAAAGAATGACATTTTTTGTTTTCAATCTTCAGCACTGTCTAACAGCGAAAATTCTAGCTAATGGATTATTGGTAAAATGCATAGAGTAATATTTCATTATTATTTATAAAGCACAAAAATTATTTTTATCTCTTAAAACAACACCTCCCCCCCCCCTCCAGAGTGGCAAAGGAGCAACCCATTACTGCCATTGTAATACTCTTGATCATAATACTCTACCAAAATTTAGGGGCGGGGGTGGCTCAGTCGGTAGCGCGCCAGGCTCGTAATCTGTAGTTCCCAGGTTCGAGTCCCAGCTGGGTCAGCGTTGAGATTTATCTCCGCAAAATTCCCCGCCCTGCCCACGGTCAGTAGGGGACACCGATGGGCTTGGAAAGGCTGCCGTCCGTCGGATGGGACGTTAAGCCAATTCCCCGCCCTGCCCATGGTCAGTAGGGGACACCGATGGGCTTGGAAAGGCCGCCGTCCGTCGGATGGGACGTTAAGTCGTGGCCCCGTGTGCGGGAGAGCCATACCCTGTGCACGTTAAAGTAACACGCTGGATGGCCTTCACGGGAGGCTACCATCTGTCTCCCAACAGCTGTTCCAGTGGGTCCCCTCCCCCAACCTTCTCTAAGCCTTCGGGATCCATGTGACCTAGCCATTTAGCCCATTGTGTGCAAAAAAAGTGCCGCTCAGAGGTAAAACAACCCAACCCTACCAAAATTTCTATCATAATCAGATCGTTTGTAATATTTGCTTCGTAAATGTCTCTCGTTGAAAGGCATGAAGTCCCTCTTAAAAGACTTACCGAAAAGCCATCGAAGCAGAATAATCCGGCTCGGCGAAGGAATATAGATCGGTGTCGGAAATCCCTTCGCTGTCCTCTTTCTTATCGAGGGAAGAATTGAGGTTTAACGGAGAAAAATCTCAAAGATGAGCACAGCTGGAACTCCAACCTAGGAAACTCAAATTACCCTCACACGCTATCTACTAAGAGTGAAGCCTTGCGTCTAACATCTCCTACAACAGAAGGCCTGTGGACCAGATTATGACGTAAGCATGAGTTGTACTGTAACGTAGATAATTCTTATATATTTCTTTCTATTATTATTAGTGGTGTACTTTTATACTAATGCTTATTTATAAATATACCTTACTTAGAAGAAAAAATTATTTATATTTATTAGCATTATGATAATTGCTAATCAATCCAAATAATTTTTCTTCTAAATAAGATATATTTGTAATAAACATTGATAAAAATATTAGTATAAAAGTACACCAGTAATAATAATAGAAATAATTGTACAAGAATTACCTACATTAGAGGACTACTTATGGTGACGTCATAACTTGGTCCACCGGTCATGTTATAGGAGGTGTTGCCTTTTCCACCAGGATTGACATTTATCTCCGCTAAACCCCCACCTTGTCCTCGGTTAGAAAAGGAAAACCGATGGACACGGAAAGGGGTCATCCGTCGGATGGGATCAAGAGGATCTCTGAGCCCTTGGTTTCTTTGTGACCTGGGGCGGGGGTGGCTCAGTCGGTAGCGCGCCAGGCTCGTAATCTGTAGTTCCCAGGTTCGAGTCCCAGCTGGGTCAGCGTTGAGATTTGTCTCCGCAAAATTCCCCGCCCTGCCTACGGTCAGTAGGGGACACCGATGGGCTTGGAAAGGCCGCCGCCCGTCGGATGGGACGTTAAGCCGTCATCCTGTGTGCTGGACAGTCATACCTTGTGCACGTTAAAGAACACGCTGGATGGCCTTGACGGGAGGCTACCATCTGTCTCCCAACAGCTGTTCCAGTGGGTCACCTCCCCCAACCTTCTCTGAGTCTTCGGGGTCCATGTGACCTGGCCATTTAGCCCATGGTGTGCAAAAAAGTGCCGCTCAGAGGTAAAACAACCCAACCCAAAGCCTTTTCCACCAGGATTGACATTTATCTCCGCTAAACCCCCACCTTGTCCTCGGTTAGAAAAGGAAAACCGATGGACACGGAAAGGGGTCATCCGTCGGATGGGATTCAGAGTATCTCTGAGCCCTTGGTTTCTTTGTGACCTGGCCAGTTAGCTCATTGTGTGAAGAGATTGACGTCAGAGGTAAAACCAAAATAGCCCAACAATGCCGGCTAAACTAACCACCACCATACAAAAACCGAAAAACAAAAACGAAAAAAGAGGAAAAAAAGAAAAAAAAAATGAAAATAAGCATGTACAACAATTTTCCAAACTCCAACTCTGTTGCATTATTTTTTTATGTTTCTTGCTATGTTCCAGTACTGTTCATTTCGATGCACTGTTACTTAGGAAAGAAGAAATGCATCAGTGTATGCTACAGGATCATTATAAAGGAATACTATATTTTAAAGTGCTACCTACATTTAATAAAATGATGAAGTAACAAAATTGTGTGTACAAAATGTCAAGAAACTTTCACAGTTTCGTTTTATGTTCAATGCCCTTCAATACGGGCTCCATTGGTGGCGTGATATTCAACTTACGCCATTACTCGGCTCAAGATGTCTACTTTGAGTTGTTTTATCTCTAAGCGGCACTTTTTTACACGAAATAGGCTAAATGACCAGGTTACGAAGACCCCAAGGGCTCAGAGAAGACTGGAGGAAGTGGACTCATTGGACAGATGGAAGCCTCCCATCAAGACCATTCAGCATGTTTTATAACCAGCGCAGGGTACGACTCTTCCGTACACGGACCCACGGTTTTAGGTCCCATCAGATGGACAAGCGGCTTTTCCAAGCCCATCCGTCTCTTTTGGATTGGATTGTTTTACCTCTGAGCGGCACTTTTTTGCACACCATGGGCTAAATGGCCAGGCCACAAGGACCCCGAAGGCTCAGAGAAGGTTGGGGGAGGGGACCCACTTGGAACAGCTGTTGGGAGACAGATGGTTGCCTCCCGTCAAGGCCATCCAGCGTGTTCTTTAAAGTTGGGTTGTTTTACCTCTGAGCGGCACTTTTTTGCACACCATGGACTAAATGGTCAGGTCAAAGGACCCCGAAGGCTTAGAGAAGGATGGGGGAGGGGACCCACTGGAACAGCTGTTGGGAGACAGATGGTAGCCTCCCGTCAAGGACATCCAGCGTGTTCTTTAACGTGCACAGAGTATGTCTCTCCCGCACACGGGGTCACGGCTTAACGTCCCATCCGACGGACGGCGGCCTTTTCAAGCCCATCGGTGTCCCCTACTGACCGTGGGCAGGGTGGGGAAATTTTGCGGAGATAAATCTCAACTCTGACCCAGTTGGGACTCGAACCTGGGAACTACAGATTACGAGCCTGGCGCGCTACCGACTGAGCCACCCCCGCCCCCATCCGTCTCTCCTTTCTGCCCGAGGGCAGAGTAAGGGTTTATCGGAGATAAATCTCAGCGTTGGCACAGGTGAGACTCGAACCTCGAAACAGAAAATTAAGAGACTGGAGCGCTACTGACGGAATCAAGTCCCTATCCCAGCATGTCTAGCGTAATGCAGCAGCAACAGTGATGCTTGCCTTTAAATGCAATAAATTACGAACTTTTTCGGGACAAACGATGATGTCCAATGATGTCAAATGGTGACTTCTCAAGGGCCATAGGGGCGAGGGTGGCTCAGTCGGTAGCGCGCCAAGCTCGTAATCTGCAGTTCCCAGGTTCGAGTTGAGACTTATCTGCGAAAATTCTCTGCCCTGCCCACGGTCAGTAGAGGACACCGATAGGCTTGGAAAGGCCGCCGTCCGTCGGATGGGATGTTAAGCCGTGGCCCCGTATGCGGGAGAGACATACCCTGTGCACGTTAAAGAACACGCTGGATGGCCTTGACGGGAGGCTACCATCTGTCTCCCAACAGCTGTTCCAGTGGGTCCCCTCCCCCAACCTTCTCTGAGCCTTCGAGGTCCTTGTGACCTGGCCATTTAGTCCATGGTGTGCAAAAAAGTGCCGCTCAGAGGTAAAACAACCCAACTCAAGGGCCACAGGATCTATCCAACTCTACTTCTGCAGCAATTCGGAAATTTGACATTTAAAACATTACATACGATTACTAAATCCACAACGTCATAACAAGAACTTTGAGAGTACAAGAACTTTAACAACAACAACAACAACAACAGTAATCAACAACACAAATACAGTATACACACATTCTTAGACATGTACCCATATTGGCAGGTGCAATGAGACAGCACTCTCTTTCCATCCTGCAGTAATTCATTCATCTGTATTCCATTTTCATATATGAAAACAAAAACTTTAAACACTAAGAAAACTCGCAAAAGAATACGTACAAAGAAACAAAAAAATTTATTCTGATTAATAATATTTTTTAACATTATTTTAACATCCCTTCCCATTCTTTTAGCTCATCATTTAATTATTTTTGGTAGTAATTCTATATCTCTATTTCCATAATGAAAGTCCTTAGCCTTAATTTTAATTTTTTGTCCATTCCAAATTTATGGGCAATGAATTATAGATTCTCGATCTATAAAATATAAAACGTTTATGTGAAATTTCCTTTTTAGCCTGTGGAATAAATAATTTACATTCTCCATTTCGCAGATTACAACATGTGTCCTTTTCCTTTAAAGTAAAAGGTTTTCTAAATGCTACATACATCATTCGATACGTGTACAGTTTTCTTAAACAGATTATCTTATTTTTTCGACCAATTGTTTCTTCTTCTTTATTATAATAAGTCATTATATTCAAGAACTTCCTTTCAAAATTTTAATACGTTTTTTGACATTTTGAACACACAATTATTTTCGTTCTCTAACTATTTTATAAAATGTAGCACTTTAAAATATTGAGGTTTTTTTATAATGATCCTGCTCTTTACAACGGTTTCGTGCGCGTATTTCAATGTAGACGGAAAAATGTATCGGAAATTTTTAATTCAGATAAATTTGAATCTTGCGGTGAATCTTGCAGGATACGTACGATAAAGATCACCCAGGAGTGGTGGGATTTTTTTCAACCTTTACATACATCTACATTGGCGTCGGATTAACAAATAATGAAAATTTACCTAGCTTCGTACCTTCTGACAGGCTTCCTTATTTTTGCCCTCGCAAAATGCGTTATAACTCGGAAGGGAAGCGTTTCTGGCCTAATGTTCGTAAGAACTGTTTTCATCACTATGCGCAGAAGAACACGTTGACCCAGTTGGGACTCAAACCTGGGAACTGCAGATTACGAGCATGGCGCGCTACCGGCTGAACACCCCCGCCCAGATCTTTCGGAAACACCTTGTATATTACAGTAGGCCTAGATCTAAAAAAAACATAGAGTGGGGGAGGGCATGCGACGGAATTGAGCCGAAAAAAGGTAAATAAGGGGAAGAGACTAAATTTAAATTTTTAAATTTAATGCAATTTGGAAAGAAAATTTTTAGAAATATTAGTAGAAACTGAAAGTTTATGAATAGCCTCCTTATAAATTCAAAGAGCATTTCATTTACTAAAGATAGAGAATACGTAAAAAATTATCAAAAGCGCATGGTCAACCAGAACCTCAAATTTCGATCTCTTCCGATTCTCTCTCAAAGAATTCCCGCCATTCCAGCTCCTCCGTTAACGGATATTTTAGCGGAACCAGAAGTCGTAAGAACTCGAAGCAGTTTTACGAGTTTTTCAAAACGTCCATATTTCTTCCCCAGTTCACGTGATTTGTACGTGCGCACACAGATTACGTAGAACTACTGCACGGCGAAGCACTCGCAGAGTTTTTTTCCTTATTTGTTGATATGACGACGTCCCCTTTAGGAACAGGGCGTGTCTCCCACAAGTGGTACAATCGCACCACCGGAATTCGAGTCGCAAAAATTTAGTAATGAGCGGCAGCAAGTAGTCCATATATATACACACACACACCACCAAACCTGAAAGTGTTCCATGTCTGCGACTGCTGTTATAAATGGCCACTAAATGACAGTAATGAGGTTTATATTAGATGATGATTAGAAACTCGAGCAATCTCGTTAAACATCGCGTGAGTTGGGTTGCTCCCTGAGCGGTCCGAGTTAAGTCACGCAAAGTTCAGCAGTTCGCTGTTGAGTCACGCGGCTTATGTCGGCGCAAATCTCTGGCATCACGAAACAGCGACGTTGGGATCAGGCAAGCATGGACCTCAGATGGGAATCCTGGGCAGAAGCAAGCCCTATGACACATATAAATGGCGGAAAGCAAGCAGGAGACCTCTACATAAATGCAGCTGACTGCAGAGCTGCAAGACCAATTGGGATTCCACCAGGTAACGAAGATGGATTAGAACTTCCTTGCCAAGTTAAAACCGAATGGGTGATAGATTTGCGTGAGGGACAGGTGGCTCCACAAAATATTATATTAAGGAGAAGTATTTTGACATGTTGACATTTTTACACTGCCAGGCAGTATAAAGTACGCTCACATTAAGACTTCATTTCGATTAATTTATGATAACACAGAAACTGGAAAGAAGTAATAAATCTCACTAACAGTGAGAGTCTTTTTGTAGTAATGAGACAAATGGGAAAAAAAATCTGCCCAGTCACCTACCGGACTCGAATGCGGGAACTGGCTACTGGCTATGCTCCAATTGCTCTACTAGTTGAGCTAAGTGAGCACACTTGTCTAACAATCGAACTAAGTCAGCACGCTTGTCTAACAGTTGAGCTACGTCAGCACATTTGTCTAACAGTTGAGCTAAGGCAGCACCCTTGTCTAATAATTGAGCTGAGGCAACACCCTTGTCTAATAGTTGAGCTAAGGCAGCATCCTTGTGCTCAACTATTATTGAAAGTCTGGCAGCACCCTTGTCTAATAGTTGAGCTAAGGCAACACCCTCGTCTAATAGTTGAGCTAAGGCAGCACCCTTGTCTAATAATTGAGCTAAGGCAGCATCCTTGTGCTCAACTATTATTGAAAGTCTGAGGCAGCACCCTTGTCTAATAGTTGAGCTAAGTAGGCATGCTTGTCTAACCGTTGACCTAAGGCTCTAATAGTTGAGCTAAAGCCCCCACACTTTCCTAACAGTTGAGCTAAGGAGGCACAGTTTGTTTAACAGTTGAACTAAGGCAACACACCAGCCTAATAGTTGAGCTAAGTAGGTACACTCGTCTAACAGTTGAGCTAAGGCGGCACACTTGCTAACCAAGCAATGGCGAATCCACCAGGTGAATCAAAAAAGCAAACAGTTATCGAGACAATACCTCATTGTACAAATGCACCTCTTGCAGAAGGGAGAACTTTCCTTCAGGATGAAGAAATTATCCATCTTGCTACAGACTTAGGAATTAGATATTTCACCGTTTTGCTAAAGGGAGAGAAATCGAAATTATTTGGATTTCAGCAGATCCTATGTCTATGTTCGATGAAGTAGACAGAGGAGTGCATGGGATATCTTCCCGCACTGCAGGAAGAATTCCTCCTCCTCTCCCTCCTGGGCGGTCATTTCGAATGACAACATAGGTCCGTAGATTGTAATGAAAATGTGGTTGGAGTCAAGTGTCTTGCAAACATAATATAGTTGGTTCTATTTCTCTCCCTTTTTTTGGGGGCGGAGGTGGCTCAGTCAGTAGCGCGCCAGGCTCGTAATCTGTAGTTCCCAGGTTCGAGTCCCAGCTGGGTCAGCGTTGAGATTTATCTCCGCAAAATTCCTCGCCCTGCCGACGTTCAGTAGGGGGACACCGATGGGCTTGGAAAGGCCGCAGTCCGTCGGATGGGACGTTAAGCCGTGGCCCCGTGTGCGGGAGAGCCATACCCTGTGCACGTTAAAGAACACGCTGGATGGCCTTGACGGGAGGCTACCATCTGTCTCCCAACAGCTGTTCCAGTGGGTCCCCTCCCCCAACCTTCTCTGAGCCTTCGGGGTCCATGTGACCTGGCCATTTAGCCCATGGTGTGCAAAAGAGTGCCGCTCAGAGGTAAAACAACCCAACAACCCAACTTCTCTCCCTTTTAGCAAAACGGTGAAATATCTAATTCCTAAGGTAAAAGTCACTCCGTTTCAGTCTTCAAAGCGTCGAGCTTTAAAGAGTGTGTTATCAAAATATCCGAAAGTTCCAGAAGACATTATTTCTATACAGTGTCATTCCTAGCTATTTCGGGGCCTTGGCAAAGAAAATTATTTGGTGCCCCATCGAATTTAATGAATAGAAAAAAATTACACATTCTCAAGTTTAAATTTGGTTCATTTCAACAAATTCATATTCATTGTTGACAAAATAAATACTATCGTGAAATATGCTAATAAAAAATCAAGTCATAAATAATGAAAAGACAATATACAATCATTTAAACTGAAGAAAAGGACTAAGTTATAGCATAGCCATCAAGAGAATTATGATTTTATATTATATTTTGCAAGTTTCAAGTTACGAGTACTAAACAACTTTAATTATTGTTGTGAAGTCTAAAATAGAAAACAAAATAATTACAGTGTTTATTATTTGGTTCAGTCTGTCCCAACACCCTCTCTGCCAATGGCGCCCTGGGCGACCGCCCCATCCGACCATGCCAAGAAATAACAACCTTATTATGTATGTCCCATGGCCGAGTGGTTAGCGCGCTTGGCTACTGATCTAAGGGACCTGGGTTTCGAGCCCCGGGTAAGGCATGGCTGTTTGTGTCGTTTTTCTGCTGAGGGCCTGCCATCCTCTCAGACCTTCTACTGTGGCATATAAACTGACAGGCTCCTGTCAGACCTCTGTGGCAAGCAGCTGCTTGAGGGGGTATTTATTTTATTTTATTTTTATATGTACTGCTACAGCTTCTGTCGCGTGTGACAGTCTTCGCAATTGCAAATATAATTTGCAGAGAAGTAATTGCTACTTTACTTACTGATGTGGACTTGGAAAGGCCTCGGATGGGACGTTAAGCCGTGGCCCCGTGTGCGAGAGAGCCATACCCTGTGCACGTTAAAGAACACGCTGGATGGCCTTGACGGGAGGCTACCATCTGTCTCCCAACAGCTGTTCCAGTGGGTCCCCTCCCCCAACCTTCTCTGAGCCTTCTGGGTCCATGTGACCTGGCCATTTAGCCCATGGTGTGCAAAAAAGTGCCGCTCAGAGGTAAAACAACCCAACTTACTGATGTATTATCTACTCGTTTTCTGCTAGTGACATAGACACTGATGTCATAATGGAGGAATTACGTAAGATAAGCTTATTATTTTGGAGCTGTGTTGATTCTCACGACGTGAAGTCTCTACTACAATTCCCACATCCACTGTTCTTGTGACTTTTCTCTTTTTCGATAAGCCGCGAAGTTGCACTCACTGTCATTTACCGCGGAAACTTGTCGCAGCAAACAGCGCGTTGTAGTCGATGTGGCACCGAGCATGCAGCATTCGTGTGCATATCTACTTATTGCCTCTGCTCAGGAGACCATATCGCAAACGACAAGGCATGTCTTTATTAAAATAATAAATAAATACCCCCTCAAGCAGCTGCTTGCCACAGAGATCTGACAGAAGCCTGCCAGTTTAATACGCCACAGTCAAAAGTCTGTGAGCATGACGGGACCTCAGCAGAAAGACAACATTAACAGCCATGCCTTACCCAGGGCTCGATTGGATTAGAGAAAATAATATTTAAAAATATAAATCTGCAAATCATGCTTCTTATCAGGAAGTACGTGCTAAACATCTTTTTCCGCAAAATTCCCCGCCCTGCCCACGGTCAGTAGGGGACACCGATGGGCTTGGAAAGGCCGCCGTCCGTCGGATGGAACATTAAGACGTGTACGAGAGAGTCATACCCTGTGCACGTTAAAGAACACGCTGGATGGCCTTGACGGGAGGCTACCATCTGTCTCCCAACAGCTGTTCCAGTGGGTCCCCTCCCCCAACCTTCTCTGAGCCTTCGGGGTCCATGTGACCTGGCCATTTAGCCCATGGTGTGCAAAAAAGTGCCGCTCAGAGGTAAAACAACCCCAACCCCTAAACATCTTTCTACAGAACCTACCTACTCCTCGGTTACTACGCAAAGCTTCACACGTAACTCAAGAGTTTCCAAAGGAATCTTCAGATACTTTTCTCAACACCTTCCAGCGACCATTGCTGACTATGTCACAGTCGCATTGGAAGAGCTAGAACTTTGTCTCACGGAACTACTGTCGTCATTTCAACAAGGGAGCAGCAAAGGCTATCCCTCAGATTTTTAAACCAATAACCTTATCACAATTTCAAGACACTCCATCGACCTCTGGAACTGTTACTCAGCAGTGTCCTGGTTCTTCCATTATTCTTCACCCATCATGACAAAACCAACTCGCATCTTTAGTACTCCAGCAAGACATCAACACCTATAAAGAGAGATGGGCGGGGGTGGCTCAGTCGGTAGCGCGCCAGGTTCGTAATCTGTAGTTCTCAGGTTCGAGTCCCAGCTGGGTCAGCGTTGAGATTTATCTCCGCAAAACTCCTCGCCCTGCCCACGGTCAGTAGGGGACACCGTCAGGAAAGGCCGCCGTCCGTCGGATGGGACGTTAAGCCGTGGCCCCGTGTGCGGGAGAGCCATACCCTGTGCACGTTAAAGAACACGCTGGATGGCCTTGACGGGAGGCTACCATCTGTCTCCCAACAGCTGTTCCAGTGGGTGCCCTCCCCCAACCTTCTCTGAGCCTTCGGGGTCCATGTGACCTGGCCATTTAGCCCATGGTGTACAAAAAAGTGCCGCTCAGAGGTAAAACAACCCAAACCCAACCTATAAAGAGAAATCTCGAAGCAATGGATATCTCTATCACACCTGATAAACTTTTCACTTCGAGAAATATTAAAAATCTTTTCAAAAATCAACAAAATCTGGATCTTGCTCAAACCAGAAAACCAAATCTTAAGAGCTACTTCTTTTATTTGAATATATTCGGTTTTTTATTATTTTTCTTATCATATTCTTTCGTATTTTGCAATGGAATCTTCGCAGCATTCATGCTAACGATAAACTGCTTCGTGTACTACTAGCTACTCTTACCTCAACTATATTATGTTTGCAAGACACTTGATTCCAACCACATTTTCATTACAATCTACGGAACTATATTGTCATTCGAAATGACCGCCCAGGAGGGAGAGGAGGAGGAATTCTTCCTGCAGTGCGGGAAGATGTCCCATGCACTCCTCTATCTACTTCATCGAACATAGACATAGGATCTGCTGAAATCCAAACAATTTCTATTTCTCTACCAGATAGAGATATAAAACAGCAAATTGCTAAATTTATAATGGTCTAGTATTACTTCAACTCCATACAATATAGACTTTATTGTTGGAGATTTTACTCACATCATCCCCAATGGGGTTCTTCCTCAGTATCAAGATCAGGTGAAAAGATTAGTGAATGGTAGTTCGATAATAACTGTGTTTATTAAATAAATGGATTGCCAACTTGTTTCGCTGCTTCCAATGACTCAACCATTGATCTGCCATTTTGTACCCCACACCACTATGACATATCTTCCTAGAAAATTCTTTTACCAGTCTGGGAGGGTGATTGCATCTCCATTTTGCTTGATTTACAAACTAGAAATGATTCCTCTTCACCAGCTCCTTTTTTCTATGGAAATACACCAAATGGGACCAGTTCTCTCATCACCTTATGCACACTCATTCTCATTGTCATATGAAAATTTACCTTCAAACTTTACAGACAGCCTTAAATAAATCTACTTCGCCCTATCAGCTATTAACCAAATGTTCACCTCCGTGGTGGACAACTTCATGCAGACGAGCACTTCACCTTAAGCGTCCTGCATTTAACACTGCCAGAAAATAACTAAAAAGAGATGATTGGATGGCATATAAGGCAGCAGGTACTGCACTTAAATAGGGCGGGGGTGGCTCAGTCGGTAGCGCGCCAGGCTCGTAATCTGTAGTTCCCAGGTTCGAGTCCCAGCTGAGTCAGCGTTGAGATTTATCTCCGCAAAATTCCCCGCCCTGCCCACGGTCAGTAGGGGACACCGATGGGCTTGGAAAGGCCGCCGTCCGTCGGATGGGACGTTAAGCCGTGGCCCCGTGTGCGGGAGAGCCATACCCTGTGCACGTTAAAGAACACGCTGGATGGCCTTGACGGGAGGTTATCATCTGTCTCCCAACAGCTGTTCCAGTGGGTCCCCTCCCCCAACCTTCTCTGATCCTTCGGGGTCCATGTGACCTGGCCATTTAGCCCATGGTGTGCAAAAAAAGTGCCGCTCAGAGGTAAAACAACCCAACACAAACTGCACTCAAACATACAATACAGGAGGAAAGAACACTGGACAAATAATTGTCAATGTTTAGCTCACCCTCTGATCTTTTTCGAAATTGTTTGAATATCGAAATTTCCGAAAATCATTCATTTCGGAAAATATCACTTCATCATTAATCGAATTGGATGGACAAACTTGATGAACTGATACCAGAAAGCAATCGGAATTACTAGCAGATTTTTCCTTGAAAATTATCTGGTTCTCTTCCTCCACAATCCAAAAACTATGCAAGCATACTTGATGCAGAATTTCCTTTAACCGAACCGCACTGAGCAGTTCGTGCTCGAAGAAACTCAGCGAAAGGATTGAAATTATAAAACGTCTCCCAGAGCAACTTCTCAGCAACCTACTTCATCTTGATGGCAAGATATGGTCATCAGTCAACATTTCTCAAACCTGGAGAATGGCATTAATCATTCCCACTGCAAAATCGGAACACCAGCATAACAATACCAGTATAACCTTATCGTCCGATTGCTCTACTATGTCTTTGTTCCCTATAAAGGCATATTCCATATACTGGCACCATTCATATTATAATTAGACACACAATTAAACCACTTAAATATTGTAATAAAATTAGATCTATCTCATGGCTGCGATCTATAAACGTGGAGGCTCTGCTGTATAAACTCTAGGGTTTCGGTGGAAAATTACTAATATGGCTTAAAAATTGTATTAGCCCTAGGAACATCATAGTTCGTTGGAGAAACACTGTTTCTTCAAGTAGAGAGCTCTAAAGAATGGTCTTCCTCAGATTAGTGTATTTTCACCGTTCCTATTCAATGTTTAAATTCAGGATATAATACAACATATCCAACTACACTGCAAACTAGCAGTTTATGCCGACGATATTACTATTTAGGTTCTAGCTTGAATCTCAGCCATCTACTTAAGGCTTGCCAGTAGACATTGAATAACATTCTACAATGGATAAAAGATTGCAGTTTAATCTTATCAGCACCAAAGAGTGCTGCTTTAATCGTCACCCGACGTTAAAATATTAACCCAGATATCCTCAAACTTGGTTCAGACATCATTCCATGGGTGACTGACTACTCTGAAGATTTTAGGATTTTCCTTGCAATAGAACTCGCAAGCAGCATTTCATTAACTCAAAAAATAAATACCTTCAACTGCTCAATATTATTAGAAACCTAGACTATTTAAGAAATGGTCTTCATAGACACATACTAATTCTATTAATAACTGCAAACATTAGATCAGTGATAACATACAGCGCTCAACTTCTTACATCAGCTCCTAATTCTTACTGGTCTATAATTTCTCCTCTAGATCAGGCAGCTCTGCGATCAGCAACGGACTTACCAAAAAGCCATACTTTGCCACTTCCATATGCTCATAAGGGAGCACTTCCCCTTCCTTCACTGGTTCGTGGGGCGGGGGTGGCTCAGTCGGTAGCGCGGCAGGCTCGTAATCTGTAGTTCCCAGGTTCGAGTCCCAGCTGGGTCAGCGTTGAGATTTATCTCCGCAAAATTCCCCGCCCTGCCCACGGTCAGTAGGGGACACCGATGGGCTTGGAAAGGCCGCCGTCCGTCGGATGGGACGTTAAGCCGTGGCCCCGTGTGCGGGAGAGCCATACCCTGTGCACGTTAAAGAACACGCTGGATGGCCTTGACGGGAGGTTATCATCTGTCTCCCAACAGCTGTTCCAGTGGGTCCCCTCCCCCAACCTTCTCTGATCCTTCGGGGTCCATGTGACCTGGCCATTTAGC
The DNA here is from genome assembly GCA_038380435.1 of Ryuthela nishihirai. Classification (NCBI taxonomy): domain Eukaryota; kingdom Metazoa; phylum Arthropoda; class Arachnida; order Araneae; family Heptathelidae; genus Ryuthela; species Ryuthela nishihirai. Next base: position 50,172,586 of record JAWZYU010000015.1, read on the forward strand.
CCATGATGTGCAAAAAAGTGCCGCTCAGAGGTAAAACAACCGAACCCAACTCACTGGTTCGTCTGATGCCTGACAAAAATATTATAAAAGAAATATCACCATTGCCATCGCCTCTAAGAACAATCTGCCTCAGCCACTTTCTTAAAACTTCATCGCTGGAAGCAGGGAGAAAGATCCTTCCTTCCATTAACTACTCAATTGGAATCATTACACGTCAACCATGCTCCTGCAATCAGACAACTGTCTGCAATTCCTCCATGGATTTGTTCTCCTTATAAAATTCTTATCAACTCTCTTAGTTTTTCAGCAGCTATCTTCACAACCTACTATAATGATCAGATCCTATTTGTACGCCGAATTGAAACCAAAATGGCCAGAGGCTGTCCTGGACTGGAACGATGCTTCGATATCTAATCAACTAACTGGAATTGAAATTGCCCGTCCTTTACGCAGAATCTTCATTTGCGAAAAATTACTAACAGGAACATCATTAATTTAAGCTGATCAGAGTCATCACCTCTATTTTACAAGATAACAACCATTTTCTCTTATTATCTGACTCGAAATCGATGCTCACACTACTCAGTAATATTTCGCCAAAATCACACAGCTATACTTGATCTACATAGTTATCTTCAACAAGTAATGCTTCGGTTTCTTCCATTATTTTGCTTTGAGTTCCCGAACACCGGAACCTAGAGATCAACGAATCAGATGATTATTCCCTGGCAAAAAAGAGCAACCCCTCAAGCAGCTGCTTGCCACAGAGGTCTGACAGGAGCCTGTCAGTTTATATGCCATAGTAGGTCTGTGAGGATAGCAGGACCTCAGCAGAAAAACGACACAAGCATCCATACCTTATCCGGAACTCGAACCCAGGTCCCTTAGATCAATAGCCAAGCGTGCTAACCACTCGACCACGGGACGGCTAAAAAAAACAATTCTTCCAAAATTGCATCCAGAATCAACTTTGTATGTCGAAGATATAACCAATTTATGCCGTAAGTAATTATATAAATATCTCAGGATGGAATGGGAATCCTCTGTCAAATATGTTACAACATCTAATCCGATTCCCTGTAAAATCAATCGATATCTACACCTCGAGAAATATGGAAATCTTAATAACCCGCTTACGTCTTCATGTTGCACCACTACAATCATTACGCCACAGATGTCATCCAGCCAACAGTCCCATTGGGCAACGTGAAACTACTCATCGCTTCCTTCTCCAGTACTCAAGATTAGAAAATCCAATGCTTTCTTCAGATTCAATGGATTGAAAATGTACATCCCATATGTAAGCTGGGATTTATTCTCCCTTCCAAAAAATATATTTATTCCGAAGATTGGAAATTTCATCAGATTCTCATAGATTCTGTTAAAAAAGGCGAAAGAATTCAAACTGCTCAAATGCAGTTTGAATTCTTTCAGACTTCCATTTCGTTAGCCTTCTTTTTCAATTTGATACCATGCAACTTTCGACTGAATAGGATATAAAGCCAAGCAGCTACAGATCCCATAATATTCTATCAAGACAACATGACGTCCAAGAAAATCGGTATAATGACCTTAACTAAGGTTAATTATCTACATAGGTAGCCTTGGACAATCGGGTCAGTCCTAGACACAGGTATCCAAAGCTTTAAATGCATACAAAAAAAGAATTGCGTTGTATGATTGAGATTGAAATATAAGAAATACCGATTTTTTTTTTTTCCTTATTACTAATGCAGTCCCCTTGAGAAAGGGGCACTCATTTGATCTGTGGTAAACACGCCAGTGCAGAGAATTCAACAAAACAATTGGGATTGGCAAATATTTAATTATTCGGAAGAGCACTTTATTGAGAGATCTGATTGTGTGTGTGGTGGTGGGAGGAACGTCTTTATTTTTGTCAAGATTCTTTTTTTTGCACGAATTAAAAGATATTGAGAATTTCTGATCTAATGAAATATGTTCAAATTTTTCTTCCTCCCTTACTTGAATACATATGGAGCTAGTGCCATCTAGTGGTCGACTTTAGAAATATTATTTATTAACAGCGCAAATTATAGCGGAAAATGCAACAGTAATAAAAGAAAATAAATTATCAGATCAATTTCGTTAATTAGACACATTCTGATATAAATAATTTTGATGCTCCCTCCAGAGATCATTTAGCATTCCGGGTAAAAACTTCAACTACAACTTTCATAGGATACTGCTAGTGTACAAAACAAATGGTAGACAAAGGTTAGATTATTTTGCCTGCAAAATGAGAAGGAATTTCCAAAAGCCCTCAAAGCTCAAGAAAGAGTTTTAATTTCTGAAATAAAGCAGAGAAGAATCTCCCTACATTATTCAAAGGGAGTGAGGATCTGGCTCGTATATCGGCAGTTCTCAGGTTCGAACCTCAACTCCACACATTGATCTGGGTGAGAAAGAGGATATCATTGGGTTTGGAAATTAGAAAAAAATTATAAATTTAAATTTTAGGTACAGAGGATTTTTAAATCGAGTGGGTTCCTTCTCGAATCGAAGGAACCCACTGGAAATGAACTTTTTGCGAATAATATAAAAGGAACCCACTGGAAATGAACGTTTTGCAAATAATATAAAAGATTCGCAAAACGTTCAATGAAATAAACGTTTTGCAAATAATATAAAAGATTCGCAAAACGTTCAATGAAATGAACGTTTTGCGAATCTTTTATATTATTTGTTTTTTAATAATATTTCAAAACGAAGTACATTACAAGAATCTTAATGAATCTACATATCTTTCTTTATGTCTTATGAATAAAATCTTTTAATCCAGAAGCGGATCAAGCGGGTGTCGGACCTGGTGGCCGCCAGGGGCCCTGAGCTCGGAGGGGAAAAAAGATTAAGGCCCCTGGGGCCCCCGCAATCGTCCGGGGCTGCAAGCTTTTCTCTAATCAAATAAAGATAATCAATCAAAATGTTACAAATTGTTCAAAAGTAACGCAAAAAAAAATATTATCTGTCAATCTATTTTGCTTAGAAATAACAAATCGAGAACAAAAATGATTACACTATTAAATTTTGTTATATTCTTAAAAAGAATATAATAAAATTTAATCCCTTTCTCCTTTTCTTTTTCTGTTCTTAGAATTTAATATGTTTTGTGTTTGATGGCCCGCCAAACACAAAACTTTGTTTGTCTTTGGCTGACAAAAACAAAACCGTCAATGAGGTTGGGTTGGGTTGTTTTACCTCTGAGCGGCACTTTTTTGCACACCATGGGCTAAATGGCCAGGTCACACGGACCCCGAAGGCTCAGAGAAGGTTGGGGGAGGGGACCCACTGGAACAGCTGTTGGGAGACAGATGGTAGCCTCCCGCCAAGGCCATCCAGCGTGTTCTTTAACGTGCACAGGTTATGGTTCTCCCACACACGGGGCCACGGCTTAACGTCCCATCCGACGGACGGCGGCCTTTCCAAGGCCATCGGTGTCCCCTACTGACCGTGGGCAGGGCGGGGAATTTTGCGGAGATAAATCTTAACGCTGACCAGCGACCTCGAACCTGGGAACTACAGATTACGAGCCTGGCGCGCTACCGACTGAGCCACCCCCGACCCCCGTCAATGAGGAATAGTGCTACAGTCAGCATGGGCGTCCGCAGAGGGGGACAAAAGGGCACTTCCCCCCCCTGGGATCGAGTAAAAATTCTTGTTTCAATTAATTCTTGCTTCCTTTATATTGTAAATTTATATACATTATGTATATGCTTTTGTATTGATGCAATACTGTATTCTATAATCTACTTGTGAAAAAAAAACAATTAAATAAAAATTTATTGATGTAATTATTTGTCTACAAGCTTTGCCCCCCGCCCCCTGGAAAATTTTCTGCGGACGCCCATGAGAGTCAGTATTCTGAGAGATTCTGTCACTGCAACTTGTGCTCGTGGGGCGTGTGGCTTTAATCAGTTTTTGTCTTTTGTGAAAAAATCAAAGTTCATTGTTCGTTGCTCCTGTTCTGTATTTGTAAAAAAAAATTTGGTAAATATAAATATTCGCAATAATATTTAAATATCATTTGCGAATGAGATAAAATTTCAATTTAATGACAATTTACAAAAATTTCCAAATATACGAAGCTAATTTTTACGGGAAAATATTTTCCAACTCTCATATTTAAACGTACCTGCAATTTTGTTTACCTTATTTTTTCTTGCGGAAGGAAAAAAAATATTATTCTTTACAGATTTACTGTATTCTATAATCTACTTGTGAAAAAAAAAACAATTAAATAAAAATTTATTGATGTAATTATTTGTCTACAAGCTTTGCCCCCCGCCCCCTGGAAAATTTTCTGCGGACGCCCATGAGAGTCAGTATTCTGAGAGATTCTGTCACTGCAACTTGTGCTCGTGGGGCGTGTGGCTTTAATCAGTTTTTGTCTTTTGTGAAAAAATCAAAGTTCATTGTTCGTTGCTCCTGTTCTGTATTTGTAAAAAAAAATTTGGTAAATATAAATATTCGCAATAATATTTAAATATCATTTGCGAATGAGATAAAATTTCAATTTAATGACAATTTACAAAAATTTCCAAATATACGAAGCTAATTTTTACGGGAAAATATTTTCCAACTCTCATATTTAAACGTACCTGCAATTTTGTTTACCTTATTTTTTCTTGCGGAAGGAAAAAAAATATTATTCTTTACAGATTTATCCGTTCGTGAAAGATATTTTACATTCCATCAATTTTTTATGTTGAAATTTTTTTAAAAATAAACTATAAAAAAGCAATTTGTGCTTAACTAGGTGGCCACCGGCTACGGACTTGCGACGGGGATGATGAGGGTTGAACTGGTTACCGGAGTCTCATCGCTTCCTTTACCATCTTTGCACTTTACAGAGGTTGGGTTGTTTTACCTCTGAGCGGCACTTTTTTGCACACCATGGGCTAAATGGCCAGGTCACATGAACCCCGAAGGCTCAGAGAAGGTTGGGGGAGGGGACCCACTGGAACAGCTGTTGGGAGACAGATGGTTGCCTCCCGTCAAGGCCATCCAGCGTGTTCTTTAACGTGCACAGGGTATGGCTCTCCCGCACACGGAGCCACGGCTTAACGTCTCATCCGACGGAGGGCGGTCTTTCCAAGCCCATCGGTGTCCCCTACTGACCGTGGGCAGGGCGGGAAATTTTGCGGAGATAAATCTCAACGCTGACCCAGCTGGGACTCGAACCTGGGAACTACAGATTACGAGCCTGGCGCGCTACCAACTGAGCCACCCCCGCCCCCTTTACAGAGGTAAAAAGAAAAATTCTACCTAGTGATACTCGGGATTTGACCCATTTATTCCATTTTTTTTTACAATTGATAAAAGATGCAGGCTTAAGCTTTTTGTCTCCTGCCTGACTGAATAAAAAAAAATAAATATCCCCTCAAGCAGCTGCTTGCCATAGAGGTCTGACAGGAGCCTGTCAGTTTATATGCCATAGTAGATCTGAGAGGATGGCAGGACCTCAGCAGAAAAACGACACACACATCCATGCCTAAATCCGGGGCTCGAACCCAGGTCCCTTAGATCACAAGGATATAGGTTCCAAGGGAAGTGAATGGTTGAATCCAGTTGTTGCTGGCTACCTTCACTTTTACCCAATGTGGGACAATTCCCGAATAACGAACGGGTAGAATTTTCCTTTTTACCTCCGGGTAAGGCATGGTTGTGTGTGTTTTTTCTGCTGAGGTCCTGCCATCCTCTCAGACCTTCCACTGTGGCATATAAACTGACAGGCTCCTGTCAGACCTCTGTGGCAAGCAGCTGCTTGTGGTTATATTATTAAAGTGCAAAGATGATAAAGGAAGTGTTGGCGTGCCGCAAACCGGTTCAACCTTCGTCATCTCTTGGTCGTAAGCCCGGTGGCCATTTAGTAAAACGCAGAACTCTATTATTATTTTTTCCAATTTTTTTTGTAATTCATTATTTATTAATTTTTTAATTATTAATATAAAAATAATATTTGACAAAGTATTAGCTTGATTATTTTTTATTTATTTATTTATTTTTACTATTTTTTTTTATAACTATTAATTATTTTATATTTTTAACGATTTCATTCATGCTTGAATAAAAATAAAATTCACATAAAAAAAATCAATTTCTTTCAGGACGAAAAAATGAAATGATATCAATCCGGAGCAGAAAAAAACTTAAAACGAATCCAAGAAATTATTGGACCAGAAAAATCCTATGCATAGATTTCTCGTCGTCAATAGAGATGAGCCATCCCCGTCTTCATCATGCAACCCTATCGTCAATAGGGATGAGCCATCCCCATCTTCTCATGCAACCCTATCGTCAATAGAGATGAGCCATCCCCATCTTCATCATGCAACCCTATCGTCAATAGGGATGAGCCATCCCCATCTTCTCATGCAACCCTATCAATAGAAATGAGCCATCCACGTCTTCATCATGAAACCCTATCGTCAATAGAGATGAGCCATCCCCATCTTCATCATGCAACCCTATCGTCAATAGGGATGAGCCATCCCCATCTTCTCATGCAACCCTATCGTCAATAGAGATGAGCCATCCCCATCTTCATCATGCAACCCTATCGTCAATAGGGATGAGCCATCCCCATCTTCTCATGCAACCCTATCAATAGAAATGAGCCATCCACGTCTTCATCATGAAACCCTATCGTCAATAGAGATGAGCCATCCCCATCTTCATCATGCAACCCTATCGTCAATAGAGATGAGCCATCCCCATCTTCTCATGCAACCCTATCGTCAATAGAGATGAGCCATCCCCATCTTCATCATGCAACCCTATCGTCAATAGGGATGAGCCATCCCCATCTTCTCATGCAACCCTATCGTCAATAGAAATGAGCCATCCACGTCTTCATCATGCAACCCTATCGTCAACAGAGATGAGCCATCCCCATCTTCATCATGCAACCCTATCGTCAATAGAGATGAGCCATCCCCATCTTCTCATGCAACCCTATCGTCAATAGAGATGAGCCATCCCCATTTTCATCATGCAACTCTATCATCGAAAAGCTATCTACAGAATCAAAGATAAATGTGAAACTGATGCTTCTCTGGAAATACGTATCATTTCTGCAGAATTAACCCTAGAAGTTTCTCCCCATGGTTAGCAGCATACATAGAATTAATCTAAATTTAGCATCTCTAGAATTTAGCCGGAATACGCTAGTAATACTAGTTAAAATATGTCTGGTCAATATAAAGTTTTCTTTAGACGACTTAATGTAATTTTCACATCAATGGATAAAAATTAAACTCGGTAAAATAAAACTAAGTAGACATGAATGTTAAAAACATTTTTATTTAAAAATTGGAGGAACATTTAAGATAAAAGATATCAAAAATATACAACACAGTATTTCAAGAATATATATATGACCTCCGTATATAGTTAACTGAAATTTGGACAAATCCAAACTGCATCTTAAACACAAATATAAGGCACGGTACCATTATTCTGGCATTCACAAAAACAAATGTCATGTACTGCATTACAGTTGATTTAGCTGCTCTGTTGTTCAGCAGATCCACTGTTGAACCATGTTGAATGTTTCAACATAAAATAGCATGTTAAAAACTTCCTTTAATCGAAATGTCTGTTGTAGAAAGAAAAAATAGAAAAAATAATTCCTCGCCTCAACTAAAATTTACATTTTCTAACAATGCGCAAGACTAGTTTTCTCTCTTCAACTATTGATTTTACGTTCACGTTAATGTTAGTTAACAAACCAACTTATTCGTTGGTAAAAAAAAACGCAAAAACTTGAAAATATTTTGATTAAGCGATGTGAGCAGGGCTTGACCTTTCAGTATTTTATTATTAGTTTCCACCTATTTTTGCCATAGAATTCTTTTTAATCTGAATAAACCATATCGATTTCGAAATAATTGGCAGTGCCTTTACGATTCTATTTCGTAATTATTTCTACACTGTCTCTTGCAATGTGGATAAGTAAAACTACAAGCATTTCATTTGCTTGCACAATCTATCCGGTTTCATATTAGAATGACAGACAAGGATTGAGATAATACAGGACTCTTACAATAGAGGGGGGGGGAATCTTTTGAGTCGGCGAACACCAACTTCCAGGAAGATTTCTCCATTTTAACAGCTAACATTAACAAAACTACTTTCGGATATGTACATTGATCAAAACACGCATTTAATGTCATTACACGTGGTCTTTTTCTAGCTGGCCAAGCTTAATGCAACCGTAAGAATATTAAGTGTATATTTAGGATTGTTTATAGTATTGTGTACGATTGTTTACTAATAAATGCATCATTCTTGACGTTTGATGAACCCTTGTACCTTGATTAAAATTTCATTGACAGGCTGGGAAATACTATGGTGATAAAAATGAAAAAATTGTTTATGCCACATCTTTACTGTACTCTGCTAAACTTATTTCCAACGATTCGGTAATTACTATAATTGATACAAACTTACAATGTATGCCTAGTAGTTTTGGATTACATGGTTTTTTTTAATGTTTTTATATTAAACATACATTTAAAAATATTTAATTTTGCCAAACGATTTATAATTTGTCATAAAAATAAAATCGCACGTGTGACATCTCTTGATTATAATGGGAATAAGTTAATCGTTTAATGGCTAACGTGTCGGCCTTTTTGGCTCGTAAAATTGGGGGTGGGCACCATTTCTCGAGCACAACGGATTAAGAGTTGCTAGTTATAAAAACGACGCGCCTTCTATCATATGTATAACTGATCGATGCATCATATATCGTTTATTTCGATGATCGGACTGAACTCTTCACTTACAATCAAATTTACTTCTAACAAACTGTCTCTATTAAGTCATAATAGAGATCTTGTTCAGAGGAAAGTATCTCACTGGTAGTAAAGCACCTGGCATGTTATGAGATTGTGGGTGCTTATCCAATACAGTTCGAGGCATTTTTTCCTCTTTATTTAAAACTGCTCATAGCTCTACAAGTACATGTGATTGATTGATAATTATATACAAGTACTAAAGAGAAGGTTTTTTTTTTAAATGCGCAAATAAAAGTTTACAGAAAGGAAATGCTGTTTTTTCACCAGGGGTGCAAAACAGAAAATTTGCGGTATTTTCCTCAGTATTTGAATAACTATCAGACAGTGGAATTCAATAAAAATCTGTTAACACACTTAAGTCGAAAGATACGATTTTTTAATGATCTAACATCTACTAGAAGCATTTTCTGTGCAAAGCTTCAAAAACGGATTATAAAGGGTTTTGAAATTAGACATCTTAATTAAACTGTTTCCTTTCTCACTAAGGAATGGTACAGGAAAGGTTAAATTTCAAATCTTTACACAGTTAGGTTCTGCATCTGGGAAACTCAGATTATGAGTCTGGCATACTACCTAGATCCTTGCGTACTAAGTTTAAATAAGAGACACATCGTGTCTCTTATTTAAACCTAATTTACATACTATAAACATTGGGGAAGTTTCATCACACAACACTATATTCGTGCTTAAAAATATTCTATTACAGAAAATTCCACTTGAAATCATTCGATGCACAGTTTTCAATACTTTCTTTTACGCAATATCTATACTAACGAAGAAAAAAAATTAATTTCTAACACTGAGGTTTGGAAGCATTTGGAATAAGCAGATTAGAAACAAACTTTGTATTATTGTTGATCTTTTGGTTGAAATAACTTATTCCTGTAATCTTTGTTTCGGAAACTGTTTTTCTCATAACTATTCAAAACACCTGTCAAATTAAACAATACATGTGTGTGGTATCATTTATGGGACAGATAATTTTCGAGTTTCTTCATATTCTATCTCATGCTTCTACCATTTGATAATACATTGTCAAATGTATCATCAATAACTCGAAAAAAAAGAATTTTTACAGATCAATACAGGTATAATTGATTTAAAACGAGCTTATTTTATAAACTCTAGCTAAAACGTTCCTTTCGATGAAAATTTGTCACTCAAAAAAAAACAACACAAATTGAGATAAATAACTTTTATTCTAGAAATTGCTTCTTTTGCGTTTGTACGATTTCAAATGATTACTTCAAAAAAACTATCACAAATTTCTTAGCTTATGTCAATGAACTCTAAAAAAAAAAACCAAGTATATTCAGAGTGGGAGATGATCCTTGCAACGTTAAATAAATTTTAGTTTTTTTTATCACAAATTGCTCAGTAGTTAAAATAACTATCTTGCCTTATTGTTCATGACTAGCCAGCCTCCTAGTATATTCCAGCAATATTTTGGGATGAAACCCTTACATGTATAGTCATTAGGGAAAAACTGAGCACAGTGGTATCGCATTGCTTTGCACTGTAATCGCAGGATTGGGTTGGGTTGTTTTACCTCTGAGCAGCACTTTTTTGCACACCATGGGCTAAATGGCCAGGTCACATGGACCCCGGAGGCTCAGAGAAGGTTGGGGGAGGGGACCCACTGGAACAGCTGTTGGGAGACAGATGGTAGTATCCCGTCAAGGCCATCCAGCGTGTTCTTTAACGTGCACAGGGTATGGCTCTCCCGCACACGGGGCCACGGCTTAACGTCCCATCCGACGGACGGCGGCCTTTCCAAGCCCATCGGTGTCCCCTACTGACCGCGGGCAGGGCGGGGAATTTTGCGGAGATAAATCTCAACGCTGACCCAGCTGGGACTCGAACCTGGGAACTACAGATTACGAGCCTGGCGCGCTACCGACTGAGCCACCCCCGCCCCATAATCGCAGGATGATTAACGACTCCACTGTTACAATCATGCCACCGACTGCAACCATAAGCTGCAACATAGCTTGCGAGTCTAATCACGAGTTAAAAAAAAAACCTCATTACTATTTTGCAACCCCATTATTAAATATCCAACGAGATTTGGTAGCATCAAATGTGATTATAAAAATGGCTATAAACAGCAACAATTTAGAAATTCATTGATAACATGCTCACATTAATGCGACCGAGTCACTATTTCTTTTACATGAACAGGAGAGTGGAAATGAGGTGAATTAAAAACTCCATGCTTTAAAACAAGCATCAGTTAGTATTTTGACAGTGAATACATATTTAACCTAGATGCAGCCATAATATTTTCCTAGCAGTGTTTGAGGGCAATGCAATTCATACTGAACATAAAAGTAGCACCAGCAAACTAGTTATGAACTTGAGAGAGCCAAGCTAGTATACTAGTTACGTATTTTTATATTTTATGCACCCTATTTAACACTACTTCTGAATTATCAATTTACTAATTATTCTGTAATAAGTCCTTACACGAAATTGTAATGAAAACAAAACTCTACATTAACAGTATTTTTAAAGCTTTGGCCACTACTGCTTAATATAAAAACATTTTCGACCCACTAAAAATATCAATTAAGTCTTATGGAAATACATTCATACATAAGGAAATGCACGTTTACAAATAAGGTACTGTATCACTTATCATTTGGAGGTAAAATATGTTTTAAGGTAAAACGATTCTTACTGCAAAAAAATGATAAAAATAATAAATACCCCCTCGAGCAGCTGCTTGCCACAGAGAGGTCTGACAGGAGCCTGTCAGTTTATATGCCAATTACTTTGTAAAATATTAATAAAAGTAAAAAAAAAATGGAAAGAATGATTGATTTTATAGTAATTTCCTGTTATAGTATGTTTTTTTTAATCTTATTACAACTATTTATCATACTAATATCCCTTTATTATACAGATTATCAGTTTAATGCATTCCTCCCCCCCTTTAGCATTTCGTAAAAAGTGGATCACTGATTTGTAATTCTTATCAACACCAAAAACTTCACAGAAACAAAATAAAATTCAGCTATTTTTGCTTACATTAGTTAGGATCATTCCATGACATTCATTAAATTTGGTCATGGCAAAATGTTTCCGAAATATTTTTTCCCCTTATTAAAATAAACTGAAAAATTTTTATCCCCCTCCCCAAATCAGTTATTAGCGAGCTGTAGGGATATGTCAGGATGGGTTGGATTGTTTTACCTCTGAACGACACTTTTTTTGCACACGATGGGCTAAATGGCCAGGTGACAAGAACCCAAAGACTCAGAGAAGGTTGGAGGAGGGGACCCACTGTTGGGAGACAGACAGTAGCCTCTGGTCAAGGCCATCCAGTATGTTCTTTAACGTGCACAGGATATGGCTCTCCCACACACACGTGTCCATAGCTTAACATCCCATCTGAAGGATGGCGGCCTTTCCAAGCCCATCGATTGTTCCCTACTGTAGGTAGGGTGGGGAATTTTGCGGAGATAAATCTCAACACTGACCCTGCTGGGACTTGAACCTGGGAACTAGCAGATTACGAGCCAGGCATTCTTCCGACTGAGCCACTCCTGCCCCATTTGTCAGGATGACCAGATAACTAGGTTATAAGTGTTTGCACTCGAGTGCAGTGCAGTTCTAACTAATGAGAGCACTCAAAAAATATTATCCAGTTTAAACTACTTCCTATAGTTTAAAAAAGAAGCATATTAGTTTCAGGCAAAAATTGCCCCAAAAATTAGGTGCCAACTTTACTGTACCCTATTTTATGTTTTGTTATTGTTAAATTCTGGTTATTTCCAGCTGCAGAATTTTAAATTTTTAAGTCTTCCATTTTGAAATTTGTTCTGAAGTAAAAAATGAATAAAAGTTTTTTGAAAGTATGAAATTCAGCAACTCTGAAGAAGTCAGAATTTAAAAAAAACTGATATATCATGCAAGTTTGGGCAAAGAAAAATTACTGATCAAAAATATATTTTTAAATTTAACCCTTTTTAGTGATATTTGAATCCATAAATGTAAGCTCTTGAACCTTTTAAATTTCTTGACATTTTTACCCCTAACTCTACAACAAGTATGAGCCACAAACAAGTAGCTCAAGGGAAGGTTAAGAAAATTTTTCAGGTTTTTCGATTTAAGCCTTTTACCAAAAACTGGGGTCTGAAAATGAGTATTCTTTCCAACTTTGAGATTTCTCATACAAAAATTATTCGAGTTACCAACATTAAAAACAGATTTTTCTGCATGAAAACAAAATTTGTCAGAATAATTTGGTGCTTTGGGTTTATCTCATTCCTAAGATATTAAGAAGTAAACATAGGGGGGGGGAAAGTCGAGATTAATTTTGACCCCTATTTTAATAATTGTTTGTCAAACATTTATACTTTATAGTGGTTTTTGAATAGTCTCAATATCCTTCCCAATTAAGGTTACGGCTAATAGTGTAAACCCTTAGAACTAATTTTTTTGGTCATCTTGGGCCACTTTGTGGGTCTAAGATGACCAAAAAAGGTGCAGATCTCAAAATGCTAAAGAGCAGTTGTTTGAGGGGGGGGGGGGAAACATAGAAGCATTTCTGTTCATTAACAAAAGGGTACTTGGGTAAAAAAATAAAACGGTGCTCAACCAGACTAGTGAAATTTCATGGAATAACCCATTGGCTTCTAAGGCTTCCTTTATTCAACAGTTATATTTTAAACATGAAATCTATAAAATTCATAGCAACTAAAATGAATATGATTTTAACGAACAGATTATGTCCCGAACAAGAAACTGCAGAATACAACAATTCTAGGTTTGACAAAAATGTACTGCAGCTATGCAATGTCTAATATATTAATTGACATTGCCTAAATTAAGCTTCTAAGTGCAAAAATAGCAAGATTAGTCCATATTAAACATTCTAGAACACTTAATTTTGAAAGGAATAAAAACATGACTCTCAAAAAGATCTGCACTTCTCATGCACTTATTTTAATTATATGATATAAACACAACCAAACAAAGCAAGTCATAAACTTCAGTTTCAGGTCTTTTAGAGTTAAAAGCATTGCATTTAAAAATTTAACAAAAAAAGTCTAAAGTTACAAAAAGGATAAAACACAGTAAATTTTTTTTTGGCAAAAAAATCGATGTTAATGCTGAATGTTAAAAACTGCATTGGAGGTAAAAAAGGTAAAATGCTGAATCTCGAGAAAGCATACAGAAAAAAAGCCCTAGAAATTATTTGATACATTAAAATATCACAGTGGTTACACTTTGGGTGTCAGTGGTATGCATCTCTATAACTCGTACATCAACTAGAAAGTAGAAGTTCTGTGAAGATTCTGTTATGTCGTATCATTCCATAATAAGGGAAAACAATGAATCTGTATTATTCAGATGAGACAAAAGCACAAATGGACCACTTTTGAAAACAGCTTAAACTTAATTAAACATTTTATCTTTGTACTCTGCAATCATAGAGCTAAACTTTATATTTCATATTCAATATTTCCTGGGTTATTGAACTGCAAAATTTATCCACAGTCAATTGCACAATGCATGACTGATCCAGTGTTAATGTTTTAAATTTGGTTCTAAAGCTCAGTAAAGAATAATTAAAATAAGCATTAAAACATATTTCATCTAACGTTTTTCTCAGCAAAACATTTGATAAAAAAATTGGACAGGTATTTTGATGAGCATTATATGAATTGCATCTTAAATTTTTATGGAGCCCTATAACATTTTTAAGAACTAGGTTTTGAGATATATTTTCAATGTGGAGGTTTTATTTTTACAATTTGAACTTAATTTTCAATTCCATTTCAAGAGCACTCTGATGAGCTCAAATCTAAGTTTTCTATCTGAAACAGTAATTATTACTCATGTTTGTGGATTAACTTCCAAAATCCTTTTTCCTTGAATTTTTATTGCTGATAAATATAAAATTCAAACAAAATAAAGAATAAGAAGTGTACTTATGCCAGAACAAATGTCAAATAGAAACCTATTTCTAGTTGCTTGTGAATAAAAAGTTCAAAATCTGTGGGGCACTTTATTTTAAACTACGAAATTTACCAGTAGAATTTTGCAACAATAAAAAGAGAATAGCATGTATATTTCCATTAACATGTTTAAAGTGGTGGTGGTATATGGTGAATGAGAGGAACATAGCAACCACCATTAAGTGGGAAAATAAATATAATAATCAAGGATGAATCCCAAGGGAAAAATATAGAAGCAGAATGCTACGAGTTCTTCACAAAAAATTTAAGATCTGACACAGGTATATATTGCAGAAAAGATCCTACTTGAAAATAAGGCATAATGCACTCACCTTTGGCAATGTAAATGTTTCAAATATCTAGAGGACTTTAATGGATATATGCTACTTATTTGCTTTTTTTTAAATCTAAATCTTCAATGCCAGACAAAAACAAACATTGGAAAAAAATATCACGCTACACCTTTTATACTCCCATATTACATACTCCCCTATTACTACTCTGTTCTCGTTGACTAATACATAACTTGCAGCCAAATTGCTTCCACATTAAACTTGACTTATAAATGGTGTTAATATTTCTTCATTTAGTCCTAAAAAAATTCCTAACTTAGAGAATTAGTCCAAAAAATTTCACATACACATGCAACTTTATGACGACATTCAAATAATATTTAATAGTGAAAAACTTCTAAATCTAAAACCTTGTAAAAAGTACTAAAAGTGCATAGCATCAAAAAATGATCTTAATACAAGACCACAAAACAATGTCATGACTACTTGAACAGTTAAGCTTATTACCATTCATAAAACTTACGATTTTAAGATATATTAGAGGTCATTACTAGTACCACGAAACATATTTTTCAGTTAAGGCTTTGTGATTCGAATATGTGCATTGTCTTTTGGCACTTTAACAATAACAAAAAATTTTTGAGGTTGGCATTTTTTGGCAGCACTAACAAATTTAACATCTTTGGCATGAATATTGCACTTCAATTAACAATACATATATACATAACTAATATAAACATAATATACGAAAATGTTGACATTTAAAAAACTACTCTTTGGTATATGAAGGCACTAAAAAACATTTTCTTTGAGACTTTCAGCTGCCTGTTTTGGCAGTTGCACACTTAAAATCATGCAGATTAAAACCAAGCATGCAACTAGCACTTAAAATGAATAACTATGAAACAATTGCAAAAAAGCCTCATAACTATTAACACTGCATTTAGATATAGCATAATTATATCACTGTTCCACAAATTATATACATTTATTATTTATATAACAAGAAAATAAGGCAATACGTAACATTTTGTGAACATAAAAAGCTGAAATTTCTTATTTCTATATATTCTGCTCTTTTCTGCTTCTTAATATTACTTGTGGCAGTTAAATTTAAGTCCTTAATTTAAAGTAAAAAAATTCTTTACACTCAGTTATATTTCTTTTATTTTAAAATGTTAATGTCCTTATCCAAACCTCATTTCAGGTCTATATTTATAAACCTCAAATGACAAAAAAAATTTTCAAGTTATTTAAACATGTGAACATTTTGGGATATACTGTATATAGTTAACATCATAATATATTCCAACATCTACTTCAAAAAGCACTATTTTTTACAATATCAAATGCCAACAGTTCTTGTGCAATATTAATAAACTGGACACATCTAATTGCCACTGATTCATATTAACATATTTGTTCACAAAGCTACTTCCTAATTGAGCAATCACCTATGTCAAAACTGATTTTTTTAGTTGAAGATGTACTACTTGTTGTTTGCACTGATTTGATCATATTTAAAGAGCAAAACTTTTACTACATGTGTATGAATTTAACATATTGATGCAGAAAATAAATCAAAAGATTTTCGATCCTTGATATATGTAAACAAAAATAAAATGACATTCCATGAGGTACATGTACAACATGAATTACTATTCAAAAACATTATTTTACAGAGGATAAAGTTAACAGCAACTGATTGGAAGGGCGATGATGTGACATTCGTGACAGTAGTACATCTCGTTCAGCTCCTGGTGCAGCATCAAATGGTTTAAATTCTTGTAGATGAGTTGAGAATTTCTGCTTAATTTCTGTAAATAAGATTTTTATCTTAATAACAAAAATTATTATTTATAAACAGTTTTTTTTTATAATGGCTACAAAAAACCATTTATATTTAAAAACAGAATTTGCCAGGTCTGAAACTATTACAACTTCTAAAACAGACAAGAGCAGAGTGATGGAATAATAAGAACTTGTTACATAATTTACTTATCACAGCTTTAATAACTACTAAAAATTCACTTTATTATGATAACTTTTATTAGGTTGGAAAGCACTTTATACAGCCCCTTTCAAAGTACTTTATATTAATAGTCTGTATATGGTAGCTAGACATAAACTGGAAGGAGAGCTGTGTACCGATCCCCAGTGATGATGCACAGAACCGGCCAGGTCTAGTGCCTAATGTCCAACCCCGCCTTCTCGGGTGCAGGCCATTAGTGCCTTTCAAAAGATATTTTCTTTTAGAAGAAAACAGAAGGGGAGGGCTGTCAGTTCAGTATGGCACTGATCTGGTCATCTATGGTCACTTTTTTTAAAACCCTGCTGAGGAGTGGTCAACTTTACAGGGTCCTGGTACTGACCATTTATACCTACTAGACTGGACATGTTTATGGATTTGAGCATGATTATGGATCCTGAACTTGCTGCATTGGTGGGCCTCTGTTGAGGGAGAATCTGTTGCTGTGTTTTCTGTTTACTTCTGGGTTGCCAGCCCTAAGTGAACAGAGGCATGGGATACCTTATATCAGCTGGTGGATAATCCTAATCAGAGGCCATTGCAGGTACCTGAACCTTACTTAGCTAGTTGGGCATCGTCAAGCCTAAACCGGAGTAATGTGTCTCAGGCAGGCCATATGGCCTGCCTGAGACACATTACTCCACATTTCAAGTGGTCATTAGAGTCCACTTGAAAATTCCATTCATTAGAGTCCACTTGAAATGAATGACCACTTGAATGACTCTAATGAAACACCATTCATTAGAAACATCATTCATTCTAATGAATTCACCATTCATTCTATTGAAACACCATTCATAGAAACACCATTCATTCCACTTGAAATGTGCCAAGAGACACATTTCAAGTGGACTCTTGAAAAAGTCCACTTGAAAAGGTGGTGCCTGAAGTTCCTACCAGCATTGGTGACTTCAGCCTTTAGCAGAGGGGGAACAGGTTTTTGCCCCATGCCTGCTATCAGGGGGCTGTTTGATATTGTTGGCCCTACCTATCTCAATAAACCTAGTTTCTTTAAAAATCCTACTAATCATTTTCTCTCTGCAGGAACATGGAATGTGAGGACATTACATAGAGATTATTCTCTTGATGTCCTCACGAAGGAATTCCAGCACTATAACCTAGATATTCTAGGCTTGCAAGAGACCAGATGGACAGGTGGTAAAGGTGAGATACTTAAAAATAACTTTAAAATTCTCAAGCAGCTGCTTGAGGGGGTATTTTTTTTTACAGGGAGGGAGGATGGAAAGCATCACCAAGGCGTGGGTCTGCTTCTCAGCAGACATGCTAGTGATGCTCTTCTAGGATACGAGTGCATTAATGAAAGGTTTCTTACAGCAAAATTTCAGACAAGCATTAAAGACTTGAATGTTATCTGCTGTTATGCCCCCACTTAGGATGCCTATGAGGATGAGAAGGATAGGTTTTATGGACAACTTCAGGATATTTTGAATTCTGTCAAGAAAGGAGATATTACCCGTGTTCTAGGTGACTTCAATTCAGTGTTGGTACTGACTCTGACCTTTGGGCATGAGTTTTATGTCCCTTTGGCATTGGTAGTTCCAATGGCAATGGGGAACGTCTCCTACAGGTAAGTAAACTTAATGGTTTACGAATAACTAACACATACTACAAACACTGGGACATTTATAAATATACATAAATTTCACCTGATGAGTTGCACAGGAATATGATAGATTATATTTTAATTAACAGCAAATGGGCTAGCTCAGTTAGGGCTACCAGATCATACAGGGGAGCCAAAATTGGATCTGACTACTACCTGGTCAAAAGTGTCTTGCAGCTGAAGCTTAAGAAAACTACCTTCAAAGCTGAAGGTCTGAAAGATCCAGATACTAAAGCATACCATGATAGACTACTTAGTCATTATGACAATCGTGGTTTGCTTACTACTGAAGTTCAAAAAGAATGGGATCAGCTTAAAGAGGCTTTTCTTGAAACCAACAGTACTCTTTTGGGTAAAAGGGAACATCGGAAACAAAATTATTTGAGTGATGAGGCTATGAAACTTATTTCCAAAAGAAATAAAGATAATAAAGATAATAAGGAAATGCAGAATTAATATGAATCAACACCCTACTAGCCCTAACAGAAGGCATTAACAACGAGCTTAATAAACATGTAAAGGATCAGTTAACAGCTGATAAGAATAAATGGCTTGATAGTCTGGCTGACAAAGCAGAAGAAGCAGTTAGACAGCACAATAGCAGATTGTTAATGCTTTATGTGGGAAGAAACAGATAGGTGCACTGGGATTGAGGGATAAACATGTGAGGATTCTGTGATGGCTAGGTGGGCTGAGCATTTCAGAGATGTTCTAAATAATGTGATTATTTCTACTCCCATTGTTTGTAATGAAGATAGATGCATTACTGGCTTTAATGCTGCCCTATATCACATTCCGAAGTCATTGGCTATCTCTAAATTAAAACTGCATAAATCCTCAGGAGTGGATGAAATCACCACTGAAAAGCTTAGAGCTGGGAGCATTTGCATTGTCACATGGCTGACTGAAATTCTGAATATTTTTTTTATGATAAAGGTATTGTTCCTAAGGATTTTACTAGAGTGATCATTGTCCCAATTTTTAAAAAAGGTTAATACAGTTCTTGTGATAATTATAGGGGAATTAGTTTACTTTCTGTTCCATGTAAAGTTCTTTGCATGATTATACTTAATAGAATTAAGAATTTGGTTGATGGACAACTGTGTGATGAACAGTGTGGATTCAGAAGTGGTAAGGGATGTGTTTGATCAGATATTTTCACTTAGGCAGATTCTTGAGAAATGTTTAGTTTCAGAAACCTGTGGTTGCTAGCTTTATAGATTTAAAAAAGGCTTTTGGCTCTGTTGATTGACATAATTTGTAGTTGACTGTTAGATCATATGGAATACTTGATAAGTTAAAAATCAATCCAAACTGAATGCACAGTATTCCCTGTTAAGATAGACATCAAACATTAATTAATAGATTCTGAAAAAAAAATCCATCGCCGCCATGGCGGGAATCGAACCCGCATCTCTCCAGATTCTTGCCAGAGCGCACTAACCATTTCACCACGCGTCGGACAATGAACTCTTTCAGAATATGGCCTTATAAATCTTCTTCCTGAGACATGACTGAGACAGCGCCATCTAAACTCAAGGAGATGCAACTTTTTTCAGTCATTCCTATTTGATTATCAGATGTTAATGATATATTATGTACACAATGTAATTATTCATTGCGCATACATGGCTTGAATTCAGATGCTAAAGGAATTCCATATTCAGTTATGAGAAAATTTTGTTTATGGCCTGAAGAGCTGTTTTTAGTTTGATGTCAAAAAGACAATTTTCCATGTGTCACTTTGGTCATTTTGGTAAAAAAAATTATTTTCATTCTGAAGACAAGTGAAAAAAAAATACCCTCCAAGGAACTGCATGAAACAGAAGACTGACAAGGGCCTACCAGCATATACATCACACAGCAGAAGATCTATGAGGAGAGACCTAAGCAACAAGACAACACAAGAAAAATGATTCATGTCTTATCCAGGTCATGAACTCAGGGCCCTTTGTGCCATAGCTAAGCACACTCCTCCTGGCCTCTGAAGAGAGTAAAATTTTTGATTAGAATTCTTCTATGTGAAACCATTTTCAGAACAAAAGTAGCTTGGGTAGTAATAATCAGACACAGCAAATTCAGCATTACAATGAAGGAAACGTGTCTATTTTGAATATATATTAATATATTACAAAATTTCTATATGCTTATTCTATTGCATTCAGGTCATGGAACACACTTTATTTAACCAAAAATATTCCATTCCAGCTGATCTTATTACTACAAGAAAATCTTTCCACTTCATCAAGTTCCATTTAAGCAGTGTTCCATTGTATCTACTGATTAATGCAAATACATAAACTGTTACCTGAAATTATCCACAACATTTTCCTTCTTGCTCCATATCCAATGCCCAAATCTTGAAGATCCTGGTCTGTCATCATCAGAAATGTTTGTAGATCAACCTAAATAAAAATAGCAAATTAACATGTGAAGTCTGCATGTCATGAATAAACAGACATAAGACATAACAATCGTGAAGCAACAAAAAGGTTCCAGAGCTCCAAATACAGTGTTTTTGTTCTCCAAACAAGTCTACCTCAAGCAATAACTGCTACATTTGGCAATCACAGGCAAAATTAAATAAGATTAACTTTGACATTGCGAGTAATAACATAATAATCTACTATTTGTCTGCCTTTTTCCTCCAGCATTTGGCATACTGCTCAGAAATGTTTTAAATATGCTCAGAAATGTTTCAGAATAGGTTTTAAAACCTATCTGCAATTGTATCTCCCACAAAAACGAATCACTTGCATAAGGGAAGTAAACCTTAAGCAACTGTTATAATCAGAAACAAATTTCATTAATAATTATGCTAATGGAAGCTTATAAAAAAAACTGACCCCATACAGAAAGTAATCCAAATAATGCTATCAGATATTTATTTCACCATCCAGATATTGGCAAGTAACAGATTCTTACTGAGAAGCAAAAATAATATTCCTTCTTTACCATCCAAAATGAAACTGATATGGTAGACTGTTACAAGCATTTCCTCAACAAATTATTCTTAATATTAATGAGAATGAAATACTGAATTTATTTTGGCCACTTTTGAGGACAAAATGCAGCAACTATAACGCTGCTAAGTATCTCTTCAATCACATGGTGGATTCCAATAAATGGCATTTTTGTAGAACACACAACTTTATTTTTATATATTGAGAGAAAAAAAACTACATAAAATCTAAATTCTGAATAAAAAAAGGGAAATGTTTTACTTTTATTTGTGGAAAAAAAAAAGTCTCACCCTAGGTATAATCCTAATAAACTGAAATTGCATGCTTGAAGCATTAAGTCCGTGGAAAGTAGATGGCTATGGATCTGAGATCAGATTTGATAACCTTATTTAATAATAAATTAGAAGTCTGATAGAGGTTCATCAAGTTACTCTTCCTGGGAGGTGCTGGTAGCCACTGAAAAGGCTTGGCTTATGATTAGGCTTGAAAAAGGAAATTATTTTCTGCTGTGTTGCATTCCTAGTTAGTGTCATCTGGAGTTGTTTCAAACCCTCTTAAAATGCAACACTTCCTCCTATTGAAGACTTCTCTTATACTTTGAGTTTTACACAAGAACTGAATGACTTTAACACTAATGGGAAGATCTATTACTTTCCTCACTGCTGCTGCATCTAGATTGTAAAAGGTAAAGCTGAATAATATAAAACAATCCCTTAATTGCAAGCACAATTCAAAGAGTCAATCCTCCATCACTAGGGAGAAAGATCTGATAGAAACTTTAGAGACTTAGGTGGGTTTGGGTTTTCTCAGATTAGTAAAACCAGCCTGTCTGTCCAAGGTCCATTACTCTAGGATCAGCAATATTGATAGCAGCAGAAGAATCAGGTTTAAGATCAACTATCAAGTGATAAAGTAACCTGAACATCTGTTCATTTGAAGTGGGCAACTCATGAATTGATAAATTCCCACTGATGCAGTTAGCCCAAAATCCATTCACCATAGACCAATAGTCAGTCTTGTAGCTTAAATATTCATCAGAGACCATATTAAGAATGCTCAGCAGGATGCAAAAAAAAAGATCCTTAACAGATCTATTCTTTATCAGAGAATTCAGCAGAACATGAAAATGAAGTTAGACCTAAATGTTACATCTGTAATTAATTAGTGAAATGACTTCATTAATGAAATAACTCATCAGAGTTAACTCGATAGATATTCAAATCAATCAGCAGATACTTTTACGTCGATTTTAGTTTTTGAGGAAAAAATTGTCTTGAGCCGGGTGGGATACGAACCCACAACCTCCTGATAACATGTCAGGTGCTCTGGACCACTGAGCTACCGGCCGCCGATCAAGATTTCCTCTAACTAGCGCTATGAACATTCCTTCTATGTTTCCCGTTGGCGCTTTTGCCGACAATATTTCCAGCCACAAGCGGCACTTATATTGCCCAATAGATGAAAGCATATACGATAAGTATGCAGATATAATTAATTAGTGAAATGACTTCATTAATGAAGTAACTCATCAGAGTTAACTCGACAGATATTCAAATCAATCAGCAGACACTTTTACGTCGATTTTAGTTTTTGAGGAAAAATTGTCTTTGAGTTGAGTGTTTGTTTGAGTTTTTTTTAGTTTTTGAGGAAAAATTGTCTCCAGAGCACCTGACATGTTATCAGGAGGTCGTGGGTTCGAATCCCACCCGGCTCAAGACAATTTTTCCTCAAAAACTAAAATCGACGTAAAATGTCTGCTGATTGATTTGAATATCTGTCGAGTTAACTCTGATGAGTTATTTCATTAATGAAGTCATTTCACTAATTAATTATATCTGCATACTTATCGTATATGCTTTCATCTATTGGGCAATATAAGTGCCGCTTGTGGCTGGAAATATTGTCGGCAAAAGCGCCAACGGGAAACATAGAAGGAATGTTCATAGCGCTAGTTAGAGGAAATCTTGATCGGCGGCCGGTAGCTCAGTGGTCCAGAGCACCTGACATGTTATCAGGAGGTCGTGGGTTCGTATCCCACCCGGCTCAAGACAATTTTTCCTCAAAAACTAAAATCGACGTAAAAGTGTCTGCTGATTTATGTTACATCTGGCTGCCCTCTATATCTAAGGAGAGCAGTGAACAGTATTCCTTCCAGCTTGTGGCTATTGTCTATTTTAATGGATGATTTTAAAGTTCTTTAAACTTTTTTTAATGCAAAAGCTTTTCAAAAAAAGTTATTGATATAGAAAGTGGCTAGATATGCAGCACACAAGTCTACATCTGAAAAGAATCTACATCTGATTAAAGTGCATTTATTGAAACAATCTATGTCATCAAAGTTCACAAGCAACCAGCATCTAAGTGAAAACAACACTATAACATAAGACTGGCAGTGTTGATTTACTATTATCAATATGAGTCAACAAGTTACCATCAAATAACAGCAGATAAGTACTTCAATATCTATGACTCAACATGTGATTCTGGGGACAATTTTATATGAGCCAGCGATACCTCAGGAAGATGCACATCAAAGCATTTCAACTCTCAGATTATGATGTCATCTAAGGCAACTTTACTCATGCAACATTGCCAAGTCATTAATAGGATCCATTACATTACAAGTGATAACAAGCAAAAATCATTAATAGCATCCATTACATTACAAAAAATTGTCTTTTAGAATGATTATTTAAAAGCATAATTGCTGCAATTAAATAAAATTTTAAACTTCAAGTGCTGTGAGTTTTCTAATTGAACTCCTTCCAGAGTATGTTTAGCTACTATTAACATCTCACTACTAAAATATATCAGAATATAATCATTTTCCAATTTTCTTAAAACAATACTGCCAAACACAAATGCTACTTGAAAATTGTTGTAATTATGGTCAAATTTTTGAATGGCAAACATAACTGTCATATTTAAGTCACATGCTAATTTTGGGTAATGATTTGAAAATAGATTTTGGCATGTAGGTGGAGGCCTTATCTAATGATCATATGAAAAAATCTCATATCAAAACAAAAGTTCACGAAGAATTACGAGGGGCATTGAAAAAGTTCTTTACATCATCTGCAGAATAAAAACCATTGCACTTTTCTCAACAAAAGTTTTACTCTCCTTCAAAGTACTCCCCTCCAGCATCTATGCAAAGATTCAGATGTCTATGCCAATTATGGAACACTTAATGGTACTCCTGTTGGGGAATACTCCACAACTCTGAATGAATGCATTTTGCAAGATCTTGCATCTTTCAAAACAGTATCCCAGCAAGTTCCTTTTTTTAATTTTTGGAAACAAAAATCTCATGCTGCAAAATCAGGTAAATATCCAAGATGATGTAGCTGTTTGATTTTTTCCTGCTCCAGATAGGCTGTAACTTGCTGGGTTTTGTGAGCATTGGCACTGTCATGAAGAAGGGGAACCCTTGACATGCCCGTTGTTGGACACTGCTAATTCATTTCAACCATTTTAAGCAAAACAATGTTGGTGTAACATTGGACATTTATAGTCCATTTTTCAGGTAAAGATCCACGGCTATCACTCCTTGAGAATTCAAAAAATTGTGAACATCCTCTTCCTTGAGGAGCGAAAGTCTTGTTGGAGGATTTGGACACATGGTTCATCTTCAATAACCCAAAAATTGTTGATGATCTTTCTGGGAGTTGTATGGTAATAAAACTATGTCTCATCACCTGTGACAATGTCTGCTATCTATTTGGGAGTCACTAAGTTTAAACACTGCCAGCAGCTTCTTGCACGAGTTGACACTAGACCATTTTTGCTGTTCTGTCAGTTTGTGGGGTACCCATTTGGCACAGATCTTTCAGAACTTTAAATGTTGATGAATAATTGTTTCCACACTGCCAATCGATACACTAACATTTAAACTTATTACCTTAATGGTGATGTGCGAGTTTTCCATAACGAGTTCACAAACAGCAGCTCTTACTCATGGCCTCCTTCTGTCTTCCAAGCTCTACCATCCTTCTCTGAATTTGCATATCCATTCTGTAACAGTGCCATATGAAAAGGCATGATCCCCATATTTAGACAAATGAATTCACAGCCAATTATTGATTTACTGAGTATTTAACCACTATTAAGCTGTTTAAAAAAAGGTATCAGTTAAAAACAGTATCAATCAGGAGGTTCTTGTAGCATGGCTGGCAGTGTCCACATGCCTGGGAAGCCTCTGAAGAATAGAGTGGCCCATATGCACTCAAAAGACAGTTATTGACCAGAAGGTGTATAGCATAACATCAGCAGTAGAGGAGAAATTGATCAGCAGCTGGTAATTCAGTGGTCAGAACACCTGGCTAAGACAATTTTTCTGCTACATCCATCTTTATCCTGTTACTGAAAACAGCTTAATAGTGGCTAAATACTCAATGTTCCCCATATACTTGTGATAAATTGACGTGTTTTTTTTTGCATCGTCCCCAAGCTGCATCTTTGTGAAAGTGTAAAATCTTTCCCCTTCTTAGTAAGATCCATAGCAACAACACAGATTTCACAGGCCGAACTTTATGTGCCACCAGTGAAGAGAGAAATGATATGGCTTTTGTTTTTAACATGTAATGACAAGTTTTCAAACAAGTCATATCTCATTAACTTCTGAGGAATGAGTGCAAATCTACAGATATGTGTCAAGAACTTTTTGAATGCCCTCTGTAATATAAACAACCAAGCCTCGCTGGCCAAACTAAGTACAAGAAATAGCACCCAAATATTTTTAGAACAAATTTTTCAGATTTAATAAACCTAGTATATCATCAATTCATGTAATTTTTTTCACAGATTTAGCATCTTGGGCAGATTAATCAACAGGCAAACATTCTGAACTAAGATTTTTATAGATTCAAGAAGTACTACTCTTACATCAATCCAATTCAATGAGTTCGTTTAAATTTAAGATTTTTAAAATTCCAGACTGAATTAAAAAACTTATTTCATTTGAGAAAACAATTTTGATTATTAGCATAGAGGCCATTTTAGCAAAAAAAAAAATGTATCTATTTCCAACAAATAGCAACTTTCAGAATGATTATTAAAATAACTGCAGCATTATAATAAAACTTTCACTATATCTTCCAGAAAAATTGAATTGTTACCATCTTTTGTGTATGGTTAACCATTTTTTGAGATATTCAGTTGCAAATAAATATATACTTTATCAAAGTTTTACAAATTAACTGTTAATGAGTTTTAAAACAGTACCTCCTGTTGAAGAAATGTATCTACATATTTTGCTAATCCTTGTCTGCACAACAGAGGAGGTAACTCTTCTGTATCAGGATTAAATGGCAATGGTGGCTTTGGGAATACTGCTTCAAAAAAATTGCTGTTACTAAAGAGGCTTTCCCCTATAAACACATAAAACATAAATATAATTTAATAATGTTTGATAAGCACACACAATCCCAAATTACAACTTTAAATGCAATTAGTAAATATTCTTAGTTTCCTGGGTAACAACCTTTTCATTCCCAATGTGTCTATATATTACTACTGCAAGACTGTAAGGATTAAAGATCAAATATACACCGGCAGAAATTGAAAAAACAACCTGAAGGAATTCCTTTAGGAATATCATATAATATGTTAATAGTAAGGGCTTTGGGTTGTTTTACCTCTGAGCGGCACTTTTTTGCACACCATGGGCTAAATGGCCAGGTCACAAGGACCCCGAAGGCTCAGAGAAGGTTGGGGGAGGGGACCCACTGGAACAGCTGTTGGGAGACAGATGGTAGCCTCCCGTCAAGGCCATCCAGCATGTTCTTTAACGTGCACAGGGTATGACTCTCCCGCACACGGGGCCACGGCTTAACATCCCATCTGACGGACGGCGGCCTTTCCAAGTCCATCGGTGTCCCCTACTGACCGTGGGCAGGGCAGGGAATTTTGCGGAGATAAATCTCAACGCTGACCCAGCTGGGACTCGAACCTGGGAACTACAGATTACGAGCCTGGCGCGCTACCGACTGAGCCACCCCCGCCCCAATAGTAAGGGCAGCAGAAACCGTGATCCAAGATTGAAAGTCATTGGATGAAATAATGTCACTGAGGACGCCAACATGCAAATGTATGCAGTGCGTATTTAAGGACTAGGGAGTGAAGAAAGAAGTTATGCATCTTGTGTCATGTTGTTCAGTGCTATTTGAAGATGCTACCCT
Organism: Ryuthela nishihirai; assembly: GCA_038380435.1. Lineage (NCBI taxonomy): Eukaryota > Metazoa > Arthropoda > Arachnida > Araneae > Heptathelidae > Ryuthela > Ryuthela nishihirai. The sequence continues at coordinate 50,200,459 of JAWZYU010000015.1, forward strand.
GCCTGGATAACACAGGCATGCAACATTTCTTCAGTTAGCGGAGTTTGAGCAAGGTCGTATAGTGGGTCTTCGGGAAGCAGGTTGGTCTTTTCATCAAATTTCACACTGCATTGGACAAGTGGTATCAGCAGTGGTACAATGGTGGTGTTGATGGTCAGAAGAGCATTGTGGTTCTGGGCAACACAGAGTTACAGATGCACGAGAGGATCAACGTATCTATCAGGATGGTGATCCGCTACGGCATCACAAATTTGATCCTGTGTTGTACCAAGGGTGTCTTACAAGAACGATACAAAATCGTCTTTTACAAGCAGGACTAGGGGCACACATGCTGCTGGCACAGTTACCGCTGTCACTCGTTACTGTTGAGCATTTTTGCAGTTGTCAAGAATGAGTCATTGGAGGGAAGAATGGCAGTCTGTGGTCTTCAGTGATTAAAGCCAATTCTGCTTAGGAGCATCTGATGATCATTTATAGGTCCAAAGGCAAAAAGGTAAGTGGCTTCTTCCATTGTGTATCTGCCAGTGACACACAGGGCCCACGCCGGGCATCCCAGTGTGGGAAGCGATTAGCTATCACTCTGATATGTGTCTGGTGTTTGTACAGGGTACACTGAATAGCAATACATATGTCAGCGACATCGTACAGCCAGTCGTCCTGCCATATTTGATTGCAATTCCAAATGTGATATTCCAGCAGGGTAATGCCCACCCACACTCTGCCCAGGCAATTCAACATGATATTCAGGCAGTGCACCAACTCCCTTGGCCAGCACACTCTCCGGACTTGTCTTCAGTTGAGCATGTATGGGACTGGATCGAACAAAGACTCTTCCACTGTTTTTTCAATTTCCACCAGTGTACAACAGTTTTGGCCCTTAGTCAAGATTCCCCAAATTTAACACCCAAAGTAAAAAAAAAATCATAACATTTAGTAAAAAGAGGAACCAAGAAAATTTTTCTCCATTTTATAAACAGGACAGAAAATCCCATCCCATTAATGTCAGCTGCCCAAGTCACCCTGTATAACACTATCCATGTTTTAAAATAAGCTACACTGAAAAGAATCATTAAAAGATAAAAAAAAATCATGTTTCAGGTAAATACATTGAGAGGCCAAAAGTCATAGGATATGTGTGCCAATAACAGGTTGGTCCTCCTCAAGCCCTCAGCAGTGCAGCCATACATCGAGACATGTAGCCAACGACTTGTCGGTACCGTTCTGCAGGGATGGCAGCCCACACATCATGCACTGTAGATCATAATTATGTTGCATTGGATGGTGTTGGATTCATGGATTGCAACTCCAAAGGTTTCATATCAGGGGACCATGGGGGCCAATTCATGGTGGTAAAGTCCATGGAGTGTTCCTTGATCCACCTCCTAGCAACCAAAGACTGATGACATGTTGCATTATCTTGTTGGAATACTCCTTCACCATCAGGGTGCTCAAGAGTCATGAAGGGGTGCAGGAGAATTCTATGTATCGCATACCTGTCAGTGATTGCTCTAAATGGATGAGAGAGCCCAATGTAGACCATGTGAACATGCCCCACACCATCACAGAGCTGTCTCCAGCCTAAATAATACCTTGCAGACAGGAAGGGTCCATGGTTTCACGGGCCTACACCACACTCTAAAGCGCCCATCAGTGTGAAACAACTGGAACCTTGATTCATCAGACCATGTTACCTGACGCCACTGTTCTACTGCCCAATTTTGACATCTTCGGGCCCATTCCAGTCGTTTGAGCTTTGTGACGACATGTAAGCAATGGGACACGAGTGGGTCTTCGGCTACCAAATCTGATGGAGTGCAGGTGGCGATGGACATTCCTTTCAGAAATGTTTTGTGTTTGGCCCACATTCAAATTGGCGATGATTTCATGCACTGTAGCCCGTCTGTTGGTCGTTACCATTCGTGACAGCCAACGCGAGTTCCGTTCGTCAATTACACGTGGCCATCCCATTCACTGGTTTATGTGTGTGGAAATGTCATCAATAGAATACTGACGATAAACTCTTGACACCACAGACCTGGGAAAACCGAATTTCTGCACGATCTCCAATATTGCATGATCCATCCTTCTGGCACTGACGATCAAGCTACATTCAAAGTCAGACAACTCATAACATGCAGCCATGCTGAATTAACTATTACTCCGAAATGAATGTTGGGTTTGCAGACTACTGCAGCACCATTCTGCGGTTGACATCCAACTCATCAGTTATGAGTACAGCATGCTAGTTCTACTTTAACTGCTATTCCCATGACTTTTGGCCTCTCATTGTATTATATGCTATTTGGGAAGAAATTTACTTTCGATTAATATATAATTTATAATTGCTTTATTCATCACGTTTCCCAACATTAAGTCTTAATTGTATAGTCCAATCTATTTTTTCACTATATCACTGTGAAAAAGTCTTATTAAATTAATATGCTCATAATTTTGTAAATTTTTTTTATTTTAATAAAATTTGGAGTTTAATTCTGTTTAATTTGGTATATAACATGGCCTATTTCTGTTAATTGTTTTTTCTAGTTCTAAAGATACTTGTTTATTCGATTCAGCACAATTGGCAAAAAGCTTGGACTTTTCTCAAAATACCAAGTAAAAAAATTATAAACAGAGTAATTTCTTTTCCTATTCAGAAATAAATAGCCTTTCTATTCCTATGTATTATAATTATTTCTCTATTAGTTTTTTTTTTATTTGCATTGCCAGATGCATTTTTTTACTACATGGCTCTAAAAAAGTCCAATTAAAATAAAACTAGTCGCCTTCTACGTTAAATATTTTATTTTCAGAAAATTCAGAAATAAAAAATGTCGATTAATTTGGCATATAATATGCCATATTCCTTTCATTAGTTATTGGCAAACATCTGTTTCAGAAACCCATGACAATAAGAGGATCACCCTATCTGTTTCAGTACAAATAATCAGAAACAATACGTGTTCTTGGTTACTCCCTGCTGATAATCAAGTCTCAGCAGGGGGCTTTTGCTTCATAACTTTTGGATAAAAAGGAAAAGTAAATTTAATATGAAGTATTTCAACAAAATTATTTAATAAAAAATGACATCATATATTTTTTTTTTATCTACACTTTGTATATGCAACAGATTAAATGCTTTTAACCCAGTAAAAGAAAATTTCCAATCAAATGGAATAATGAAGGTACTTTTATTTCTCACAGAATTTTACAGTAATAACACTCTTCAATCTTCAAAAAATATTACTCAAGCAGCTCCTTTCCACAGAGATGACAGAAGTCTGCCTTTATTTATTCTTCTAAAGCAACTTATCAGTTTAGAAGTTGGCCTATTTAAAAGTTTTGTACAAATATTTATATTTGTCTACAAGATACTATGAAACACAAAAGTGAATTTGAATATGCAATTTAAGATTTCTACAAGAAAAAAGTAAAGAATCAAAAATTGGTGTATAGAAGGTACTTATATTATTTCAAAGTTTGCTGTTTGGGGTTTTACAATACAAATATTTAAAAGCTGATTTACAGCAAATGCTACATACCCCTACAACTAAGCAAAGGATTTCCTTCAAGAAAACTTAAATCTGAATTCAACTTGCTAGAACTCCAATCATCTTGTGATGATTCACTGCTTGTCGAAGTTTCCTGAAATAAGAAAAGGAATAAATATGAGTATATGCATTTTAAATTACAGGCTTAACATTTATGGAATATCAGAACTATAAAAATATCCCCTCAAGCAGAAGCTTGCCACAGATATGACAAGAGCATGTACTTAAATATGTCATAGTAGAGGGTCTGCGAAGATGACAGAACCTCAGCAGAAAAACAACACAAACATCCATGCCTTACCTGTGGTTCGGAACCCAGGCCCCTTTGATCAGTAGCCAAGCATACTAGCCAATAGGAAGTGCTAAAAAAAATCATCTTAAGTACAAAAATAACCATAAATATACATATACCAGTATGAAGTGTGGAAAAGAGGTAAAAATTTGGGCATCTAAATCTGTTCACCCATATGGATATGAAATTGCTTGGAAAAAAAATCACAAAATTTCTGATCCATCTCATGCCATCTTTATGACATAAGGGCAACTCTTTTCCATTCATGTAATGAATGTTTAATTTCTTCTAATTATTTCTACTTTACAATGATGACGGGGAAGTCGAAAGCTTTTTGTAGCTTATGCAACTTTTCTCATATAAAAGGGGCGGGGGTGGCTCAGTCGGTAGCGCACCAGACTCGTAATCTGTAATTCCCAGGTTCGAGTCCCAGCTGGGTCAGCATTGAGATTTATCTCCGCAAAATTCCCCGCCCTGCCCATGGTCAGTAGGGGACACCGATGGGCTTGGTAAAGGCCGCCGTCCATCAGATGGGACGTTAAACCGTGGCCCCGTGTGTGGGAGAGCCATACCCTGTGCACGTTAAAGAACACGCTGGATGGCCTTGACGGGAGGCTACCATCTGTCTCCCAACAGCTGTTCCAGTGGGTCCCCTCCCCTAACCTTCTCTGAGCCATCGGGGTCCATGTGACCTGGCCATTTAGCCCATGGTGTGCAAAAAAATGCCGTTCAGAGGTAAAACAACCCAACCCAACAACTCATATAAAACACGATGAACATCCATGCTATTACCAAAATTTTAACCTGGACCTTGGATGATTCAGGTCAGGATAAGCTGTTTTTTCTGTTGAAAACAATTTGAATCAACTCAGCCACCAAAGGAAAGGCATTGCAGAAACTTGACAGTTAAAGTGTTAATTAAAAATGATTTACAATGTGATACTTCTTGTCTCTATATTAAATGCATAAGTAATATAGTTTTAGTAGCATTAAAAATTTTGTTTGAAGTGCTGAAAAAGATTAAAACCAATATGAATTAACAATTATACTGATATCTAGGAAAAATCATGCCAATGCTGGAAAGAGGAATTATTAATGAATATTTCAAACATCAGATTTTAATCAATTGTTATAAAAATACATATTTACATTGGACTAATTTAAAGAGTGAAATTTTAATTTTTTGCTGACCTTAAAAAAATGAGGATAGTAAAATTTTCCCTATTAGAAAAAAATTCTATCTATCTTTAATTTTCTTTGAATTCCTATTATTACTCAAAATTAAATGCTCTTTCTTTTAGTTAATAACATGACTTATTACTAAAAATATATAATTCAATGTCTTAATGTCAGAAAGCAATACAATATGATGTTTCAACAGATATATATTTCAGACAGGAAGTGCAACTTGAATGCATACTAGTAAAAAAGTATACTCAAGTACATTTTTAAAGCAGTCGGTGTTTTTTCTTTTATCCTTTTGTGGGTCAGAGGTAAATACAAAAAACTTGTGCCTTTATTTAGCATGGTTCATATTTGACCATTTCACAGATTACCATTACAATCATTACAGCTCATGCAATGTGTTCTCATACAGATTTAAGGTCATGGAGGATTCTGGAAGGGTGGCTAGTATCCTAAAGTTTATCTCTTCAGTGCATTCCATACTTGCTCATTTAGATCTAGGCATTTGGATGCCACTACATACTATGAATATCTTTCAAAGAAATCAATCTAGCACAAGAATCACTCATTGATTTAGAGATATCTATGTCAATGAGTGATCAGAGTGCCTCCTGAAAAATTGTAAAGCTCAGTGTCTCTAATCATCATCTCAGGTCATCATCACACTACTGCTAACATTACATATTAATATTAAAACCTTGGAATTTCTGGAAAGTCAGCACCTGTATATCAATTGGTTGTTTAGAGTTTAATAAACACTAACACTAGTGCTAAAGTGCATTAAGCAAGTGTCAGTGTCATTGAATTCATGGTAATAATTATAATGTATATAAAACACAAAGCAACTCATTCTGTTTTTCCTTTCTGATTTTTCACATCATTACTATTATAAATTGCATTCTTATTAAACAACATTTTCTCTCATGAATTTATAACACTTACTTCATCAGATCTCTGGATGTAAGAATTATGACATGACAAACCACTCTCGTGCAACCTTTGTTTTATTAATGATGCTGGCATAGATCTTGAGAAACCATATCCAGCCCACATGTTTGATGGTACTTGAGCTTCTGAATCTATTGATCTCTGCATTGCTAAAAATATAAAAAAATGGAAAAATTTGTTTTGAAATGAAAAAATCTCACATATATTTATAGTGCATAAGTTGGTGTCTTAATTGGATTAAGAAATTTAAAAAACTTTTCTGCATTTAATTAGTTTCAGCTGTAGCATTTGCAAAAAATGCTTTGTGAAAATTACATAACAAAAAGCTTTGAATTATTACTTTATCCTTATTTTTATCAATAAAAAGTTTAAAAGTACCTTTGGTTGCTAGAACCTTCTTATACTCATAGTCAGTTGGTGTAAGTAACTTTTGCAAACCATTCTTACGCTCACAGCCAACAGTTCCAACATCTTTCTTCAAATCATTTAATGTTACATTCCCAAAACTCTCCCTAAATAAATTAAATGAAAAATTGATTTCATCAAACATTGAAATACTTAAATTTTTAAATGCTGTATTGTTTTCATCTTTCCACTTAATATGTAACACTACATAGTTTGAAATTTACAAATTAACAGCACAATAAAACTGGAAGTGCAAGCAATATTTATACAGTACAGAAAGAAAATGTATGCAACTTTGATTATTTGTACTTCAGTTATCGGATGTGTTCATTTGCATTCATAAACATTTAGAAAGAATTTTACCTTCTGATAGAAAATAAAAAAGGTTTATGATAAAAAGAACAACTTTTATTTTTTTTATTTGGAGCCTATTTTAAGGTTTTCTGAACATAGAAAAACACTCTAGTTAAGACATTATTTTACACTCGTCAGAGAAGCAAAAGTTGATTGGTTATTAGTCTGAATAACTTTTTTTTTTGTTAATGTTATCAAAATGATAAGGTAAAGATTGCATTAATTCTGATTTTGAACCATCATCAAAAGATATTAATCGGCAAGCCCATGATAATATATATATTTTTTTATAATAGTGCAAAATAATTTTTGCTAAATTATTTCTTCCTACTACAACCTTTGAATTCTGATTCTAAACTGACAAATTCACTTTAAATAATTATTTTCCTGTCTCTGGAATAATGTTTTGGTCTAATTTGTGGAATATTAAGTCAAAATGTTTAATGGCTAGTCTGCTAAGTTATACACCATTGACAGTCTTATTCAGTACATCATATTATAATGTGTGAAGTATTTTTGCTCTTCTTGCTGTTACGAAAATATACGACAGATTTATTTATCATAATTGGTAGACTTCAATTTTTTCAGGGAGTATTTTGCCATAATAATCTTTTACATCAAGAAATCATTTAGCATACATTATATATATAATTGTACACAAAATAGTAAAAAATATTTACCGACATGATTGGGATGAGCTCAAACCTCCTGTACTAGAAGGACTATTGTTGAGGTCATAGTAGCTTTGTTCCTGGGGAACTGATAGCCTCCTGCTAATACTGGGAGATGGTGCAGGTGATAACCACCTGTGATATTCCCTTACACTGGGTTTCAAGACTGCAAAATACAAGTTACAAATAAGGAATTTGAGCACATAAAGACAGGCATTCAAGTACACCATATATGGTCTACTACAGCTAAATTTAATTTTACTTGTATTTAGTACTTTGCTGCAGTATTTTATCTAGCATAGGTGACAATCACAGCATTAACTGGTAGACATTTTAATGTCAATATATCAATAAATATTTTGTGGAAAAATTTCACCACAAAATATTTATTGATATATTGATGTTAAAATATTAACCAGGCAACGCTGTGATTGTCACCTATGTTTAAATCATTAATAATACTAAATAGTGTGAAGTGCTAAATAGTGCTAAATATTATATTATAATTAATAGTGCTAAATAGTGTTTATTTCCATCTTACTCAGCGCAATATAAAAAGAAATAGTTGCCACCCATTATCATAGATGGAGCCAATGGTAGGCACCGAAAATCATCGGTGAAGTTTAAGTCTTAAATTAGTGGAAAAAAGATGAGCCAGCATTAGTTCAATCGGTAAGAATACTCTGGCATGTTTCTGGAGAGATGCGGGTTCAAGTCCCGTATGCAGACAAAGTTTTTTCTACAAAATATTTACTTTATCTAGCTGAATAAATTCCCACATTGTTCTAGTGCAATTTTGAAAAATTCTTAAAACTTTTGAAATGATTACAAAAAAAGTATATATATAAAATATAGTTGCTTTAAAATATTTTCTACAGTTACATTTTTAAAGGGAACATGAGCTTCCAGATTCTTACTTTGGTAGAAAGGATTCCCAATATGCAAAAATATCAAACATCATGCAAGAGAAATAAAGATAACTGTAATTTCCAGCATATAAATCCACGGATTATGTGTTGTAAAAAGTGAGCAAACTGAGCACTGTGTATTACATATAATTTGTCTACATCTTCAGATATGAAGAAAGTTTCTAAACCTTAAAATGTTTTGTTCACATTCAATGGAATTACGATTAAACTCACCTGGTTGGTGGATAACTTCTTGGCCACAAGATGAACATTTACATGATTTTTCTGAATTTGGAGAACTTGGACCAGACAACTGCCACAATCTGCTGGTTTGAGCTGAAGTGAAATAGTGTTGGGATTATAAGACAGTTCATGAAATTAAGTAAGTTTTATGCAGTAAAGTTAATGATATTATATACATTAAAAAAAATCATTGAGTACATGTGATTATCAAATAAAACAGTTTATTCTACTTCCATAATATAGTTTTATGGAATGAATAAGCAACTATTTTAATAAAAAGGAAAGCTAAAAATATATTCTTGCATTATGTTAGTTTCTTATTTTTCTTTCAACTTCATGAAAAAATTATAAATAAACAATGGGTGGAAAAATTTTTTACAGATAGCTTACTTTAAATTTAGTAGAATTTGCGCATAATATAAAAACTAAAGGTGATTCATCCTTACCCTCCCCTCCCCCATGGAGAAAGGGAAAAAATCTTTTCTCCTTATATATTAAAATTACAAATCATTCACTTGAGAAAACCAGGAAATAGAATTAAATCCCCTATCTCTTTAAGGAACTTTAGAAATAAAAAAAAATCGTCAAATTCTACGCATTGCATTAAATTTTAAGAGCACTATATAACATTTTTCTTAGTTTTATGCTTTTCATTTTCCAAAACAGATCATATGAAATTTCTGTAATCCAATTCTGTTTTCTTCATTTTATACAGTTTGTCTTTTAAATTACAAATTCCAATTCTTATTCTGTTTATTTTAATAATGTCCTTTTTCGGAAGGTGAAAATGGCTGAAATTTACAACTTTAAGATTTACAAAATATCTATGGTTGAATTTCATAGAAGTCAAAATTTCTTGAGCTTTTCTTTTTAGTCAATTTTAATTTTACTATATTTAAAAATGTTGGATTGAAGTGATTCTGCAAGTCATGTTGGCTTGGAGTCAAATGAATTTGTTGATATTAAGTAAGGCTAAGAAAGCATAGCACTTGTTCCTGTATGTGCTTCCTTAGCCTTAATACAAACAAATTCATTGGTTTCTAAGTCAATATGATATGGAACCCATTACATGATGATATTGTTTCTTTATTTCAGATGTTTGGTGCAAGTTATAAAAAAAATTCTAGTTTCTAATTGGATGCAGCTGACAAGCTATTGCTTGTGAAGCACATTATTATTAGTTTTAATGTTTCATCTTGTAGTACCTTTACTTTAAGCAGCATTGATGAATAAAAATGACAATAATTTCCACTTGGAAAAAAATAAACTCTTAACTTATTATAACTTATTACTATCTACATGCAAACAATTTTTTAAAATATGAATTTTAATTTTTTTAAAATCAACGATGCCTTCCGCAACATTGGTACATTAACACTTGGTTTTTAATGTGTAAACTTCTTTAATTTGCTATTTTAAGCCATGATTATATACTTTTTCACTATTTGCGAATTTTTTTTAAATTATTTACATATTCAATTTTAGTTAATTATTAGTGTACAACCAACTGAAAATTTAAAATGGTAGATTATAAAAGGAGGAAAAAGTGGTCCTATGTTCTGTACTTGGGTTCTATTATGGATAAAGGGACTCGATGTTTTAACAATTTTCTCATTAAAATTTAATGTGTCCCCTCAGCTCCCCTAAAGAAATGGAAAAATGAAATTGGTTTTAAACTTGAACTTAGTTTTATCATGAGTAGACATTTGCATTTTTAATGCAACCAGAGATGGCACAGAGGAGACTAGTATATGAAATTTGCGATTGGGTAGTTAAATATCTTGGGAAATTATGAAGGATCCAAATCTGTTAAAGAGAGCAACTTTCCAAAAGTAATGAAGTGACATGTAGTTCTATATGGTTATCTGCCATATAGAATACAATATATAATTGGAAATCTGCCAGATGCTACATCAATATGTATTGTTGTGACATTGCCTGGAAGAAACATTGTGCAATAAGCTTCCAGAATAAAAACTCCACTGAACTCCAACTTGTAAATTTTTTTTTCAAAGGCAATTTTGTGTAGGTTGTACTTTTTTTTTTCATTTGAACACATAGGAGAGAGAAAGAATACTAAAAGCTACTCCTAGCTTTTGCAGCCTTTTCATGCAAGGACACGTCCTACTAGGACCAAAGTCACTATTGACCATTGCCTGTTAGAGCTAACACCAATTGGTCCAAGAATGACCATTCTACCACTAATACTTTCAGAGATCTCATGCTACAAAAGGTCAGAATACATGCCTGTATATAATATAAAATCAAGAATTTCTATAATATAGATTTTCCTACCTCTACTATTCTCCAATGAAGGTGATGATCTGTCATAAAATTTACTTGATGTCTGATGCTGATTATTTTCCGATAAGGGATTCAGATGAGAGTTTGAATAAACTGCAGACACCTGTTGTAGATGTTCTGAGACACCTGTTGTAGATGTATTTGGTAGTTTGTTAAGTAACTGGAGTAATAGAGGGTTTTCTTCTGATGTTATTGGTTGTGATAAAGGACTAGGACAAGTGGTTGGTAAGTACTGATTTCCAATACTATTTAATGCACCCAAAGATTCTGAAGTACTAGCAGAGCTTTGCAATGAATCTGAAAATTACAAAAAACAAAAAGTTCACAAAAAACAAACAGCTATAACAGTAATTGTGTGCATGTATAATTGCAATATATCTATTTTACATAAGGGAAACAAAACATGATATAAACAATATCCAAGTAGTCACTAAACAAATGTGATAAAAAAATTAAATCATTATTAATGCTAAAAGTATACTAAATATATTAATTCCACTAAAGCCTATTAATGTGTTCCAAAGTTCATACACTAAACTTGTTCAGTATTAGCATTGCATGAGTGACTCTCAGTTCAATTCTGAACCGAAAAAATTTACAGTTGTAAATCTAAAGAATACATTTGGCTGAAGGAAGCAACACATTAAAATATCCTAAAATTAAATAACTATCAATATTAGTAAATTTTAAAACCACTTTAACATAAAAATATGTTGTAAAAATGGAAAAATCATAATCAATATTTCTTAACTCTGCAATAATAGTTACATACTGGAAAATGTTTGCATTTTAATTTGTTAAAAAGGCTCAATACATACAAAATGACTTTAAAGATATACAAAACACATTTTAAAATTGGCATAAATGGAATAATGAACATTAGTTTAAGGCAATCTTTGCATTCTGCAAACTATTCTGTCTATAGTTATCATGGTGCATATAACTATGATATATAAAAATACTCCATTAGCTAGAGTTTCTCTACATAACTATGCATTTCTATGTGATTGCATGTAAAACTTATCTTTACTAACTTCAATTCTGTACTGCTTGGAAACGTAACAAAATAGACAGTATTTAGTATATACTAAATAAATCAACAAAACATAACAAAACAGTTGGAATACATATCTGAAAACACTGCAAAACATAACTGTATGTGCATTTACCTAATGAATTTGATATCAAAGACTGAAAACTCCTATCCAGAGGATAAGTAAGCAAAGATGTAGCTAAATTAAGATCATTTTTATCAGGTGGGAAGATAATTTTTTCTAATCCTAAAAGCTGCTGTCTTAATTCTATTAGGAGTTTTGAATCTCTTTCAGCTCCTCTTAGTGTGACTGTCTGGTAAAATAAGAGAAAACAGATTTTAATATAAACATTCTTAATACAAAATGTTCCATCATTTAACTTTAAAGCAAAATCACTTCTCATAATAGAGTTTATCTCACATATATAAACACATTTCTTATAAATTTCAATTAAATCAAAATTTTTAAGATTCTTTCTATTTTTAACAAATAGGATTTATTTTAGTGCAATAAGTTTCTGCAAGAACAAGCAATGCTCTGGGAATTTCCTATAGCTTAATGAATAATAAACTTAGAAATTAGCATATTTTATTACAAGTAGACAGGTTTCAACCAATGTTCTGTGGGCAATTCCCAGGTACTTCAAACATTTAATAATAAAAGTCAAACCATATCTCTTATAGTATTGATAAATCTACATGATTACATTATATGAATTTTTATATTATAGCAAAATATGTCAAACTTACTGGAAGCCAAATTTTCGACTATTAAGAGTTCTGTTTAAAGTTAACTAGTGCAAATTTTTATTGTTTTATTAAATTAAGTTCTTAAAAAAGTTTGAAATATATTGTTCTAGAAAATGCAACTACCCTTCATTTCAATGAAGACAATATCAGGTTATAAATTAAGGATCTCCTTATTACATAAAAACATATGCTCTTATCCAGGCCCAGATCTAGTGGGGGAAGGGGGAGGGAATCAAGGGGGAGGAGCAAGAAACTCAATTGAGCTGGTAAAATGTAGGGGGGGGGGCAAGAGACTACATTTCTGATGAAGCATAACATTTTCCCCCTCTGTTCTACAGGTCTTTAAAAAATTCTTGAAAATTGCATGAAATATAAATAAGTTTAAGAATTTTTTGCTATTATTACCATTACTAGCCTTCTGAAAGGAGGGGACATGCCGCCGCCCCCCCCCCAAATATGACCTTGTCCTTGCTAAGCTATTTGATCATAGTCATTTTTTCATTAACTACGTGTATGTAGATGCATTTGACAGATGGTGTTACAAGCACTGCAAGTGTTGATCAGGGAAAGAAAACATTTATTCAGCATAAATGTTAATAGCCAAACATGCTACTTCTATATATTCAATTACAATTATAGACAAATGTCTCATAGATTGTAGAGTTAGCAGAAAAAAATTGACCTGACTGCAATATAAATTAAGGATCCTCCAATGATATGACAGGTACTCTTACCTACTGAGCTATTAGATTATATTTTTTACACAACCTAGAACTGAATCATTGCAAATGATATGCTTATATTGTATTAACTACTTACTTTTTAATTTAAGTAAGCAAGTATGGAAATTTTAGCTTCCATTTTTATGAATTATATAGTGTATTTAAGTGTATGCATTACACTGTACTCTATATAAGTGGTCATCAAACGTTTGTATAAATGGGTACCTTGAATTATTAAGCCTGAAATTAGGGTCACAAAGAACAGAAATGTGAAACATGATAAACATAATTTTTCATCATTTTATTATCATGGAACAAGATTAATAAGTTTTAATACAGCAAATGAGAATATGAATAAGTTTGAAAATATCAAATTAATAACAATATCCAATTCCATTGGTGCTCCCTTTCTCATTTCTCACTAAGGATAGACTAGGGCAGTGGTTCTCTACCTTTTATGGTTCACGTACCTCCTGGAAATGTGTATGTAACTGGCGTACCACTTGTATAAATAGATAAAACTGTAGTTATAGTATAGCAATGGGAATAAAATAAACATATATATACACATTAAATTTTGTACTTAACTTACATCTAGCAACTTTTGAGCTCTCACGGCATACCCCAAAACATTTTTGACCACATACCCCACATTGAGAACCCCTAGACTAGGGAATAGTAGAGAAAATCTCAGCATTGGCACAATAGAGACTTGAACCTGGGCACATCAAGTGATGAATCTGATGCTCACCTGTCCACCCTAACATGTCAAGAAAAGGATATTTGACTATTCATGCTGTATTATGAATTTAAATATCAAATTCTGAATCTTAACATGTTCTTTTTTTGTTGAGCTTTGTACTAAAAAGTTATACTGAAGATTCTATCATTAACAGAGAGGGCAAAATTACCAGAATAACTTAAATCAAACATTTCAAATTCTTAGACCATTTCTCCTTCCAGAACTTTTGTTTTATGAATTGTCAAACTAAACAGGGAAAGTGGGGAAAAATGCAGCCATGCACTCCCGCAGAAGGTGTGCATGGGTTGGGTTGTTTTACCTCTGAGTGGCACTTTTTTTGCACACAATGAGCTAAATAGCCAGGTCACAAGGACCCCGAAGGCTCAGAAGCTGGATTGCTGTGCTGGTCCACAGCCACCATGTCCAGTGGGAGGGGACCCACTGGACACGGTGGCTTCCCATCAAAATCATCGAGCGTGTTCTTTAACATGCACAGGAGATATGGCTTTCTCACACACGGGGCACCTAACGTCCCATCCAATGGACGCAGCCTTTCCAAGCCCACTGATTTCCTCTACTGACTGTGGGCAGGGTGGGGATTATAGTTGTCCATGCCTAATCCAAGTGTTAAAAGTTAGCTTCTATTTGTGAAACCTAAAATCATTTTATTACAAATCATGAACCTTCATCAGAGTGTTTCCCAGGATTCCAACAGAATTAGTCAAGTTGTATATGAAAGTGCTATGAATATTTGCACAATTATTGCTCTTTTTTTTCATTTGCATGCATAACAGAGCATAAAGATTAAAAGGAACAGAAAATTTTCTGAAAACCTAAAGTGGCAATAAAATATTTCAGAGTCAAATGAGTCAATTCCTACAGCATTCAAAGTTAACTGCTCAGTGTTTTTCCATACATGGTTATTAGCAACATAAATTCTAAAATACATTAGAAATGTTATGTGACCATTGATTGAAATGTTTTTACTTACCTTTGTATTGAACTTAGGTTTTGGCCTTATTGTTATGCTTATAACATTATGTTTCTTAAGAAAGTAATTTGCTTGTGCTAGAAAAAAAGCCATTTGTCAATAATACTAAATAAAGTGATAAGAACATTATATAAGGGAGAAAAAACATGCTATTAAACTCATAAATTAATTTTGAGTTAATAATATTAATAAATAATAAAATATAGTCAATTTTACGATTTGGGAATCATTAAAAACATGATGCAGGACTGGCTCATTAGGATAAAAAAAGTTATGTGATATTTCAGACTTTAGTTAATAACTTACTTAAAATAGATCTCATTTAACCTTACAAAAAGGCAAAAAAAAAAGCAATACTGATTTTATTTGAACTGAAAGAATCAAATGAAACAAAATAGAAAGCACATTCTTAGTTAAAAAGCGAGTTCTCAAGTATTTTATTACAACTGACGCAAAAAAGTTTATAATTTTTTAATGTGCCAATGGAATAAAAAATGCTGGCTATTTACATGAATTCCATTACTTTTGCCACAAATTAAATGTCATATACAATATATATATAACTACAATATTAATAAAGCATCTTGTTACATGTTTAATAAAAGTAAATTTATTTGAATTACTTTAATAGAAATTAAAAGTTACATTTTTTAAACTCTTTGTAACTCATGAATTATACAAATAGGTATATCCTGCTCATCCCAACTATCCCCCTCCTCCCTCTAAAAAAATGCTGTACCAGTCAAAATGTACAGAAATTATATGTAACAAATATTTCAACACTCATTTTTTCACTAACTCAGTTACCCATTTTAACAAAAAAAAGTTGCTTTAGCATACTAATCTAGTGGGACTAAATGGGCAGATCACAAGAACCCTGAAAGCTCAGAATATTGGGAAAGGGGATACCCCATAGCTGTTAGGAGACAGATGATAGTCTCTTGTCTATGGCATCCAGAGTATTATTTAACATGCACAGGGTATGGGCTCTCCTGCAACACAGTTTTAGAACTAGTGAGCAGGAACTATTGCAAGATTCTTTCAACAGAAGGCTCCTTCCTGTACACCTGCACTATCCAAACTAACACTGTTGTTTTGCATTTGTATCATATGAAACACACAATGTATCAGCTACTCATTTCTCCAACAATAACTGTTACTTTTAGAGTAGTCTTGCTGTGCAAAGGAATAGCAAGATACCTGGTGTGAGATTAGATTTGTATATTTTTTCATAAGGTTGTAGAGTACAGGCAGTATTTTTTTATGCAGAGAGACTAATAATGGTCTACCATGAAGGATAAAGTACCTGGGCTGAGATCACTGATCTATGCTTCAGAAAATTTTGTATGAATATTAAACCACAATTAGTGGAAGTCCAGTTGAATTGGAGTTCAGTGCAAAAGTTTTAAAAAATTGCAAAAGTATAACTTTCAGGAAAAATGATCTTGATTTTATTGAAATGTTCTAGAACAATTATAGTTCAGTGCTGCTGTTGTTTCTGGATTCTGCTTGCAGTCCAAATTGTTTGAAGTGCAGAAATAAGTTACCATGGCAAGCAGTTATTGAATTGTCTGAATTGTTGAATACTCAAGACAGGAGCTAACCATAATGATGTATGGTTCCAAAAAGGTAGATCACTTTCCCAACTGCTTGGATTAATCTCAGATAATTAGAGCAGCCATCCATATTGATAATTTAAGATCAAGACAAATTAAAATTGCACTATTTTTTATCATACTTCTTGCAAGTTAATATTATTTGTGCTCGAAGGATAATTATTACAAGTGCATAGGTTTGATTGAATCTAATATAGTTGAATATTCAGGACATTAGCTATCATAACAATGCAAAGCCCATTACTTGGAGATTTTCTTAAATAATTATCTTTAACTTCCAATTTCACCAATTTTAATTTTACTCTTATTGGCAGTATAATTACAGTGTAGAAATTTAAATTGTCATGGATATGAATCAAATCACTAGAAATTTTGAAATAATGTCATTTAGATAAACAAAATATGTCAGCTAATACAGTACTAATTCTTTTCATTTCTTGTAGTCTTCTCTAGTCTTACAATAATTTCTAATTATTCATTTCTAAAGTTTATTCCTAAATTATGACACAAAAATCAATATTTTCAATAGAAATATAATATTTAAAATAAAATAATGGATCAGTATTATAGATTGTAGCACTTACATGTGTCAAAGTCTTGTCCCTCTTTTAAGTCAAATATGAGCATGAGGGGTAAGCAGTTCTGAAAAAGTTTTTTTTTTAGTATTGACACTAAATATATATGCTATATTTTGGATAAAACATGAATAATAAAATTCTATGTTTCAATTAAAAATGAAGTGAGAAAACATTTCAAAGTAATATACCTTTAAAAGCTAAATATATGCAATTAGCAATAAGCAGTTAAAAATAAATGTAAAATACCTAAAGTTCATCAAAAGCTCTCAGAATCTATCTGCTCTGTTGAGATGGCTATTAATGTGGGAAAGATATTTGAATTACCACAGTAACAAATAGCACTCAATCAATGGTAAAGGCATAGATTACTTGTTGATACAATTTTTGAGAAATAATTTTTGATAAAAAAATAAGTTTTGCCATGAGTGGGACTTTAAACTACATCTCCCAGTTACATGCTGGGTATTCTCACCACTAAACAATTTATGGTTGTTCATTCTATCAGCTAATTGTGACTAATCTTTTAGATCTTGTCACTTCTGGTGTCCTCTATGATCGATAATTGCAACCTTTCAATATTGCTCAAAATAAGATGTAAATTGGGAATCACTCACACTGAAGCTTTATTAACAAAATAATTAATAGTAAATTAAGATTACCTGTTGACACAGAATTCAAGAAATAATTTTTCTGAAAAAGTTCAACTTTGCTGTGAGTGGGATTTGAACCCACATATCAATTACATGCCTTAAACTATCAATAGCTAGTTCATTCTTCCAATCTTCAACTAATTCAGAGAATTTTGAAATAATTATTTTGAAAAAAACAAAGGTGGTTAAAAATTTTAAAAATTCTGGAAATATGCCTTCTGTTACATGTCAAGCAGCAGTTGGCTGAGGGGGGGGGGGTAGCAGAAATAAATCTCAGTGCTAGCACAGTTGGAACTGAAAATTCTGAGCCTGGCCCACAATCAACTAAGCCAACCCCCCCCCCCCCAACTACACGGGGGCACTATATTCAGTTAAGATGCAGTGTCTTAGAAGCTGAATTAGTTAATAATTCAGCATGGAAAAATATAAAGATCCTATTTGATGCATTCACCTGAAATGCAAAATTATTAGGTAAAACATATAAATAAGGTAAAAATGGGGTGGCTTCTTTTATTTATACATATTTTTTCTACATTATCATATTCAAAATATAATTTCTTGCTTATAAATTTTGACTTTTAAATTCCCTAATGTTACTTACCATTAGCTCTTGCCAAGCTATAAAGACACTATCAATAGATCCAGAAATTACAACTGTGGTTTTCTTATGCTCTAGATTATTTGTACAAGAAGATGTAGTTCCTGGAAATGTAATTGTGGCACCAGTTCTCTGCATTATTAGGTGAATATTTACAGCAGCTCGGCCCATAACATAAGTTTGATGTGGAGGTAAAATTTCAACATTTATACTAACAGGCAATTCTGTCTGAAAGTAAAATAATTTAAACACAGAATTAAACAATTTTCAACATGATTTTACTACAAAAAAAAGCCAAACAGATTATTCTTGTGTCATCATTTTGGATTTATGAACAAGAACAGAAATTATTAATACAGATTTTACTTAGAGCTTTGAAACTGTTGCCTATCTATATTAACTTTATTATGATTAATGCAAACAATTATACACAAACAGAGATGAATTTGGGCCAGGGCTGAGTCAGGCTTGACTTATCAAAGATGACTTCAAGATTGGACAGGTTCAGAAAAGTTGGGTTGTTTTACCTTTGAGCGACACTTTTTTGCACACAATGAGCTAAATGGCAAGGTCACAAAGACCTCAAGGGTCCAGAGAAGACCAGAGGGAGGGGACCCACTGGATAGCTATTGGGAGACATATGGTAGTTAATAGCCTCTTGTCAAGACCACCTGGTGCGGTTCCACACCAATCTAAAGGTGTGGGAAAAGTGTAGGCAAAATTTCCACACCTTTTAGATTCTAAAAATGATAAAATTAACACATTTAGCTCTCACATTAACAAGGTAGTGATAGTTTGGTCCACATAGCTGTTTATATATATATTGCATATGAAGTTTTTTATGGAAAATTTAATCACTGCATTAAAAATATTCTGATAAATTGAATCACTAGTTGACATATTGATTTATTAGCAAACTGATGAATTAAAAATAATTTCCTTAGTTTAAAATCATCAAGATGTTTAATTCTTCATAGTCTATTTTTATATCATAAACACTCAGCTTTTAAACTATCATTCTTTGATTAAGGACAAATACATGAAAATAACACTGAAGAAATATTTAAGGACATCTGGTGATCATGATTAAAATATATTACTGTTACAGAGTTTTAGTTGTATTTGAATATTTGGCAACAGAGCATGAATTTGAAATAAATAAACAGACTATAAATGAACTGATTCAATAACTAAGGCAATAAAATTATGTAAATTATTGCTAGACTTTGTTAAACCATGCACATTTGTAAACTGTTTCACAAATCAATGTATAAGGATAAATCTTAGAATCACATTTCAATGTTTAAATAACACTTTTTAACCCTTTGCACCCAAGATCTCCACATTGGCACCATCTTCATTTTATCGTAAAACTCTCGGGCATAACAGCAACATGCTATGATCAGTCTGGCACTAACATCCATAGCAGATGGTTATGTGTCATATCTGTGCCCCGTATTATTATTCGTGATCATAATTTTTACCCATAAACATGGCAGATAAAATAAATACCAGTAATAGAAGTTATAGTGTGATTGATAGCAGTGATGATGAATTTGTAAAATTATGAAAAAATTATGTTGTAGTTTTTTGTATGTGTATTTTTTTTATTTTTTGTGACTTTGTTTTGCATTTGTTTTTATTTATGTTTTGCATATCACTGTTATTTTTGATCCATAAATAGCAGTCCCATGGTCAAGTGGTTAGCATGCTTGGCTACTGATCTAAGGGACCTGGGTTTGAGTACCATGTAAAGCATGGATGTTTAATGTTGTATTTCTGCTGAGGTCCCACCATCCTCACAGACCTTCTACTATGGCATTAAACTGACAGGCTCCTGTTAGACTCTGTAACAAGCAGCTGCTTGAGGGGGTATTTTATATATATATATAAACGTCTTTATCAATAAAAAAAAGTTTTTGCAAGCAAGTATTTTGATAATATTTATATTTAAAAAATTTTAAGCAACGTTATGAAAAAGCTATTTTTTTTATCAATATTGCTTCCAGTAATTGGTAATACCTATAAAAATACTTCCGAGTGTAAAGTGTTAAACTAATATAATCTGCGATATAGATACATTGCCATTTTACTTTGAAATAAGACTTATCTTACCATTTTAATACATAGAACTTATCACCATGCAAAAACACAAACTAAATTCTCATTTTTACATGTTAAAAACTCTACTACTTTTTTCACAATTACTTTTAACTCAATAAATTCTTCTAACACTTCCATGCACACACAAATGAAAACTTTTCTTCAGACTAATGAGCACAACCAAAACAAAACTCTTTCTCATTCACTCTCATTTTTCCAAATTACACCTGTATTCTCTTTCGTTCATCATGTTTGAATTTGTGACATAATTCACACTCTGTGTTGTATCTCAAGTGTCATAGGGTACCACAATCTTGTTTTCTTTGTTGCATGTGTATATTCCATTTCATTATCATATGTGCTCAACATTAAACACGAACAATAGTAAAATTCTTTCTATAATCAGTAAGGTTAACATAACCTGTTGTCCAATCAATGATCTGCATTAAAGGCCATATCTTCTAGAGCCTATGTGTTAACTTTCCTCTAATCAAATGGATTAGCTTTCATACAGCAATTGAAAGATACAATGAAGGTTCTCTTTTTTTCCATACTTTTTTCATTTTATATGGTTCTGAAAACTACCAGGTGTTTACTACCATATTTTAGTGTTAATATGGCTTTCAAGCCGTCCCATGGCCGAGTGGTTAGCATGCTTGGCTATTGATCTAAGGGACCTGGGTTCGAGCCCCGGGTAAGGCATGGTTGTTTGTGTCGTTTTTCTGCTGAGGGACTGCCATCCTCTCAGACCTTCTACTATGGCATATAAACTGACAGGCTCCTGTCAGGCCTCTGTGGCAAGCAGTTGCTTGAGGGGGTATTTATTTTTTATTTATTTATGGCTTTCAATTCCACAATTTAACAAACTATACCTTGAATGTTCATCTGCAAAAATACACCATGATGCAATGAAAAATGTAAACCAAAATAGAAAAATGACTAATACTAGTAGGCATACTATGACCCTTTGGAACCATCCATCATGATTTTTACACACTGCCACAATGAAACATTTTGTTCTTTATGTGTCTTAATTTTATGTTTATTAACTTTGTGTCTTGTAGTAGCATAAGTGTGATTTTCTTATGAAGAGGGGGAGTCCAAAATTTAGTGAGTATATCAGGAATTTAAAATTAATAACAATCTAAAATGGAAAATATATCAAGCAGCAAAATTAATATAATTAATCAAAAGCATTAATCTTTAAATTTTGAAGAAATATTTTTACTCATTCTTTATCTCACTAAAATAATACCACAGATATACCCCCACATACACCACTTATATTTAGTATGCAGCAGGAACATTCAAGACAAATTAGACAAGTGGCCAATATGCAGACCATATTCCTGGTTTCAAAATTTTAAATAAAATTTTTAATAAATGATTTTTAAAATAGCAAATATTTTAGAAGGAATATTATTGAATAAAACTAAACTTTTCTCAGAACAAGAACAATGTTCTGTCATCAGTAGAGTGACAATAAATGGGAAAGAAGGAGAGACAGTTAACTTCTTTAGATATATTGAAGAGGGTAATTCCTCTTTCTTGTTGTGAGGGACAAACAATGTTAATCTACAGAAATTTATGTCCAACTGTTCTAAGAAATATGGCTTTAAAGTCTAGAATTGTGATATTCTCCACTTTTCACAACCTATGGTTACTCTTTTTTATTATTTGCTTTACTGCTGCACAAATTTATCTTGATTGACACTGGATCTGTGCTGTTTAAAATTTTGGCACTGCTACATGAGAAGTTCTAGATTCTTAACTGATTTGGTTTCACACTTCTTTTATCAGAATAAAATTCTCAGGGAAGCTATTCCTTTGTTGCTGTTGTGTATATAATTTGCACAGAATAAATATATTATGCTTACCATCTTATTCCCTGTTAGATGCTCCATTAAAAGCAATATTCCTTGTTTGTGCCGACCAAATTGTTCTTGACTACAACGCACAATTACATGTGTAGGACCTCCTTTGGTCCTCTGACGAAAAGAAACAACAAAGCCAAATGCATATTGTATCAATTGGAGATCAGGTGTTGAAGAATCAGGAACTGGTTGCAGAAATCCAGTAAGAGGTAGCTCAAATGTGATAACAACAGGTAAAAGTTCCTATGAGAAGAAAAAACATTTTTCAGTATTAATTTGAAAATTAAATATACTTTCTACTTTAATGCATCTACACTTGAAAATGTCAACTATAAAAAAATGCATTAAAATGTACACAAATGCAAAAACATCTAATTGACTCTTAAAAATACTATCAAAGTTAAGCTTTAATAGCCTTTACTGGAAGGAGATCTATGCACCAATCCCCTGTGATGATGCATAGAACCGGCTGGGCCTAGCACCTAATGTCCAACCCCACCTTCTCGTGGTGCAGACCGTTAGTACCTTTCAAAAGAGATACTCTCTTGTGGAAGTGAACGGAAGGGGAGGGCTGCCAGATTAGTGTGGCCTACTGATCTGGACAACTATGGCTACTTTTCTTTTTTTTTCTACCCTGCTGAGGAGTGGTCAACCACACAGGGTCCTGATGCTGACCATATAAACCCACTGGACTGGACAGATATATGGCTCTGAGCGTGATTATGGATCCTGATTTTGCTGCACTGGTGGGCTTCTGTGGAGGGAAAATCTTCCGCTGTGTTTTCTGTTTGTTTGTGGGTTGACAGCCCCAAGTGAATAGATTCACAGGATATGTTTATCAGCTGGTGGATAATCCTGAGCAGAGGTCATCGCAGGCACCTGAACTCTTTGCTTCTATTGGCATCGTCAAATTCTACATTGGAGGAAGTCTTCCAGTGCAGATGGCTTCAGCCTTTAGTGGTGGGGGAATGGGTCTTTGCCCCATGTCTGCGATTAGGGGGTTATTTGATATTGTCGGCATTCCCTCTCTCAATAAACATAGTTTCTTTAAACATCCTACTAACCATTTTCTCTCCATAGGTAGTTGGAATGTGAGGACTCTGCACAGAGCTTTTTCTCTTGATGTCCTCACACAAGAATTCCACCATTATAATTTAGATATTCTTGGCTTGCAAGACCAGATGGACAGATAAAGGTCAGATTCTTAAAAATAATCTTAAATTTCTCTTTTCAGGGAGGGACGACAATAAGCATCACCAAGGCGTGGGTCTGCTTCTCAGCAGACACGCTAGTGATGCTCTTCTAGGATATGAGTGCATTAATGAAAGGTTTCTTACAGCAAAATTTCAGACAAGCGTTAAAGACCTGAATGTTATCTGCTGTTATGCCCCAACTGAGGATGCCGATGAGAATGAGAAGGATAGGTTTTATGAACAACTTCAGGATATTTTGAATTCTGTCAAGAAAGGAGATATTACCCTTGTTCTTGGTGACTTCAATGCCAAAGTTGGTACTGACTCTGACCTTTGGAGAGGAGTAATAGGCCCTTTTGGTATTGGTAGCTGCAATGGCAATGGGCAACGTCTCCTACAGGTAAGTAAACTCAATGGATTCAGAATAACTAACACTTATTACAAACACCGCGACATACATAAGTACACATGGGTTTCACCTGATGGGCTGCATAGGAATATGATTGATTATATATTAATTAACAGCAAATGGGCTAGTTCTGTTAGAAATACCAGGGCATATAGGGGAGCTGAAATTGGGTCTGACATTACCTTGTTAAAAGTGTCTTGCAACTTAAACTTAAAAAGTGTTGTGCTAGGGTTAAAAAATTTGCTTTTAATACTGAAGCTCTGAAAGACCCAATTATATCCAAAGCTTACCACGACGGGTTGCTTAGTCATTATGACAGTCATGGTATGCTTACTACTGAAGTTGAGGAAGAATGGGATCATTTTAAACAGGCTTTTTTGGACACTAACAGTACTCTTTTAGAAAAAAAGGAGCAGAAGAGACAGAATTATCTGAGTGATAAGGCACTTGAGCTTATTTCGGAAAGAAAGAACTGCAGGAATGTCCTTAATCAATACCCTATTAGTACTAATAGAAAGCATTACAGAGAACTTAATAAACGTGTAAAAGATCAGTTAGCTGCTGATAAGAATCTTTAGCTTGATGGTTTGGCTGACAAAGCCGAGGAAGCAGTTAGACAGCATAACAGCAGAGAGCTGTACCAGATAGTTAATGTTTTGTGTGGTAGAAAACGGACAGGTATACAGGGATTGAAGCATAAACAAGGTAAGGTTATAGAAGGTGAGGATTCTGTCATGGCTAGGCGGGCTGAGCATTTCAGTGATATTCTAAACAATGCGGTTAGTTCTATTCCCATTGTTTGCAATGACGATAGATGCATTGGTGGCTTTAATGTTGGCACTATAACACAATCTGAAGTTATTTTGGCTGTCTCTAAACTACTTGAGCTTATTTCGGAAAGAAAGAACTGCAGGAATGTCCTTAATCAATACCCTATTAGTACTAATAGAAAGCATTACAGAGAACTTAATAAACGTGTAAAAGATCAGTTAGCTGCTGATAAGAATCTTTAGCTTGATGGTTTGGCTGACAAAGCCGAGGAAGCAGTTAGACAGCATAACAGCAGAGAGCTGTACCAGATAGTTAATGTTTTGTGTGGTAGAAAACGGACAGGTATACAGGGATTGAAGCATAAACAAGGTAAGGTTATAGAAGGTGAGGATTCTGTCATGGCTAGGCGGGCTGAGCATTTCAGTGATATTCTAAACAATGCGGTTAGTTCTATTCCCATTGTTTGCAATGACGATAGATGCATTGGTGGCTTTAATGTTGGCACTATAACACAATCTGAAGTTATTTTGGCTGTCTCTAAACTTAAACTTCATAAATCGCCAGGGGTAGATGAAATTACTACAGAAATGCTTAGAGCTGGGAATGTTTCGGTTACCACTTGAATGACTGAAATTCTGAATATCTTTTATGATAAAGGCATGGTTCCTAAGGATTTTACCAGAGATATTGTTATCCCTATTTTCAAAAAAGGTGATCGCAGTTCTTGTGATAACTATAGGGGTATCAGCCTACTCTCTGTTCCAGGTAAAGTTCTTTCCATGATTGTGCTTAATAGAATTAAGAATCTGGTTGACAGTCAATTGCGTGATGAGCAATGTGGATTCAGAAGTGGTAGGGGATGTGTGGATCAGATATTTTCACTTAGGCAGATTCTTGAGAAATGTTTAGAGTTTCAGAAACCTTTGGTTGCTAGCTTTGTTGATTTCAAAAAGGCTTTCGACTCTGTTGATCGTCATAATTTGTGGTTGATTGTGAAATCATATGGTATACCAGACAAGTTAGTTAACCTAATGAAAGCTCTCTATAATAACACTGAGTCGTGTGTGAGAGTTGGTAAGGCTTGTAGCAATTGGTTTAGCATTACTTCAGGTGTTCGACAAGGGTGCATTTTGTCTCCTTTTCTCTTTAGCTTGGTTATTGATTATGTTATGCGAAATTCACTTCAAGGGAAAGATTTTGGCCTTAAATGGGCTGGAGATACGAAAATTTCTGATTTAGATTATACTGATGATTTAGCCCTTTTGGCAAATGATGTTGATGAGATGAACTCTCATTCGAGCTGTTGATGAGACTGGTAGTAGAGTAGGTTTGGTTATAAACAGAGAGAAAACTAAAGTGATGAAAATTGGTCAGGCAGGCTGTGATTCAGTTAATCTGAATGGTTGCAGTCTTGAGCAGGTGTCACAGTTTAATTATCTTGGGAGCTATGAAACAGATAATGGTGATGTGCGGCATGAGATTAACAGACGAATAGGGATTGCTGCCGGGACTTTTAAGAATCTATGGAGATTGTGGAGAAATAGGCGTATACACCTAAAGACTAAAATTAGACTGTATAATAGTTTGGTTCTTTCTAGGGTTAGTTATGGTAGTGAAACTTGGACGCTGTGTAAGCAAGATAACAGGAAACTAGATGCTTTTGATTCTAGATGCTTATGCAGTATCTTGGGTATTAGGTGGTTTAACTTTGTAACTAATGATGAGGTTAGGGAAAGGAGTTTGCAACCTCCTTTAAGCAGCATATTGTGCAGAGAGAGACTCCGTTGGTTTGGCCATGTTGCCCGTATGAATAATTATAGATTGGCGAATAGGGTTATGAACAGTGTGCCTAAAGGCCTCAGAAAGAAGGGGAGACCTAGGATGCAGTGGGCAGACAATGTCAAACAGGACCTTGTTAGAATTGGTGTGCAGTGGCCAGATGCAGTAGATGTAGCTCAGGATAGACTTGCTTGGAGAACTAAATTGCACGGTCTGGTTGGACCTCCGTAGCCCATGGCTGCTTGAGGATGATGATGATTGCAATTTCAAGCTGTTGAGACAAGCCTTTTTTTAGCCTCTTATTGATAAGCAGAAGGGGAGAACTGCAAAAATTAAAAAAAATCTACCTATGCTATGTTGTTTAATACGAAAAAGTATTAAAACAATAATGTCAATGGTTAAATCGCTTACTCAAATCAATTTTAAACGAAAATATGATTCCAAAAGAAATTTTTTTTTTCAATGTAAAAGAATCATGCTTAGTATCCATTTTTCTTCAATCCAAACTTATATAACTTAAAATCAAATAAGAAGAAAAACTATTACTAATTAATATATTAATAACTACTATGTACCAGGAATTTTGCCAATGTTATTAGAAATATTATTTTAGTACAAAAGGCAAAGCCTCAAGCTTTGCAAGCCACCTGCAAATGATATAAATTGATCAAAGAAAATAAACTTTTCCTTTTTCAGCATGAGAGCTAAGGGATTTGGAAGTTTTTTGCAGCTTACACAATCCACATATTAAGCATTTATTATGTGGATTGCGATTCTTTTAATTTTAATGTCTAACACATTATGATTGGCTCCAGGGTTTGGGAGAGACAGTGGATAATTAATAATAATAATGGATAATAAATAACTTATCCTAATCTGTTACATCTTTAGAAAGTGTCTTTCTTATCCATACCTCTTAAGTGCTGGAACTACCAAATTTAGTATACAGCTTTTTCTTATCATAACTTAAAAACCTATCACCCAAAGAGGGTGGAAGAACTTCTATGATAAGAATTACGATAATCAAAAGCAGTATACATCTTATTATAACATATGCAACATAAGGTTTGACTTCCAACCATTCCTCCTACTACCCCCCCTCCCTCCCTCACCATCATCACAAAAAGAGGAAATAGGGAAATGTATAAATGATTGTTGAGTGTAATCTCAAATGATGCTTCTGATATGAAGAGTATCATGAAATACTTCAAATTATGTCCTTTCTTTTCTGGCATCTCACCTCCAAATAAAAGTATTAAATTTTGGCAGAGTTGGTCAGAGTTGTATGCCAGCAGAAAACTTGTGACATAGGGAGTGTAATCTTTTATATATTTTAGGAGAGTTAGACTGAGTTAAAAACCTGAGCAATGCCAGATAAATCTGCTAGTCAATCATATGTACAACTTACCCTAATCATGTTCCTTGCTTTTTCAACTCCTACTGGTTCTCCAGTTATTGAAACCTGAAGTAAGAGAATGTATAAATTAATAACTTGAGAGCATTGAACAATATTCCAAAAATTATACATTATCTTCACATAATCATAAAATTTATTTTTGTTCAATTGTGTAAGGTTTACATTTTCAGTGATTATTATATAACTTTCATTTGGCTTTCCTCTGAAAAGTTAATAAAAATAAGTTAAAATGAAAGGAATAACAATTATACTAAATTTTATTAACACATGCAAGATTATTTCAGCAATTAACAAAGTAATATGTACCAAATTTGAATGATGTTTTGAAAAACATGCTAACTTGCTAAATGTTTTAGCCTCCAAAATTCTTTAAATACTGAACTCATATTGCTGGAAACTGAAAAAGATTTGATCAAGGTCTTAAAATCATTTTCAGTCACATTTTTTCATAAAAAGCTTATTTTTAAGAAGTTACTGTATCTCAGTTACTACTGACATAAGATGGAAGTGCACTTAATAAAATGGCCACTGAATTGTATATATACACACACACACATCAGTGTGAGTTGGGTTGAGTTGTTTTACCTCTGAGCTGCACTTTTTTTGCACACCATGAGCTAAATGGCCATGTCACATGGACTCTGCAGGCTCAGAGAAGGTTGGGGGGGACCCACTGGAACAGCTGTTGGGAGACAGATGGTAACTTCATGTCAAGGTCATCCAGTGTGTTCTTTAATGTGCACAGGATTATGACTCTCCCACACATGGGCCCATGGCTTAACATTCCATCTGATGAACGGCAGCCTTTCCAAGTCCATTGGTGTCCCCTACTGACTGGGACAGGGTGGGGAATTTTGCGGAAGAAAATCTCAATGCTGACCCAGCTGGGACTCGAACCTGGGAACTACAGATTATGATCCTGGCATGCTACTGATTGAGCCACCCCCACTCCACACATCAGTGTGATGCTCAGCACATGAATATTTAATATATTTACTGCCATGATGCACAATGTGCATCGATGTTTATGTATTTGCATAGGAAGTTTAAAAGGATTTCCCAATAAACCTGTAAATGACCTTGGTTTGGAAGATTTTGAACTTTGCATATCTTGACATTTTTATTTATTTTATTATATGGGTAAAAATTTGAAAGAAAATAAAAAACTAATGTTCTACATTGATTTCTGTGAAAACATTCTGTAAGGAATTAAAAAAACCAAATGATATTTATAAAACAATTAACTTTAGATTGCATAAAGCATTTTCAAAAAATCTGTTATTAACAAAATATGAGCTATTTTACCACCAATGGCCATCAACTAATATAATAGTCAAGTATAAAATTATTTTTTTTTTACTTTTGAATTTGATTATAAAAACAAATATCACCTTAAGAAACTGCTTGCCATAAAGGTCTGACAGGTTGTTTGGGGTTTTATGGTGCAAGATCAGCTAGGCTATATTGCACCAAATTAAAAGACATAAAGGGATAAATGTAACTGAACCCACAACCAAAGTTAAAATTCACAGTAACAAAACACCACAATAAAGATAAATCAGTATAAACAAGAGTAATAAAAAGAATCAACAAGTGTATAAGTCAACACTAAAATGGGTGTTTAGGACTCATTTAAAATCAGTAACAAGTATAAAATATAAGTAACAAAGTAAAAAAAAAAAATCATAAACAGGTAAAATATCCAGTAAAACATAAGAATGCAAAAACAGCGGGTAAAATAGAGCTATCAGATAAAAGACGTCCAAGTGTAAGGGGCTTGGATGTAAAATCATGAAAGTTAAAAAACTTATGTCTTTCAAAGGTAAAAGCAGGACATGAGATTAAAATATGTTTGATTGTTAAAATGGTGTCACAAAACTCGTACCTAGGTTCGTCATCTGCCGAAGAAGAAATGAATGTGTAAGAAACAAATGACCCAAGCAGAGCAGAGCAAGTACAACTTCCGGTCTGACAGGAGTGTCAGTTTAATATGCTATAGTAAAGATGTGTGAAGAATGCAAGACTTCAGCATAAAGACAGCACAAACATCCATGCATATTACCCAGGGCATAATGTCCAGGTCCCTTTGATCAGTAGCCAAGAAGGCTAACAACTCAGCCACTGGGAATTCGCATGCAATTATAATTTTTTTCCATTAATGATCCGAGGTTTTTCTCACCTTCAACATTCAACCCACCTATTTACTAGTAGAAACATGCAATGTGACAAAAATATGAAATGCGTGTTTGCAAGGTTGCAAAACACAGATATTTTGCCTTGCTACCTATGAATAACATGAACATTTCAATATGTGTTAGGATCAAAATTTAGGCAATTGATGCAAAGGCTTCTGCAAAACAACTTTTGACAAAAGAAAAATAAAATTATGGTATTAAGAACAGTGTGCCGTCCCGTGGCCGAGTGGTTAGCACGTTTGGCTTGTGATCTACGGGATCTGGGTTCGAGCCCCGGGTAAGGCATGGATGTGTGTGTGTGGTTTTTCTGCTGAGGTCCTGCCATCCTCTCAGACCTTCTACTCTGGCATATAAACTGACAGGCTCCTGTCAGACCTCTGTGGCAAGCAGCTGCTTGAGGGGGGTTTTATTTATTTATTTTTTTATTAAGAACAGTAGAGTTCCAGTTTGACATTAGAAGCACCACTTCTCTAACATGATTATAACTTGAACAATAACTTTACATGCCATTATGCTGCTCATTAAACATGATCTAAACATTACAAAATTCTAAACTATTAAATATAAAATTATTCATACCAATGGAGTATTAAAGAAGCACATTTCTTTACACACAAATCTTTAGTTATTAGTTTTTGTAACTGTGTATTTCCTCCATTATGTCACACCATTAACTCTAACACTTTAAGGTATTTAATTAGCTTTGTGGGCATTTTGCTACAGGACACTATCAGTAGATCACTCATTAGTAACAGACAAATGATACAAAGTCATACTATCACGCCAGGAATAGTATTTTCTGAAAGAAATTGCGTTCAATAGAAATATTAAAAAGTAAAAAATACAAAACCCAACAAAATGATCTCTATTTTATCACCAAGATAACCAGCAACAAAATTTGTTTTGTAGAAGAATTGAAATGTTTTCATTGCAGAAAACATAGTAAAAGCAGCAGCCACTTTCGTTTAAGGAATTAAAATAGGTAGTGTCTGTAAAAAAACTTTGTCAAAAGAAAAATGTTGTTTTAGCAGTTATAAATGAAATGAAAATTATTTTTCACAATTTGCCTGTCTTCAGGAAAAGAATCCTGCAATTAAAATAGTTTTGCCAGAAATTTTCCACAGGCTGCGTGAAAAGATTGCTGAGAGTCTTATGTAGCCTATGGTCTGCCAGTTGGCCATCACTGCTTTACACTGTAAAATATTAAATGTTTCACATACCTGATTACTTTTCTCTGCTTGGCTAGTTCGATTTGAATCTGGAAAATGTATGTGGCACCCAGTTTCTTCCATTATACGTTGTACATTATGACCACCTTTGCCAATAACATGGGAATGATCAGTATAGGATACATCCATTTTCATAGTAACTCTATTACGCTGAATAAAATATAAACAGTTTATTAGAATGTTGTCTATTAGCTGAAGTAAAGAAATGAATGGAAATTACTGAATTTACTGTTCACAACATTACAATCAAAGAAGCAAATAATTCCATCAGCTTTTTAAGCAACTAATTAGCTTATTGAAACAATATTTAATTCATTAACATTGATACCAGAGGGCAGCATTTATTTTCATAAATTGAAAAAGTTAAGAAAAATAAAAAATTGCGTATAAATTTCTAATTATTCATCTGAAAACAATTATTGTTGACATGGCAGGAACTGAATCCGCAACTCTCTAGATACATGCCAGAGCGTTCTTCTACCATTAAACCATGTATCAGATGCTAATAATCTTCCAGGATAAGACCTACAAATCTTTCACTGATATGTGGCGAACCTTGTGCCATATATAGATGGCACAAGGTCCACCACATATCAATGAAAGATTTATAGGTCTTATCCTGGAAGATTATTAGTGTCTAATGCATGGTTTAACGGTAGAGCTCTCTGGCATATATCTAGAGAATTGCAGGTTCAATTCCTGCCATGTCAGCAATAATTATTTTCAGATGAATAATTGTTGAATTCTATATCTACAGGTAATCTGTGCATTTAATATGGATAAATTTCTAAGTTTTTTTTCTTTATACAACAGTATTTTTGATTATATAGAAAATTTAAAATGCTAACAATATTCAAAGTGAATTATTTTTAAAAACTGTATTGTCTCTCAAAACGTCAAAATAAAGTCTGACTTGATGTTTTATAATTTGGATAATGTTACGCATCACAAGTCTGACTCATGAGTTGATAAATTTTTATGAACAAATTAGTCTTTTTCCCTGCAAATGAAACATAAAAAACACAGGACAAAATTCAGTTAACACTTTCAACAGTTTATTTTCTATTAATGACTACATACATTGATTTATGAAAGGAAAAAACATGGTAAATATAACAGATTTTTTGCTGTGTTTATGCTGTAGTACTTGCTAATGCTATAGTTTCTTTAACCCTTTTCCTACCATACTAGCCCAGAAACAGCAGAGATCTTAAACGGATTCATCCAATCAATGCTATTTCTTCCTTGTAATACAATAGTACCTGAATTTTGGACCATTTTGGGCGAGTATGGTAGTGAAAAGATTAATGAACAGTTACTGCATGTTGTACAGAATAAAATATATAGAATAAAACTGCATACCAGAAGAAATATATTAAGAGATTTTTAAGGAAGACATCACTCTGAAGTTAATGTCGATTAATTTTAGAGAAAAAAATTGTCTTGAGCCAGGTGGGATATGAACCCACTATCTACTGACAACATAATTATTAAGAGATTTTGAATAAGATTAATTTTGTACATGGGTTTTTTTTGTTAAGTTTTGTTAGTCTTTACAGATTATGTTTTCATATAAAAATGGAACATAAATGAATGAAATAAACATAAATAAAATAACAGCATCACCTGTTGACTTTTTAAACACTAAATTGCATAAAGTGACTTCATAATTTCCATCTTAGCACAATTAAAAAGAAATAGTCGTCAAAATCTCAGGAAGAGTTTAAAGTCATACATAGTGGAAAAAAGACAGAGCTGGCATTAATTCAATGGTAAAATACTCTGGCATGTTTCTGGAGAGATGCAGGTTCAAGTCCTGCATGTCAGCAAAATTTTTTCCACAAAGCATTTATTAAAACATTTATAAATAAATGAATTGCTGCAGGACAGAGACTGATGTCTCATTGTACCTGACAAAATAGATATATTACTATATGTATATATGGTATTTGTGTGGTTGTATTATTGTTGTTCAAATTTTTTACATGCTTTTGTATGTTCAATAAATTCATTTCATATTTTTGTACCTACTATATGGGCCATTTTTCAATTGCTTATTTGTAACCACTAATTTAACGTGCAGCTCCATTTTTGTTTCTCAATCTATAAGTATAAATCTTTTGTTTGCATTTTTTAAATATATTTTTCAAACTTTATGTATAAAAATTGTGATAAATAAAATTTATAAGTAATAAAATAAATTTATACTAATTCAAGTTTTTTACTGTTTTAAAAAATACTTAAATTATATGCATTCATAGCAACCAACAATAATGTCAATAAAGGGATAATAACTTTTACATTTAATTTGCCTTTCAATATACATACATGGAATTTACAAATTTTTAATATATTAAAAAAATTTCATCCATAAAGTTTCATCCTTAAAAATAACACTTTGTACCTTTAATTTTTTTTACCTTACAATATTAGTCAAGCCATTGAATGCAAATAATGACCAAAAAGAGTTTTACAAACTCTTTAGCTTAGAAATTAAGATTTTTTCATTCTTGCAGTCTTTGATGAGCTTATGAAATTTTTATTCAATTATTTTTACTTTATTACTGATTAGTCAATCATTGACGAAAATTATTCAAAGCTTACTTTTGTGTCTAATACTTCCATTATTTTTTCTTTTGCTTTATACACTGCTTCAGATTTCCCACAAATTTTGATATGAGGATCTAGATTAAAAATAAAATAGTTTGAAAAATATAACAATTCACAGCTTACAACATAAAGATTAAGTGTCTAAAAATATTTAGTTTAAAACATTTCTATGAAATATGCATTATTAAATGGTCTCTCTTCCTAAACATGCCTTTTAGCAATGGGTTGATTGAAATAACACATTAACCTTAAGTGAAGATGGATTTTGTCCTCAGTCTAACAACAGCTAGAGGAAGCAGTAAGGATTGAAGTTCAGTTAGATTCACATATCCCATCAAAATACCTTTGTTCCTGCTACAGACCAAGAGTGAATATAAGTAAACAAATGGAAGTGAGATGACTGCCTAGTTCAGTGTTTAATTTCATCTGATGACACAAAATCAACTATGAAAATACTGCCAACTTTTATTGTACAACTAAGTCACTGATGTTTCGATACTTAATAATGCACATTTTTTCCTGGGAATTTTGGGGCACAATTTCTCTCAAGAAGTGTAATTTTCATCCATACCACTGTACTGAATTATTTCACATTTTACTTACTACCTATACTTCATCCTCTTTTAAATGGGGGGGGGGGGGTAGCACGCCAGGCTTGTAATATGTAGTTCACAGGTTCAAGTACTAGCTGGGTTAGCATTGAGATTTTCCTCCACAAAACTCCCCACCCTGTCCACTGTCAGTAGCAGACACCATGGGCTTGGAAAGGCCGCCATCCATCAGATTGGACGTTAAGCCGAGACCCTATGTGCGTGAGAGCCATATCCTGTGCATGTTAAAGAACACGCTGGATGGCCTTGATGGGAGGCTATCATCTGTCTCCCAACAGCCAGTGGGTCCCCTCCCCCAACCTTTTCCGAGTCTTTGAGGTCCATGTGACCTGGCCATTTAGCCCATGGTGTGCAAAAAAGTGCCGCTCAGAGGTAAAACAACCCAATCCAATAACCCTTTTAAATGAGGGAACATAAAAATCACAAAAGAAGCTCATTACCACTTTTACTTCTTATTTACAAGCTTTCAATATAAATTTACATTTGCTTTGCTGGTATTAAAAAAAAAGCAACACCAAGCTATGCTAGCTGATAATTGTATTTGCTATTTTATTTCAACTAAATTTATTTTGACTGCAATAATTTAGCATATTATTTCTGAATTATGTATAAAGTTGTAACAATAAAACACACATTTTTAATAGCTTAACTTCACAAATTGCATATTTTCAGTCTCTACAAAACAGATAAAAAAACAGGCAAGATCTTCATTATTTCTATGAATCTAAAAAAAAAACCTAAACGTCATAGTAATGACAGTTACATTCTAGTCAGAAGAGGTTTTCAGACAATTAATTACACATAATCATAAGAAATAATTAGATTTGTATGAGAACAATTTGCATGATACAAATTTTTTCCTCCCACAAACATTTAACATTTTTAATATTATCCCTAATTTGTTTTAAGTTTTATTGTTTTCATTAAAGAAAGTGGCAACTAATTTATACTCTAAAAAGAAAACTGGTTTGTTTTGAGGGAACTGCTACAAATTTCAGCATCTGTAGCTGGTTGTCTAGATATACACTGATAAAAATATTAGTATTAGCTGCAAACGAAACAAAAAAAAAACAATTACATACTTCTAAAAGTAGGCCTTTTAAGGATAGGAATGCACAAAAATATTAGAATTTCTATACCATGTCAATGCTGCCATTCGAGAAAAAAATTATCTGCATAAAAAGGAATTGTTATTTAACGTAAACAAAAAAACTTTCACTGTTTATTTCCAAAAAGAATTAGTAGTTACATTTTTTCAACAATCAAATTACTAATATTGAGAATGGCATAAGCAGATTTATTCTTTCACGGTACACACATACGAACAATGTAAACGTCACTTTTTCATTAATCCGTAATGTTTTTTCACAGCCATAATTTTAATAACGCCCGAGTCAGGACTTTAAAACCTGTCAAGCGTTAGCTTATGTTGTCAATACCCAATAGGTAAAAACTTAGAAAATTTCTTAACTTCTTGAAGATCAGATGGTTGAATCAACCATTGCTTTTCCTTGAACATCGATTGCACTTACTACTGAAAGGAAAGCGAATTAGCAAAATGCAACAGTTTATTCTGTCGAAAAAAAAACACCAAAATATATGGAATTTGAAAGTTACAACAACATAATCATTTCCGAAAACGAGACAAAAACTCCTTTTACAAAAACGTTACGCACAAAAGTATGCACATTAGTAGAACGTCCCCCGGAAGGTACAAGGCTGCACGTGGGGCAATAAAGCCCTGCCAACCCCTCCGAAGCTTACAACTGACTAACAACACAACGGGCTCTCATAGGCACAGAGTGCAACAGAACCCTGGCGGGTGTCAAATTCAGGGAGTTGGTCTCTTCGACACAGTGCAGGCGTCC
Organism: Ryuthela nishihirai; assembly: GCA_038380435.1. Taxonomy (NCBI): domain Eukaryota; kingdom Metazoa; phylum Arthropoda; class Arachnida; order Araneae; family Heptathelidae; genus Ryuthela; species Ryuthela nishihirai. Next base: position 50,237,056 of record JAWZYU010000015.1, read on the forward strand.
CCAACCCCTCTGCACGTGTTCAGACTCGGGACCCATAGTGCCTCGGCCACCAACTAGAGTTATGATCAGTGTCTCTATAGTGCGGCAAAACCACATTCCACGTGTTATCTAAAGAATTTTTTTTCTTTTAACGTCAGATGTTTTTTCCAGACCTACATCTCCCCTCCTCAGTCTTTTTAATTTCGACTAAGACATCACCAGGCTACAAGGGGTGCAAGAAGGGGTGACGACACGGAGTATAGTTAGATGGGTCCGTCGATATGTTACTATGACCGTGCATCATTTCACGGGTCGTATAACGATGTCCAGCCGACGAGACGCCGGCTAGGATAAGAACCCTATTAATTTACCAGGGCAATGCCACTGATAAGCAGTGGCGACAGGAAGGCCGCAGTTAAAGGCCGGACTTACGTAGCGGCGCATACCACGCCCGCAGCAAGTGGTCAATGGTCGTTTAGAAAGAGAAATGAATAAGCTGTTGCCATAAATACCAATCACAGAAAGGTTGAAGTGCAGGGAACGTAACGAAGCAACGGCAAAAAGTGCCGCTCACTCCTTGAGTAACGTACACGATTGTTTACTGTTGCCTAAACAAATTTCTTTCGTGATCTTCATTATGAAAACAACCTATTATTCAATTGTTGTAACGGACATTCGTATCAATTTTACCTTCTCAGCGATATGAACTTTTGAAAAATTAAAAATACTCCAATAATCATCCTGCTTGCAATTTGATTGACATTAAAAATAAATAAAATAAATAAATACCCCCTCAAGCAGCTGCTTGCCACAGAGGTCTGAAAGGAGCCTGTCAGTTTATATGCCAGAGTAGAAGGATCTGAGAGGATGGCAGGACCTCAGCAGAAAAACAACACGAACATCCATGCCTTACCCGGGGCTCGAACCCAGGTCCCGTAGATCAGTAGCCAAGAGCACTAACCACTCAGCCACGGGACGGCTAAAACATTTATAAATTTCTTTTTAAGCAGCTCACTTAAATTAGTATATTTGCCAAAGACAGCAGAGGTTGAAAAATTATTAAAGGAATTAAGAAAGGCGTCTCAGTTATTTTATGCTCCGCAGTTCAACATTTAACCACTCAGCTGTTTTAAATTGATGTAAAAGTATAAAAAAATGCTTTTCCAAGTATTGATCATATAGAGAGTACAGATTGAACATTTGGGGATGCGACTTAACCAGTCATCTCTCTCTAGTGAAATTCGTACCGAACTTCGCTGTTGTTCGACATCTGTAACTCATGTCTATTCACTGAACCAGTCCTACAAAGTGGGAAAAATATTAAAACTAATGCAAACTCTGTACACAAGATGCTGATTAAAGGTGGTCATCGAGTTTCCTCATTATTTACAATCGAGGATGCACAAGAAACATCTGAAGTCAAAAGCAAAGCTACAAGGGATAATAAATTATTCTTTCCTTTCCCTTTAACCCAATGAGGAGTAAGGTATTTCACCCACAGTCAGTAGATGTAGTTACGAAGACCAATATGCCAAAATAAGAAAAAAGATAGTGGCAATACATGCTGAAAGCTTGAAAATGAAATCTAATCGGACGGAAATGGCATTAATTAGGCTGAAGACGTTCATTATTCTTTCCCCTCAGAGGGATACGGCTACTTATTCTCGTGAAGCCTATTTCCTGGTTACTTCCAACTGCTAAGTTTCAAAACTGGGTAAATAAACTACCTCTCATGCTAATAAATTTATCTGGTGACGCGGTCGTAAGTCTAGAAATAAACGTAGCGTTTAAGGAGATAAAAATTATATGAAGCAATTAATTATGTGCACACTGCAAATTTGAAGGACGATGCAATTTTATTTTTTGACAGTACAAACTAGTTGAGATTTAAAGTACTGTTCAAACGGGGGGGAGGGGATGTTGCGAAACAAATTCAAAGATGATTCGTTCATTATAAATAGAAAAAGAAATTGCACCGGTTGCATAAACTGAGAACAAGTTATCAGTAGACACATAAACAACGCCCAAGTCATTCATCGCGCTGCCAGCCTATTATGCGTTATCTAAAGATATACAGGGTGTTTTTAAAATCGCTGAATGTTTTTAACAAAATAGCTTTAACATATCGATTTTTTTTATCCTAGCACCCAGTCGAGTTTGTATATTTGTATTCCTTTCTACCATGCCAATGCTTTTATCTATTAATTATTACAATTTTAATTATTACAATTTTCTGAATACACGTTTTAATCTTAGCGCTTTTTTCATGCTCCAGGAGAAAAATGTTTGTGAATCCCATCGAACTTTATTTGTTACTCAAGACTTACTCACTCGTTAGAATAAAAATATAGGAAATTCCGAATGTTTATTTTGAAACACTAAATAGGAAGCAGAGATGCTTAACTATTAAGGCGCTTTAATGAAGTCCAAGGTTTAAACAGGGTTGGAGAAAGAACCTAAAGGGCAACTTTTAGAGAAAAAAAAATATCCCCTCAAGCAGCTGCTTGCCACAGAGGTCTGACAGGAGCGCCTGTCAGTTTATACGTCATAAAAGAAAGGTCTGTGAAGATGGCGGACCACAGCAGAAAAACAACACAAACGTCCACGCCCTACCCGGGCCTCGAACACAGGTACCTTAAATCAGTAACCAAGCGCGCTAACCACTCGGCCACAGATGGTATAAGTCAAGACTACTGCATCTATAGCATTTGAGGATGCAGCTTAACCATCCTTGAGATAGACAGATATATTTTTTAATGAATTGGTAGTCCCTTTCGCGTCGAGGGTAGTTAGGAGAGTGCTTGCAGTAGAGCAGAAAACAACCCTGATAGCAGACCCGAATCAGTGAGCTTCAGGTTCACGGCAATAGTAATAATAATAAATAAAAATAAATACCCCCTCAAGCAACTGCTTTCCACAGAGGTCTGACAGGAGCCTGTCAGTTTATATGCCATAGTAGAAGGTCTGTGAGGATGGCAGGACCTCAGCAGAAAAACGACACACACATCCATGCCTTACCCGGGACTCGAACCCAGGTCCCGTAGATCAGTAGCCAAGCGCGCTAACCACTCGGCCACGGGACGACAACCAATAGTACCGTAGGTTTTTATTTTATAGGGCAATTAATGTCTTTTTGCCCTCAAGCCCCCTATTTCCATCCATACAATAGTAAGCAACACTCGTCGCCTAAAATGCGATTTCTCATTCTTCTTCCAATACCTTTCTGTTATATGCACCAATTACCATAGACGAAGTTCTAGTTTTGTGGATCGCCGACTGTTCGGAATGAACGCAATTATTCATCGGCGAGTCTTACACTGATTGAAATGCAAACAAACCTGGATTCAAATTCAAGCTAGGGTACGGTTTGCTAAACATTCATTCTCGTCTATGAGTAATAAAATGCAGAGTTCAACTTAACAATAATTTAAAAAATCATTCCACGAAAGGTTTTTTTAAAGACAATATTAAAACTTCTCTCCATATGTTGTAGCAGAATGATTGCTACATCCTGGTTGCAGTGCCGTAACTTCTGCAGCGGTTGCAATGGATAGCATGTAGTAAGGGTGGGGCATGGTCGCTCCTTGTTTTCGTTATTTGCCCTCCTTGTCGTTCTTATATGGTAATAAATAAAATAACATACTTCGCCATATATTTTCATTGACAGCTGAGACTTTCAGAACCTTTCCCACTAACTGCCATCGTTACATTCCAAACTGTAATAAAAGGGAGGACACCACCGCTGTTACTTTGTCCCCTGCATCTCGTATGACCACCACTTGGGCGGTAGGGGGTCATGGTTGACCGGCGTAGCTGTTTAGCACTCAAGGCCCGTCGTTATCCGACAAGTGTTATCCACTGTCACTGACCTCTTTCACCTCGCATACAGTGAACACGTGGGATGAATTACTTCGACGTTACAGCATTGATGAACTGTTAAACGAAGACAATGCGTTACACGAAGTATTTTTACTTATTAGACAGATGGAATAGCTTCTCTGTACGAATTTTAATGTTACTTAAAAGGAACAGTTTCGAAATTTATATACTAAAGTGCAATTTATACACTAAAGTTTTGCTTTTGCTAATACCTTATCTAATTAACTTATTGTATACTTCTGATTCTCATTCGGATAAAACATCTCGATTCCAACAAAGATCTTTCAACAACTTTCAACATACAAACGCTGTTATTGTAGAACATGGTATTAGCTGAACAAAAAAGCTGTTGAAATATTTAGTCAGTTCTGCTTTTTAGTACTAAGATGTGGTTTCACATAGGATAAAGTTTTTACGAGTTCTGAAAAACTGCTCAAGATTGAAAAACAATTTTTTTCATCCATTAATCAGCCTATCAATTTACTAGTTATGAATGTTTAAAACTATCGATAAAAAAGTGAATATTTCTGTTGCGACGCTTATAAAACACATAACCATTAAATATTTTATCTTATGATAAAATTTACGTTTGTTTTCGTCTGAGAAATGGAGATTTCCTGTAACCTAATTAATATGCTCTTCACTTTAAGAAAAAATGGTTATCGTATTTGTTAAATCGGGGTTCGAATTTTATATTTATAGGAATATTAATGTATTTTCACAATCATCAATTTATGGTTCTTAAACTTTATATATAACAGCAATATAGTCAACTATTTTTAATAAAAACTGAGACAATTGGAGTTTTGACCAATTGGTTGGTATCATAAAAATAAAAAAATAAATAAGATTAAAAAGCTACTAAACAAAAAATATGGCTTTGGATTGTATTGGATTGTTTTACCTCTGAGCGGCACTTTTTTGCACACCATGGGCTAAATGGCCAGGCCACAAGGACTCCGAAGGCTCAGAGAAGGTTGGGGGAGGGGACCCACTGGAACAGCTGTTGGGAGACAGATGGTAGCCTCCCGTCAAGGCCATCCAGAGTGTTCTTTAACGTGCACAGGGTATGTCTCTCTCGCACACGGGGCCACGGCTTAAAGTCCCATCCGATGGACGGCGGCCTTTTCAAGCCCATCGGTGTCCCTACTGACCGTGGGCAAGGCGGGGAAATTTTGCGGAGATAAATCTCAACGCTGACCCAACTGGGACTCGAACCTGGGAACTACAGATTACGAGCCTGGCGCGCTACCGACTGAGCCACCCCCGCCCCCAAAAAATATGGCAGTCAATAACATTTTCATATGATTCTTTCTTCAACGACATAAACATTTTGCTCTGATTTTGTTACGATAACGAAATTAGATATATATTCTCATTGCTGCTCGGCAGACTTCCAAATGAAATCCAAAACAAGTCAATAACATAAATTTACAGGCTACGAGAAACGTGAAGCTCATTTACAACAATTGCTCGTTGTCAAATAGCTGGTCCGGCTTCGACAGCCATCTAAAACAACACTAGAAACCAAACATTTTCTAAGAAGCCTTTGAACAACACCAACTAATCACTTCCTAATGAAAGTAAATCTCTGTATCTTGATCCATGCAGCCAAGGTCAAACTTGCCATATGCTCCCACGCACGAGGAATGTTCTCAGTTATTAGATCCCGATCAAGGGATGCTATTTTTCACAAGGAGACGAGGGTGACTAATAACAAGGGTCTGTGCATTCAAAACGGTTTTTAAATTAAGCTTCATACGTAGACTATCCATCTATGGTTTCTTAACCCGAAATTCGGTAGCTACAGTACAAGGTCCGTTTTCAATTTTTGTAACGCGGAATCTTGACGCCACCCATCTTAAAACCATTTAATTGCGATAAGATTGAAATTGAAGACTTAGAATCATAATACTCGTAATAATCAATAATCATAAATAAATAATTCTCGGAGATATCAAACATTTGGAAAGGTTTCCTTCCAAATAAATCATCAAAAGGAGGGCCAGTGGGGGGAGGAAGACCTTAACAGAAATTCAATTTTGTGCCAGTAACAAAAGATGCCAAAGAACGACATCAATACTTTGATTTTTTTTTCAAACAATAATAAATTCACATATGCACAGTATTTCTATTAAAATTCAAATTTCCTATTTATTCAGTGCTTTCAACAATTTTATACAACAGATAACGATAGGCAATACACCACCAATTACCAAGCGTAGCAGTTGGAAAGATAATAAATTGTACAAAAGCAATCCCTTTTCATAACTCACCTGAATTTTACCAAGTGACTTCAAATTTTTCCAACTCCCCTTAATTTTTACCAAAACAACAAATCCAAATTTCCACAACTCACTTCGAATTTTGCCAACTCCGATTTACTTTGGGGTGGAGCCTTCCCCCTCCATTGCTACACACCTGCGTTCAATAGTACAGAGGCTATTATTACGTAACTACGGCAATGGGCCCCTAAACCTTCGACACCCATTTGATAACATATGCTATGCACCAAAGCCGAAACTAGTTCTGGCGCTAGATGACACTAGCACGTCTTTAAAATGGTTTTTAAAATTGTTAATGGCGCTCAAGCCTGTGGCTGTTGCAATGACTTACTTCGGTAAGCATGAAAAAGCCACCGCCTTAGCATAACTGGTAAAGCAACCCAGGAAACTCCCGAGTTCGTGTCCGAGAAGCAACTGTAGTGTTTGCAAGCTTGTCTAAACTTTAATATTCTGGCTTCACAATTGAGTCTTTCTGTGGCATAAACAAGCCTTCAAAATCTTTAAGAACTGTACACAAATTTGAAAATAAATCTGAATGCAGTACTTTTAAAACACAAAAATTTCATTTTATAATCCATCCAAAACTTAAAAAAATTATTTAAAATAAATAAAATCAGCCTCTGCGGCAAGCAGCTGCTTGAGGAGGTATATTAAAATCAGCAGTTTCAAATACAATGGCCATCAGTTTCAATATCACATATAATTAACGTGGATCGCAAAAAGCGGAGGTTGACTTTTGTTCAATTATTTTTCCATTTTGAAATTTTGAAACACTGCCATCGCAATCTAGCAGATGAGACGCTGCTGACTTGCTACTGCAGTTCTCACCCAGAAAATGAAGCAACTAACTTTTAGTGACGCAAATACAAAATGTGTCATAATTTGCTAACGACATATATAGCGGGGTCTTGCGCATTTCAAAAGTTGGACGAATATTTTAAGCAATAAATTTCATTAGATAATTTACCCAAATGTTTCGATCTTTAAACCCCCGCCCTCACATTGCAGTAGTTAAAATATTATTAAAAAAGTTACTCCTAGTGCTGCTTGCCAGGGAGGGTCTAACAGGAGCTTGTAAGTTTAATCACCAGAGAGATCTGTGAGGAAGGCAGCAGGACAAGGACAACACAGAAGAGAAACGTACCACCCTATACTCAAACTGGGTCCCCCCTTTGATCAGTAGCCAAGCGCGCTAACTCTCAGCCAATTTTTTGTGCACAATGGGTTAAATGGCCAGATCACAAGGACCCCGAAGGTTCAGAGAAGGTTGGGGGAGGGGATCCACTGGAACAGCTGTTGGGAGACAGATGATAGCCTCCCGTCAAGGCAGCGTGTTCTTTTAACGTGTACAGGGTATGGCTGTCCCGCACAACGGGGCCACGGCTTAACATCCCATCTGACCGACGGCGGCCTTTCCAAGCCCATCGGTGTCCCCTACTGACCATGGGCAGGGCGGGGAGTTTTGCGGAGATAAGTCTCAACGCTGACTCAGCTGGAATTCGAATCTGGGAACTACAGACTGAGCCACCCCCGCCCTAATCACTGTTTAATTTAGTTTTAACATTTGTGAGGTATTAAACTATTTTAATCCCATTTTTATATAAAAATCTAAGAAGTTACCTTAGGCATATATTATATAAATTTTATTTTGTTAAAAAAAAATGGTTCTTGTTAGCTGTTACCAGGATCGGAGAGGGGGGCGGGGGGCAAGGGGCATATTTAAACAGCAAATAAAAAAGCGCACTGTAAAAAAACTATCGTGAGTCTGATAAAACAGTTCCGCAAGCCGTACGTTTGACACCCTGGCTGAGAATTTCGGGATTATAAGCACTTTCCAACTTGGTTATTAATCGCAAGAAGTGGATGACCATATACGAATGGCAGTAACATATCCAAACTCACTATGGCTTTTTTCGAATTCTCGCTTGAACAGAGAAAACGAGGAATGCTTGGGCGGACGAGAACACGAAAACCAGTGGAGGTAAAAATAGAAACGAAAGGGCCAAACTACGAAGGGAAAATTTTTAACTGCTACAGGGAGAAGAAAGAAAACGAAAGAAAAATTCACGGACTGAATAACAAATTAAGTTTTATTATTATATGCTATCCAATTTAAACCATTTTACACCAGTTGCATTATCACGGGGTATCAGCAACCCCTGGAATTCAACCAAGGCATGATTAACAATTTTTGCCCCCCACCACTCCACCAATTTCTTAAAAGAGCAAACCAGCAACCCTCCTATCGATCAGTGCCAAGTCATCTTAAATTATTCCGCGAACCCTTGAAAAATCTACAAGAGTTAGCTATAATTATATTATATAATTATATTAAAATTAGATATTTTGTTAGACCTTGAATGCATTATTAAATTGTTTTTCCGTTCTTTGCACGTTTCCTAGTTTTTTCAAGAAAACTTTCATTGGGGAGCAATTATGTGAAACAATAAAAAATTTTATTATTATAAGAGGGAAAAAACTATTTGAGCTATTTACTTAAAAATGAATAATAATAAAAATATTACATTAATTACTTTTTAAATTACATCTACTATTTCATTCAAGAATAACAAAAAGTCAAGTCAATACTTTTACATGGTTAAAAAATATTAACTTATAAGGAGTTGAAGATATTTCGAACCTAGTCTTATCTACCATCAAGCGAATAGGACAATAATAATATCAGGTATCCATGGGGGAGGGTTGGGTTGTTTTACCTCTGAGCGGCACTTTTTTGCACACCATGGTCTAAATGGCCAGATCACATGGGCCCCGAAGGCTCAGAGAAGGTTGGGGGAGGGGACCCACTGGCACAGCTGTTGGGAGACAGATGGTAGCCTCCCGTCAAGGCCATCCAGCGTGTTCTTTAACGTGCAGAGGGTATGACTCTCCTGCACACGGGGCTACAGCTTAACGTCCCATCCGACGGACGGCGGCCTTTCCAAGTCCATTGGTGTCCCCTACTGACCGTGGGCAGTGCGGGGAATTTTGCGGAGATAAATCTCAACGCTGACCCAGCTGGGACTCGAACCTGGGAACTACAGATTACGAGCCTGGCGCGCTACCGACTGAGCCCCCCCCCGCCCCCCATGGGGGAGGGAGGTTAAGTTTCGTTACTTTCAAATTTGTCATTCTTTCATCTCTTTGCTTCCTTCTCTTTTATTCGGTTCTTTCTCAAAAATTCTAAATATTCCCTTCTTGAGAGGGTGGCCACTGACCATTACGTTAATCCAGCCCTGAATTCAGAAAATAAAATTTAAAACTTTTAAATACGTACTCTTTGTTTCACAATGATCTATAGGAATTTATTCACTATAACATGAACATCGTAAAGTATGTGCCATTAAAATCGACCTCTTCCAAAAAGCAGCTATAGTTGTATAACCCTTATAATATTAATCATACATATCACTCACGATTAAAAACAGATTCATTATCGCTTTGGATCGATAGCTGCGTGTATGAAGCTCATTCGAGAAAATTCATTTTTTGCACCTTTATCGAGAAAATGTTAGTATATTGTTTGTTTTTTAAGCAAACGTGACTATGCTGAAGAAAGTGTCCGGATACTTCCATGTTGTGTGAATAGAAAGCCACTTTCAAAGCTACCTAACATTAAAAATAAACCTTTTACGCAAACTATTGGCGATAAATTGTAGATGTCACTCAAATCTTTCTAAATATATTTCCCGCAATATTCGTTTAATATTTTAAGAATCAATGGAAGTTACATTTATCCTAAACTTTTGACACTTCTGAAAAAATACTTCAATAGATAAAACACAACTTTTGCAACAATTTGTTCACTAACATAAATTAAATAAAAAGTCGTTATACAAATTTCAGTTAAGATTTCATCAATTTGGAGGCAATGCGACAGTGTCGTCCTGCTGTTAAATGGTCCCGCTTCAATAACTCTTTAAATATTGATCGAAGATCGTTGAAAATTGACACTGTCACATTGTTATTAACAGAGTTAAGTGTTACTTAACATGCTAATCTTTGTTAATTTCATTAATTTTACCACAATATTATGAATTAAAGCCGTCCCGTGGCCGAGTTGTTAGCACGCTTGGCTATTGATCTAAGGGACCGGGTTCGAGCCCCGGGTAACGGATGGATGTGTGTCGTTTTTCTGCTGAGGTCCTGCCATCCTCACAGATCTTCCACTATGGCATATAAACTGACAGGCTCTTGTCAGACTACTGTGGCAAGCAGCTGCTTGAGGGGGTATTTATTTTATTTTTTTATTATTATGAATTAAAAAAAGGGAAAATAAAAAGGTCCAAGAGTAAAATAAAAGGTTCAAATAAAATACGATTTTCAGGTGTCTAAAAATAACTTTTTAGATTCAACCTCGTTCTCAAAAATTTGTTTTTAAAAGTACTTCCTAACATTTGGTTTAAGCGCAAAAAGTATTTCATATTCATCATTCTAAATTCAATATTTTGAAACAGGGTTCACAAAGGAACGGCAGCACTGACAAAACTTGAAAGAATTTGGGGCGCTGTTTACTGAATCGCTGGTCCCTTAATGCATCTGGACAAATTATACTTACTCCCTATCCTGACAACCCTAAGGCCCTGAACAAGTAAGCAATCTTTCCCACACTTTAAATATCATCAACAAAAGCAATTAAGCATTCCCCTGGGAGGTCGAATCATCTGTTAATCCTTTATTCAAACCCAGAGGTTTAACTCCTTGTTTACAGTGTCTAAATGAATAGCAGCAAAATAACCCAGGGCCTGTCATTTGAGTCCTTTGATCCCTTGCCGACTTCAGCTAAAGTGAAAAGCTAGTTCGGCACTACAAGCGAAATATAAAAATACATGCGGCTTGGATTGGATTGTTTTACCTCTGAGCGGCACTTTTTTGCACACCATGGGCTAAATGGCCAGGCCACAAGGACCACGAAGGCTCAGAGAAGGTTGGGGGAGGGGACCCACTGGAACAGCTGTTGGGAGACAGATGGTAGCCTCCCGTCAAGGCCATCCAGCGTGTTCTTTAACGTGCACAGGGTATGGCTCTCCCGCACAAGGGGCCACGGCTTAACGTCCCATCCGACGGACGGCGGCCTTTTCAAGCCCATCGGTGTCCCCTACTGACCGTGGACAGGGCGGGGAATTTTGCGGAGATAAATCTCAACGCTGACCCAGCTGGGACTCGAACCTGGGAACTACAGATTACGAGCCTGGCGCGCTACCGACTGAGCCATCCCCGCCCCAATACATGCGGCCTAAAGAAGAAGCTCCCTCTCCTTCTGCATTCAGTCAATGAAAATGAAATAAACTTGGCAGTTTAGAACATCTACCGTTTAAATTTTCAAAATCTATTCTACGAGACATTTTGGGAGTTAAATGTGTACTTAACGATACCAAAAACTACTTTATTGAATCGATTCAAGGACGTACCTCCTCCCCACCCACCGAAAATCCGGTCGTCTTTATATGAAATTTCAAACTTGTCTACCTGCTTTGAAATCCAAAACAGGTGCTTTTGTATAATTTTACTTTAGTTCCATAGTATATTGTCCGACACTTAAAATATATTTAAAAACAACTATAAAATTTTATTCCATAAAGAATTTATTCCATATGTCGGCAAAATTTTTTCTACAAAAATATTTATTAACCTTTTCTGTCTGGTGGAATATTTTAACAGCTGGAAAACCCTGCTCATCTTATTATTAGACTTCTTTCCCCCCCCCCCAAAAAAAAATATTGAACCCTCTTAGAAACCAATCTCCCCCCCCGAAACTAAATCCTGAGTACGTGCCTAATTAAACTTATGCTTAATTATTTAACACGTGGCCTCATATCAAAAGCCTCCAATCCGCAATACTCATTTACTTTCAAAATATTTTGTTCGTATGGTTTATTTCTAGGCACAAAACGATAAACGCTAACAAAGGGAAAAACCAGATTCTACTGTTTCCCTCAGATTTGTGGACATTGTCGTGGATATCCGAAAGCAACATGAGAATCCGGCGAGTTCCAAAACCTATGTGAGTAGCAAGTCGTCAGCAAAATGCCAATAAACACTCACCCAGGATTCGAAAAAGAATCACTTTCAATGCGCTAAAGACAACATTATATAAATATTAACATATACGATCACGGTATACAAAATAATATTCACAATGATATCTGAGTGTTAGTTATCTAACTACATACAAAACTATTGAACAATTTTATACGCTTTACAAAGAGTACAACTTCAGTTTGAGCTAAACTTCTTGCTGACGCGACTGCCCTCTTCCCCTACAAGGCCCACGGCAGCTCTCCTCCCAGAGGGTTGATATGCGGCACGTCCCTTGTTGCCTAGCGTTAAGAATGATCGGTTACAACGCAGGGAGAAACCAAAATAGACATCGCTGTGTGGAGCTGGAAAAAAAAAAAGAGAAAAACAAAGACGATGGGAAGAGATACGGATTCGATCAGATTAGGTTTTTCTCCTTGCATATGTGGTTTCAAATTACTCAGCTAAATTCCAGTAGAGGAACTGATCTGATAACGAATACATTACGAATAAGTGCTAACAGCTTCTTAACGATGAATATTTCGAAATATGAACTTCAAAAATAGTTATCTCATTAAAAAAAACAATCCAAGGTTGTTTGTTTTTTCCGGTTTAATTAGAATGAAACACTGGGTTCATAAAAATTCAACAATTTCTGTTCTAAATCAACAATTTCTGGCGAACAGTTTGCGAGCCTATTAATTAACTCGCAGGCCATTTTCCCACAAATAATGATATCAATAGGCTCTTCATAAAAATAGGCAAAAAAATATGCCCATATTGTAATTCAGCAGTGGTTCTCAACCAAGTTCTCTGATAGTCTACCCAAATCACCACTCGACCTTAGGGGAAACGGTAATAAAGAAAAAGTTGGAATTGTGATACTTCCTTCACTCTACGAGCTGCGTTTAGCCACAGTTGGGAACTTCTATCGGGTAAACTCAAAAGCCTCTGAGCGCCTGAGGGTACCGAGTTAATGACTTTGGAAGTGCATGGACATAAAGAGAATGAGGATAATGGGTGGGGAGGATGGACACCTAAGCGGAATATATAAAAAAAAGTAGTGGCCGAATGGTTAGCATGTTTGGTTAGGCAAAAGGAACCTGGGTTCGAGCTCCGGGTAAGGTATGGATGTTTGTTGTTTTTATACTGAGGTCTCGCCTTCCTCGCTACATGGCGCATATAAACTAACAGTCTCCTGTCAGACCTCTGTGGCAAGCAGCCGCTTGAGGGGTATTTATTATAGGAAGCTCTCTCCTACAAACATAATTAAGTTATATTCTTGGAACTAACCAATCCAAAAAAAAAAGTGGCAAATAATGCACGAATTTAGAGGAAAAAAATCTAAAATTAGTCAACAGACATTGATGACATATTTGAATAATACTTCAACATCACCAAATACAATATCCATATGATCATATCAAACGTTCCCTCTAAGCTGCGCTACCGGGTAGCTGCTAAAACGCACCCGGGCACCAAAGTTCTCAAATAACAGCCCTGCCAGAAGAAAATTTTCCATTTGTATATGTCAAGTATTTTCTCAAAAAATTAGAGAATGCCGGTCATATCAGTATGTACTACCTGGCTCTGAATGCTGAATGATGCGGGGGTTCAGTGTTAGCGTATTTTGCTTCAAATCAATGGGACCAAAGTTCGAACTCTGATAAAGCACGTTTCTTTTCGTATCTTTCTGCTGAGGTCTTGCCTTCCTCACAGAATTTCTTTATGCCGCATTGTACTGAAATCATACCTCTAGAAAGCTAACTGCTGGAAAAAAATTTTTTTGCGTGTAAAGACTGAAGGAGAAAGTTTAAAACAAGTATGAAATGACTGCGATATCGATTCATCAAAAAAATCAAAGCTTCATACCTATTGTTTTATTTACAAAAATGCACACATTTTCTACCATCAAAAATATTTTCAGTGCACTGTTCTTTTTTGGCTTTGTAGTTTAAGACACCACAAGTAATTAAAATCAAGCATAAATATAATGCAGTTTATGAACTTTGAAAATTTCGTTACTCATTGCAGTAGACATCGACTCCATTAAAACATTTTCGCTACTGAAACTTCAAAATATTCAAAATATCAAGACAGATTATTACTAACTACTAGTAAACTAGGTAATTTACTTCCAGTAATATTTTTTAACACTAAACTGCCAAAGAGAAAAAAGGTCTTAAAGACACTTTCGTTGTTTTGCTTAGAAAAAAACAGAACCGAAAAGTGATATTGAATAATTATATATTTATTGGTATATTACCATTTTTTTTCTTCAAAATTTAACAACCCAAATCTTCACTTCGAGACCGTATATGCCTCGATCTTACTGTTTTCTACTGGAGTCAATTTTTTGTTCACAATAAAACAATAATAAGATCGAGGGATATACGGTCTCGAAGTGAAGATTTGGATTGTTTTACCTCTAAGCTGCACTTTTTTGCACACAACAGGGCTAAATGGCCATGTCATAAATAAAAAAAAAAATAAATACCCCCTCAAGCAGCTGCTTGCCACAGAGGCCATAAGGATCCCGAAAACTCGAAGAAGATTGGGAGAAGGGGGATCCATGGAATAGCTGTTAGGAGACAGATGGCATCCTCCCATCAAGGTCATCTAGTGTGTCTTTACTTTAACGTGTACAGGGTACGACTCTCCCGCACACGAGCTCCAGCTTAAAGTCACATCGGTGTTCCCTATTGACTGAAGGAGTCGCATCGGTATCTCCTATTGGCTGATGGTAGGGTGGGGAGTTTTGGAAAATGAATCTCAATGCTGGCTTAGATGGGACTCGAATTTGAGAACTGCAGATTACGAATCTGGCGAGCTACCGAGTCATCCCACTCCAGTACGCGAAGAACTAAGAGGTCTGTTAACGTTGCTCGTCAGGTAGGGGCGAAAGATTCACATGGCGGAGGACAATACAGAAAAATTACTGTATAGTGATGGGGACGAGCTAACATAATAAGACCTGCGAGAAATTGTCCAGAGTGCAGAGGTCAAATAAGAAGAGGTAACAATGATCGATCAGGCATCATGGTATATCCATAAGTTCAGCGAAGTCTTTCAATACTTTCAGATTTGCGTACATGTACACAAAGTTTATATATAAGTGTACATGATTTAAAGGAGTTTGCATAGTTTTACCTTGGTATATGTACAATAGTTTTCAATAGTGAACTCCAATTTACACGGGGGTAACAAGAACCTAACCCTCGCGTACTTTGAAACCCTATTGCAGTTTAGAATACTATTATTTAAATGAGTACGTTCAACAATTATTAATAAGTGACAAAGTTGGGTTGTTTTACTTCTGAGCGGCCCTTTTTTTCACACAATGGGTTAAATGGCCAGGTCATAAGGCCACTGAAAGTTCAGAGAATGTTGGGAGGACTCACTGGGCAGCTATTAGGATACAGATGGTAGCCTCCTATCAAGGCCATCCAGCGTATTCTTTAACGTGCACAAAGAGAATAAGGTCACTAATAACATAAACTACTCGTAAGATTATGTAATGCAATTAATATAGAGTAGATTTTGTACTTTTACAACTATTACATTACTATACGTTTTTTAATTTTAAATACAGTTAATTTTCAGTAATTTTACAGAAAACTGCTGACTACACAGAAAAAAAAAGATTATGCCAGGCAAGCGAATACTGACTTCCCATAAACTGTATTGAAAACGCTTAATCGTGACACATTGTATTTTCCATTATTTTTTCCTCAATCCTACTCAGTTTTTAACAATCTTTGTTTAAAAACATGAGAAAATGATTAATTAATCACCAGTCAAAATATTCCTGATATGAAAAAATCAAACAACTACATTAATTACTAGTTAAAAAGAAAAACACTAGTTACAACTACATCATCTCTATCAATTAACAATTTTATCATTTAATAATGTTTCTCACCTTTTTTAGATTTAGCTCCAACCTTTAGCTGAGATGGCCAATATATTTGAGTGTCGGTTTCCTTCATAATCTGAAATCAAAATTTCACCAGCTATACTACACGCTATCAATGACCAAAGAATATCTTATGGCTAATCTAAACGAATCTTTTCACGGCAACTAACAAAGCGGGCCATAGCAAGAATTAAAGGAAACATGCCATTGCTTTTGCCTATTCTTAAACTTATTAGAGAATGTACCAAATTAATAACCTGAGTCTTATTAAATTTAAATGCAGCATACTTGTAAGCCTTAACCAGGGTAAAATTTAGGTTGGTTGCACTTTAAAATCTTTAATAACTGGAATGGAAAATAACAGCAACATTGTAAACAAATATATTACATATTTGGCGTTTTTTCTTCTTAAAAAAAAAAAACTTATATAACAAAGGTAAAACAACACTGCTGGCCATAAAAGTGCAACACCAGGAAGAACTGATCAGATTGTCCCAAAATATGCAAGATGGGTAGCCCATAGGAGAACATGTAAATGATTCAAAGCGCAGCACAAATGCATCATATGACAGTAACGCCCCTGGAAGTGGTATGAGGAGATTACAAAGAGCCAGTGCAGAGCATTGGAATTGTGTTTGCTTGCAGTTCTGCGCACTAAAGGATCGAGTATGCTCCATCGAAGAACACTGCATCTATACAACCAGGTTTCTGACTTTGATCGAGGGAGAATTGTGGGATTAGGGGAAGGTGGATTATCGTACTGACACATCGGTGCTCGTATTGGATGAAATGCTATTACAATGATGAGAATATGGTGTCAGTGAGTAGAGGAAAAACGAACTCACTGACATGAGGGATCTCAATGGCCCTGTCATACAAATGAACGAGAAGACAGACATCTCATGTGCATGGCTTTGAATGATCATACAGCCACATCAAACACCTTAGCTCAACAGTTAGGTCGTGTTGCACATCAACCAGTGTCCGCACATATGGTTCGACATCATCGGGCATCTTTGCTAGGCGGCCATTGCTTCGGCTACCATTGACTCTACAACACAGGCATATGCAACTGCAATAGTGCCAAGAACGTAGCGCATGGATGTGTGAATGGCATCACAGTCTTTTTAGACGAACCCTGCTTCAGTATGCAGCACTATGATGGACAAATCCGTATCTGGTGGTACCGTGGCGACAGGCTCAGTGAGACATTTATGATGCAGCACCATACAGGTCCAGCCCTTGGTGTTATGTTATGGGGCGCCATTGAACTCCACTCGCGCATGCGCCTTGTATGCATTACCAGTACTTTGAACACCCAGCGTTACATCACTGAGGTGTTGGAGCCTATGGTCATACCTTATCTTCAGGGGCTCTCTGGTGCCATTTACCAACAGGACAATGCCTGACCACATGTGGCATGCATCGTCCAAAAATTCCTGAATAACCACTATGTGACACTTCTGCCTTGGCCTGTGTTCACCGGATCTGTCCCCAGTTGAACATGTCTGGTCCATGATCTCACGATGACTAGCACACCAAAAACCAGCGGCTGCTACAACAGATGAACTTTGACTACGTATCGAAACTGCATGAACTGATATTCCCCAAACACACATCCAGTATCTCATCCTCTAAATGCCGGAGGGTGTAGTAGTGGTTATTGCCGCTCATGGTGACTACACAAGACACTGATTTCTTTGTATTCCATGTCTAATTGAGTTGTATTTGTATCAAGTTGTATTTGTAATCATTTGATCCTTGTAACATAAGCTATGTATTCACTAAATATGGCTTTGATATCTCTTGTTTTTCCTTGTGTTGCACTTTTAATGCCAGCAGTATTTGTTGCACTATTTTGATTTTTTTTTTTTTTTTTTTTTTTTGGGGGGGGGGGGCTTTGGTTATTTCCAGTCCTTTAACTACCCTCTTTTTCCTACATCTTAGCCTCAAGTAAGCAACTGAAAAAATTTGCTGGGTGGAGTAACAGCAAATAGGGAGTGATCAGTGGTTCTATTCCAATTTTTCTTCGCTTTATAAAATTAACTTATCATGCAAAGTTTTTCAAGAGTCAACTAAGGAGTTGAACTAAATTAATGTGTAGTAATTAGTTTCGAGTGATAAAAATTATTTTTATGAATGTCATCCTGAACTAACATAAAAAAGTAGCCTCTTTGATCATTTAAAAGCAAACAAGAAACTATATTTGACACGGAATGTTTTTTAGAAATGCTAAATAGCTATCTAAATGCTCATTAACATGTATATTGATAAAAATATGAAAAAATTGTTTTTAACAATACCTATTTCTTGACTTACGTTAATTTTTAATAACTCCAATCTCTAACGTGAATCTAAATGTAAAATAGTGGACGTTTAAAAATATTCTTCAATCATGGTTTAACATTAAAACTCGTAGATGTGACAGTTCGGACTTTAATTTTTATATCATGAATATATAATGAATTCACTCTTTTCAAAATACACATAAAAAAATATTAATGGCAGGCAGTATTAACACCAATATTTTAAACTTTAGACATTCTCAATTATGTTTAATTCTTTATTTAGCAATTATACTTACTCTCTGGAAAAATGTATCAGCTGTTTCAATTTCTTTGTAATCTGTACCTAAATGAAAAGAAATAACACTGAATAAAATACTGAACACTTTATTATCACACAGTTTTTTTTAGAAATACGAAAGGAAACATTCTTTTTACCAAAGACATTTGTCATGTACTGACTCATTACGTTAAAAAGTTTTAAATTCAAGTGACAAAACTCTTAAATATGTTTTCAACTTTATTAGCACTTGATTCCAAAACTATTTCACTTCGCGAAATTCCGGAAATATTTAAAATAATCCCTTTGAATGAAAAGGTTATATATTTGGCAGTTTTTACTTTATCTGTAATATTAAGCTGAGCCGAATTAAAAGTCAGTTTTTCCCTCAGTGTCTTAGGTTCTTCAACAACATACATTAAATACCTTCCCTACGTAGCTAAAACTACATGCTATGAACTTTTTTCCAAAAGGTCTTAATAACATATTTTAATATACGAGATATCAAAATTTGCATTTCGTTAATAATACAGTTTATACATTTTTCCATATAATTTTTCAACATTACTTCTTTTGAAAACTGCTTCTCTTCTGAACCACACATTTTTGCATATGATGAACTAAATGGTCAGGTCACAAGGACTCTAACAAAGACTCAGAGTTGGGTAGTGGAGCCACTACTGGACAGCTGTTAGGCGACGGATGGTAGCCTCCGTCAAGGCCATCCAGGATGCTCTTTAAAGAGCACAAGGTATGGCTCTCTTGCACACGGTCATGGCTTAACATCCCATTTTATGGATGGTGGCCGTTTCAAGCCCAGTGATATCCCTTTTTCACCGAGAGCAGAGAGAGGGGAAAGGGATACTATCGATAGGTAGCAGTGGCATATTCCGGGTTTTTTGGAGAAGTATGAAAAGTTTTCTTAACGTTTCGTTTAATGTACAATTCATAAAAATAACGATTAAGAAAATAATCCCCAACCTCGCGAGCCGTTAATCGGTAATAGATTTTGAAATAAGACTGTGTTTAAAAGGGCACAATCTCTTTGCAACATAGTTTACATAGCAACATAGTTAACATGCAAACATAGTTTACAAACATGCACGACGCATGCTAAGTTATAAATTACACTACCAACAGATTTTACTGTCCAACGATATCTTAAAACCAAGGATATTCAAATAACATTTTAGAGAGATCCAGAGATGAAGGCAAAAAAAAAAATCTGCACAATTAAAGTTACTAGTATATTTCATATCCGTTCACCCGTCCTTGTTTTTCCCACATTTATTTCGCAAAAACAATTATAAATTCCGCTTGTCTTTTTCACATATTATCGCGGGCCTCAAAAATTCTTTCACCGTCAGATGTAGCAAATTAAGTACCTTGTTTAAAACTATGAGGGTCGCATATCCTCTTGTCAAAATTTATCATACTTTTTTTCCTTAAGGTTAAACAGATCTTTTCTTTAAAAAAAAAAAGGATGTGAAGCCTGGAACTGGAAATTGGAGGTTGCGGAATTCAGATCTTAAATGTCAGTATTGAGGAGAAAAAAATGGATGTAGAGAAAAATAGAATAGAAAAAAAAATAGCAAAGGAAATAAAATGTTAACAGCACAAAATGAAATCATTCGCGACTGATCTCTCTCTATATAAATTTCAATGATGTATATAGTTACTGACTTATTGCACGAAACCATTCCTACCGTTATAAAATACAACTTCATTTGCCACCGAAAATGCTGCCAAAGGGCATTGGTAAAATATGTTCTCTGATGGTTGTAAGACTTCCGCATTCCAAAATCTACGTATTCTTTCAGAGAGCACCATTTTACATTCTAATTTATAATGTCGTTTATCCTCCTTGTACGTTTATACTGTGATATGAATAATTCAAAACATCTTTCATGTCAAGATTTCTAAATAGCACTGTTGCTTAATCTTTCAAAATTTCAAACCCACAGTTCGAATTACAATAGCTCATGTTTTTCTTCCATTAATCTACAAAATATTTATTCCAAGACTTAAGGGAATGCTCTTTCTCGCTATTTCATAAGTTCGGAAACATCCATGGAAGTAACTGTTCAATTTTAATAACAGATTTTTTTAATAACAGATTTATTGAATGGAATAAAAAACGGAACTAACACAAATGAAAATTTTAATGGCAATATAAACAAAAATACTCCTCAAGCCTGCTTGCCACAGACGTCTGACAAAATCCCGAGTTTAATACGCCACAATGACGATATGTGAGGAAGGAGAAACCTCAAATGAGACAACACAAATATATTCCTTATCTGAAAATTGATCAGTCCCGCCAAGCGTGCTAACAACTCAGCAACATACCAGTTATACAACTCGTTCGAACCGAATGAAAATGTGCTTGTTAGATAATAGCTATTGGCTTCCCATAACCATTTCCTCCTCTGAAAATATTTTGCCCCTACGGAAAATATACTGTAGTCAAGAGCATAAGGATTTGTTACTGTCCAAGAAATGATGCTAAAACTACAACAAATGCTTGATCGATGTAAGAAAGACCACACAGATGGCAAGTTTATTAGTCAATTGTTTAAACGTGTAACAATCTCAATGATTTCATAACGTAAACATCTCTGACTGCCATGCATTGTCTCTAAGTAATCAGATGAAGCAACAGATGTGACAGGCCCCATTCCCTCCTAATGTTTCAACACTCCTCCATTATCTTCTTCCACTCCCCACTCCCTCAACTAGCCAGTTTAACGAACAAATAATGGCACGTTCCCCTTCCAACAGGTGTTCAAGCGATGTCCCAGTTTCAACACTTCCTGCAATATCTCCTTGTTTCCATTTCACCAGTTTTCATCATTTAACTGTACACCCTACTCGACCTGTTACTAATTTATCGCTTTTGCCCTGATGCCACACTTTTTTTCTTCCAATATACAAACATACATACCCTCTCAAGCAGCTGCTTTGCCAGAGAGGTCCGACAGGAGTCGGTCAGTTTAATAATACTCCCTTGGATCAGTAGCCAAGCACGCTAATTACTCACCCTCGGGAACCATCTTTCTCAATATGGGGGAAATTCAAAAATCTGTAAGTTTCCAAAGCACCTGATGATAGGTCAAAACTGAAAAGTCCTCCGCAGCCAAGCATGCTGCAGCAGTGTCTCACTTAGTTTGCTGGTTTTGTTTCGTTTTTTCCCTGCCGTTTTTAAGTGGGGGAAATTATCAAAAAGGAAAAGTGTGATGGCCTAGTTGAAGAGCTTTCAAAAATGGCAGAGATACTAAGAATTTTTGGTCCTTAATCCCACATGGTAATTGCTGTATTTATTATCTCTAGAACTATAAACAAAGAAATTAGAGCAATGTAATTTGAAATGCATGATTAGTGAGTGTTTACTCTTACATTGACACAAAAGACTAGGTCATATTTCATTTCGGTACCGCAGGTTGGCACATTCATGCATCGAAAACTTAATGCTTTGGAAAACACTGTTTTAAAAAGCTTAGGCTTCTTATGTTTTCCCTTTTCACTACTTTCAACTTATTGTTACATTGTAAAGTTGCGCTATAATGCTTGTACCAGGGGATGAACAGAAAAATGGAAACATTATGTCAATTGGCTTAGTATCATCTTAAGTAAGCTTTTTATGGGAAAATGTGACTGAAGATGAAGATCTCAATAAATCAATCTAAATATTAAAAAAAGAACAAAGAATTAGTGCAAGCCAAAATAATTAATCATTAATTTGATAACTTAAGGACACGTTTATGGTTAAAATGAAAGCAATGTGTGAACAGTTGGGTTGTTTTACCTCTGAGCGGCACTTTTTTGCACACCATGGGCTAAATGGCCAGGTCACATGGACCCCGAAGGCTCAGAGAAGGTTGGGGGAAGGGATCCACTGGAACAGCTGTTGGAAGACAGTTGCCTCCCGTCAAGGCCATCCAGCGTGTTCTTTAACGTGCACAGGGTATGGCTCTCCCGCACATGGGGCCACGGCTTAACGTTCCATCCGACGGACGGCGACCTTTCCAAACCCATCGGTGTCCCCTACTGACCGTGGGCAGGGCGGGGAATTTTGCGGAGATAAATCTCAACGCTGACCCAGCTGGAACTCGAACCTGGGAACAACAGATTACGAGCCTGGCGCGCTACCGACTGAGCCACGCCCGCCCCCCAATGTGTGAAGAATAATAATAATAAAAGAAATGTGTGCTTATGTATGTCACGGAGTTTATAATAAGTGTTAGTTATTCTCAAACCATTAAGTTTACTTACCTGTAGAAGATGCACATTGCATCTACCAATACCGAAGGGACCGATCACCCATCTCCCAAAGGTGAGAGTCAGTACTAACTTTGGCATTGCAGTCACCCAGAACAAGGGTAATATCTCCAATCTTGATAGAATTACAAATATCCTGAAGTTGTCAATAAAAACCTATCTTTCTCATCCTCATTGGCATCCTCAGTGGGGGCATATCAACAGGGTTGGGTTGTTTTACCTTTGAGCGGCACTTTTTTGCACACCATGGGCTAATGGCCCCGAAGGCTCAGAGAAGGTTGTGGGAGGGGACCCACTGAAACAGCTGTTGGGAGACAGATGGTAGTTTCCCGGCAAGGCCATCCAGGGTGTTCTTTAACGTGCACAGGGTGTAGCTCTCCCGCACACGGGGCCACGGCTTAACGTCCCATCTGACGGACGGCGGCCTTTCCAAGCCCATCGGTGTCCCCCCTACTGACCGTGGGCAAGGCGGGGAATTTTGCGGAGATAAATCTCAACGCTGACCCAGCTGTGACTCGAACCTGGTAACTACAGATTACGAGCCTGGCGCGCTACCGACTAAGCCACCCCCGCCCCACCATATCAGCAGATAACAATCAAGTCTTTAATGCTTGTTTTAAATTTTACTGTGAGATATCTTACATTAATGCACTCATATCCTAGAAAAACATCACTAGCATATCTGCTGAGAAGCAAACCTACGCCTTGGAGATACTTTATCTTCCCTCCCTGAAAAGAAAAATTTAAGATTATTTTTAAGAATCTGACCTTTATCTGTCCATCTGGTCTCTTTCAAGCCAAGAATATCTAAATTATAATGGTGGAATTCTTGTGTGAGAACATAAAGAGAATAATCTCTGTGCAGAGACTTCACATTCCAACTACATACGGCGGGAAAATGGTTGTGGGATGTTTAAAGAAACTATGTTTATAGAGAGAGAGAATGCCGACAATATCAAACAGCCCCCTAATCGTAGGAATAATGTAAAGACTCATTCCCCCACTACTAAAAGCTGAAACCATCTATACTGGAAGACTTCCTCCAATGTAGGTTTGGGTTGGGGTTGTTTTACCTCTGAGCGGCACTTTTTTGCACACCATGAGCTAAATGGCTAGGTCACATGGACCCCGAAGGCTCAGAGAAGGTTGTGGGAGGGGACCCACTGGAATAGCTGTTGGGAGATAGATGGTAGCCTCCCGTCAAGGCCATCCATCGTGTTCTTTAACGTGCACAGGGTATGGCTCTCCCGCACACGGGGCCACGGCTTAACGTCCCATCCGACGGACGGCGGCCTTTCCAAGCCCATCGGTGTCCCCTACTGACCGTGGGCAGGGCGGGGAATTTTGCGGAGATAAATCTCAACGCTGACCCAGCTGGGACTTGAACCTGGGAACTACAGATTACGAGCCTGGCGCGCTACCGACTGAGCCACCCCCGCCCCCAATGTAGGTTTGACGATGCCCATAGAAGCAAGAATTCAGGTATCTGCGAAGACCTCTGATCAGGATTATCCACCCACTGATAAAACATATCCTGTGAATCTATTCACTTGGGGCTGTCAACCCACAAGCAGACAGAAAACACAGCGGCAGATTTTCCCTTAACAGAGGCCCACCAGTGCAGCAAGTCCAAAATCCATAATCAAGCTCAGTCATTCCATTCCGGTTGGTGTATACGGTCAGCACCTGCATGGTTGACTTGTCCTCAGCACGGTAGAAAAAAAAGTAGTCCGCCCAAATCAGTAGGCCACACCGATAGGGCAGCCCTCTCCTAGCACAACATAGTATCTCTTTTGAAAGGTACTAACGGTCCAACACAACGAGAGTCAGAATTAGGTACTAGGCCGGGTCAATTCTGTGCATCATCACAGGGGGGGCTTGGTGAATAGCTCTCCTTCCACTGACTACCTAGCTACCATTTACATACAAACTTTTTAGTCGCTCAAAGTATTCCTTTCTCCACGTTTACACCTATATTTCTCACGTACTGCTCTCTTAAAGTTCAGAATGAAGACTTGTATTTAGAAATTACCAATTTAAACTTTTTTTTCCCAGTTGACTTTTTTTTTTCAGTTTCAACTAATGAAGCTTATGGCTAAGAGATAGTTTTAATGCAATGGTAACCAAATCCAAAAATAAGACTCACAAAAACGATCATGATTAATTTAGAACAAAAAGAATAAAGGAATTCCAAAAATAAAAGAGATATATTATAAAAACTGGCTGTCCAATTTCCTCGCATAACGCTGGGAAGCGGCTTTTCTACCAGTTTCTTGCCACGAAATTAGCATAAGAAACCAACACTTATACAACTAAACTTTAATATACTGCCATATATAATTTCTTACATTTCTATTAATTCTAATCTTGATTTCAAAGTTGAGTATTTCTTACATTGATGTAGAAATTCTGTTACAAGTCAAGCCCTAAAACAGCAACACATTCGCTACAGTTTCGCTACAAAGTCGTTTGGCAATTCTCCAGATTTTGTCCTGCAGCGTTAACAGATACACTATGTTAAAAAATGTGTCCGGACACTTCCATGTTTTGAAAGTGGCTTTCCATTCACATAACTCCCTAACATTGAAAAATAAACCTTTTGCGCAAAAACTGTTATTGGCGATAAATTTCAGATGTCACTCAATCTCTCTACATATATTTCCTGCAATATTCGTTTAATATTTAAATAATGAATGGAAGCTGAAGCATTTATCCTCAACTCTTGGGGGCGAGGGTGGCTCAGTCGGTAGCGCGCCAGGCTCGTAATCTGTAGTTCTCAGGTTCGAGTCCCAGCTGGATCAGCGTTGAGATTTATCTCCGCAAAATTCCCCGCCCTGCCCACGGTCAGTAGGGGACACCGAGGGCTTGGAAAGGCCGCCGTCCGTCGGATGGGACGTTAAGCTGTGGCCCGTGTGCGGGACAGACATACCCTGTGCACGTTAAAGAACACGCTGGATGGCCTTGACGGGAGGCTACCATCTGTCTCCCAACAGCTGTTCCAGTGGGTCCCCTCCCACAACCTTCTCTGAGCCTTCGGGATCCATGTGACCTAGCCATTTAGCCCATGGTGTACAAAAAAGTGCCGCTCAGAGGTAAAACAACCCAACTCTCAACTTTTGACACTTGTGTTTTATATTTTGAAGTATTTTTTTTCACAACTCTTGTAACAATTTGTTCGCTAACATAAATTAAATATCTGAAGTTTGTATGACGATTTTTTAAGATTTCATCAATTTGGAGACAATATGACAGTATCGTCTGCTGTTAAACGATCCAGCTTCAATGACTCTTTAAATATTGATCGAAGATTGTTGAAAATTGACACTGTCACATTGCCTCCAAAATGATGAAATCTTAAAATATCGTCAAACTTCAGATATTTATGTTAGTGAATAAATTGTTACAAGAGTTGCGTTTTATCTATTGAAGTATTTTTTCACAAGTGTCAAAAGTTGAAGATAAATGCTTCAGCTTCCATTCATTCTTTAAATATTAAACGAATATTGCGGGAAATATATTTAGAGAGATTGAGTGACATCTACAATTTATTGCCAATAAACAGTTTTTGCATAAAAGATTTCTTTTCAATGTCAGGGAGCTTTGAAAGTGGTTCCATTCACATAACATGGAAGTGTCCGGACACTTTTTTCAACACAGTGTATATAAGTACTTATGTATTTATTTGTTCTTCACAGCTGAAGTTGTAATAGTGAAATAGAAAGAATACAAATAGTATCATATAAGAGAACGAGCTAATATGAGGTCAGGTTTTGATTCAATGCATCAAAAATTCTTTAAAAACCTTAAAAGATTTCGAACCAGGATCTGAATAATAAGGAAGGGGAGGGGGGGAATAACCTGTATAAAAAAAAAATCGATTCGAATTCCAAACGAATGACGTTTTTTCACGCAGCAGAAGAAAATACACCATTAAGTGTAAAGTTACATGAAGTGAAAACACCTAAATTAGGGACGGAAAAATTTCGACTTTTGGTTCCTAAGATTTAATCATCTTAAGAACCAACCATCGTGAGAAACTAATAGAGCGATTCTCTAATGGTCCCGGTTATCGGGATTTCTCCATCTATGAAATAAGGAGAAATTATCCCACAAGCCTAAATTGTTTTAATTCTGTAATACTAGCAGAATAAACAAACAATGGGTAACAACTCTATTTCCGTATTATCATAGTATAATTTCTATTAAATGACTGAATCCAGATGTCAATAATCTCGGGTTGCACGCGAGATTATTTCATCTCTGTTAATTACAAAGCGAGAGGTAAAAAAACATCCATATTGTCCATAGGCGAACAATAACTCTTAGTGAGACTTCCTTTTTTCCCTTCCTGCACGATAACTGTGAGTAAGAAGGGAATGGCCACGGAGTTTTTATGTGCATTTGATGGAGTAAGTGGGAAATGAGATCAAAGAGCATTTGTCCGGGTAACGTGCAGCTGTAATGCAATACAGCATTGACGGGTCTTCAAGGAGAAAAAAAAAGCCACCCTCATGTTAGCCGGCGTCTCGTTTCTTCTAGGGAAAGGCTCCACGACGTTAACAAATTATGTACGCTCGCTCGAACAGTGGTAGCATGCTATTTCATAGATGTCGTAAACATTGGTGGGCACTTTTACCCAAGTAGCTCAATTCTATTCTCCATTTCCGAGAGAAACAGAAAGTGGTTTGTTTTATAAGCAAATATACCTCAGAACTGATATTTCATCACAGAGTGTCGCTTAATAAAACACTTCAGTACAATTACTTTCATTTTGTACTCGTATACAAAGTCTATAGGTAAATCATGATTTCGATTTCTTTTATCTAGTGGCGCTGTCCCGTGACCGAATGGCTAACGCTCTTGGCTGCTGATTAAAGGGACCTGGGTTCGAGCCCGGGTAAGGCATGGATGTTTGTGTTGTCTTTCTGCTGATATCTCTCCTTCCTCACGGATCTTCTCTATGGTGTATAAGCTGACAGGCTTCTATCAGACCCAGAAAACTTGAGAAAATAACACAGATGTACACACTTGAAGATTACTATGAAAACACGAGCAACGATTTGAACAAGAGAATGCTGCTTTCAACGATCAAGTTTGCATTTTCGAATTTTAACTCCTTTAACGGCGGAAATTAAAACTTATGATTCAGAAAATGCGAATTGTAATATTTCGTTAATACCTATCCAAGACAAAAAGAATTTTTCATTTATATCTAAAAACGAAAAAAAAAAAACCTTAAATGTCTACTTGATGGGCGACAAAGCGAAAGATCGTTTTTGAAAATGAGCTAAAAATCAATAGTTTTCGGTATGTTTAAGAATCGTGTCCTTAAGATTACTTTGTATTGCAAAAAATCCCAATCCGAAAGTCATCCAAATAAGTTGGGTTGTTTTACCTCTGAGCAGTACTTTTTTGCAAACAATGGGCTAAAGGGACAGGTCACAAGAACCCCGAAGGCTAAGAGAAGGGTGGGAGAGGGGACCCACTGGACAGCTATTGGGGGACATGGTGGCCTTCAGTCAAGACCATCGAGCGTGTTCTTTTACGTTCAAGGAGTATGGCTCTCCCGCATATGGCGCCACGGCTTAACGTCCCATACTAAGGACGGTGGCTTTTCCAATCCCATTGGTGTCCCCTACTAGCCGTGGGCAGGGTATTTTGCGGAGATATATCTCAACACTAGCTCAGCTGGGACTCGAATCTGGGAAATGCAGATTACGAACCTGGCGCGCTACCGACTGAGTCCCCATTGCAGATTATGAGCCTGGTGCGCAACCGAGAGTCACCCTCCCCATTTAAATTAGTATTTAGTTATATAGGTGGACTTACTATAATACAAATAAACTGGGTGCATCAGGTTTCGAGTGAGAATTGAGATAACCATGAAGGGAAAAACAGTTTTAAAAAAATATCTTTAAGAAGCATACCAAGCAGGATTTTTCAAACTATGTTGTTTACGTCTGATCATCACAATTTTTTTCTTTTACTGTACAATGAGTTAAATGATGAAAAAGGTCACAAGAAATCATAAGGTTCAATACAGAAAAGGCGTTTCAAAAAGGAGAAAGTTTTAACATTTAAAAGATTAACATTCCAAAAGAAGTCTCATTCAAGATACGTTAGCAGCATAAAGTTCTTAACCGTACCCATCCATTCTTAAAAAGTTATAAGTTGTGAATATTAGTATTTTTTTCCTATAGATAACTTCTGAATACCATTTTAGCATGAAACCACAACCTTGCAATCCAGAAGCGAAAGTCATTTGCGATAACAACTTTTATCAACACGCCATCCACAGTGCGAGTACTCCAAAGGCAAAGGTTTGTTTGCGAGAATACATTTTTCGAAATGAACTGGAAATCCATGTTTATCTAGCATTAACACATACAAGAGAAAAATTATATGATTAAACTTACAGTCACGAATTCAATCGCCACTGAGAAGTACAGTTTACTTTTTTGCAGAAGGCTATTGCAAAGAAAGAAGCTTTTTCGCGGCCACTGATGACTCGAGATTCCGATGCACTCTTCCTAGAGATAATTAAACGTTTTGTTTTCAATCTCGGGGACCAGGAGAAATTATTCTGTAGATCGTGTTCTTAGGACCTAACGAATCAAATAAGAACGTAGTGGAAAGAAAGCAAAATTCGTAGCTCCGTAACTCTCACAAATTCCTTTTTTCTGAAAAAAGAAGGCGAGAAAAAACTCAATTTTTACTTTCAACACGATTTCGTTCGGTATTTTAATGAATTACGGAAGCTAAAATGGTATTTAAAACAGTATTACTATTCGTGAGAACTTCATAGTTAATTTAAAACTTAAAAAATGCAACAGAAAATCGTTTACTAAAATACGGTGTAGGTGTACTTTTAAAAATAATTTACATTGACTTTTATGGTCAACTTTGTACAACTTTTTAAGATTATCAATGCTTGCTCTTAAAATCTGTTTTCATCATTCTTTAACATCAGTGGTTATCAAACATTTCAAATTCACAAACACCCCAGCAATACAGTGCACATCCAAGGACCCTACATCTTTCTACATTTAAATTATTTACATCTTAACTTAAAACAGATTAAAATAATTCATTTCAAACGTTTTAATGCTTGTGCTATGTTTAGAAAATGCTTAATAATTACGATGTTTTTTTTTTACCTCAATCATTTAATGACAACAATTTTTAACTAATAGGTAGGAAGACAAAAATAATCTCGCGGACCACACTCTGAGAACCGCTACTTTAAAATATTGAACGAATACTGTTAAAAATAATAGTTACATAGTCATCGGCTATATTCATCACAGTTTGCACAAAATTGTGACTCGGAGGTAAAAGTCCCTATCCAACCCTATCAAAGACAAAATTATTATACAAATAAAATATTATAGTAATATTACGACATAAACAGAGTTCTTTAGAAGAGTGAAGCTTTAGAGGGGTCGAAACTGTGCGAGGTTGAGAATAGTTCACTTATTTAACTAACGATGTGCTCTTCCATGAAGCAAACTCTGACAAGAACTCCTAAGAGCCTGACACTCGTAAATTAATCTTTCAAACAATACAAATACTTATACCGGGCAGAATTCTAGACCGAAAAGGATGCCAACTGCTGTCTAAGTGGGCGTAGCAAAAAATGTCATCTGGTGTGGGTGCCTCCTCCTACTAGAATTCGCAGAATTCTATTCCCTTATGGTCTTTGACCGTCACTTCTGAGGCGTGTCCTGAAACACAGCCGAAGCAACTTCATTTCTCGCCTTGACCTCGCCGCATTTAAGGTTACGTGTTTTTAAGGTCAGCCAAAAGTTTCAATGCACCAGTTGTTGGCGCCAAAATTTCGCTCGCTTTTTTTATTTCATTTGATTAAATAAACATCAAAAGAGAAGTTCTAAAATTTGGCTTTAAAAAGGCTAACGTTCTAGTATAGGAGTATTAATTATAAGAAGAGCAAAAATTAATGATAAATTTGCTGCTATTTCGAAACAGCAGTTGCGTGAATTTTCACCTGCAAAAGAGGAGCGAAAAAAGTTTTTTTCGATTTACAAAGCACGGGAACATTGCCAATCCAGTTCCTGAACAAATACGCGAAACCTTTTTCGACTAAAAAAACTAATGTTTCCGCCCGCCCTTGAATTTTCCAGAATTTTGTAGATCGCTAGAATACTTTTTTAATGCACCTCTTTGCTTGTATTTTTTTCTCTTTTTCTTTTTTTAATTTACTTGCATTAAGCTGGCAAATAGTAGCTAGACATAAACTGGAAGGAGAGCTGTGTACCAATCCCTAGTGATGATGCACAGAACCGGCCAGGTCTAGCACCTAATGTCCGACCCCGCCTTCTCGTGGTGCAGGCCGTTAGTACCTTTCAAAAGAGATACTCTCTTTTGGAAGGGAACGGAAGAGGAGGGCTGACAGTTCAGTATGGCCTACTGATCTGGTCATCTATGGCCACTTTTTTCTTTTTTTTTCAAACCTGCTAAGGAGTGGTCAACTTCACAGAGTCGTGGTACTGACCATTTATACCTCTACTAGACTGGACTTGTTTATGGATTTGAGCTTGATTATGGATCCTGGACTTGCTGCACTGGTGGGCTTCTGTTGAGGGAGAATCTGCCGCTGTGTTTTCTGTTTGTTTCTGGGTTGCCAGTCCTAAGTGAACAGAGTCATGGGATACCTTATATCAGCTGGGGGATAATCCTAATCAGAGGCCATCGCAGGTACCTGAACCTTACTTAGCTAGTTAAGCATCGTCAAGTCTAAACTGGAGTAACGTGTCTCAGGCAGGCCATATGGCTCTTGAAAAAGTCCACTTGAAAAGGTGGTGCCTGAAGTTCCTACCAACATCGGTACTTCAGCCTTTAGTGGAGGAGGAACAGGTCTTTGCCCCATACCTGCGATTAGGGGCTGTTTGATATTGTTGGCCCTAAATAAAAAAATAAATACCCCCTCAAGCAGCTGCTTGCCACAGAGGTCTGACAGGAGCCTGTCAGTTTATATGCCACAGTAGGAGAGTAGGAGATCTGAGAGGATGGCAGGACCTCAGCAGAAAAACGACACACACATCCATGCCTAATTCCGGGGCTCGAACCCAGGTCCCTTGGCCCTACCAATCTCAATAAACCTAATTTCTTTAAAAATCCTACTAATCATTTTCTCTCTACAGGAACGTGGAACGTGAGGACATTACATAGAGATTATTCTCTTGATGTCCTCACGCAGAAATTCCAGCACTCTAACCTAGATATTCTAGACTTGCAAGAGACCAGATGGACAGATAAAGGTCAGATATTTAAAAATAATCTTAAATTTCTCTTTTCAGGGAGGGACGACAATAAGCATCACCAAGGCGTGGGTCTGCTTCTCAGAAGACACGCTAGTGATGCTCTTCTAGGATATGAGTGCATTAATGAAAGGTTTCTTACAGCAAAATTTCAGACAAGCGTTAAAGACGAATGTTATATATGCTGTTATGCCCCCACTGAGGATGCCGATGAGGACGAGTAGTATAGGTTTTAAGCACAACTTCAGTATATTTTGAATTGTCAAGAAAGGAGATATTACCCTTGTTCTTGGTGACTTCAATGCCAAAGTTGGTACTGACTCTGCCCTTTGGGGAGGAGTAATAGGCCCTTTTGGTATTGGTAGCTGCAATGGGCAGCGTCTCCTGCAGGTAAGTAAACTCAATGGATTCAGAATAAGTAACACTTATTACAAACACCGCGACATGCATAAGAACACATGGGTTTCACCCGATGGGCTGCATAAGAATATGATTGATTATATATTAATTAACAGCAAATGGGCTAGTTCTGTTAGGAATACCAGGGCATATAGGGGAGCTGAAATTGGATCTGACCATTACCTTGTTAAAAGTGTCTTGCAACTTAAACTTAAAAAGTGTTGTGCTAGGGTTAAAAAATTTGCTTTTAATACTGAAGCTCTGAAAGATCCAGTTATAGGCAAAGCTTTCCATGATAGGTTCTTAGTCATTCTGACAGTCATGGTTTGCTTACTACTGAAGTTGAGGAAGAATGGGGCCGTTTTAAACAGACTTTTTTGGACACTAACAGTATTATTTTAGGAAAAAAGGAGAGGAGGAGGCAGAATTATTTAAGTGATAAGGCACTTGAGCATATTTCAGAAAGAAGGAACTGCAGGAATGTCCTTAATCAGTACCCTACTAGTCCTAACAGAAAGAATTACAGAGAGCTTGATAAACGTGTAAAGGATCAGTTAGCTACTGATAAGAATATTTGGCTTGATGGTTTGGCTGACAAAGCTGAGGAAGCAGATAGGCAGCACAACAGCAGAGAGCTGTACCAGATAGTTAATGTTTTATGTGGTAGAAAACGGACAGGTATACAGGGATTGAAGGATAAACAAGGTAAGGTTATAGAAGGTGAGGATTCTGTCATGGCTAGATGGGCTGAGCATTTCAGTGATATTCTAAACAATGCGGTTAGTTCTATTACCATCGTTTGCAATGATGATAGATGCATTGATGGCTTTAATGTTGGCCCTATAACACAATCTGAAGTTATTTTGGCTGTTTCTAAACTTAAACTTCATAAATCCCCAGGGGTAGATGAAATTACTACAGAAATGCTAAGAGCTGGGAATGTTTCGGTTACCACTTGGATGACTGAAATTTTGTATAACTTTTATGATAAAGGCATGGTTCCTAAAGATTTTACCAGAGCTATTATCCCTATTTTCAAAAAAGGTGATCACAGTTCTTGTGATAACTATAGGGGTATCAGCCTACTCTCTGTTTCAGGTAAGGTTCTTTCCATGATTGTGCTTAATAGAATTAAGAATCTGGTTGACAGTCAATTGCGTGATGAGCAATGTGGATTCAGAAGTGGTAGGGGATGTGTGGATCAGATATTTTCACTTAGGCAGATTCTTGAGAAATGTTTAGAGTTTCAGAAACCTTTGGTTGCTAGCTTTGTTGATTTCAAAAAGGCTTTCGACTCTGTTGATCGTCATAATTTGTGGTTGATTGTGAGATCATATGGTATACCTGACAAGTTAGTTAACATAATGAAAGCTCCCTATAATAACACTGAGTCGTGTGTGAGTGTTGGTAATCATGTAGCAATTGGTTTAGCATTACTTCTGGTGTTCGACAAGGGTGCATTTTGTCTCCTTTTCTCTTTAGCTTGGTTCTTGATTATGTTATATGAAATTCACTTCAAGGGAAAGATTTTGGCCTTAAATGGGCTGGAGATACGAAAATTTCTGATTTAGATTATGCTGATGATTTAGCCCTTTTGGCAGATGATGTTGATGAGATGAACTCTTTCATTCGAGCTGTTGATGAGACTGGTAGTAGAGTAGGTTTGGTTATAAACAGAGAGAAAACTAAAGTGATGAAAATTGGTCAGGCAGGCTGTGATTCAGTTAATCTGAATGGTTGCAGTCTTGAGCAGGTGTCACAGTTTAATTATCTTGGAAGCTATGTAACAGATAATGGTGATGTGCGGCATGAGATTAACAGACGAATAGGGATTGCTGCCGGGACTTTTAAGAATCTATGGAGTGTGTGGAGAAATAGGCGTATACATCTTAAGACTAAAATTAGACTGTATAATAGTTTGGTTCTTTCTAGGGTTAGTTATGGTAGTGAAACTTGGACGCTGTGTAAACAAGATAACAGGAAACTAGATGCTTTTGATTCTAGATGCTTACGCAGTATCTTGGGTATTAGGTGGTTTAATTTTGCAACTAATGATGTGGTTAGGCAAAGGAGTCTGCAACCTCCTTTAAGCAGCATATTGTGCAGAGAGAGACTCCACTGGTTTGGCCATGTTGCCTGTATGGATAATTATACAGGGTGAATCTGAAATAGTGGGCAAAATTTTATGGGGTGGTAGAACGCAGCTATACGAGCAATATTCGTCATAGAATGTATGGTCGGAACGCAAGCGGTGAGAAGTTATAAGGTAGTTTTCCACTATCACATTTAAAGAATGAACACAAGAAGGAGAGGAGATACTTCAGAAAACATTTTATTAACAGGAATGTAATTGAGGTACATGCTCAAAGAAATTGCTCAAAAGAGCTGCCGCCAGCTGTAATGCAGGCTTCACACCTGCGGGATAATACGGTAGAAATGCCGTTGAGTGCGAGGACCGACCCTTTTATACCATTTCCAACTCCACCTAGCGGCTCGCCGTTTGCGTTCCGCCCATACTTTCTATGACGAATATTGCTCGTATGGCTGCGTTCTACCACCCCGTAAAGTTTTGCCCACTTTTTCAGATTCACCCTGTATATTGGTGAATAGGGTTATGAACAGTGTGCCTAGGGGTCTCAGAAGGAGGAGGAGACCTAGGATGCGATGGGCAGACTATGTCAAACAGGACCTTGTTAGAATTGGTGTGCAGTGGCTGGATGCAGCAAATGTAGCTCAGGACAGATATGCTTGGAGAATTAACTGCATTGTCTGGTTGGACCTCCGTAGCCCATGGCTGCTTGAGGATGATGATGATAATGATGAAGGTGGCAACATCCATTGAAAAGACCCCGAACTGCTACCAATCATAAACAGAAAAACAAATTTCAGAACTATTTTCGAGAAAACTGACTGAAACTAGACTTAACAGTATATAATAGGTAAGAAACTTTCAGAACTGACATTCCTTTTATTGTTCTCTAATCGTGAAAAAAAGGTTGGGAGGAAGTTTATTTTTTAAATAATTTGCATTGTTGTTCAGGAGCTGGATTGGTTGCTTTCCTCCACTATTGGAAAGAGAGGAAGATTTATTTTCGCTCCACCAACTGGGGATGGGTGGGGGAGCGACTCAGTCAGTAGCTCGCCAGGCTCATAATCTGCAGTTTCCAAGTTCAAGTCCCAGTTGTACCAGCGTTGAGATTTATCTCCTCTACCACACCTCGGTCAAAAAGGGGACACTGATGGACTTCCGTCAGATCAGATGTTAAGCCGTGGTCTATGTGCGGGAGAGCCATACCCTGTGCACGCTGGATGACCTAGATGGGAAGCTACCATCTGTCTCCTAACAATTGTTCAGAGGGTTTCCTTCCCCCAACCTTCTCTGAGCCCTTGTGACTTGGCCATTTTAGCCCATTGTGTGAAAAAAAAATACTGCTCAGAGGTAAACCAACCCAAACTTTACCCACCTTACCTTCCTCACAATATTTACCCACAATAAAACTCGCTCAGGTCGCTCAGTTAAAAGAGTGCCCATCATAACAGTCGCAGGTAAGCTATACAGCAGGCAGGGTTCGGCTGGCAAAATTATTATTGTGACGGGTGAGGGAAGGTTTGTGAATGGGCGTGGTGTGTATAATAAATTGGGCTTTCAGTGTATGTCTGTTACAGACAATGGCTTTTCCAAGTTCATTTTTCCCCTTTCCTGAGGCTAAAGTGAATGTTAGTGAATGCTGCTGGAAAAATATAGGCACAATAAGAATTTGAACCTGGGAACATCCAGTTAGGAGTCAGGATAACTACCAACTGTGCAAACTTTCATCCCAAGAACAATGGCCACCTCAGTTAATTCAAATAAGTTAATTATAATTCATATTATCGACACCATGAGTCAAAAGTAAATTTGATTACCTTGCAAGCTGGTTTCAGTGGCAACAGTGGTCAGTGCTTTTTCATCTTGAAGATTTTCTTCTTAGTTAAAAGATTTGCATAATTAGAGACTTCCTAAACTAATATTTTGAACAACTACTGTGTAATCTGCTTTACGAGTGCTCTTTTCTTTGCAACAGTGTCACATTTGTTTATGCCCAAATGGTGCGATTTATATTACTCTGTTGTAAGGTTGGTTTCATCTGGTTGACTGTCAATGTATGATGTTTTTCTAGCAAGTTTTTCCACGCTATGAGGAAAAGGAGTTTTGCTATAATTACAATTCCAAAATATTATGCAAAACACATTCTTCAATGAAATCAGCCAGACAACTGCAATAAAAATTAAGAACCATGAACTTTGGGGGTACCAAAAACAACCAGGCCCAGATATAAGAAAAAATAAGATGGGGGCAAGTGATGAGGTTGGGTTGTTTTATCTCTGAGCAGCACTTTTTGTACACATTGGCCTAAATGACCAGGCCACAAGGAACCCAAAGGCTCAGAGAAGGTTGAGAGGAGGGGACCCACTGGATGGCTGTTGGGAGACAGACTGTAGCC
The DNA here is from genome assembly GCA_038380435.1 of Ryuthela nishihirai. Classification (NCBI taxonomy): domain Eukaryota; kingdom Metazoa; phylum Arthropoda; class Arachnida; order Araneae; family Heptathelidae; genus Ryuthela; species Ryuthela nishihirai. The sequence continues at coordinate 50,274,137 of JAWZYU010000015.1, forward strand.
TCCCGTCAAAGCCATTCTTTATAGTGCACAGAGTATGGCTCTCTTGTACACTGACCCATGGCTTAACGTCCCATCCAAGAGATGGCAGCTTTTCCAAACCCATCAATGTCCCCTACTGTCTGTAGGCAAGGTTTTGCAGAGATAAATCTCCCAGTCAGGACTCAAGCATGGAACTACAGATTAAACAACTGGGGCACTACAGACTGAGACACTCCTGCCCGCAAGTGATGAGGATGAAGTCAGAATGAACTAGAATGCCATTCTGCATACAAAATTTATCAAGGTCAATCAACCTCGGCCAAAAGAGTACCATCAACCACTGTGTCCATCGATAAAAATGAACCACAAGTTAAGGAGTGAACTGCAAGCATCATGTGGAAATTACTTCTGTGCCTAAGGAGATTATTTCTCCAAATGCTGAACAGATAGAGTGGCACCATTATCACAGTTGCTTGGCAATGGCCAACACATGCAAACTGGAAGCAGCATCAGATCATGTATATTGAAGTGACCAGAGGAGGAGAAGAGAGGGCCAGAGGGAGAAGGCAGGTTGTGACTTTCATAGACAGTGGTAGTTGGGGTGGCTTGGTGTGCCTTGGTGTGCCATATCAGTAGGGAGAGCATTTGCTTCTTGTGTACAGCAGAGTACTGTATTGTTTCACCAAACAATGGCATCAATAACTGCTGAAGCCCTCAGCATCTGTAAGCAGGAAGTGTCCTACCTTCTTGTGTACTGGACACAACTGTCTTTATTATTAATGTTTGCCCAGTACAATTGTCAGTAGTCCCCTGATTCCTGACTATGTTTAATTCTGCTGTGATTTGCCTGGTTGTGTCCCAATTGTTCAATTGCACAATTCCCACCAGTCTCCTCTGAACCTCAGATCTACAAACTGTTTTCATCCACATGATCACCAATCTGGTAGTTTATTTTGTTTCTCACACTATTTTTGGTAAACCCTCGAAACAGTTGTGCATGAAAAACCCAGGAGGATGGCTGTTTGGGAGATGCTAAATTGGGCACGCCTAGCACCATTATGCCATTTTCAAAGTCACTCAGGTTGTTCGTTTTGTTCATTCTGATGCTCAATCCATCTTTAACTGATGCTTGAAGAACTGGTCTGCTGGATTTATACTGCTCATCGTGGTTGTGCGACATATTACGTATTGGAATGAACCATTTATGTGACGAGGGGTGTTGTACCTAATAAAACAGTCATTTTGCATATAAGAACAGTGTGAAAAACAACACTTTGTGCTTACTATTTATGCATATTTCACAAATGTAACTCATTTTTTACAGAAAAGAAATAATGATAAAAGTAGAAGTGAAAAACAACTACATGCAGTTTTATTTTAATACATAATATACATAGATGATTATCGAGTAACCAAGGTTGAAAATGAAAAATTGATTGTTGTAAAAATCTTTAATAAGGGCGAATTTATGTATGCATACATTGTTATCAGTCAGTACCAATCAAAATGATTTCTATTGTTTAAATAAGAGCTATCGAATTTATGTATGCATACATTGTTATCAGTCAGTACCAATCAAACTGATTTCTATTGTTTAAATGAGAGCTACCATCTGTCTCCCAACAGCCATTTAAACATCAGTTTAAATATATACTGATGTTCATACTTTGAGGAAGTTGAAGAAAACTGCAGATATCTTAATAAATCCCCTTTGGAATTTGATGAAAGTTTCAGAGGATATTTAGTGTGAAATAACTCACATTTATCAGCTATTAAATTTGCATTCTCAATGCAAATGACTCTGCAATGTGCAAAGCTGGCAATAAAAGCAGCGTTAGAACAAGTGCTTCTCATTTCGGATTAAGAGTGGCTTTATCGAGCTTTTCAGATTAAAGTTTCGTTAAAATGCAAAGGAGGAAACATTTGCTTGAGAGTCAGAGGTGGACAGTCATCGGATGGATGGAAGCAGAAAAATCACATAGAAAAGTTGCCAGATTCACGAATGTGTTGGAAAATGTAATTTCCAGACTCTTGAACATTCTAGAAAGGGTAAGCCCAAAGCAACAACAGTTCAAGATGATTGTTTACTGTCCCTAACTGCAAAGTGCAATAGAATGATGTCAGGGTGCCAACTTGCATCAGATTATCAGCTGTCACAGGAAAGACAGTATCCAGAGTAACAGTGTCCTGACGACTTCATGAAAGAGGATTATATGCTATAAGATCTGTAGTGTGCATACCACTAACCTCAGTGTATCAGAGGGTACAATTGGAATGGATCAGGCAGCACTTCAAATGGACAAATGATCAATGGGTATAGGTTCTCTTTTCGGATGAATCACAATACAGCATAAGTAGTGATTCCCAGCACCATGCATCTGGAGAGAGAGTATGACACATTATCCCCCTCTGAGTATTATGGAAAGGGATCATTTTGGTGGAAGTGGTTTGTTGGTATGGGGTGGTATCACTAACAACGGGAACACTGACCTGCATGTCTTCTCCAGAGGGATTCTTAACTACCCTAAGATATAGAGAAGAGATTCTATAGCCTTTTGCAAGACTTTTTACAGCTGCCATTGGATCAGAATTCGTTTTTATGGATAACACTCATCCACATAGACCTTGAAAGTGAAGATATCCAGAGAATGGATTGGACACTGAGGTCCCCAAAACTAAATCTTACTGAATATGTATGAAATGCTTTGGGAAGGAAAGTTTCAAATCATCAACCCCTTCCATGGACTCTTCATGAACTGAGAAATGCTCATGTAGAGGAGTGGCGATTTTCTACCCTATGCATTGTTGTATAACCTTATTAGAAGCATGAGAGCTCGTTGTCCAAGCTGTATTGCTGTTAGAGCAGAATATATTCCTTACTAAATCATCTCTTTTCATGCTCCTTACTAAATAACATCAATATCTGTGGTGATCTATAATTTTTCATAATTGGAAGAAATTTCTGTTATACTTTGACTGCAAATGTATAATTGGACAAATATTCTAATATATTCTTTATGTAAATATTAATATTTGTGATATTAAATACCTTCTGAAACTTTTGTTGAATTCTATAAAGGCTTTCTTGAGATATTGACATTTTTGTTCAACTTCCTTAAATTATGAACAGCAGTGTACTACTTATATACAAAAATATGAAACTTTTTTAGGGAAGTGAACAAGGATAGGTCAGATGGATGAGACAAGGGAAGTAACTAAAGTGTCTTCTTATATTATTGTGCAACAATATAAATAATTATAGAGAAGCAAGTTGAGAAATCATGTTAAATTGAGGACCAGTCATGTTAGTCAGGGGATGAGATATATAAAAAAAATATAAAACTTTCAAAATTCTTTCAGATGTAATAAAGTACAATTCAACCATTAATAACAAGAATGAAAAAAACTGAGTAATTATACAAAAGTGGTGCAGACTTTCATGTGGATAAAAATTAGCTAAAAGGTGTAATTATAATAATTTTGGTTATATGCAACAGTTGTAGGATATTTAATAGATTCTGAAAAAAATTCATCGCCGCCACGGCGGGAATCGAACCCGCATCTCTCCAGATTCATGCCAGAGCGCGCTAACCATTGCACCATGCGTCGGACAACGAATATTTTCAGAATATGACTTTTTTTTTCTGCCGTGGCGGCGATAAATTTTTTTCAGAATCTATTCATTATTGTTTCTTAACAGGGAATACTATGCATTCACTTTGGATTTCAGTTGTAGGATAACTGTAATTATATATATATAATTACAGTTATCCTAAATACTATACAATACATATATTAAAAGTTGAACAATTAATTGCACAAGGTTAAGGTCATTTTTTATCAAATAATTAATATTATCCAGATTTAAGGGGGGAAACCTTGTCAAATTGTTGATCCGAAATACAGTTTTTAGATCCTGGGAATAACACTTAAAAATTTTTAAAAGTTGCTTCTAGTTACAAAAATTAGCCTGCCCTTGTAGATAGGAGCAAAAAACCACCAATCTACATGTGAAAATAAATTTTAAAAAAATGTAATACCACAAGAAAAAAAAGTCAAACACTAGTATTTCCTTCTCATTTCTTTGCCATAAGATAGGTTACTTTATCTCTGATTAGTGATTTTTGCACATAAATGACTAAATCACAAAATTAAATATTCCATGGGTTCATAGTTATAGGAAGGGGACCCACTGGACAGTTGTTTGAAAACAGATGAAATCTACTGTCAAGGCCCATCCAGTGTCTTTAATGTGTAATGCTCTCTTGTACCCAACAGTGGCTTTTCCCAGCATATCAGTGCCTCCTTTCTCACCAAATTATCAGAGATAAATCTCAATGGTGGCAAGAACTGGCATGCTTGGCTACATAATGCCACCTCCCCTGTGGCTGAGTGGTTAGTATACTTAGCTACTGATCAGAAGTACCCATGTTTGAGCTCTAGATTAAGGCATGGATATTTTGTTTTTTGTGTCGTCTTGCCTTCCTCACAGATCTTCTCTATGTATATTATATTTAACAGGCTCAAGTCAAATCTGTGGCAAGTAACTGCTTGAGTAGGTTGTTAAGTTGTTTTACCCCTGAGCAGCACTTTTTTGCACACAATGGGCTAAATGAAGGTATACAAGGACCTTAAGGGCTCAAAGAAGGTTGGGGGAAGGGGACCCAATGGACAGCAGTTAGAAGGCAGATGGTATCCTCTCATCAAAGCTATACTGTGTGTTCTTTAATGTGAACAATTTGGTTCTGTGAAGCACAGGGCCATGGCTTAATATCCCATCCAACAGACAATGGCCTTTCCAAGTCCATTGGTGTCCCCTACTGACTGAGCAAAGGGTGGAAGGTTTTGAGGAGATAAATCTCAATGCTGGCCCAGGTGGGACTTGAACCTGGGAACTGCAAATTACAAGACTGGTGCGTTACTGACTGAGCCACCCCCGCCTCCACACTCTTGGCAAAAGGCAGACAGTAGCACAATCCTAACTGTATTAAAATTGATATATTCTTCAGTTGCCCCTATTATACTCTGCCAACAAGATGATACAGTTGGTTTGGAAAGGCTGTAATCTGCTTATAAGCAAGGATGCTAAACCATAATCTGATGTGCAAGAAAACCATACTGTATGCACTTTATAAAACACTGGATGGCCTTCACAATAAGTTCCTGTCTATCTAGATTTACCATACATCTTCCAAAAGGAGGCATGTCCTCCTTTTCATTTCAAAATTTATGCTCTTTTGGCATTTTGAAAAAACATGCCAATGTGCATTTTGCATAAATTCATAAGTTGGGTTGTTTTACCTCTGAGCAGCACTTTTTTGCACACCATGGGCTAAATGGCCAGGTCACATGGACCCCGAAGGCTCAGAGAAGGTTGGGGGAGGGGACCCACTGGAATAGCTGTTGGGAGCCAGATGGTAGCCTCCCGTCAAGGCCATCCAGCGTGTTCTTTAACGTGCACAGGGTATGGCTCTCCCGCACAAGGGTCCACGGCTTAACGTCTCATCCGACGGACGGCGGCCTTTCCAAGCCCATCGGTGTTCCCTACTGACCGTGGGCAGGGCAGGGAATTTTGCGAAGATAAATCTCAACGCTGACCCAGCTGGGACTCGAACCTGGTAACTACAGATTACGAGCCTGGCGTGCTACCGACTGAGCCACCCCCACCCCCATAAATTCATAAGAAATCTGTTTAAAATTTAAAATAAAAGAACTCATTTTTTTGCATTTTTCTCTTCTAAATTTCTTGTGCACATGACTGTCATAAATTATTGTCATGCAAATTGTGAATACTAAAGTCATTCTGTTAATTTCGTAAAATTTACTATTTTCTCACATACTCAATATTAGAAATTTATATGTCATTCCAAAAAAAACATGCGCTTTAGAAAATTGACGTGAAATTTCTAACGAATATTTATGATTATACTAAAGAAGTATTCTGAAAGTTGAGTTTTTTTTTTGCAAAACATACAGGATAACAAAGTTTTCTATAAACTATACTAATTTGTATAGGTCAGCTCATACAAGGCCTTCTATCAAGACTGCAACTACTGCTGACCAGTACCTCAATCAGAGAACACAAAATTTGCCTGTTGGAAAACAGTAGCTAGTTCCTTAACCACTATTATGGTCAAATAAATCTTGTTTGTTTATCAAGTATGAATAAACAATGGCATATGCCATATATTTTAAAGTATCTTTTAGCTTTTTTCTGATTAAACTACTACTCAGTACTTAAAATAAGCTTAGTAAATATTAAGGAGGATAGCACTCTGAATTTAACGTCGATCAATTTTAGAGGAAAAATTGTTGAGCCAGCTGGGTTACAAACAAACCCACGATCTCCTGAGAACCGAGCTCTGGTGGACCACCAAGCGCCGATCAAGATCTCCTCTAATTGATGCTATGAACTTTCTACCAACATCAGAACACAATTCTCCATGTCTCACGAAGGTATTGTCCCAGCTGCTCTCAGCCTCAAGAAACAATGACATGCATGTCATAAAGGTGGCAAGTATATTCTGAATAAACAATAATATAATTTTTTATCTTAGTAATCTATAGTAATATCTTAGTAAATATAATTTTTTATTTCGTGAAAATTTAAAGCATCTTCCTTTCAGAACTCTGGTATCTTATAACCCTATGTCTGTCCTTAATAGCTACCCAATAAGTTACCTTTTTGCAATATCCTAGCTTTAATGTTATCAGGAAAGTATTTTTCAAGAATTAATCATCCAACTAATCCTTCTTCACCACATATTTCCATTAAATTCAGGCAAATAGCCATAAGCAAGGCCAAAATAATCTGATTTTTTTTGTCATAATAAACCCAATGAATAATCAATGAATTTTGAATGTTACCCTAATTGGCTATATTTTATGCAAAATTTCCTTAACGTTTTGTAGCAGTTTTTTCTATAATTTAAAAATTAAATTATCACAGTTAGATCTACATAAATTTTAATAAGCACAAAAATTATTAATTAACAAAAAATCTATAATGTTTTCATAGCACATTAAACTTATTGGGTTTTACACCACAATTACTAGTTTAATTTTATCATTAACAAAATAACTGACAATTAGTAATCATTAGCAACATTAAAGTGCTCCTTAGATTATCTAAAGACTATACAGGGTGTCTCAAAAATATAGGTACAATAAATAAAATAATAATAAATATTGAGATAAACTCAGATAAACTCGACAGTTCAACATCCAGTTTTCATTTCGAACATCGATTTCATTTTAGAGGAAAAATTGTCTTAGCCGGGTGGGATACGAACCCACGACCTCCTGATAACATGACATGAGACCCCAGAGCACTTGACATGTTATCAGGAGGTTGTGGGTTCGTATCCCACCTGGCTCAGACAATTTTTCCTCTAAAATTGAAATCAATGTCAAAAAGTGTATTTATTACTGGATATAGGTACAAACTTTTAGGGGAGGTAGATAACATCTAAAGGAATGAGAATTGCATAGGAACCCATAACTGGAAACGTCACCGTAAGTCAATAGGTGGCGCTGTTCATCAGTGCACTAGAGGGGAAATTTCGGATTTCCTCATTCGAGCGGTAGTTGGCTGACGAAGAGCATGCAAAGGTATTCAAACAGGGAGCTGGCAGACATGCACTTAGTGTATGGAATAGCTGAGGGCAATGGACGAGCCACTCAAAGAATGTATCAAGAACGCTTCCCACACAGACATGTACTGGGCCACCGTTTGTTTGCGCGTGTGCATCAAAATTTATGTGATTATGGGTCATTAAAAGGTAGCAGAAGTGAGGGCAGGCCATCTAGTACACCATTTGTAATAATTATGTCCAATAAATGTTTTCCCATTAATCACTGTCTTCTGTCCTTTCAGATCTTGTACCTCTGCTACCACTTTCCCATAAAGTTTCCAGTTATGGGTTCCTATGCAATTCTCATTCCTTTAGATGTTATCTACCTCCCCTAAAAGTTTGTACCTATATTTTTGAGACACCCTGTATATGCTTATGATGGAAGTCAAGCTCAAGGTTAAATGTCATTACTGACAGTTCTCTTTTCCATTAAGTCCTGTAGAAATGGCTGGCACACTCTGTTGCAAGATAGTTATTGTGTTCTGGAGTCCGGAGAATATTTGCTGGCTGACATTAACAGTTTTCTTTTGAGATTTCTTGGTGTATTTTTTTTGTTTGGGTAAGCCCATTTCTTCTTTTAGCTTGATGCTGCTGATTTTCAAGATGGTTGGTTGCAGTTCTATCATTAAGGTGTATGCTTTATGCATGATAACACCTTAATGTAAGAAATAAAAAAAAATTAAAAAATAATAATAAATTTACAACCTGCCTGATGAAGTCCTCAGAGTATGGTGGAAGCATGTTGCAGGGAGTTTTAATCATCAAACTTTTTAAATGTGTAAGTCATTTAAATTTTTGAAATGTGGCATTAATGTTCTTAATATGCATGTTTTAACTGAGGGGGGGGGGGGAGAATATTTCACAGTGAATGGTCTTTAGCCAACAATAATGTCCATGATAACTCCTTAATGATGGAACTGCAACTGTTCATCTTTACAACCAACTGTATCAAGATTAAAGAAATTGACTGGTTTACCTAAACAAAAAGTTAAGCAGGCATATGTGATGCAACCAGAAATCTCAATAGAAAACTGTTAAAATTAATCAGCAAATATTCTGTGATAACCACTTTGAAACAAAGCAAGTACTTGCAACAGAGTGTGCCAACCATTTTCTACAGAAAAATAAAAAAAAATAAATAAATACCCCCTCAAGCAGCTGCTTGCCACAGAGGTCTGACAGGAGCCTGTCAGTTTATATGCCATAGTAGAAGATCTGTGAGGATGGCAGGACCTCAGCAGAAAAACGACACACATCCATGCCTTACCCGGGGCTCGAACCCGGTCCCTTAGATCAGTAGCCAAGTATGCTAACCACTCGGCCACGAGACAGAACTTACCAGAAAAAGACTATCAGTAATGATACATAACCTTGAACTGGTCTTCCATCATTAGCATATAGCCATTGAACACTATAATGTTCGTAATGATTACTAAATGTCAGTTATTTTACTAATGACAAAATTAGAAACTAGACAAGCAATTGTGGTGTAAATCCCAACAGGTTTAAAAGAATCTATGTCATATCAGAATATTATAGATTTTTATCGATTATAATTTTTGTGCTCATAAAAATTTGTGCAGTTCTGTAATTTATAGCTAACATGTCTTCTACCTAAAAATTCTACATATAACTGTACACCCAATTCTGTTTTTACACAGAATTTTTCTTTAACACGATTTTGATTTAACATGGTTTAGAAAAAAATTCCAATTCTCTTTTTACACGATTTATTTTGATCTAACACGGTTCAAATGGCACCTTTTCAAAAATCTCCATTTGAATTTAATTCTGAAAAAATATCCTATTCAATAAAAAATTCCTAGAATTTACATTTATAACAAAGATGCCGCTTTTATGGTCACATTTCTTTGAAGCAGTTTTAACTTTGAAAATGTACTATAGATACACCATTGGAGTATGAACACAACGGCCAAAATGTTTCAAGCGATGAGCGATTTAATTCCAGTCTTATGCAAACAAATGGGTCTATGTCAGAAAGTGACAATGAATAAAATCTAGGGTCAGTGTATTGGTCTTTACAAAGGATAATTTACTCTATATATGTACATATAATTATCTTTATAAGTTTATAAAATAAAAAATGTGTTTAAATGAATAAAAATCAAATAAAGATTTAAAGATTTTGATATGATTTATTTGAAAAAACTTATTATTTGTACTGGATTTTCACATCTGGAACCAAACTTCCATTTTTTCTTATGCACTGTATTTATTTTTTACAAGGTTTTTTCGGGAACCTATCTACTGTGTAAAAACAAAATTGAGCGTATTTATATTTTTTATCTATTCTTAAAAAAAATTTATAGCTTTTTTATACCAACATAAGGAAAGCAACCATATCCAGCCAGTGGATTTAACCAGGCCCAAATCCAGCATAAAATGTGTGTATATGGAGGTGGGGGTAGTTATTAGATTATGCAAGAACACTGTTCCAGTAAAAAAAAATTCACCTCTGGTTTAGTGGCATTATAAAAATTTGTTGAAAAGCACACATAATATACTACGGGTGATTAATATTTATTTTTGCCTTTGTTTTGGTTGCTAGGATTCTTAGAGAGGGTGGCAGCTTATGTCCCACCTATTCCCCCAAATCCAGATCTGGATTATCTACCACAGACTTTTTACTCCAGATCTCTTTTTTAATTATTGGGTCTTGTAATTAATTGTGCATGCTTATTAACTAACTAAGGTTCACATGCAGTGCCATATTAAGGTTGTACAGTCCCGAGTTCAGTTAAAGACCCGTTCCTTACATACGTGAAACTCATCAACACTATCATAAGAAATGCATATATGAATACATTGTGAAATATGTAATTGTAAACATCGTTAATATATTATAGAAGTACATTTGACATTGTGAAAAAATCTCCCTTGAAGTTCAGGGCCTAGACACACTGCACCCCTTTCCTCTATAGTAGTTATACCCCTGTCATTAAGTTATATTTTACAGGCTTTTCAAATGCAACAATCTTTGGCTTTATTCATTCTTGTTAAGAGAATTAATTTAGGAAAAATCGCCACATGCTTTCTGTGACTATGACTACAATATATATCCTCTGTATATATTATATAAACAATGTCATTTATTCTCAAGTTACCGCGGAAAAATATACACATTATATGTATAAGTTTACAAGTTTTACACAACTATGCAAAATTTACTATGCGAAAATATGACTCATAAAGTTGTAAAAAAATTAATTACATCTTTGTTTTATACCAATTATAAACTGAACGGCGTTATCATGAAAATAGTAAAATATTTCATTAGTGCTGTAACATAAAAATCAATATACCTGCTAATTGCAGCATTTGTTCCAGCTTTCTTCGGTCAACACGTAGTCTTTCCTCACATTCATGGACGGAGTTATTTTCAAGTCCGCTTGCTGAAATGTCAAGTTCATCCGAAAACGATTTCATTTTTATGATACTAACTCAGTTAAACATCTCCATAAACTGTTAAACACGTGAAAGCACAAAATATAATAAACAAGAGTACACCTTCATCTACTTACAACACATAGTTCCTTTACTACTGCCAACTGACTAAGCTAGATATGAGTATTGTCACATGGTTTCTTTCGCTCAAATTTTGGCTCTTGTATCAATACGCATAAGAAAAGTAGTTCACAATTATTATTTTTCTAAATTTAAATTGAGTCTAATATTGATTGCAAGAAATAATAAACTAGCAAAATAATCTATTATTTTTTTTAAAATTCTCAATTTGAATTAAATGTTTATAATGTAAAACAATGGCATCCTATTAAATGGATCACTCCGCTGAACGCGATGTGTGCTTATATTGCACACAACCTTGAATGTCCTTATGCGGAAATTTAGCTAATAAAATAAAGATTTTAGATGCATTTATATACCTGTATTTGCAAAAACAATACTGAATTTAGCATCTCATAACTTTTGAATAGTAGTGTATATTATCCAAAATTTCTGAAAATGAGAGGGGGAGGGGTGCTGTAATTTTTTTTTAATGTGCTTGGATACTGATCTAAGGGACCTGGGTTCGAGCCCCGGATAAGGCATGGATGTGTGTGTTGTTTTTCTACTGAGGTTCTGCCATCCTCACAGACCTTATACTATGGCATATAAACTGACAGGCTCCTGTCAGACCTCTGTGGCAAGCAGCTGCTTGAGGGGGTATTTATTTATTTATTTATTTTATTTATATATTTATAAACTAATAATCTTTTAAGAATAAAATCTCTCCAGAAGTATTAAACGCACCCCCTGGAGAACATTCATTACTTCAAATCTTTAATTCCACTATCACAATCACTGTGTTCGTGATTTTTATTAATTATTTGTTGTCTTAGAATATTATTTATTTCTAATATTGTGCCTCTGAAATATGCAATTGAACTCATTTCATTTCGTTTAAATAGAGTCACTGACTAGACGTCCCCGTTTTCCGGGACAGTCCCTGGATGAAAAGCTCTGCCCCAGACGAATAAACGTCCCCAAAATTTATTTTAGATATTATTTTCAATTTGTGATTAATTATACGGTATGAGCAGATCTTTTACTAAAAGAATAGTAGTGGCAACACTGTTATAAAAAATAGAAATTATAAAAAATTTTAAAAATTATTTAATTTAATTAATTAATTTATTTATTGCCGTCCTATGGCCGAGTGGTTAGCGCCCTTGGCTACTGATCTAAGGGACCTGGGTTCGAGTCCCGGGTAAGGCATGGGTGGATGTGTCGTTTTTCTGCTGAGGTCCTGCCATCCTCTCAGTTCTTGTACTATGGCATAAAAACTGACAGGCTCCTGTCAGACCTCTGTGGCAAGCAGCTGCTTGAGGGGGTATTTATTTTTTTTTATTTTTTATTAAAATTATTTGATTTATATAAAAATTATAAAAAATGTTAGAAAAAAAGGAAATATAAATTAAAATTTTTGAAAACACCTATCTCCCCCAATATGCGCCCTAAAATTAGAAAATAAAACTAAAGTATATCGATGGTGCAAAGGAAGATAGGGATCACTTCAAGGTTTGATAGGGAGCCAGCAATCTTGTTGAGTAGATAAATCAATGCCCCTTGGCTACTGAACCCCGGGACCTGGGTTCGAGCCCCGGATAAGGCATGGATGTATGTGTTGTTTTTCTGCTGAGCTCCTGCCATCCTCACAGACCTTCTACTATGGCATATAAACTGGCAGGCTCCTGTCAGACCTCTGTGGCAAGCAGCTGCTTGAGGGGGTATTTTATTTTTTATGTCTTCCTTTGAAGTGAATAAAAATTCAGTGACGGATTGCATCATCGATATGTTTCAGTTTTATTTCCTACTTTTTAAGGCGCATATGAGAAGACATGTATTTTTTAAATTTTTTAATTTATTTATATTTTTTTCTTTGTCACTAAAAACATCTACCTTCAGAAACTTTCATTTGCTATATGACTCATAAACATGACCACATTTTCCTCCACCTGTTTTTGGGGTCGTGTTTAAGGTAAGCTCATGATACTGGAGAAATCACAAGCTTTAATTTGAGATATAACTCGTTAAAGACCACCCCCGCGAAAAATTTTCCCTTTTTTCCGGGGGAGAGAGAATGGTGGGGACAAAATTCGAAACATTTACGACGGTCCTCATATAAGCTTTTATTTGACACCTAACTCGTAATTGTAGGCTCTAATGTTCGGAAGATATAGTGGAACAATCGTTTTCATATTTCCTATTTTTTAGGGGAAAGAATGAAGGGGGTGGAAATTTTTTAGCCTGTAGCATTCCCAGTGTCACAAGCTTTCATTTGACACATGACATTTTGCCCGTCACATTCGAAAGATATGATGGAATAACTGTTTTGACAAATCCACAAGTGGTGGGGGTGGCTCAGTCGGTAGCTCGCCATGCTCGTAATCTGCAGTTCCCAGGTTCGAGTCCCAGCTGGGTCAACGTTGAGATTTATCTCCGCAAAATTCCCAGCCCTGCCCACGGTCAGTAGGGGACACCTATGGGCTTGGAAAGGCCGCCGTCCGTCGGATGGGACGTTAAGCCGTGGTCCCGTGTGCGGGGGAGTATTACCCTGTGCACGTTAAAGAACACACTGGATGGCCTTGATGGGAGGCTACCATCTGTCTCTCAACAGCTGTTCCAGTGGGTCCCCTCCCCCAACCTTCTATCGGTGTCCCCTACTGACCGTGCGGAGATAAATCTTTGCGGAGATAAATCTCAACGCTGACCCAGCTGGGACTCGATCCTGGGAACTACAGATTACGAGCCTGGCGCGCTACCGACTGAGCCACCCCCGCCCCTGATTCCCGAGAGCTATAGGATATTCCCACCTTATGTGATCGCTAATTCATAAATACTATAGAAATAGAAGACACGACACAACATAAATATAAAAAATTAATTTTAATTAGGAAGAGATTTTTGAAAAATTTTCTAGTTTATTTTTTTTCCTTTTTCTTTGGGGGGTGTCAAGGCCCCTTTGCCCCTCCCCCCTCCCTCTGGATGCGCCACTGCACAACTTCTTTTTTCATTATGGGATTTTGCATGAGACATTTCAGACGGAATGTCTACCGATGGATTTTGCAAACGTGGCACTTACATTGGCTTGGCATAGTGGTGATTTTACAAGTGATCATTTGTAATGTGAAAGTCATAAAACATCCATAATAAATACATCCCACCACGTCAGTGATATTTTTTTTTCAGATATTTTTAATAGTCATAAGACACGTTTAATCGAATGCTTTTATTGTTTCTCTGCCTGCTATCTGATTTCATCGGACAGCCTGTATGGAATTTTTCTGGTTTTCTCAGTTACAATGGCTGAAATGCAACTGAGCTTAGCAACATAGCTTTTAGCTCATTTTCAAAAATAAATGCCTCCTCACACAGGTCTGACAGGAGCCTGCCAGTTTAATTCTTCATAGTAGAAAGTCTGTGAAGATGGCGGGATCTCTGCAGAAAAAACGACACGAACATCCATGCCTTATGTGGGGGTGGGGCGGGGGTGGCTCAGTCGGTAGCGCGCCAGGCTCGTAATCTGTAGTTCCCAGGTTCGAGTCCCAGCTGGGTCAGCGTTGAGATTTATCTCCGAAAAATTCCCCGCCCTGCCCACGGTCAGTAGGGGACACCGATGGGCTTGGAAAGGCCGCCGTCCGTCGGATGGAACGTTAAGCCGTGGCCCCGTGTGCGGGAGAGCCATACCCTATGCACGTTAAAGAACACGCTGGATGGCCTTGACGGGAGGCTACCATCTGTCTCCCAACAGCTGCTCCAGTGGGTCCCCTCCCCCAACCTTCTCTGAACCTTCGGGTCCATGTGACCTGGCCATTTAGCCCATGGTGTGCAAAAAAGTGCCGCTCAGAGGTAAAACAACCCAAACAACAACTTATGTGGGGCTCGAATACAGGCCCTTTAAATGAGTACTAAAGCGCGCTAACCACTCGGCCACGGGACAGCATACGATGTATTTTTTTTACTTTGTCATCTATCTGTTCCAACTAGAGACAAAAAAAGTATTTTTAAGAGATAAACGAAAAATTCTTTTTGAGTTACCAAAAATATGAATTTTTATAATAATAGTATAATAAATAAAAAACAATAATTACAAATAATTATGTTGAATATGTATTATAAATAACAATACTATATACGAAAATTATGATTATTAACATATTGTTATTATTCAAAATAAGTTTGAATCAATCAATAATTTCAATTTCTTTTGCTAAAAAGCTCTTGGAAAAATATAAGACTTGAAGTTTACAGTCTATTCATGTTAGAAATTTTAAATTTTGATGGAAAAGCATGGTGGGCAAAGGTTGTTTTACCTCTGAGCGACACGTTTTTGGACACAATGGGCTAAATGGTCAGGTCACAAGGACCCAGAAAAGGTTGGGGGAGCAGGGACCCACTGAACAGTTGTTAGGACTGTTATATTGTATGTAAGGTAGTACTAGAAATGATGGTAGCCTCCCGTCAAGGCCATCCAACGTCTTCTTTAACGTGCACAGCTTCATCCAGCGTCTTCTTCAACGTGGGGCGGGGGTGGCTCAGTCGGTAGCGCGCCAGGCTCGTAATCTGTAGTTCCCAGGTTCGAGTCCCAGCTGGGTCAGCGTTGAGATTTATCTCCGCAAAATTCCCCGCCCAGCCCACGGTCAGTAGGGGACACCGATGGGCTTGGAAAGGCCGCCGTCCGTCGGATGGGACGTTAAGCCGTGGCCCCGTGTGCGGGAGAGCCATACCCTGTGCACGTCAAAGAACACGCTGGATGGCCTTCACGGGAGGCTACCATCTATCTCCCAACAGCTATTCCAGTGGGTCCCCTCCCCCAACCTTCTCTGAGCCTTCGGGGTCCATGTGACCTGGCCATTTAGCCCATGGTGTGCAAAAAAGTGCCGCTCAGAGGTAAAACAACCCAACCCTTCTTGAACGTGCGGCTCTCCCGCAGATGGGGCCACGGTTTAATGTCCCGTCCGACAGACGGCCGTCTTTCCGAGCCCATCGTTGTCTCCCATTGACATAGGGCAGAACGGGAAGTTTTGCACAGAGATAAATCTGAACTCCGGTCCAGGTGGGGATGGGCAAAAACTTTAATTGACTGCCCGACTTACTCTCTTACGCCAGAGAGATGGGAAACTCAATCTTTTTTTAAAGAGATAAATGAAAAATTCTTTCTGGGTTGAATAGGTACTAACACAGAATAAAGTATTACTATTTGCAGTTTTCAAATCTTCCATTAATTTGAGTTGCCATAGTTAGAGGAAGCTAAAATTGGAAAATGTCGAAACATTTGTTACCTAAAACAGAATTTCGTATTCATTAGAGATGATATTGGACTTACAAGTAGTTGCAAATTTCATCAGGCACGTAAAGAGCATTTAATTTCGGGGGGAGGGGTGGGGGTTAGAATATGATTTGGGTAGGGTTCCTCAATTGCTAAAATATCCCACCAGGCAGAAAAAATTAAAATGCTGTTCTATATGAAATAAAATTTCATAGTTTTTTTTTTTAATTTCTATTTTTAGTGTCGGTATGCTATGGGGCTAAAATAAAACATTGTTTTGGATTTCAGAGCAGGTAGACAAGTTTGAGATTTAGTTGAAGTCGACCGGATTTTCGGCTTTAAATTTTTAATTTAGAAACCTTGTATACTTCCTTGAATTTTTATTGCATGGTAATTAGGGGCGCATGGCTGAATGGCTTATGTAGCATGGCCTCTGAGTGTATATGCTACATAAGCCATTCAGCCATGCGCCCCTAATTACCATGCAATAAAAGAAGCCATTTTATTAGGTACAGTCCCTTGTTTTGTCAATTGTAACTCATATATATAAATACCCCCTCAAGCAGCTGCTTGCCACAGAGATCTGACAGGAACCTGTCAGTTTATATGCCACAGTAGAAGATCTGAGAGGTGGCAGGACCTCAGCAGAAAACAACACGAACATCCATGCCTTACCCGGGGCTCGAACCCAGGTCCCGTAGATCAGTAGCCAAGCGCGCTAACCACTCGGCCACAGAACTTGGTAACTTCTTAAGCTTGAAAATGAAAAAGAAAAAATGAGGATAATTCAAAGATTTTAGTCAAATTTATTGAATTCTCTATTTTCAACAGTATGCTGAAACACCTAGCAAGTTAGCTTGTTGTGCAACATATCATTCAAAAAATGGCGAAAATCAACATAATTATTTCGCGAATTTCTAAAACGCTTCCATACGTTTTAGTCAAGTTTAGTATAAAGCTATTGCTTTCGTTTTAACTTTTCAAAGCAATTATTTAAACTGGCATTGTTGTTGTTAATAATTCCGCTTTCTGTAGCTCTCAATACCGAACACACATAGTTGAAAATCTAGAATGAAATAGATTTAACCCAGATCTTTCAATTATCTTCGGTTGCATTTTTCATAAAAATCTTATTTAAGAAGTTACTGAGTTCTATCTCTGAGTTAAAATGGGGCGGGGGTGGCTCAGTCGGTAGCGCGCCAGGCTCGTAATCTGTAGTTCCTAGGTTCGAGTCCCCAGCTGGGTCAGAGTTGAGATTTATCTCCGCAAAATTCCCCGTCCTGCCCACGGTCAGTCGGGGACATTAATGGGCTTGGAAAGGCCGCCGCCCGTCGGATGGGACGTTAAGCCGTGGTCCCGTGTGCGCGCTGGATGGCCTTGACGGGAGGCTACCATCTGTCTCCCAACAGCTGTTCCAGTGGGTCCCTTCCCCCAACCTTCTCTGAGCCTTCGGGGTCCATGTGACCTGATCATTTAGCCCATGGTGTGCAAAAGAAGTGCCGCTCAGAGGTAAAACAACCCAACCTGAGTTAATATTGACAAATCATGGAACTGTAGTTAATAAAGTGACCGCTGAGTGTAGTTCACTTCTGAGAAATGTGAAGTTCTCTCTGCCTGGCCGTGGCAATTGCACTTTCTCGTCCCACCCCTTGGCATCGGCCCTGACTGGGTATAGACGAGGGGGCAGAAAATCCGCTCAGATTAAATAATCATAGTATCTCAGAGTTTATGATAAAGTATCTCAATGCAATGATCAATGGTCAATGATCAAAGCTTGAGTGAATGCAGCGCCTCCCTCTGAATGGCTCCAGTGTATAGATTTTTCTGCCCAATACACTGATTCAGACTTTAAGCATAGAGTCCATTTGCAGCCATTGCACAGTGAGAAACAAACAAACAAACAACCATCAATATTTTAAGCAGGATTCGAACTTTAGTCCACAAAATAATAATTTAAAGTTGTAAATTGCCAGATTTTTTCGACTCTCCCCCCCAAAAAAATCCCGTTGTCTTATACTAAATCTCAAACTTGTCTACCTGCTTTGAAATCCAAAACAATTGTCTTTGCATAACTTTATTTTAACCCCATATTTTATGTCCAACACTAAATATAGGTTAAAGAAAAAACAACTCTAAAATCTCATTCTATATAGGATATCATTTTAACCTTTCTTGTTCGGTGGAATATTTTAGGAATTGGGAAACCTTACTCAAGACATCCTCCCCCCACCCCGCCGAAGATTGGAGAACACTTTTAATTAATAGCTCCGAGGTCCTGCCATCCTCTCAGATCTTCTACTGTGGCATATAAACTGACAGGCTCTTGTCAGAACTCTGTGGCAAGCAGCTGCTTGAGGGGGTATTTATTTAATAGCACCGTGTACTCACAAATGACGGGTTGTGTATTCTTGCTTTAATGTTACATCATTGCTACTTATCTTAAATTCATTTCAATCCTTCACCAAAACTTCTATTATTGCTTACATTGAAATCTCTTCCGCACAGATGCATAGTGTAAATCAGAAGTCCTAAAATATTTTGAAAGAAGAGCACCAAAGTATCTAAAGGATTTGGTAAGCACAAAATAAAAGTAATAAAAAAATAAATACCTCGTCAAGCAGTTGCTTGCCACAGAGGTCTGACAGGTGTCTGTCAGTTTATATGCCAGAGTAGAAGGTCTGAGAGGATGGCAGGACCTCAGCAGAAAAACGACACAAACAGCCATGCCTTAACCCGGGGCTCGAACCCAGGTCCCTTAGATCAGTAGCCAAGCGCGCTAACCACTCGGTCATGAGAGCATAAACGAAAAATTTTGCAACTGAATTGTTTTTTCCAGTGGTTATTAACCGGAATAATGCAGTATTTTTTTTATTAAAAAGTACTATTTGTTTCTTAAGCATATTATAGAAGTATGGAATGTAAACTAAACTGTTTTAAACAAATCCTGCTCGCGAGTACTATTAAAGGGTACATCAGCGAGCACTTTTAAAAGCTCCAGGGGCGGGGGTGGCTCAGTCGGTAGCGCGCCAGGCTCGTAATCTGTAGTTCCCAGGTTCGAGTCCCAGCTGGGACAGTGTTGAGATTTATCTCCGCAAAATTCCCCGCCCTGCCCACGGTCAGTAGGGGACACCGATGGGCTTGGAAAGGCCGCCGCCCGTCAGATGGGACATTAAGCCGTGGTCCCGTGTGCGGGAGAGCCATACCCTGTGCACGTTAAAGAACACGCTGGATGGCCTTGACGGGAGGCTATCTGTCTCCCAACAGCTGTTCCAGTGGGTCCCCTCCCTCAACCTTCTCTGAGCCGTCGGGGTCCATGTGACCTGGCCATTTAGCCCATGGTAATGCAAAAAAGTGACGCTCAGAGGTAAAACAACCCAACCCATTTTTTAATTGCCCATTCCCATTTTGATAGATTTCATGATTGAAATAAGAATTCCATAGCTGCAAAATTGCTATTCTAGTATATAAATTAATATATGAATACATGGTATACTAATTTTCATTGAATTGGAAAATTAGGTAAAAGCGAAAATCACTAGAAAATAATTGTGATGATAAATTCTAAAAATATAAATAAATTTGTTTCACTTTTTCCGATCATTTTTGGTGTACTTTTAAGCTGATGGTAACAAATACGGATGAAAAATTACTTAATATGTTTTTAAAGTAATATGAAAAAAGGGGTGCTGGTTTTCATAATTGCCGTGGGAATCAAAATACATGATATCGGCCAAACACGATACATTCGAAAGCGATATTTTTCTTGTAACGCACTCTTCGATAGTGGTATTTTCACGTGACACCTACAAGCCTTCAAGCAAAGTACAGATGGTAGCATCAGATGGCGTCATTTGTTGATTTCTCAGCATGGGGCGTGTTAGCAGCTGGGTTTGGAAGAAAATACGAGCCACTAAATTGCGGTGTCGGTGACTTCTATCAATCTAGGTGACAAGAAAGTGGACAACTGGGACTGCCGCTCTCTGGCTGGCACAGAGGGTGGGCTTGTAGGAATGCCACGGGAAAGTTCTTGGAAACAGATCTGTTCAAGTAGTTCTTAAACTGTGAGGTCGCTAGCAGCTTAGAAGGGAGTTTAAGAGCAATGATAGTTTTATATTTGCTAGTATCTTTGGTGATCGGAAGGGGTCGTAAAATTTTATCTACGATCTATAATATAAAAAAATAAATACCCCCTCAAGCAGCTGCTTGCCACAGAGGTCTGACAGGAGCCTGTCAGTTTATATGTCAAAGTAGAAGATCTGAGAGGATGGCAGGACCTCAGCAGAAAAACAACACATACAACCATGCCTTATCCGGGGCTCGAACCCAGGTCCCTTAGACCAGTAGCCAAGCGCGCTAACCACTCGGCCATGGGACGGCCCTAATAAATACCCCCTCAAGCAGCTGCTTGCCACAGAGGTCTGACACGAGCATGTCAGTTTATATGCCACAGTAGAAGGTCTGAGAGGATGGCAGGACCTCAGCAGAAAAACGACACATACATCCATGCCTTACCCGGGACTCGAACCCAGGTCCCTTAGATCAGTAGCCAAGCGCGCTAACCACTCGGCCATGGGACGGCTATCTACGATCTAGGGGTCGCATAAATTTATTTGGGTTGGGTTGTTTTACCTCTGAGCGGCATTTTTTGCACACCATGTGCTAAATGGCCAGGTCACATGGACCCCGAAGGCTCAGAGAAGGTTGGGGGAGGGGACCCACTGGAACAGCTGTTGGGAGACAGTAGGTAGCCTCCCGTCAAGGCCATCCAGCGTGTTCTTTAACGTGCACAGGGTATGGCTCTCCCGCACACGGGCCACGGCTTAACGTCCCATCCGACGGACGGCGGCCTTTTCAAGCCCATCGGTGTCCCCTACTGACTGTGGGCAGGGCGGGGAATTTTGCGGAGATAAATCTCAACGCTTACCCAGCTGGGACTCGAACCTGGGAACTACAGATTACGAGCCTGGCGCGCTACCGACTGAACCACCCCCGCCCCCTCATAAATTTATTACAATTTAGGGGTCGCAGTGTCAAAAAGTTTAAAAACCGCTGTACCATTTTTTGTCTTTGAGATTTCATCTTCCAATACAATCTTTGATTCCATAATAAGATGCCAGGTTCGATATCTGTAGTTCCCAACTCCGCTTGCGTTGATAATTTTCTCTGCTAATTCTCATTCTCAGTGGCTGGGTTGTTTTACCTCTGAGCGGCACTTTTTTGCACACCATGGTCTAGGCCAGGTCACATGGACCCCGAAGGCTCAAAGAAGGTTGGGGACCCACTGGAACAGCTGTTGGGAGACAGATGGTAGCCTCCCGTCAAGGCCATTCAGCTTGTTCTTTAACGTGCACAGGGTATGGCTCTCCCGCACACGAGGCTACGGTTTAACGTCCCATCCGACTGACGGCGGACTTTCGAAGCCCATCGGTGTCTCCTACTGACCGTGGGCAGGGCGGAGAGTTTTGCGAAATAAGTCTCATTGCTGATTACGAGCTTGGCACGCTACCGATTGAGCCACCCCCGCCCCATTCTCAGTGGCAGATTACCTCATAGACAAATGAGGCGCTAGCTTAGGCTTCAAAACAGTGAAAACTCGATTTTTCCTCCTATTTCATTTAGTAAGGCTACTGATCTACGGGACCTGGGTTCGAGCCCCGGGTAAGGCATGGAGGTGTGTGTCGTTTTTCTGCTGAGGTCCTGCCATCCTCTCAGACCTTCTCCTCTGGCATATAAACTGACAGGACGGACGGCGGCCTTTCCAAGCCCATCGGTGTCCCCTACTGACCGTGGGCAGGGCGTGGAATTTTGCGGAGATAAATCTCAACGCTGACCTCGTGGCTCGAATCTGGGAACTGCAGATTACGAGCCTGGCGCGTTACCGACTGAGCCCACCCCATGTGCAGGAGAATCATACCCAGTGCCTGTTAAAGAACACACTGGATAGCCTTGATGGGAGGCTTTCTTCTGTCTACCAACTGCTGGCAAGTGGATCATCTACTCCAACCTTGTCTGAGCCCTTGTGACCATAGGGGCCAAATCCACGGTGGCGACAGGTGGATTGCCTCCCGTGTTATTTTATAAATTGAAAAACAAACTATATTTTGAATTTTATACCAGTATAACACAAATTATATTTTTATTTGTGTATTTATTTAAAAAAACATAACACAAATTATATATTTTTTTATTTTTATAAACACAAATATTATTTATAAAAGGAAATTTTTAGTACAAAACAAAATCCAAATCGACACACGTACAATAGTGAACTGTGAAAGATAATAATTTTTACGTCAAGGTAACCTTGAGAACCCAAAGAGTTTAGTTATGCACTAAAAATTCGAAAAAATGAGCCAGATTCAGTATGTTGATTATCTATTTCATGAGCTGCAGGTTGGACAGACCTGGTTTAGGGTTGTTTGCCCCTTTTAGAGTTACCAATTTCAAAGTTTAAAGTAGAAAGTAGTCGCTTCTAGCGAATATGGAAATCTTGTTTTCAAAGAGAATGAAACATTTCGTTTACCTACTTTTGCACTCTTTAAAAGATTTAGTTCGAACTAAACTGGAAAATTCCAAATAATAGTATTATGTTTGTACTCATACAAGGTAAAAATGTATTTGTCTTTTATTCCGTAAATTTAAAAGCCGTTTTTTTTTTCACACCCGTCTGTTGGGGAAGATTGTTGCTGTGAGTGTAATTTCTCTTGACTACCACCGAAATTTCTATCATAAATAGATCATTTGCAACATTCATTAAAAGTTTCGCCTTTTTCATATTTAGTTCCATCTAACGATGCAAATTAAAACTACGTAACGAATTTTAAAAGGCGAATATTTCATTAAAAAACGAATCAATCCAACTGAAAAATCATTTTCCAATATTTCTTAAAACAATTGCGTTTTCCATACACCCTATGTGAAAGGGGCCAATTTACTGTTGCAAATAAAAACTACATGACCTTCATATTCTACAATAAAAATTTCAAATTTATACCATAAATGCATCGTTTGTAATATCTGTTTAGAAGTTTGCAATTTACAACTTTTTTCTCTGTTAAAGGGCGAACTTTAATTTTTTGCGATTCTTAAAATGCGAATTGTAATATTTATTTCAAACCCTATCCAACTTAAAAAAAAAATCAGTTCATCTCTAAAAGAAAACAATTATTTCTTGAAACAAAAAAAAAGTTGCCTTTCATCCTCTGAGGGTAAGTAATCAATGCATGTAACAATGCAATGTAAGTAATCAACCGGTTTACATACGCAAACTTTCACACCAACTTTCACATTTCATCAAGAAATTTTCGAATTTCTAACATAGTTACATCGTTTGCAATATTCAACTTTTTTCACCGTTAGGGGGCGCAGTTTAACGTTTGGGAGATTCGAAAAATGAGAATCTTAAAATTGAATCAATACCTAAACTAACAAAATGTTTTTTTTTTAACTCTAAAAGTAAAAATGTTGGATGTCTACAGATGGAATGGAAAAACAAGCGAACAGATAGTCGACAAAGTGAAAACATTTTCTTGTAAAGAATCACAGGATGTGTCTTGTAGACATGGAACTCATGAAATAATAAACTGAAAAAATTTCCAGGAGATGTGGGTTCGAATCCCACTCATGGCAAAACCAATTTTTTT
Organism: Ryuthela nishihirai; assembly: GCA_038380435.1. NCBI lineage: Eukaryota > Metazoa > Arthropoda > Arachnida > Araneae > Heptathelidae > Ryuthela > Ryuthela nishihirai. The sequence continues at coordinate 50,298,184 of JAWZYU010000015.1, forward strand.
CTACTTATTATTTCATGAGTTACATTTCCTTGCTTTTTTTTGAAAACGAGAAAAGAGCCTTTTTAGATCCCACTTTCACTTAAAATAATCGAATTCGAAAAGCATTAAAATTTCACTGATAATCCTCACCCTTTGAGCAAACAATACTTTTCTTACAGATGATCGATTTGGTAGTACGCTTCATTACTGATTAAAAGTAAAAACCCGGCCAATAGATTGCTTTCAAAAATTAAATATTAAAACTTATCTGAAATATTCCGGTGGGAAATGTAGAAAATTTTTTTACTCTTTCAGTAAAATGGGTTAAATTGAAAAAAAATAAAACATATACGTCTTTGCTGTAGTTGTTGTAAATATAATTTTCAGCGTATTTTAGCAATTTAAGGCATTCTAGAAACTCGCATTTTGGATTCTTTTTTAATGTAGTGTAAAACTACAGTTTGGAGTGAACCATGTGAACAAACCAACGCAAGCTTAAATGAAAAAAATCACGAGAATTCAACCCTATTCAGGGAATTTTGGTTTTATACGGGCTTACATAGATTTTTTTCTGCAATTTAAAAATGTTTAACTCTAAAACAAGACAAACTCAATAATGAAGACAAAATGAACTCAGAGGGAAAAGTTTTGATCCGGTATATTTAAAACTTTATGGCCAATGGATATAATGACAATGACTTCTTCAGTGATGATGGTATGGCTATTCTGGATTTTCGACCTATAGAGCGCAAGAAAGGTTCTTTATAAAAAGTGTGTATATATTTCCAAAGTTGGTTTACGTAAGATTGCTACGATAAAAAATTATGACAGTATAAAATGGTTTGGCGTTTATGAAAAATATCGTAAAATCTCAGTTAATGGCCAAATATAAAAAAAAACAGTCTTCAATAGGTTTTGGTTCTTCATATTAAATTTTTTTGCTTGGACATTGTTTATAAAAAATACAGCGAGATTCACAAAGGGTGAAAAATATTTCATATCATAGCCTAAATTCCGATCAGAATTTTTTTTAAAACAAAACAACATTTAACTAGTTTTTGAAAAGACAAAACAGCAAATAAAAAATCTATTGAAAAAATCGAAAAGTCGAGTATTTAGTTCTGGTTCTCTGATTCCACCAGTATAATTACTACACGACATGATTATATATTCACTACGTTGGAAGAAAAAACATCCTAAACTAAAATCACCACCACCTCGAATTTATATCTAACTCTGGTGACAGAGCTAACAGCTATTGCCACTGAAGGAGTGTTTATCCTATTTCAAATGTCTTAAGAGTTAATCACTCACCCTCGAGCCGTCTTTCACACCTCTTAACTCACCCACTGCTATCTGTTGAGCAAACGTCCCCCATCAAGGAACCCAATTTCTGGAACTGAAGGCTACCATTTAGTGAGATCACCTTGTCATTCAAGATCAAAAGGGAACCGCTACCAACTATCGACATCTTATTAGGCAACAATCAGTGTGCTTCACAAAACATGGTTGCATCCTATCATAAAACAATCTACTAAGTCCATTCTCCATGTATCCAGCCCTTCTCCAAGTAAAGCACTTGGGATTTGAAATCAGTGGAACTTAACCGCTCAATTCGCTCATTTTCAAGCTACTTCTGGTTGCCGTATTTATTCTTCTGTAGTTCGCAGCTGCCTTGACTTTCACTTCTCCATATCCCCGAACTTTAATTACTAGAGGGTTCTTCTTAATGCTTCTTGGAAGAAAACTCCGGGCTGCATTGTTTGTTGTTGAAAGAAAACTTAAAATATGCATGCTTTATCAAGATGAAAATAGAGAAAACAGTGTCGTTTTAATAAGCAAAAAACTTACGAGAAGTCTTTATAAAACGGAAATTGTTACGTCAAGCGGCCCAATCAGCCCCTTGTGTAATGTATGCATGAATGCTTATTTGTAACTGCACTCATTAATGAACGGCTTAACCTAAATATTTCTATATTGAACCCGCAGAATAACTCTTTGAAAATGCCAAGGTATATTTGCTACTACATAGTTTTACCGGTTTTGGCTTTACACAGTGGCGGATTAAGGTATCTGAGAGCCCCAGGCACAAGAGATTTTAGACACCCTCAAATGTCCGGGAGTGTGTATACATAAATAGTAGACTGTACCGATTGTAAAATATTTCACTTAATAAAATGTTCGGAAAAAATTCAGTTTTGGTGAGTTCGGCGGAATTTTAGCTTTTGGGAGATTCCGAAACTGCGAATCGTTATATTTCGTCAATACCTATCGAATCCAAAAAGAATTTTTATCTCCAAAAACAAAAAAAGTTCGATGTCTACAGTGTGATAAACAGATGTCTTATCAAAACTCAATGTAGTTTGAACTGCGTTTCGTTGTGTTGCGTTATTTTTCCTGTTAAAAAATATAGCTTTACTTTCTTTGATAGTACTTGCTTGTGCAGCTCTAAAAGTTTCTTAAAATAAACCCTGGTTCCACATGTAAATTATAGACTGCAATTTAGAGTAGGAACCTCCGAAATGCCACTCCTGCATAAGCCAATGTTATAAGCCTTTTAGAACCATGTACAGGATCTAGTGCCATGTTTATGCATTACAGTTCAAATTAGATTCTCCAGTAAGCACTTACTTGAATGTCCTATCAAATTCCTTCTTAAATTACAGAATTGTTTCCAAATTTTCCTTGTAACTGTTTACATAGATTTAAAAAAGGGCAGCTTATTGTACACTGAAACTTAAATTTCTTACAATAATTTTATTATTCTTGAGACCATTTTTTATTACATTCTCATGGTAATCATCATCATCATCATCCTCTAGCAGCCATAGGCTACGGAGGTCCAACCAGACCGTGCAATTTAGTTCTCCAAGCAAGTCTATCCTGAGCAGGGCCGTGCGGTAGATTTTCTCATTATGATGCAAGTTTTCGAAATGCCGCCCCTTAAATGTTTTTTTCTTTAAAATAACCTTCGATTGTGATTTAAAAAAAAAAAAACTGCACAAAATGTACGAATACTATTTTTAATTTGAAAATATAAACTACTTTAAAATAATGATATCAACTATCAACTACAACAATCTACTACAGTTTTATCCTTCTAACTTAAAAAAAATAAATAAATAAATACCCCCTCAAGCAGCTGCTTGCCACAGAGGTCTGACAGGAGCCTGTCAGTTTATATGCCGTACTAGAAGGTCTGTGAGGTTGAGAGGACCTCAGCAGAAAAACAACACACAACTTTAGCAAATTCGTTAATTAGGGACGTGTAGTCTAGAGTGGCAGCCAATGTAGATTCAATAGAAATTAATGACAGATTTGTAAGTTTTGTTTGGCTTATTGAATTTCTTAAGTAATGTTTTATTCATTTTAATTTGGAAAAACTTCTTTCCCCATTAGCTACAGAGACAGGGAGTGTTAATAAAATTCTCAGAGCTACAACAGTATTCAGATACAAAGTAAGTTATTTTGGCACAAAATCTGGGGTACAATCGGCGATTATCGAAAAATATTTAGCGATTTTTGTTGTTTCGACAATTTTGCTTAAAATTACATTTCCCATCAAATTTATCAATTCATCTTGTATATTATTGCTTAGATAAGTAACAGACCATTTATCAGACTCGCGTTGAACTCTCCTGATATGTTCTTCCATAACTGGATCAAACTCAGAAAGCAATTCTACCAACTTTAGGAAGTTTCCGTTATTAGGCTGAAACAAATGTTCAGTTGTTCCACGAAATGCTAAGCATTGTGAAGCCAATAGTCTAATTATTGACATAATTCTTTTTGGAACTCCTCTCCAATGCTGAATTCCCATATCCATAATTCGTTGATATTCAGCGTCAATAGTTTTTTTCTGCTTTAATCGAATGTCCAATTCTTTCCACGCTCTAAAAGCATTTCTGTGATTTACAGACTTTTCGTGCATTGTGAGGGCTCTTATAAGATTCCCCCAGTCAGAATAACCTTTTTTGGGCCAGTCATTAATAGCAGACGAATTATCAAATAATATACAACAAAAGCAAAAAGCGGCATCATTATTAACAGAGTAAATCAACCAACTTCTCTCAACGACTTCACTATTGCTCAACACTTTCAAATAATGCGAGGGCGAAAATCTACGCCTTCCATTATTAATAGGAAACTCGAATTTTTTAATTTGATGTGGACCCCTCTCAACCAGTATTTGACGAGTTTCAGATGACATGCAGAAAGCAGTGGACCCCTCTCAACCAGTATTTGACGAGTTTCAGATGACATATTCCATAATGCAGAATCAGAAGGAATTTCGTTTAATATCTGTTGGCTGCCACTGCTACCCGGCTCTTGATGAACTTCTGATGGTGTTATATTTTGGCTTTCTTCAACAACTTCATCTGGAAGTGATTGGGACGACACTGAGTTTTTATTTGCCAAATCCAAAGCAGTCGCTGTTGATGTGGATGTGGACGGCTCATCTAAACAAGACTTTTGTACTAGCTTTCTTCCTTGTTCCTCTTTCTTTAAGCGTTTCTTTTTATATCGACTTCCAGACAATTTTTTCCTTTTCTGTTCCATACTGTAATAAAAATATTAAATAAAAATTCACAGTCCTTCGCAAAGATGCAACCGGGGGGAGGGGGGTCATTGAAAATGATTGAATATGACGATGCTTATCATGCTATTAAAATAGGGTAAATAAAATAACAATAGAAATGAGTTGCAAAGCTAGTAAGATTTGTAGGTAACAGAACATAATAGATAACGAATATCTGTCAAATTGACAGCTAGCACCGTTTTGACATATGCCTTTCTTTAATATATATATCAAATATAGAATACGAACGCAACGAACGCAAAAGTAGGCAAATGCAAATATTTCCTAAGCAACTCTCTCTCTCTCTATCACACACAGAACGCAAAAGTAGCCCAATATTACCTAAATAACTCTCTATCTATCACACAGAGGCACACGTTCCGCACCTGATATATACTCAGTCCATGCAAATGCTACTTTTTAATTCGAGGCCCTATTGGCATAAAGCCGTCCCATGGCCGAGTGGTTAGCGCGCTTGTCTACTGATCTAAGGGACTTGGGTTCGAACCCCGGGTTAAGGCATGGCTGTTTGTGTCGTTTTTCTGCTGAGGGCCTGCCATCCTCACAGACCTTCTTCTATGGCATATAAACTGACAGGCTCCTGTCAGACCTCTGTGGCAAGCAGCTGCTTGAGGGGATATTTATTTATTTTTATTTATTGTCATAACATAATCATTCTCAATGATAATAAGTAACTACAATTGCTGTAAAAAACAATAATTCTCTTACCTGATCTACTTTTTAAACACAAAAACTGAATTAGTATAAATGCACAAATATTGTACTGATACAGATATATTATATATCTGATTTACTGATTTAAATACAGCACAGCCACTTGCCACTTCTCATGACAAACTAACATTAAAATCAAATATTGTCAATAATTGTAAGCTCAAAGCAGAACAACACGTAACACGTGCAATTGTCTTTTGTGATAATTGCCGCCTCAGCTTTTAGGAGCGGCCGCGCGGTATATTACAAACAAAAATAATAGCTTCGCGCTGTCAGATCAAAAGTCTTTCGACGAGCGCTCGCCAACGATGCACCTGCACCAGAAACCGAGATCAAAGGGTACCGAAAGCGCTTAGGCAGAGGCGTACGATAAATCATAAATCGTATACATCAATATCGGAATAACATAGACCAATATAGAAAAGCGTTGCGTAAAAATTTTTAATTATTGAATGGTTGAAATTGTATTTTGATTTCGCTGCTTATGCCGCCCCCTTACGGTGCCGCCTGATGCGGCCGCCTCTCTGTATCATAGCACGGCACGGCCCTGATCCTGAGCTACATCTACTGCATCTGGCCACTGCACACCAATTCTAACAAGGTCCTGTTTGACATTGTCTGCCCACCGCATCCTAGGTCTCCCCTTCTTTCTGAGGCCTTTAGGCACACTGTTCATAACCCTATTCGCCAATCTATAATTATCCATACGGGCAACATGGCCAAACCAGTGGAGTCTCTCTCTGCACAATATGCTGCTTAAAGGAGGTTGCAGACTCCTTTGCCTAACCTCATCATTAGTTACAAAGTTAAACCACCTAATGCCCAAGATACTGCGTAAGCATCTGGAATCAAAAGCATCTACTTTCCTGTTATCTTGTTTACAAAGTGTCCAAGTTTCACTACCATAACTAACCCTAGAAAGAACCAAACTATTATACAGTCTAATTTCAGTCTTTAGGTGTATACGCCTATTTCTCCGCACTCTCCATAGGTTCTTAAAAGTCCCGGCAGCAATCCCTATTCGTCTGTTAATCTCATGCCGCACATCACCATTATCTGTTACATAGCTCCCAAGATAATTAAACTGTGACACCTGCTCAAGACTGCAACCATTCAGATTAACTGAATCACAGCCTGCCTGACCAATTTTCATCACTTTAGTTTTCTCTCTGTTTATAACCAAACCTACTCTACTACCAGTCTCAACAGCTCGAATGAAAGAGTTCATCTCATCAACATCATTTGCCAAAGGGCTAAATCATCAGCATAATCTAAATCAGAAATTTTCGTATCTCCAGTCCATTTAAGGCCAAAATCTTTCACTTGAAGCGAATTTCGCATAACATAATCAATAACCAAGCTAAAGAGAAAAGCGGACAAAATGCACCCTTGTCGAACACCAGAAGTAATGCTAAACCAATTGCTACAAGCCTTACCAACTCTCACACACGACTGTGTTATTATAGAGAGCTTTCATTATGCTAACTAACTTGTCAGGTATATCATATGATCACACAATCAACCACAAATTATGACGATGAAAAGAGTCGAAAGCCTTTTTGAAATCAACAAAGCTAGCAACCAAAGGTTTCTGAAACTCTAAACATTTCTCAATATTCTTATGTTATTCTAAGCATACCATAAGTGAAAATATCTGATCCACACATCCCCTACCACTTCTGAATCCACATTGCTCATCATGCAATTGACTGTCAACCAGATTCTTAATTCTATTAAGCACAATCATGGAAAAAACTTTATTTGGAACAGAGAGTAGGCTGATACCCCTGTAGTTATCACAAGAACTGCGATCACCTTTTTTGAAAATAGGGATAACAATAGCTCTGGTAAAATCCTTAGGAACCATGCCTTTATCATAAAAGATATTCAGAATTTCACTCATCTAAGTGGTAACCGAAACATTCCCAGCTCTAAGCATTTCGGCAGTAATTTCATCTACCCTTGGGGATTTATGTAGTTTAAGTTTAGAAACAGCCAAAATAACTTCAGATTGTGTTATAGGGCCAACATTAAAGCCACCAATGCATCTATCATCATTGCAAACAATGGGAATAGAACTAACCGCATTGTTTAGAATATCACTGAAATGCTCAGCCCATCTAGCCATGACAGAATCCTCACCTTCTATAACCTTACCTTGTTTATCCTTCAATCCTTTTATACCTGTCCGTTTTCTACCACACAAAACATTAACTATCTGGTACAGCTCTCTGCTGTTGTGCTGTCTAACTGCTTCCTCGGCTTTGTCAGCCAAACCATCAAGCCAAAGATTCTTATCAGCAGCTAACTGATCTTTTACACGTTTATTAAGTTCTTTCTTTCCGAAATAAGCTGAAGTGCCTTATCACTCAGATAATTCTCTCTTCTGCTCCTTTTTTCCTAAACGAGTACTGTTAGTGTCCAAAAAAGCCTGTTTAAAATGATCCTATTCTTCCCCAACTTCAGTAGTAAGCAAACCATGACTGTCATAATGACTAAGAACCTATCATGGTAAGCTTTGGCAATAACTGGGTCTTTCAGAGCTTCAGTATTAAAAGTAAATTTTTTAACCCTAGCACAACACTTTTTAAGTTTACGTTGCAAGACATTTTTAACAAGATAATGGTCAGATCCAATTTCAGCTCCCCTATATGCCCTGGTATTTCTAACAGAACTATCCCATTTGCTGTTAATTAATATGTAATCAATCATATTCTTATGCAGCCCATCAGGTGAAACCCATGTGTACTTATGTATGTCGCGGTGTTTGTAATAAGTGTTAGTTATTCTGAATCCATTGAGTTTACTTGCCTGTAGGAGACGTTGCCCATTGCCATTGCAGCTACCAATACCAAAAGGGCCTATTACTCCTCCCAAAAAGGTCAGAGTCAGTACCAACTTTGGCATTGAAGTCACCAAGAACAATGGTAATATCTCCTTTCTTGACAGAATTCAAAATATCCTGAAATTGTCCATAAAACCTATCCTTCTCATCCTCAGTGGGGGCATAACAGCAGATAACATTCAAGTCTTTAAGGCTTCTCTGAAATTTTGCTGTAAGAAACCTTTCATTAATGCACTCATATCCTAGAAGAGCATTACTAGCGTGTCTGCTGAGCAGACCCACGCCTTGGTGATGCTTATTGTCGTCCCTCCCTGAAAAGAGAAATTTAAGATTATTTTTAAGAATTTACCTTTATCTGACCATCTGGTCTCTTGCAAGCCGAGAATATCTAAATTATAATGGTGGAATTCTTGTGCGAGGACATCAAGAGAAAAAGCTCTGTGCAGAGTCCTCACATTCCAACTACCCATGGAGAGAAAATGGTTAGTGGGATGTTTAAAGAAACTATGTTTATTGAGAGAGGGAATGCCGACAACATCAAACAGCCCCCTAATCGCAGACATGGGGCAAAGACACGTTCCCTCACCACTAAAGGCTGAAGCCATCTACACTGGAAGACTTCCTTCAATGTAGAATTTGACGATGCCAATAGAAGCAAAGAGTTCAGGTGACTGCGATGACTTCTGCTCAGGATTATCCACCAGCTGATAAACATATCCTGTGAATCTATTCACTTGGGGCTGTCAACCCACAAACAAACAGAAAACACAGCGGCAGATTTTCCCTTCACAGAAGCCCACCAGTGCAGCAAAATCAGGATCCATAATCAAGCTCAGAGCCATATATCCGTCCAGTTCAGTGGGTTTATATGGTCAGCACCAGGACCCTGTGTGGTTGACCACTCCTCAGCAGGGTAGAAAAAAAAAGAAAAGTAGCCATAGTTGTCCAGATCAGTAGGCCACAGTAATCTGGCAGCCCTCCCCTTCACTTCCACAAGAGAGTATCTCTTTTGAAAGGTACTAACGGTCTGCACCACGAGAAGGCAGGGTCGGACATTAGGTGCTAGGCCTGGCCGGTTCTATACATCATCACAGGGGATTGGTGCATAGCTCTCCTTCCAGTGACTACCTAGGGTTGGGTTGTTTTACCTCTGAGCGGCACTTTTTTGCACACCATGGGCTAAATGGCCAGGTCACAAGGACCCCGAAGGCTCAGAGAAGGTTGGGGGAGGGGACCCACTGGAACAGCTGTTGGGAGACAGATGGTAGCCTCCCGTCAAGGCCATCCAGCGTGTTCTTTAACGTGCACAGGGTATGGCTCTCCAGCACACGGGGCCACGGCTTAACGTCCCATCAGACGGACGACGGCCTTTCCGAGCCCATCAGTGTCCCCTACTGACCGTGGGCAGGGCGGGGAATTTTGCGGAGATAAATCTCAACGCTGACCCAGCTGGGACTCGAACCTGGGAACTACAGATTACGAGCCTGGCGAGCTACTGACTGAGCCACCCCCGCCCCCCAGTGACTACCTAGCTACCATTTACAGACTCTCATGGTAATATGAGGAATGAATTTGACTTCCCTGAATTTTGTGTTTAATGATAAAAACAATTGTGAAATATTTTGTGCTACAACAAATAAACAAAGTAGAAAATTTTTGTAAAAAATATATTTACTAACGAGGAAAACACATATTACATAAATTTGACGTTACTGTACAACATTAAAACAAATTTAATTATGGAAAACAAAACTGTCAAGTTCATGATGACAAAACTGTTTTAAATGCCTAATAGCAGATACATACTGGTTTTATACATATGCACACTCAACTTGTTAGATTTTGGTTTATATCTTTAAAAATGTATAAGGAATACGATTTCTTCTTTTTACAAACCATCCAGTTGTTGAAATTCAATGCTACTGGCCAGTGGCATACCCAAGGAAGTGTTATGGGATTATAACCTCTACCACCCTACTGAGGGCTTGAATAACATATTTTCTAAGGCAGTCTCTGAAAATCAAAGACTCAAGCAGACCCACCCCATTAGATTAAAACATTTGACCCCTCCTCCCCCAACGGAACTTTTTTTTGTATGCCACTGCTACTGGCATGCATTTCTTATTTTACTTTCTCAGTAATTCTTCCTTAATTATTTTGCTGACACAATGAACAGCTGCAATTAGGATTTGTTCATTTTACATTGCAAAAGTTATATTCTGTTAAGCATTTTTTACCGATGTTCGAGATTTCGAGCAATTTTCGAGAACTGTTCGATTTACACGTAATAAAAAAAGGATTACAAATTTATTTGGTGTATCCTACTTTCAATAATTAGGAATATTAAAATAATGAGATAAAATGGAAGACTACGATGATGAATCGTTATGGAAGTAAACGATGAGCTTTCCATGTGGTTGCAATTATATATTTAATTAATAACAGATAGCAAACTCAAGAAGATTAACATAACACTGAGTTTAGATTGATTACAGTAGTCTCTCAGTTATCTGTATTTGGAGGGTGGTCATACACATGGTCAACCCATATCTTAATGGTGAAGTGGTATTGTATTTGCTCACAGTGACACTGCAACTACTAGGGTTCAGGTTCGAGTCTCATATGGATGGTATCGTCGTTTCTTCTCTCTTATTTACAGATAAACTATTAATTTTATGGGTCTAACCACTAAAAAATGTAATTAAATGTTGTTAATACAACCAAATAATAACACAAAGTTGAAATTAATGATAAAAGCAATTTTTTTACATATTTTATGTGAATATGTAATTTTTACATATTCAATGACGAAAAAAGGTCATCTGAAACGTGAAATTCATAACTTGGAGAAGAATTGAAATGCAACGTAGATTTTTTAAAAAAAGATCAGCATATTCCTTCTAATTCATTTCCTTATTTCAATGTTACATGTGGATTTATACTTTGAAAAAAAAAAAACGATTTTGTCCTATTTGCTGTTATTCTTCATACTTTTTAATACATTTTTGGCTAGCCCCTATCACCCTGCTGTTTGCTGATGATTACCTCAGCTGCTATAAAAGTACAAAAAAAAAATTCTGGGGCAGATAATGTCCAACATTCTTTGTGTGTTAAAAGGCTAACAAGAGAATTTCGAAATTGCCAACAAGAAATGAAAAAGTTCACATTTGAAGCAGTTACATAATAGAACTAGTTCAATAACATACAGTTGGTAAAATCATGGATAACTGAAAATAGAACTGCGAGTCTACTGTTGCAAAACAGATTAAATACATCCTGGATAAAATTCAATATTAAATTCTTATTTTAGATTAAATTTTTTTGCTCTTCATATTCTAATACACAAATTGTGATTAAAGGCTTTCAGGTAACCCAATACTTGGCACTGCTACTCATCATAAAATTTCTGATAAGTTTAACTAGCATAAACATGAAAAGCAATAACTGATCAAAGCTGTAAACTAGAGTGATAGTGAAATTTAAGTTAAGCAATAATCCAGAAACTAGTGTTAAAGAAATGAGAAAATGTTTTCAGAACCAACTAAAATTTAAAAAAATATTGTCGAAATGTAAATTCTGGAACTCTTTTTTATTTAATCTTTGTCAAATTAAATATTTACTTAATTTGCTTCTTGTAAGCTAAAATATTAAACTGATGTGACAAAATATGCATTATTTTATAAAACTGAACTTTCTGGCATTTGCACACAATGGAAAATGAGAAATCCCCAATTAAATTCTGAGTAATACATTCGATGTAACAAAACCTAGCAAAGACAGATATCATTAATAGTGATATGGAAGAATGGTTCTTATAAAAGCAAAGTATTTTGCACTTCAAAATATTCACATCGCTGATATTGTGCATGAAAAAAGAAATTGAACACTACAAATTAATTTGAACCACTACTTAATTAGAATGTTATAATAGATAGAGAAACATTTCTATTAAATATTTTTTGCTTATGATGATAAGTTATAAAACAATTAATATTGTGATGGAAGAAGATAACTTTAGCTTTGTTTATACAAATTGTGATAGTGAAAACTTTTAATTATTATTCACTACTTTTAATATTAAATATTAATTGCATAAAAGAATCGTATTTTGAAACTTCTTTTTCTAGACAAAAACAATGGAGATATACTCATATAAAAATCAACATAAGATATACAAAAAACGAATCGTATAACAATTAGAGGATATGAGTAAGATCATTTCAGTTGTGACTGACTGAAATATTAAATTTCTAATATTTTATATATATGATTTTCATATTGTTAATTAAAAGATTTTGATTCCTGATATGTATAACAAAAGAATCAGAGAAAAATCTGTATTTTTGTTTTGCAATTGTTTTATTTTGAGCTAATGGTCATAGTATTAAAATGTGTGTAAATTTTAATTAACAAAGAGCTATATGTACAAAAATTGCAATTGACCATTTAGTATTAATATACAAATTTGATGCATCTTGTTTGTTCAAACAACTGTGATAATACCTTTACAATATTAGCAAAATTACCTATAAATATATGTAACCATTTTTAAGCTGCTGAAACAATTGAGCACTATAAGAGTTTTGGGTGACTGAGGTTTGTAGTTTAAATGATTTACAGTTACACATCCATTGTTAAGCAATTAAAATCCCCTGACCACTTTTATTTCCATTAAAGAATTGGCTGTAATGAGGAATTGTGCATTAAACATTCCTTTAAGCATAAAATATGTTACTACACGTAAGATGTTTAATTTTCAGAATCAAGTTGAAATTTTGGCAGACTTGTTATAAAGCAAGCATCACATTTCCACAAAATGTAAAACTAGGTACAAACAGAAAGAAAAAAAATATACAAAAATATGCTACATAGAAGTCATAATCAGCGAAATCTTTTTACAATCATTTTGCAACTAGTGCAAAATTCTAACATATTCTGCAAGAATTTGGTTAAACTCTACCTGGTCTAGTAATCAGCATACCTGACTACTAAGATCAGTAGGCATGTCTTTGTGTGTATGTTGTATGAGAAACCAGGACAAGCCATATACGGCTTCTATGTTATCTATCTTTCATGTAAAAAAATACCTTCTTCCCTTTAAAAAAAAATAAAAAATTGCTAACTTTCTATTCATTTAAATCTGAGTTGCAGGCTTAAGATGAGGTATAGTCCTTTCTTCTACCTGGTGGTACTACATCTCTATAATGTACAATATTATTTGCACCAGATACACCATCTAATGATTTAATGATAAAGCTAACTTAATTTAGCTTATGGAATATACAAGTGTGAAAATAATAATAAAAAACACCATTGATTTAGCTTGCTTTTCTGCTCACCATCGATCATTTAGAACACTGCAATATTATCTTCACAAGAAGAAGCAACTAAGTAGAAAAGGACTTTATAAAATCTTTCATAAAGTGTTATAATATTCCTGAACCTATTACAAAACCTCCCTCAGAGATATTTCTACTGTCACAATTAAAAAAACGAACAAGAGATTGATGCAATGAGTAAAGACATTACCATACAGTGTGAAGCCATTTATGAAAAATGAGCCTCAGGCTCAAGCTAAATTCCCATGATAGAAAGCAACATAACCCTCCATTTCATGTTTCTGAGTGTAACATAAAATAAAAATTTAAAATGGTTTCAATGTTTGTAAGTATTTGCCAATTATTTGTGTTGTTTTATAAATTAATTTTAATGTTATGTTACAGAACATTTAATAAATTAAATGTTCTGTATGAAAAAATATATATATGAGAGATTCATTTTCCAGCACTGATGTAAATGTACATAATATATTCCTTCAAAAATTTCAAATATATTACTACTTAAAAAGGTTCAACTGTCATATCTGTTATGCCAAAGTATTTGGCTATTTTAAAATAAATATTTTGAAAACATCTAAGTAAATACATTTAACATATTGATAATATTCTATGAACATTATTTATACTGGATTTATTCCGAAGCAGAAATAATTCTTGCTGAGCATATAAATATGTTTCATTTGGAAGAGTCCACACACTTCAGGTCATGTATAGCAGTATCAAGAGGCACTGATTTGTGTCACTTCAAACAGAAGTGGCTAATATCTATACACAGGATCACCAAACAATGGTGATGTAAAAATTAGAAACTTTTTTAAATATAGTTCATATACTTTATTTACTGAGGGTGATCCTCACTTTCACTTGCTGAATCTGAAAAGAAATGAAGATTTATGATATGATTAAAAATGGCATAGATATAATTAAATAATAATAACTAAATAAGAAATAAAACTATAGCAGTTTGAAAGGAGAAAGGGTTGACTTTCCCTTATTAAAAACATTGATTAACTGAAGTCAGTATATATATATAAATACATTTCTTCCATGTAGTTTTAATCAGAAAACTAGTAAATGACGAACACTTATGAGTAAATTGTTGGTTGTGTCTAATTTTGCATTCCAGGAGGTAATTTATCATTATATCATAGCCTCAGATAGGCCTGAATCTGTAAAAAAAAATCGATGGGGAGAGGGGGGAGGGGGCAAGAAACACAATCGAGCTAGTAAAATGTAGGGGAGAGAGGCAGGAGACTGGATTTCCAATGCAGTATGACATTTCTCCTCCATTTTACATGTCTTTAAAAATACCTTGAAAAATGTATGAAATATAAATAAATTTAATATTTTTTTGCCTCTATTATTATTACTAGCATTAAGAAAGCCTCCTCCCTAGATTCCCCCCCTGGCTTCAGATGATATATATATATATTAACTATATTAAGTTCCATTTTCAATTCAAAGGAATAATAGATGAGTGAGAACAGCAACTCAGAAGTGTTCAATATAGACTTTTTAGTGGCTAGAAATTGTGGATGTTGGAACAAATGCATGTGTATGGAGTTCTCAAAATTCGTAATAATGGTAAAAATATGTTGATTCAATTGTGTACCTCCCTGGATATATGCATGATAGAATTTTATCTGCTCCTTGCAAATGTAGCTAATAGCACCATTGGTATGAATCAGTGAGAGTGTTGGAATACCTCAATAACTTAATGCATAGTTTCTGCGTTTTTGTCTAGCTAATGTAAAACAAAGCCTCAAGTAGTTTAAAATTATCAGATTAAAAAGCTCTTTACAAAGAAATATATTCATTTTTCTAGTGATTCTCAGAAGATAACAACAGAAGAAGAAACTTAATTTCTGAAAAGTAAATCATTGCAATTTGTTACATCTTTTTAGAAACAATAACAACTCTATCTGCAGCAGAGGGATTAGAATCGATTAAACTGAAAAATATACGGCAGGGTTGTAGAGAATTTCTTTAAGATGGGTTAACTGGTAACGTTTTCGTGCAAGTTTATGAATGCTGCCAGATGTGATAAAAGAATAAATGGATAAATTAGGAACATAATATTGAGAAACTCTAATTACGCATGAAGTAGAAGCTGCCTTTCAGTTGAAAATTAAGAAAAATAATTATAAAAGAAGTAAACTGTTTGTGGTGGTAAGACTTCAAATTAAAATAAATGGGGGTGAATGAAAAGAAAAAAAAAATACACATGCATTTTTTAAAATCTACTTTTTTGGTAAAACTCATAAAAACAGGTAATGGAAAAATAAACAAGTTAAAAATATTAATACACATAAAAATTCATCTCTTAAATTACTTTACCATCTTAGAATTTTGGATGGTGTGGGGGATAGGAAGTTGGGCCAATGCCCAGAATGAGTACTGTTTCCCAACTTTTCTGCAATAGAAGCATATAACACTGAGAAAAATTCCACTTAAAGGAGGTCTCCATTTTAAAGAAGTTTCAATTTCAATAATACAAGACAGATACTAGTTAAAATTGCTTAATCAGTCAAATACTACATAAATATATATATACAGTATTCAGTAGTGAAAAAATAATATAATAATATACAGTATTCACTAGTGGAAAAATAATAAATTTGAATGTTTATATTTAAAATTGTTTTCCTCCTGTAAATTTTGTTTTCAAAATTATATACTAATGATACCTACTTAACAGTTTTCAATACATAAATATGGTTTATATCTTGATTTGATCACCCAGTAGGATGATCAGATTACCCATTTTATATATGAAATTTTTTTAATTGATTGTAAGCAATCGTAACATAGCTTGTTTCTAAATGGTGGCAACACTGTTCAGACAGAAAAACCATCTAATCACTGTTAAAAATAATCTAATTTAAATATGTTTGTTTTATTTCGTTAATGAATTATTTTCTAAAGTTTAAACTTAAAATGGTGCATTATGTGCAAAAAAAGTGCTTTTATTTTTGAACAATATTTTTAAAAATCATTATTTCTGAGACTGATGGTAAGTTGACAATTCATTGAATAGTGAACAGGTTTCATAGGATAGACTTTAAAACCTCCACAATGCAATAATTTCAGAAGAGATGTAACATATGAAAAGTTGGAAGTAATATGTGAATCAATTAGTTGCAATCCAAAAACATCTGTTTATCACATAGTTATGCGAATGAATGCCAGCAAAAAATCATGCAGAAAGGATTTCCATTTCTTTTTCTTTGAAAGCTTACACTATAAACATTATTCATAAATTACTCTCTCTTGACTACAAAACATGCACTGTTTTTAGTCAATGGTTTAAAAGGACCATGACAATTGAGCTTAGAAATTTAATTTACTTTACTGATGAAGCATAGTTTCATTTAGTAGGATATGTGAATCGATAGAACAATTTATACTGGTCAGGCAAGAAATCTGATGCAATTCATGAATTTTCTTTATATGATAAAAAAAATTGGTGTTCAATTTCAAAAAGGCACATTATTAGACAATTTTTTTCAAAGAAACAATTAATTTGCAGTGCATACTAACTTGATCCTTGAAGAATTCATTCAGCAGCTGGATGATGAGGAGCAGATGCTAGGCTATTTTTAGTAAGACAGAGCAACGGCTTTTACAACTAACAAAACATTGGGCTATTTCAGTAGTAAAGTATCACAAGAGATGCCTTATAGACATGGGACTCATGAAATAGTTAACTGAAAAAATTTAGTTTTGACTTGAATGTATTCGAACCCATGTTTCCTAATAACATATCAGGGTGAGGTTGTTTTACCTCTGAGCAGCACTTTTTTTGCACACAATGGGCTAAATGGTCACAAGGACCTTGAGGACTCAGAGAAGGTTGGGGGAGGGGACCCACTGGACAGTTGTTAAGAGACAGATGACAGCTTCCCATCAAGGCCATGCAGTGGGTTCTTTAACATGTGCAGGGTACGGCTATCCCTCACATGGGGCCATGGCTTAATATTCCATCTGATGGATGGTGGCCTTTCTAAACTCAATGGTGTCCTCTACTGACTGAGGGCAGGGTGGGGGGTTTTGCGGAGATAAATCCCAACACTGGCCCAGCTGGGACTCAAATCTGGGAACTGCAGATTAGAAGCCTGGGGCACTACTGACTGAGCCACCACTGCCCCAGTAACATGCCAGGTGTACTTATCCCTACACCATTAGCAGATAACTTTTTTTCAGCTAATGTGACTTATAGACATTCCTGAATATTATTTTATTCTCTTGTGGTACCATCTATGTTGGGAAATGGACAACTAAGTTGCCTCGTATGATTGAATTTAATATATGTCACTCATGCTCATAGTGTTATATCAATAATTGTCCATTTCCCTGACATGGATGGTGCCACCAGCAAATCAATTACAGTGGGAAAGTCTATAAGTTACATCATCTGAAGAAAAAGTTAGCTGCTGATGGTCAGTAGTGAGAATGCCTGGCATGTTACTGGGAGATGTGGGTTCAAATCCATGGCAATACTAAATTTCTTCAGCTATTTCATTGGATTATTTCTTTGAATATTTTGATGAGAGATTGATTTCTAAAGGACTGTCACCACCCAGAGACCTGATTTTTATTTATGGGGATTCTTGATCAATTGGTGTGCTTACCACTACATCATCAACAGTCCTTTGGATCACTGAAAACCTAAAAATCAACATCACTAATGTTATTCAAGGAATTTTTTCCTACAGCATTGAGAAAAGTGTTAGCTAACCAGGCAAAAAGTGCTGAGGCATGTTTGGTTGCAGATGGACATATTAAACACCTCTTGTAATAAATTATGTTGTAATTTGATAACTTGGTACGTTAAATTGGCTTATTTCCTTAACAAATTGTACATTAACTTGGGTTCTCTTATTCTGGTCACCAAGCATTAAGGTAAATTGATGATTATACGTAGAAGTAGAATAAAAGGAAAAGTTGCAGACTTAGCTTTTCAGTTTCCAAAATCCAAATATTTTTATTCTAATTGCAGGAACTGAAGAAGCTACATTACTATGAGTTGCAACACAAGTCCAAATGTTCAGGAGAAACATATCCTATGCACATTAAAGAATACCACTTGGTGTTCTTGATGGAACGGGAGATTTCTAGCTGTCTCCTAATAGCTGTCCAGTGGGTCCCCTTACCCTACTCAATTCTAAGCCCTTGATAACCTTGTGACCAGGGCTGGATTTTGATCTTCTGAGGCCCTTAAACTATGACAAGTTTAAGCGGCCCCAAAATTTAGAATGTCGAAATAAATTACATATTTATTATTCAGATTGAAGGAAACATTAAAAAGTAAATATGAAATTGATGTGGTGAAAATATTATACTAGCATTGGTTTACAATAATGACCATTTAAAGCAGAGATGAACAGTGTTTAATATATTAATTTGTATCTGATTGATTACTTGCAATTAACAATAGATTAATTTGAATATAAAATTTTGTGACACAGTACTCTTAAATTTTTGAGGCCCTAAGCTGTAGCTTAGTTAGCTTATGCAGAAGTCTGGCCCTGCTTGTGACCCAGCCATTTAGTTCATTGTGTGTAAAAAAAGTGCTACTTAGAGATGAAACAACTCAATTCACGGAGAATCCTGTATTTCCTTCCCGAAAAATTAATAAGTGAAGAGTTAACTTAAAACATTGAGTTTTAGTATGAGTGAGACTTTAACTCACAACCTCCTGATAACAGATCAAGTGTTGCATATCAAGAGGTTGCAGTTTGAGCCCCATCTTGCAAAAATTATATTTTTTCAGCTCTTTACTTGTTCTAAGTTCTACAGAACGTTTGTTCATGAGCTACTATAATTCCCTAAAGCAAAATTAAAAAAATTTGAATTACTTTTTTTTGGTTTTATGTTATGGTTTAAAAATATTATTGGTAACAATTAGTTTCATAAACAGTGTTTGTTAATTTTATTGAGATTAAAACAAATATCATATAGCTTGAAATAAAAGTTTAGTATATTGTGTGCTCTAGACGAGTATTTAATTTAAAGATACAATTATTGATAAAAACTTAAGATTTTTTATAAATACTCACCTCCTTTTTTTCCTTGATACTGATGCCTGCGTAATCTATCATAAAGATCTTCTTTGGTTCCATATAAACTAGCATTACTATGGCCCAGTGTGTTGGTTTTTCCATGAAAACCATCTGAAAAAGGGGGAAAAAAAAGACTAATTATGATTTTAAGATGCAAATGTGTGAATTTAAAACAAAACTGAAAGAGAAATTCAGTTTAAAAAATTACATAAAATTTCCTTGCAACTAGTTCATATTTAAAGAAGAGATCATTAGTTAATTTGCTTTAATGAAATAATGTTTATTCCTAATAAATTTCTATCATATTTTAATATCTATTTATATTTAATATCTATTTAAACTTAATTTTAAGAAATTAGGAAACAAATAAAAAATTAGAATTCTAGTGACAAATTTTTATTTCAAAACTAATAATTTTAAGTTCATTTAATAAACCAACTGTTGAAAGAACCACAACTAATCCAGTAATCTATTACTTGAGTTTCAACAAAGCTGAAATAATTATTATATAATTATACAATAAATAAATAAAATAAATAAATACCCCCTCAAGCAGCTGCTTGCCACAGAGGTCTGACAGGAGCCTGTCAGTTTATATGCCATAGTAGGAGATCTGAGAGGATGGCAGGACCTCAGCAGAAAAACGACACACACACATCCATTCCTAATCCGGGGCTCGAACCCAGGTCCCTTAGATCAGTAGCCAAGCGTGCTAACCACTCGGCCATGGGACGGCTTTATGCAATAAATGACATTTAATTATAAATAATTAACTAAACATAAAACTTTCCTAATTAAATAAATAACTTGCTAATAATAAAACTTGAATCTTAATATTTCTCAAAATACTTTTCTTGAAATATAATCAGCTGCCTTGGTAGTGGGACCATAACATTGAGGCATTCTTACTGAAGGCTGCTGTATGTGCATGCTTTTACAAATGGCAGAATAGTGAAATTTCTTGACTTGATTCATAAGCCTGTGCATTTTATCATCTTCATGAGAAACGATAATTTCAATATAAATAATGAACCTTACTCAGTAAAATATAAACCACCATTTTCAACTTTTTGTAGCCATCTGTTGGCAAGTTGCTTAATTCCTCTTTCAATACCATGCTTGGTCCTTGGACAGAGGATAAACCATGTTTGATCTTTGACCAACATCCATTTTTGACTTGCTAAAATGTTTAAAACTGCCTACTTTGAAAAAAAAAGAGTCATATAGTGAAAGAAGTAGCAGTCAGAAAGAGCTGTCTGGAAGCTCAAAGCCAATTCTCAGTTTTTATTTGGTACAAAGTACAGTGTATTTTTTGTGTTGTCTTGTGGAGGAGTACCTGATGTCTGCTTACCAATTCTGGGTTGTGTTGAAGCATTACAGAGTTCACACATTCAAGTTGTCTGAGTAGAAGTTGGCACTGATGGCACATCCATTGAGAACCAATTCAAAGTGCAATAACCCTCTTTGGGACAGGAAGTGTGGGATGGCTTCGGTCAAGCTACTGCTTTTGGGTGTTTGGATTGTTAAAAAAGATCACCTTTTCATTACTTGATGAAATAGTGGTCACATGAATTAGTGAGGAGTTTTCTGCAGACTTCAATACAACGGCTTGCTCATTCAGTAGTCGGTTCATGTGAAACACTTTAGCAACTCGGTTACCTTATCAATGTACTGCAGATTATAGTAGTTAAATGATGCACTGCAGAATATAATTCCTTGTGAGCAAGTAAGTTTGGATGAGAACTTGTTAGTGCCTGTTGATGGATCAGCTTGAACAGCATGGCACAGAACATTGAAATCTACTGATATTAGCCATCCCAGCAGCAGCTAACCTTCAACAACTATGTCATCACATTTGAACTTCTTAAACCAAGTTTCAGCAGTACAAATGGAGCCCTTTCACTTTGCATATTTCTCAGGTCACTGTGGTAGCTTTTCATCCTTTTTTCCAAGAATGATGCAAAATTTCATGAATACAAATATTTAACTCACTTATTGTACAAGTGTTTCTAATGATGGAAACCATGACTCCAATATTTGCAATAGTTTTGGACTGATACAGTGGATTTTTATTCAACCCAAAAGATCCTTTGTTTTGCCCATTGTGTCAACTTTACTGATGAGCAGCAGTCTTATATAGTTGCCTAGATCACGTGGTGATGCACGACCATGTATTTTGCATATATGCTGTGCAAGTGATGTTTACATACATCTGCATAAAGGTTTCTAATTCAGTGGCCAGTGTGTGTATGTTGCGAGGCTCAGCTCCCGTTTCTGATGTCATTAGCTGTGCACATCATGTGACATCAGATTTTCCCTTCAGATGGCTTTCAGTGAGTCCCCTTCCTCCAACCTTCTCAGAGCCCTCGAGGTCTTTGTGACCTGGCCATTTAGCCCATTGTGGGCAAAAATTCACAGACTTATGAATCACTCTAGTATTTTTATAAAATAGATCACTTAATTAAAAATCATGTTAAATTATTCTATGATGTTACCAGAGATTTTAAGTGTTAAAATTGCTCAAGCTCTAAATGTTTTGTAGCAGGTTAAACAGATTACTAAATAAATGTAAATGATTAATATAAGAACAATACCTTGCATGTATGTCTCATTGTAGAAATTTGGCATTTCCCATCCTTCATCATCTTCATCATCAAAATAGTGAGCATATGTACTGTGATGAGATGGTGCAATGCTCTCTGCATAAGGAGCAGGTGCTCCATAGAAGAAATTTGTTTGTGATCCAGTAAGATCCATATGTGGTTCAGGCATTTTCTGCATTTTCTTTTTCCTTGTTGACCTAATGAAAAAAAAAAAACTATCAAGCAACATCCAGATTGTGTAATCTGTAGGTAATTATTTAACAAATTGATCCTCAAGTTAATTATTTTAAAACAATGAATTTTAAAAACTGTTATTACATCTATATATATTTCCAATTACACGTTTGGTGTTTTAGATTTCCATTAAAAATTATTGATAAAAAATAGCATTCTTACCTTGAACAAATCATCCAAACTAGAAGAACTAGCAATATGATAACAATAACTGCTCCAGCAATTCCACTAGCAACATAAACAAATTCTGACTTTTCTGTACAAGTATCACCATAAAAGTTGGCAGGACACATACATTTAGGTCGGTGTGTTTGAGCATTTACCTCACAAGTGCCACCATTCTCACAGAAGCTGTCACAGACATCTAATAAAATGACAGAAATAAAATTGATGTGCAAAGAATCAAAATATAGATATAAGTTAGACTAGAATTTAAAGATCTACAACATAGGAAACTCTCAACTATACCTGGAAGATTAATAATTTTACAGATTAATTATACTCATTCTAAGAAATTCAAAAAGCAGAAAATACTCAATGATTGCTTTAAATGGCTTTGGAAAAGCATATTACATTGTATATTATTAAAGATCTTTTTTTCACATATAAAAATTATATTTTTTGCATTTTGATTTCCAAATTACACATTTTTATCTCAGTATTACATATTCATTTATTTCACATCTAAAAGTATTATTATAAATAAATAAATGACTTTGGAAAAAATATTAGTTTTATGTTTCAAAGAATTTTTAAGCATATGAAAATATGAATAATATGCAAAATTTCCTCTAAAATACATAAGCAAGATTGTGCATATTTCAATTGTGGTTTCAGTCATCTGCCTTTGATCTAAGATTATCATATAGCTGCTATCAAATAACAAGTATAAACTAAGTGGCGTTACTTATCAATACCATATCAATTGAAGGGATACTTTTAGTGAAGTTGTAGTTGATGCATTTAGTGGTGAAAAAAGTAGTTGAAGCACATCTAATTTTTAACCCTTGTTAACTTGACCTTGTTTTTTTTTGCTGCCATTAATTGGTGGGTTAAATAAATTTCTGTATTTTTTTTCCTACAACACTTATTATTTCAGTTTCTTCCTGTAAGTTTGGTCAGTTCTAAATGTTTATTAAAAGCTTCCACAAGCATCACTTTCAATGAAGTGTGTTTCTGTTCACAGAAATTTTTAAAGCATTCCTGGTCTCAACTAACTTGTGCTCACATGTAGAAGCAGCTGATACGAAAGAACATTACTTAATCACTTTCACAACTATTAGTATGCATACCATCAGAAGTATAAAAGGAAAATACAGCAATGGTGGGTGATACATTTTCACTAAAAATAAAAGCAATTGATCGATTAACAAATAGCCATTTATTTTCTTTTTGCCTTTCATCAAAGAATATGGAATATTCTGCATTAGCACCATAGGAGCATACTGATATTGTAGCTTTACTACAAAAGGAGTATGTGACCTAAGAATTTTCAAAAACTACTGGAATGGGTAGTAGGCAGCACAAAATGTTGAGAAACACTGGCTTGGATCAAGATTTGTTACTGTTTTTCAGTGGAATAATGCTAAAATTGCATTTTATATCCACAAATAAAGTAAATATCTATTGATTTCTTATTTTTATGAATGTGAATTAAAATATCCTTTAAATTTATTACACCCTTTGGATGTCAAAAAACTGTAAAATAATTCCTTTTTAGAACAATTTATTTTTATTGTAAGGTTTTATATTTTACATTATTACATATTGCATCTTAATATGTAATGTGTAAGTTCGCTTAACTAAAGAACTACTATACATAAATACAATGGTGAGTATGAATCATTGTTTTTTAAAAGCAGTATAATTTGTAATAAAATTAACATGAAGCCAAAGTAATGTTGAATCAAAAGTTAAGTCAGTAAACATTCAAGTGGAAGTTCATTTAAAATTTGACACTTTGGAGTTATGAGTGTTTGACACAGGGCTGAATTTTGGGGAGAGGGTGGGGGGTGCCCTCTATGAGAATGCCAGCAAGGATAATGGAGGCAAAAATTGTTAAACTTATGTTAGGCTGACCAAATTAAAAAAAAAAAAAAATGATCCAGAGACATTTGATGAATTGACCAGAGGTCAATGGCAGTCCCAGAAAATATTTATTTATAAATGTTTATTGTGGTGGTGAATGGGGTGGGGGTTAACCTCGTTTGCTGTTTTCTGGATCAATCAAATCGCTTGCCCCCTCCTTTATTTATTTCTAGATCCAAGTGTGGTCTGAAAAATCATTGTGTAGTTTCTCAAAAATAATTTTATCCAATGCTTATGGTAGAAAATTAGAGTTACTAACTACGATAAAGAATAAGCTCACTTTAATCAGTAATCACTGAATTAATATAAAAATGCCACAAAGTTCAGTTATGACACATTAATAGTGTCTTATGATCCCAGAAAGTTCACATGTCCAACATATACAACAAAAGAAAAAATTGGGCAAACTGATCTGCTGGAGCCTATGTTATCAACTGATTAGTAGGTACTAGAAGGATCAAGACAGCAAGAGAGGATCTAGAAAACTTACAAGGGGAATACCATAAAAAGTAAAATTTAAATTCACAAAAAAATCGTTGATTATACTTTTTACAGATAACATCTTTTTAGGATAAACATACTTTTATACCCCTCCCCCTCCAAAGATGAACCTCACAAGATACGAAAAAAAAAGTGATGAATGAATTGAATGTGATGAGATCAACTATACATTATTTCATCAGCCTCAAACCAATCAAGAGCTAGCAACTGTTCTATGCCTGCCATAGTCTCTAATGTGACACATTAGAGTAGGAGGGGTTCTCAACGTGGGGTACTCAGTAAAATTTTTTGAGGTACACCGTGAGAGTTCAAAAGTCACTAGATGTAAGCACAAAATTTAATGTATATATATATTTTATTCCCATTGTTATACTATAACTATAGTTTTATCTATCTATACAAAGGGTACGCCAGTTACATACACATTTCCAGGGGATACATGAAGCATAAAAGGTTGAGAACCACTGCATTAGAGCAATCTTGATGCAACCAAGGACAATAGGTTATTTTCATCACACAAATATAGTGTGTGTGTGTGTGTGGGGGGGGGGGGGGGTACAAACCAGGTAACACTGAGATATAAAAAAAAGTAAACTTAGAAAGTACAAAAATTTAGATTTTTTGCATATGCTTAATATTAATTTAATTACCAGGATTCAAAATTCTAATGAGTGGACTACAAGTAAAAATTCTTTATAACATTTTCACCATGCAATAAATATTTGAAGTGCACTTACGAACACAGTCCTGAGAGTTATTTTTCATTTTATATGCTGGCTGGCATTCACAATCATATGAATCTTCATCTTCATGATACACACATGCTGCATTTGCTCGACATGTTCTCATACGTCCATTAACATAGCATGGATTGGAACATTCTTCTTTTGATGTAGCCCCAACACCATCAGTAGTAGTATCTGGTGGACATTTTTCACATTCCATTACTCTGTCTTCCTTCTCTTGGTAGGTACCTTTAGGGCACATCATACACTGTTCTGTGGAAGCATCAACATACATTCCTGGTTGGCATATATCTAGAAAATAAAAAAAAAATATTTATTTTAAATCTCTAAATATAAACTAGACAAATATGAATAGATTTACTTACAATTAGAATCTGTTGATCAAATGCAACTACTTTTGTCATTAATGTACTTCATTCTCAGAATTTCGTGCACTGTAATCAGCCAGTTGTCAGTAAACTAATTGGGCTCTTGCAGAGAAAGTGAAAAGTTGAAAGCACTATACGTGTATCATCAGTTGTTAGGAAAAAATAGTGGATATGCCAAATACAGTAAATGTACTTTCGATTCTAATTTTTTTATATTTAAATTCCTAGAAATTCCGAGGAAATGAAAACTTTTTTTAACTAAAAATTTTTCTGGGTCTTGCCATTTAAGACAATTTAACACTCATCCCATATCTAATAAAACGGAAATATTATCTGGAAATGGAAAGAAAATTAGTACACTCGACTGGAAAAGCTGATCTGTGTTCCACAGTATGACTAGTAAAGGAGGAAGGGAAAAATACTCAACCTCCAATAGGATATGCTCTTATTTTTCTCTCTTTTTCATGATTTGAATTGATATGATTAAATTTACATTCTCCATGGCTAAGTCATTGATGACAGCATTTTCTAATGCAAATTAACCTTTTGTGGACAAATACTTAAAGCTTGAGTTAAGGGTTGGGTTGCTTTACCTCTGAGCAACACTTTTTTGCACACCATGTACTAAATGGCCAGGTCACAAGGACCTCGAAGGCTCAGAGAAGGTTGGGGGAGGGGACCCACTGGAACAGCTGTTGGGAGACATGGTAGCCTCCCATCAAGGCTATCTAGTGTGTTCTTTAACATGAGCAGGGTATGGCTCTCCCATACACAGGGCCACAGCTTAACATCCCATCCAATGGACGACAGCCTTTCCAAGCCCATCAGTGTCTCCGTGGGCAGTGGTGACTCCATCAGTGTCTCCATGTGACCGTGGGCAGGGCAGGGAATTTTGTGGAGATAAATCTCAATGTTGACCCAGCTGGGACTCAAACCTGGGAACTGCAGATTAGGAGCCCGGCACACTACCAACTGAGCCCCCCTGTCCCACTTGAGCTAAGAACAATATTTAAAAAACCATTTATTTCAGTTCATGAAAAAAAAAAAAACTTTTGAATTTTATGATATTCATTGTTGACAATTTTATCTTTGAACAATAAAACTGCTAATTAGACACAGAAAAGGGAAATAATACATGCTATATCTGTTTCATAAAAGGAACTAGAGAAAAAATTAAAAAAATTTTACTGTTCATGTTTATGTGTGGGGGGTTAACTCTTCAATGATTCTCCATCAATGCCACGCTGAGTTTCTTTTCATGACAAGATAAACAGGGTGAAAAAGGAGAATTTCATAGTTACGTGTTTTCTATAGCTAGATTTGATACACATAAATAAAGAGATAATTCTATAGCCATCTGTTAACATTTTCAATCCTCAAAACATCGAAGGTGAGGTCTGAAAGACCATTTGATATACAATAACCTATATGTACTAGCTTAATAAAATATCCTTCAAATGAAAAAAGAAAATATTAATTTTCAAGCTTGAATTATGTATTTTTATAAAATATATGTAAAAAAAATTCGAACAGCAATTTCTATTTTTTAAAAATATTTTTTTTGTTGTACTAAAAACAAACATAGGCGTCTTGGGCCTCTCATTTCAGATTCTGTCAACATCTATATTTGATGAGCACTCTGGAAGGGTTAAAATACATTACATATTATTTAAAAAATAATTAAAAAGATGCAAATAAATTAAACATTAGGAAACTAGAATTACCCAGAGTGCAGTCTCTTTCATCAGTTGCAGCAACTCCTCTTGTAGTTTTACCAGGAATGCAGTGTTGACATGAAGGCATACCTCTGGTTCTGAAAAATCCCCTTTGGCAAGGCATACACTCCCCAGTTTCTGATAATTCATAACCTTCAGCACATTCCTCTGGAAAAAAAAAAGTATTTTTGTATACTATATTGTAAGGTAGGGTTGTTTTAGGTTGGGTTGTTTTACCTCTGAGCAGCACTTTTTTGCACACCATGGGCTAAATGGCCAGGTCACATGGACCCCGAAGGCTCAGAGAAGGTTGGGGGAGGGGACCCACTGGAACAGCTATTGGGAGATAGATGGTAGCCTCCCGTCGAGGCCATCCAGCGTGTTCTTTAACGTGCACAGGGTATGGCTCTCCTGCACACGGGGCCACGGCTTAACGTCCCATCCGACGGACGGCAGCCTTTCCAAGCCCATCGGTGTCCCCTACTGAACGTGGGCAGGGCGGGGAATTTTGCGGAGATAAATCTCAATGCTGACCCAACTGGGACTCGAACCTGGGAACTACAGATTACGAGCCTGGCACGCTACCGACTGAGCCATCCCTGCCCCATATTGTAAGGTATAGTGTAAAATATGTTTAATAAAAAAAAATAATAATAAATTAACCTTCAAGCAGCAGTTTGCCACATGTATGAATGAAGCCTGTCAGTATAATGTATTGCAAATGCACAAATAAAGGAGAGGATAGATAGGAAACAAATTTAATTATACTGCAGCACCACCTAATGTAAGGCACAAAATACTTATTTTCTCTCAACTGTTATCTTGTTAAGACTGTTATTAATCTGTCTTGTGGCTTTCAATAGAAGATGGAAATGTGTGTTAAAGAAAGGAAAAAAAGTTTCAGTTTAGTTACTTTATGAATCTGTACAAATGAATGTATGAATTTCAGTCCTAATATGCTATGAAAAAGATGGAAATGTTTTAGGCACACAAGATCCAGAGCCAATTTAAGAGTGCTATGAAATGTTGAAACAGTAGCTAAAACATCATGCCAAGTTAGTTGATCTAATTTTTTTCATTTACTCCTACTACATCAGTCTTACTATAATATGAAAACGAACTGAATTATGAAAATATAACAATATATTCAACATTTGGCCTAAACGAAATACTAATACCATACTTCAAAATAAAATTTTGCAAGAAAACCTTGGCATCATGTAATGTTTCTTGACTCATGATACATAGGACCTTAGTTTGAAACTAGCTGTGGCTAGTTTCGTTTTCTGTGGCAAGCTCTTTGGAGGTTTTAGGCCTTGTCTATAGAGGTATTGAAATTGCTTCATTATAACTGTGGGGTCTATGGGAGTTAACAATCTGTACTCTTATTTATCTGTGCCATAGATGCACTATGTAGAAGGACGGCCTCAGTAAAGAAAAATATGCCTTATCTGGGACTCAAATCCATGTCCCTGTGACTAGCAGCTAAGCACACTGACCACTTGTATATGTAATGTATTCAGTAATAAAGTATCACAGGAAAAAGCCCTGTAGACAAGAAACCCTTGAAATAATTAGTAGAAAAAAATTAGTTGTCCTGAGTAGGACTTGAACACCCATGCCTCCCAGAAGCATTCGAGTAGCATGCTTCTGGAAGGTGTGGGTTCATGTCCCACTCAGGATAACCAACTTTTTTCAACTAAATATTTCATATATAATGTATCATGCTTAATCAGCTTCCAGAAAATATAAAAATTTTCGAAACATTATGAAAAATAATTAACAAAATTTTAGTAAACCTATTGTTAAAAAAAACACAATATTTTTACACATATATATAAAAAGGTAATCGACTGATTAAGCCAAATATTAGTGCATTTCTGCATGCTATTGGAATGGTTCAAGGGCCAACAACTTCTCAAAGAATTCACGAAACTAACAATACAAAAATACACTGCAAAGGTTTATCCACAGTAGAGTTTTTTTTTCCAATTTTCCTTTTTAATTTGTGACTGAAAATATTATGAACTATATTCACACAGAAGTGAATTTTATTAGTTTATTTCATTACATCTCTCAAACCAAAGCATCTAGTTATGTATGGCCTAACTTTGGTTATGCATCCTAATGATAGTAGAATCTCAAGCCATTTAAAAATACTAAGCTTGATTAAACAATATGATTTGAATAGTTCACTATTTCTAATTTTTCATATAGTAGCCAGCCATTTCACTTATTTAATACATTGCAGACCATCGATTGAAGAATTTAACTCAAGCTATTCATTTGGTAGTAAGCCTTAGAGAGAGGAAAAATATGCTACTTGAATATAATTAATGTTTTACTGCATGTATTTTTATAATAATCATATAAATTTTATTAAACAGGAAATATTGGCAGTTAGAAGTAAAGCTTTTGATTTCCATTATGCAATGAAGAAAATAAATTTTTTTACCTCGGCACTCCTGTCTTGAAACTGCTTGATTACGACGAGTAGTAAGACCAGCACCACATGGAATGCAATTGAAAGCCCCTTCTTCTGGCTGATAAAAACCATATCCACATGGCTGGCATATACCAGATGCATCATCATAATAATTACCAGGGATGCAGTGTTCTATAAAAAGTAGATTTTATACATTAAATTATAATTTTTATCTGCCAGTTATTATCACACACTATGACTATATGACAATATTGTATATGATCCTAGACATAGAGCAACATTCTTATATTTAGCTTTTATAATTAGCTCAGATGGAATATAATATCTAAATAATTATGCTTATTATATTTCCCATGTATTCCCAAAAGCTTCCTTGTCACACCTATTTCTCAAATATCAGATTTAAAGGAAATATCTTATTCACATTGTTAAAGTATCAATAGTTTGTACTCAGTAATAACAAAGGAAATTATTATAATGTGGTAACCACTCTTCTACTAAAAATATATCTGGGCAATTCACTGGGAAAACTAATTTTTATTGAGCTGTGTAGTACCTTTTACAACAACCATATGTTGCAATCTTAAACTATGTGATGGTCAAGCCTTGTTGCAAGATACAACAAACATTTGAATTGATCTAAGTCCATTCCTTTCTGAGATTAGACGCTAGATTCTGTATGTTTCTTTGCTGTACTTTTCTAAACTTCCCTATTAAGAACTTTGGACTATCTACTGTAGGATTGATAATATTCTCAAAACTTCACAGCAAAGATAATGCAGTATGACAGCCATAGTTATTTTGTTGACAACAGCCAGCCAGCTGTTGTCTGAAGTATTTTAATGGGACTCAGAATAGTCTAGATAAGTGGTTCTCAACCTTTTATGCTTCATGTACCCCCTGGAAATGTGCATGTAACTGGCCCTTGTATAGATAGATAAAATTATAGTTATAGTATAACAATAGGAATAAAATAATAAATATTGAGATAAACTCGACAGTTCAACATCTAGTAATAAATAAGCACCTTGACATCAATTTCAATTTTAGAGGAAAAATTGTCTGAGCCGGGTGGGATACGAACCCACAACCTCCTGATAACATGTCAGGTGCTCTGGACCACTGAGCTACCAGCCACCGATCAAGATCTCCTCTAATTAACGTTATGAACATTCCCTTTACGTCACATATAGGCATTATTTTAGGCAATTTTTAGCCCTAGCGGCTTTCTATTTTTGCTAATAGATGGAAAGCATGTCTTACAAGTATGCTAATGATAATAAATATTGAGATAACCTCGATGGTTCAACATCTAGTAATAAATAGGCACTTTGACGTCGATTTCAATTTTAGAAGAAAAATTGTCTGAGCCAGGTGGGATATGAACCCATGACCTCCTGATAACATGTCAGGTGCTCGATGTCAAAGTGCCTATTTATTACTAGATGTTGAACTGTCGAATTTATCTTAATATTTACTATCATTAGCATACTTGTAAGACATGCTTTCCATCTATTGGCAAATAAAAAGCTGCTAGGGCTAAAAATTGCCTAAAATAACGCCTATATGTGACATAAAGGGAATGTTCATAGCGTTAATTAGAGGAGATCTTGATCGGTGGCCGGCAGCTCAGTGGTCCAGAGCACCTGACATGTTATCAGGAAGTCGTGGGTTCGTATCCCACCTGGCTCAGACAATTTTTCCTCTAAAATTGAAATCGATGTCAAAGTGTCTATTTATTACTAAATGGGAATAAAACATATATATACACATTAAATTTTGCATTCATAAATTACATATATTGATAAACACAAAACATATCATAAACAATTTTAAAAAAAACTTACAAAATTATAAACATTTTACTGGGTAAATCAGATCTAGTGACTTTTGAGCTTTCATGGCATACCCAAAAAAATTTTACCACATACCCCACATTGAGAATCCCTAGTCTAGATGATGATATTTTGTAGCATTAAGATATTTAATACTTCATATATGGAATGCTTTTAGAAGTTCTAGACTGCACAAAGGATTTGCAGCCACTTATATCCATCATTATTTGTAGGAGGCAGTTCTGAAAGTTTTTTAGCAGTATACTTTACTTATATAGAGCCTCACTCTAAAATTAGATAGATTATCTTAAACTTCAGTTGCAAGACACTTTTAACAAGCCAATGATCAGACCGAATTTCGCCTCCTATATGATCCAGCGTTTAATTAACAGAAAACCCATTTCTGTTAATCAATATATATATAATCAATCAGGCCCAGATCCAGAAAAAAATCAAGGAAGGCTGCTGGTAAGAGACTGTATTTCCAATGCAGTATAACATTTTTTGCTCCATATTATGTCTTTAATAAATTTCTTGAAAAATGCAAGAAATGACAACAAGTTTAACCATTTTTTCTCTTTTACCCTTACTGGCATTCTATTAATTGATTACAACGAGAAGTAAGACCAGCACCACATGGAATGCAATTAAAAGCATCCACACGGAATGCAACTCTCCCCTAGAGCATAGCTATTCTAGGGGGGAGGAGGAAGGGGGGGGGGGCATGGTTCCCTTGGCCACCTAGATCCAGCCCTGTAATCAATCATATTCTTATGTAACTAATCAGATGAAATCCATGTCATGTACATTTATAGATACCCTGGTGTTTGTAGAGTTAGTTATTCCCAAATTACTAAATTTGCATACCTGTGGCAGATATTCCCCGTTGTTATTGTAACTACCAATGCAGAAAGACCTATCACTCCTGTCCAAAGGTCTGAGTCAGTCCCATTTTTGGCATTGAAGTCATCCAGCACAAGATTGGGTTGGGTTGTTTTACCTCTGAAAGGCACTTTTTTGCACATGATGGGCTAAATGGCCAGGTCACAAAGACTCCAAAGACTCAGAGAAGGTTGGGGGAGGAATTGGACAGCTGTTGGAACAGCTGTCCAGTTCCTCCCCCAATTTTCTCTGAGAACAGCTGTTGGAATCACTGGAACAGCGTTGTTGGGAGACAGATGGTAGCCTCTCATCAAGGACATCCAGTGTGTTCTTTAATGTGTGCAGGGCATGGCTCTCCCGCACACGGGGCCACGGCTTAACATCCCATCCGATGGAAGGTGGCCTTTCCAAGCCCATTGGTATCGCCTACTGACTGTGGGAAGAGTGGGGAATTTTGTGGAGATAAATCTCAATGCTGACCCAGCTGGGATTCAAACCTGGGAACTGCAGATTATGAGCCTGGCACGCTACTAATTGACCCCCCCCCCCAGCATAAGAGTAATATTTCCTTTTTTGACAAAAATCAAAATATTCTCAAGTTTTCACAAAACCTATCTTTCTTGTTCTCATCCAAATACTCAATTTCTAATTTAAATTTAGCTGCAAGAAATATTTTATTAATGTAATAATATTTAAGAGTCATTCAAGAGCAATACTGACATTCTGCTCAGAAGAATAGATACACTATTAAATGTTTGCTATCATATATCCAGAAGAAAAAAAGAAATTGAAGCTTATTATTATTTGATATTTATCTTCCATCTGATCTCTTGTAAGCCCAAAATGTCTGTATTATACTTTTGAAATCCCTATGTAAGGACATAAAGAAAGTAGTTGTTGTTAAGAGTTCTTACACATCCTGGTACTGTGGAAAGAAAATGGTCAATAGGATTTTTACAAAAACTAGATTTATTGAGAGTGGTAGTATCAAAAATATCAAACAGCCTATAATTGCAGGTGTAAAGCAAAGATCTGTTCTTATTTGCTAGAAGCTGAAACCATCTTGCTAGTAGGAAATAAACAATCAAAGGTTTTATCATCAGCATCCATCAGAGTCTTTCAAGCACCAGCAAGTGAGAATCAGATATATTACTCCAGGCCAGTATTAGCAATGCTAAAAGTAATTTCAAGGGTTCAGGTACTTGCAATGGCTTCTGATCCAAATCATCTGAGGGTTTACATAAAGTATCTTGTGTATCATTTCAGTTGGGGCTGGCTACCCAGAAACAAACAGAAAACCAACACTTTCAACAGAAAATAACCAGTGCAATTCCATGATTCACAATCTAAATCATAGTTAGTAGATATCAATTTCAAGGGTTATGTTATGCAAGCTATGTGTTGCATACCACTGGATGGATTTAGAAGCCATATTAAGTCACCCAGGGGCAGATCAGATCCATCACATATGACCCATGGCAAATTAATTTGGATGACCAAAAAATTGGGAGGCATGCCCCAGGATGGTCTTCTCTGGTCTAACTGATTTAGATGGTTAGCAACAAGACCCTATCAAGTTGATCACCCCTCAGCAGGCAAGGGAATAAAAGCAAAAGCGGCCACAGAAGTCCTAATCAACAGACTAAACTAATCTGCCAGCCCTCCTCTTCCATTCCACTTCAAGTGACAGAACATATTGAATAGTACTAACTTCCCACACCACAAAAAGGATTTGTTAGACTTTATGTACAATGTCTGGCCAGTTTTCTGCATTATCATAGGAGAGTAGTAAACAGCTCTACTTCCAGTTATGTCTAAGTACAATTTACAAGTATATAATTTCATATATATTTATTACTTCAGAATATATAAAGTCATTTATTAAGAGCATGCAGGTATAAGAGGATGCAGCTTCTCTTTTTTTTTTTCACTGTAGAATATCATGTTCATAAATATTTCAACTAGACTAACATATATATTAAAAAAAAGACATTTACTTGTTGTGAACTTTGAATTATTAATAGTTTGCAAATGTAATAATGAAATGGCACTGAACCAATGTAAAACAAAGATTTATTCCAATTGTGTGATATTATATTAACCAATTTTTGTCATCAGAAAAAATACTGATTGCAGAAATGAACAATTCAGCCTTATGTAATGCCACCTCCAAACCAACGTCATTGACAAGTAATGTGATGCAACAACATCACTAATAATAAAATTTCTTTTGATGTATGCTCATTTAAAAAAATATTTCTGAAAAGTAATATGTAAGAATATTGCCTCAATCATTACCTTTGCATTGTTCAGAAGATCTTGCCCCAGTTGTAGGAGTAATTCCTTGTCTACTGGAAATCTGAGGACATGCTTTGCAGGCTAAAGAGCCCATTTCATTTTGATAGAAGCCCACAGGACAAGGAATGCATGACTTTGTAGCATTTTCATAATATGTACCTATTGCACACTCAACTACAATTGATCAAAATAGAAAAAGAAAACACATATTTATAATGAAGTTAAAAATTGCATAGTACTTTTATATAGCAATAATTCATGCAAGAAGGATGTAGCAAAAACCACAGTATACAACAATTAAGCTATCCTTTTATTGCTTATCTAATAAAATGTTTTGTGACAATATTTTATGCTAGATATTATATGCAAAAGGGCCCATATTTTGCATATTATTTTATACTTTTCTTTTCTATAAAAGGGTTGTTGAAGAGGTGTTTTTAAGAAACCGATTTCATTACAGTGCAAGAAATTATTAGAAATATTTACTTTCTATAAAACAAAGTCTCAAAAATCTATTGTGATGTGGTAATTACCCAGTAATAAACTTTACAAACTTACTCTTTGAACAATCTTTGCACATACTCAAATATATATATATACAATA
The DNA here is from genome assembly GCA_038380435.1 of Ryuthela nishihirai. Classification (NCBI taxonomy): domain Eukaryota; kingdom Metazoa; phylum Arthropoda; class Arachnida; order Araneae; family Heptathelidae; genus Ryuthela; species Ryuthela nishihirai. The sequence goes on from JAWZYU010000015.1 coordinate 50,334,043, forward strand.
GCAGATTGTTATTATGCAGTAATAGGTAAATTTTAATATGAAAAAAAGATTATAATCGAAAATAAATACCTATATTAATTCAGTTATTTATATCGTGCCATACATTGGTACATTGGTATAGTTAAAGTAATATTTAATTTAATAATAAACTTTAATATAAAATGCATGCTTTCAAAAAATACATAGCCTGCACATATAGTGTTGGTCTAATTGTAACACCCTTAACCCAGATTTGCTAAAATCGTATTCAATTTGTTTGTGGATAATTCCTTCCAATAGACAGCTCCATAGGATACTTGGATGAATTTCCCCTTGCAACAGTTGCATCTTACTATTTATATTATTATTTTACTTGTATCACTATTATTATTTACATTACGATGATTCATAAGTCTGTGCATTTTGTCATCTACTTGAGAAATGATTATTACAATATAAATAAAAAACCTTACTGAGAAAAATATAAAATATCAATTTAAATAGTTTGCAGCCATCTGTTGACAAGTTGTTCAATTCCTCTTCGATACCATACTTGGACCTTGGAGGTAAAAAACTCCTAATATCCACTTACAATTTCTTGAAATGTTTGAAACTATCTACCTCGAAGAAAATGAACCATGGAGCAAAGAGGTGGTAGTTGGAAGCAGCTAGGTAGACTTATACTAGGTGAGGAAGAAGCTCAAGTGACAGTTCTCGAAGCTTTTCATTGGTCCAAAGTGCAGTGTGCGGTTTTGTGATGTCTTCTTGGAGGAGTACCCGATGTCTGCTTTACCAATCTTGGGTAGTGTTGTGCATGTGCTGCAGTTGTAATGAGTAGAGATTGGCATTGATGGCCTTGTCATCAGAAACCAGTTCAATGTGCACTACACCCTAAAAATTGCAGAAAAAATATACAACTTGCTTTTGTTTCAAATCGTACCCTCGTACCCTCGGGTCAAGTTACTGCTTTTGGGTGTTCAGATTGTTGAAAAGGAGCCATTTTTCATTGTGCAATAACAATTTGCTTGATGAAATGGTGATCATGTGGATTAGAGAGAAGTTTCCTGCAGACTTCAATACAGTTGGTATTTTTTGTTAGGTAAAACTAAAGTGATGAAAATTGGTCAGGCAGGCTGTGATTCAGTTAATTTGAATGGTTGCATCTTGAGCAGGTGTCACAGTTTAATTATCTTGGGAGCTATGTAACAGATACTGGTGATGTGCGGCATGAGATTAACAGACAAATAGGGATTGCTGCCAGGAATTTTAAGAATCTATGGAGAGTGTGGAGAAATAGGTGTATACACCTAAAGACTAAAATTAGACTGTATACTAGTTTGGTTCTTTCTAGAGTTAGTTATGCTTTGTAAACAAGATAACAGGAAACTAGATGCTTTTGATTCTAGATGCTTACGCAGTATCTTGGGCATTAGGTGGTTCAGCTTTGTAACTAATGATGAATTAGGCAAAGGAGTCTGCAACCTCCTTTAAGTAGCATATTGTGCAGAGAGAGACTCCGTTGGTTTGGCCATGTTGCCCGTATGGATAATTATAGGTTATGAACAGAATAGGGTTGTGAACAGTGTGCCTAAAGGCTTCAGAAAGATGGGAAGACCTAGGATGCAGTGGGCAGACAATGTCAAACAGGACCTTGTTAGAATTGGTGTGCAGTGGCCAGATGCAGCAGATGTAGCTCAGGACAGATATGTTTGGTGAACTAAATTGCATGGTCTGGTTGGACCACTGTAGTCCATGGCTGCTTCAGGATGATGATGATGATGATGATGATGATGATGATGATGATGATGATGATGATGAAGAAGAAGAAGAAGAAGAAGAAGAAGAATCAGTTTGTAGAACACTTCAGCAACTCCTGTCTATCTTACTGATGCATTGCAGATGCCTAAAATAGTTGCTTGTGAGCAACAAGTTTGGATGAGAGATTGGAATAATTTTCGATGGATGGCATGGCACAGAATGTTGTGATCTACTGATATTGGCTGTTCTGATCATAGCTTGCTTTCAAGGCTCACCATCTTTGAACCAAGCATGAGCAGCATGAATGGAGACTGTCCCCTTACCTTCCCTTTGCTATTTCTCAGGCTGCTTTGGTAGCTTTTAATCCTTTTTCCAAGCAATGACTTAAAAATACATGAATTTCAATACTTAACTCACTCAATGTACAGAGTTTCTAATAATGGAAACCAAGACTTTGATACTTATAATAGTTATGGACTGATGCAGTGGACTTTATACTTTCCCTTAGTACTACATTCAGAGGTATGTAAATGCAATAGAGTGATGTGCCATCACTCTCCACATTTTACATGGGAAAAAATGCACAGATTTATGAATCACCCTAGTATTATTAGCTTACATATTATTCTGGAATTGCAGTGTGAAAAAGTTCATGAAATATTGATGTATATAAGAGTGATCAATGGTCATTTTCATCATGAATTTCTTGGAAACCCCAGCTACATGTAATCAAGCTATCCATTTCACCCTAAACAGATGAAATTCGGAAAGGTTTGAGTTATTGGTTATAGATGTGAAAAAAAAATAACATCCACCAATTTAGAAGTTTATAAGAAATGCTGTATTACAGTCAATATAGATTGAAGAATGATACACTAGAGCATAGGGGTAAAGGGGTAATAACTTTTCTAACTTCTGAATTATTCAATCCACAGTTTATGCTTTAAAGATGTTTTTTATGAAATCCTTACAATCCACCTTTATTGACCTAGAAATGGTATATTAAAGGTGGTGAGTTTGTACATCGCACGAGCCTAAGGAAGCCATGGGCAGGTCTACGAAGAAATGCGTCGCTCTAGGGCAGAGTTGATCAGGCCAATGATTTAATTCTTTGTTTAAATGTTTAATTGGTCAGTTTGGATGGTTAAACTTTTTACCTTTTAAAAGCTCAAAGTTGGAGGAAAGTGCAGTAGTGAGTTAAGTGGAACTATTTAGTATGTATGTATGTATGTATATATGCTAAACCTCTACAGTAAAGTTCTACAATTAATTTTAGAGGAAAAATTGTCTGAGCCAGATGGGATATGAACCTACGACCTCCTGATAACATGTCAGGTGCTCTGGACCACTGAGCTACCGGCCGCCGATCAAGATCTCCTCTAATTAACGCTATGAACATTCCCTTTATGTCATATATAGGCATTATTTTAAGGAATTTTTAGCCCTAGCGGCTTTCTATTTTTACCAATAGATGGAAAGCATGTCTTACAAGTATGCTATTGATAATGAATATTGAGATAAACTCAGATAAACTCGACAGTTCAACATCCAGTAATAGACACTTTGACGTCAATTTCAGAAGAAAAATTTTCTGAGCCGGGTGGGATACGAACCCATGAGCTCCTGATAACATGTCAGGTGCTCAGGACCACTGAGCTACAGGCCGCCGATCAAGATCTCCTCTAATTAACGCTATGAACATTCCCTTTATGTCAAATATAGGCGTTATTTTAGGCAATTTTTAGCCCTAGCGGCTTTCTATTTTGACATGTTATCAGGAGGTTGTGGGTTCGTATCCCACCCGGCTCAGACAATTTTTCCTCTAAATTTGAAATTGACGTCAAAGCGCCTATTTATTAATGGATGTTGAACTGTCACGTTTATCTGAGTTTATCTCAATATTTATTATCATTAGCATACTTGTAAGACATGCTGTCCCATCTATTGGCAAAAATAGAAAGCCGCTAGGGCTAAAAATTGCCTAAAATAATGCCTATATGTGACATAAAGGGAATGTTCAGTGTTAATTAAAGGAGATCTTGATCGGTGGCCAGCAGCTCAGTGGTCCAGAGCACCTGACATGTTATCAGGAGGTTGTGGGTTCATATCCCACCCGGCTCAGACAATTTTTCCTCTAAAATTGAAATCGACATCAAAGTGCCCATTTATTACTGGATGTTGAACTGTCGAGTTTATCTGAGTTTATCTCAATATTTATTATCTACAATTAATCACGGAAATGATGGCTTAACTACAAGGCGTAATGAAAACCTTAGATGCTATCCACAGCAATTTTTTAACGTCTTCTAAGAACTCTGTCAAGTCATTAGAATGAATGATGCTCAACAGTGAAAACTACAACATCGAACTAAAGTGAATAATGGAATGTGCAACATGGAACATTGTAGAACTGAGTGCTATCATGTGGTGATGCAAGTACATCTGTGTTAGCATAATAACATCGTGCTAGTTATAAGGACTGGTTGCTATGGACATTCTGATGTTAACAACAAATTTGCGTATATCCATCTCTAGGCAAATCGTTTCGCAGTAATGTCTCATTCGCTCCTGAGCCAGCCTTCAATAAAAATGGTAAATAGTTTTCCTTCTTATTCCTACTAGTTTCCCTTTGAAATAGTTGCTCAAAGGTACATGTAGTATGAGGAATATGATAATATCAGCAATTAAGGGATAAACAATGACAGAATAGCCTGTGAGCCAATGATGTTAAGTTTACTCTGTTACACTAATGCACTCCTCCTCTTTTGAGCAAATGAAATGATGTAGATGGTTTTATAGTAACAGCTTATATTTGTGTATTATTAAATTTAAGAAATGGCATTTCTAGGTATATATTAGCAACATATTACTTGAAGGGCATTTCCTGTAATTGTGTTATTAATCAAATATTAACTATATCTAGTCATTTTTTTAACAACATAGTGACAACTGAAATAAATTTATAACATTCAAGATATATTTTCCTAGTGATTATAAAAATTTTTTTTAAGCAATGGAAATTTCTAAAATGAGTCCAGTGGAGACTTGAACTGCACAACCACTCACCAAAGCTCAAACCACCAAACAAATTACAAACCTCAACCATCTTAACTGCTACCACTGAGTTACCATATCCAAAAATTTCTCCACCTTAAAAATTCTTTAGCTCTTTAGGACAGGTGAAACATAATCAATAGTTGTGTGAAATCCCATTTTGCTCATGACAAAAATTTACATGATGCTGAAGCTTGTTTGCTCACCAGAAGAAATCAGGTGAGAATAATATCAAGCTGTAGTAAAATAATGAAAATTAGATGTTCATGAATGGTAGGATACAAGATACTAAAAAGTGAACACATACATTTTCAAATTTTAGTCTGTTTGCAATAGAATATATTTATGTTTAATGAATACTGAAACTACTGACTCATATTAATGTAAAAATGTTTCTTGAAATTAAAACCCTTAAATATGAAATTCTATTCAAGTTAACATATACTCAGACACTAAATACTTTGGGACTACAAATGACCATTTTTCCAGGTTTCTAGGTGCATATATTCTTCAAAAACAGTGACTGAAAAAATAAAAGTCTAATATTTCAGAGAATAAAAGAGTAATAACATATTACTTACCACAGTTTGGAGGAACTACAACTTGGCCAATAGGGCAAGAATAATCTGTTACCATTTTAAGAGAAGTAAGATCAGGAGCTATATTGGGAAGAATATTCCGCACATCAAATGCAGAGTTCTGCAGAATTGCACTCTCAACTACATTCTGTACTGTAGATCTTATTTGGCTGTTTTTATTTACAACAGGATCACTAAAAGAGGAAAACAATAAAATGGAAATAGCCAGAAATAAATCTGTTCAAAGGCAATATAATAAAAATGAATTAAAAAAGTCAAATAAATGAAAAAAAAAATAAATGATGCATTTCTACATAACAAAAATTTAAATTTCAGAAACTTCTGAAAAATTAGAATAAAAATGAAAAATGTTATGCTTTTGGGTTGTTTTACCTCTGAGCGGCACTATTTTGCACACAATGGGCTAAATAGCCAGGTCACAAGGACCCCGAAGGCTCAGAGAAGGTTGGGGGAGGGAACCCACTGGAACAGCTGTTGGGAGACAGATGGTAGCCTCCCATCAAAGCCATCCAGTGTGTTCTTTAATATGAACAGGGTATGGCTCTCCTGCACACAGGGCCACAGTTTAACATCCCATCCAACAAATGGTGGCCTTTCCTTGCCCATCAGTGGCAGGGACCGTGGGTAGGGCAGGGAGTTTTGCAGAGATAAATCTCAATGCTGACCCAGCTGGGACTTGAACCTGGGAACTGCAGATTATGAGCCTGGTGTGCTACTGACTGGGCCATCACTGCCTCAAATGTTATGCTGTTTCACAAGTTACACAGATAAAAAATACAAACTGAAATTGAATTCAAAACAAAATTTTTTTTTTTTAAAAATATACCAGTGGTGAAACACATTTTCGTGACTACCTTGCATTTTTTAAATCCTACACAAAGGCAAAAATGTAAAATTTTGCTTTGAAATGTGCCCCTCTAAATGCCTGGAATCCCCTGAATTGCAATGGTGATTGTTACACCTCTGATATGCACATTACTATTTCACCAAGAAATAGTTTTTACAGTTATATAAACAGCTGCATAATAATATATAATAATATATTAGTTTCATTTTAAACTAACCATATTTTCCAGTTGATTTTCAAAACACAATTTATATTACAGGTAGTCTCCAGTTTATGTGTCCCTGGCTAACAATATGACCTTACTTTAAGAATAGATCAAACAAGTGAATTTTACTGACCATCAAAGTGGTGCTCAGTTTTCCCTAGTTGCCATCTCTATGCTCGTGCACTCACATAAAAAACAGTAATTTAATGTTATTTACTTAACAATGTCTAGCAAATGTTACATCATCTCCCAACAATTTTTCATTTCCTACAATCCAGTCACCTAAGCAACTTCCAGCACTATTCAAACTAAGAATTATTTCTTTCAATTTTCAATATGATATAATTTTGGATATATTTTTAAATTTGACTGGCATAGTGGTTAAGGAGCTATCTACTGTCCCAGCAGGCAAACTCTGTGTGTTGTGCTATTTCTAACTCAGGCAGTGGTCAGCAATCACTTCAATCTTAGTGTTTCAGTAAGGTATGTCCTTGTATGAGAATGCCTGTAAAAGCTAGGAGCAGCTTCTAGGATTCTTCTCTATCTTATGTCTTGGGGAAAAAAAAAACAACACTAAGTCTGTTATACCTGATTTGCATATATTTATGATGTCATTATATGTTCAATCTTCAAATCATCTTGAACAAAACTCACCACTCATGAATTTCTATGAGAAAATGATCCCCATTTATAGACAGATGTCTAGTAATGCATCCCTTAGGTAAAATGGAGACTACCATTTGTTTTACCTGTGTAATACATTACGTCAAATAATTACTTACTCATGAGCTGGGAAGCTAATTTCTACAGTGTAAATATCACTGGCATCAACCTGCCTTTTGCCTCGAATTTGCTTATTACATTTTATTACAACCTGCATGTCACCACAGGTAGGTTCTGGTATATCAGCTAGGCAAATGTTCCATTCACTGTTGACTTTTTGTAAGCTTTCTTTAATTCTATCATGAAGGATTTTACGACCAGAGTCTGAGCAAATCACAGAAGATGGAAAGCCCATAGAAATTCTAAAAATTCGGCGAGCAGGTCTTTTTTCTGTTAAAAAGAAAAATACAAAGAGTTCATTTAGTAATTCAGTTTAGTTTTACCATATTTTAATGCTAAAAATGAACAAAAATAAAAAATGGCAAATTTATAGTTTTTTTTTAATTTTGGCAATAAATTTACAGAAACATTAAAATATTTAATCTGGTATATTCTCGTAGCTTTTGGAATAAATAAAGTACACAATACCACTATAACAAAAGAAAATCAGAAGCAGTACATTATATAAATTTTATATTATATAAATAAAAATATTATACATTATATAAATATAAATATTACATAAATTTCATAATTTTTAATCATTTATAAAAATATTTGTTTCCGTTTGTTCAAATCATTTTATTCTTCGATTACTTTACAAATGCTTAAAACGTTTATTGACTATTGTTGCCAAAATTATAAATTATATATATATGAAATATGATAAAATTCCACAGGCGAGTTATAAATTCTTGTGGATTTCTGTAAGATTCAATTGAAATATTTGTGCCCACTGGGCTGGACCAATGTAATCAGATGTATTATGTATTAAATGAATGTTATGTTATATGATGTTAACTGCAACATTTGGTGTTATGTTATATGATGTTAACTGCAACATTTGGTGTTATGTTGTATATGCTATACTAGTGAACTCTGCATGAAGACATTCTTAAACTACGAACATAAAAGTTCTTATGAACAATACAGTGCATTAATATTTTTATGAGTAATATACTTGATGTTAGATATCTCAATATCAGATTTTGTATAAGGTTCACACAGGCTTTTTGCATATTAATTTCACAAACATGTTATAAAACCACTACCTATAAAAGACATAAGCTTATGCAAGCCAGAGATGTGAAAATTTCAAAGATGTTATTAAGGGAAGTATAACTGTAAGGCTTAGTGCTATAACATCTGATACAAGTTCATAACAAGATTACTGTAATTGGTGCTTTGGCTGTGACAAATCTGCAATTATACTCACATTCCATGTGATATGCATTATAAAAATATATTTTGCTAATTGGTACAAAAATTTAGTCATATCAGCACAAAATGCTTGCTTCATTAATTCAAGTAGTTTCGACTGATTGCTTTTGATAAACCCTTTTTTAAAACCCTATTTTTTCTTACATTTTCAATTTGAAAACCCCATTTTTCAACATTTTCAATCTGAAAACTTTTTACTTTAATTTTTGTCCAAATCTTGAACTAACTAGTATCTTTGGAAAGGAATTAATAATATTCATGCAATAATCAAGAAATAAAAAAAATTAATAGTTATATAAGCCGCCCCATGGCCGAGTGGTTAGTGCACTTGGCTACTGATCTAAGGGACCTGGGTTCGAGTCCCGGGTAAGGCATTGCTGTTTGTGTCGTTTTTCTGCTGAGGGCCTGCCATCCTCTCAGACCTTCTAATATGGCATATAAACTGACAGGCTCCTGTCAGACTTCTGTGGCAAGCAGCTGCTTGAGGGGGTATTTATTATTATTATTATTATTATTATTATTATTATTATTATTATTATTATTATTATTATTAACAGTTATATAAACAGACAAAATTAGGGGGTAGGTTTATTATCTAGTAAAAGGATAATTATATAAATGTGGCTCTATGTGTTAAAACAATGGTAACTCAATGAATTCCAAAAAAGGAAAAATATATTGCATTCTCAAGGTATTTGCTAGTCACAAGGATAATAATAGATGTCTTTTTGCAGTTGAAACTAAAATTGTTAAAATTATGAGACTGTAACACCAACAGTCTAAAATAAAGAAAGAGACAAAAGCAATAAAAAATAAACAAACAAATAAAAAATATAACAACTCACAATGACATTAAGAAACTTTGGGCATTTGAAGGCAGGAAATAAAGTTGAAATGCCTGGAATTTTGAGTAAAAAGGTTGTTTTGTTGCATAATAAAGTCTGCTCCAACACTGCCCTAGTAACAGTAACAGTGTTGACCAGGTGTAATTGGAAATACTTGGACATTTTCCCTGCAGTTCTGCATCTTCCCTATTAGATTTTCACACTTTTAGAGCTCTAAGAAAATGTCATGAAAAGAAGAAAGTTGAAGATGGACAAAGAGATGCAATGCATTGTCAGACTTCCTCACACATCACTCTAGGAAAGAGGGTATTTTGTGGCAACAAATATCTAAATAGGCATAGCATTGAACAGAGCAATAAAAATTGTGCTTCATCTTCAACTTGACCACTTTTTATTTGAATAACCCTTATATAAACAAGTAAAATACTAACATTTTAGGTTAAGAAGTGAAAAAAAAATAACTACCATATTCAGCACAGCACATTCTTTAACCTTACAACACACATAACAGACAAATGGCCAGTAAATGGATAATAAAGAGAAGGAATAAAACTATTCAAATGGTCTATTCTGAATCTTGTCCTGTAAGAGCTTTAAAGGAGTAAAGAACAGTTTACATATATATATATCAGACACTATATTAACTGCACAAAAAGGAGACATTGTGTGCAAAAAGGAGCTAGTCTCCTTTTTGCACACAATGTGGACTAATGAATCAGGAATACAGTTTATATTGATTTGTATGCAGTTGTTTCTCCTGGGTTAGATTAGATGTAGAAAATGTAGCATCATTGCTTTTGAAAAACGTAGCTCTTGGAATATCTTGTTCAGTGGACTAATGATCCAAGGATATTGAACAGGAACACTTCACAAGCTATTGTTCTAACAGCAATAGTGTTATATTTTTCAGAAATGATGACTAAAACTGATATGGATAATAAACATCCATATGATTGACATTATGCTGTTACTTTAAGAACAGAGAATGCTTGTTCAAATTTACCATTTAATCTTGGAATGACCGAAAAGTGAGTGGCATGATACAAACAAAATTTACGCTCTTATTCAATATGTGATTCCACAGAGGGACAAAAGTATAAAGCACAAATGAAAAGAGGGAGGGGAATAACTGAGTACAGGAAAGTTTTAATAATTCTTTATTATTAACTACAATGAAGAATGCAGTTATACATTTTAAAATTATAGAAAAACCATTTTACATTCATTTTTTGGTAAGTTTTGTTGTTTGAAGAAAAAAATAGTCACAATAAAAAAAACATTATTTTTCAACTTACTGGCACATGCTGGGAAAACAAAGGGTGTGGTGGGATCTGTAGCAGGTCTCCAAAAACCTTCAACACCACAAGTATAGAATCTAGATATTGGTTCTGAGAACTCCAAACCTTCATCACAAGATATAGTGCACACCTTGAAATTTCCTCCTGGACCCCAATCTCCACATCCTACTTGACCTCCAAAAGGTGGTTGTGGCATAGAACAAAATTCATCTGGAAAAAAATGCAGATATACTATATTTTTGTAGATGTTTAACAATGTGCAAAATTAAAAAAAATAAAAGCAATCACCAATTAAGGTAAAATATTTTTAGATTTAAAATATACTGCAAACATTCATCATCATCATCATCATTCATCCTCAAGCAGCCATGGGCTACGGAGGTCCAACCAGACCGTGCAATTTAGTTCTCCAAGCAAGTCTATCCTGAGCAACATCTACTGCATCTGGCCACTGCACACCAATTCTAACAAGGTCCTGTTTGACATTGTCTGCCCACCGAATCCTAGGTCTCCCCTTCTTTCTGAGGCCTTTAGGCACACTGTTCATAAACCTATTCGCCAATCTATAATTATTCATACGGGCAACATGGCCAAACCAACGGAGTCTCTCTCTGCACAATATGCTGCTTACAGGAGGTTGCAAACTCCTTTGCCTAATCTCATCATTAGTTACAAAGTTGAACCATCTAATGCCCAAGATACTGCGTAAGCATCTGGAATCAAAAGCATCTAGTTTCCTGTTATCTTGTTTACAAAGTGTCCAAGTTTCACTACCATAACTAACCCTAGAAAGAACCAAACTATTATACAGTCTAATTTTAGTCTTTAGGTGTATACGCCTATTTCTCCACACTCTCCATAGGTTCTTAAAAGTCCCGGCAGCAATCCCTATTCGTCTGTTAATCTCATGCCGCACATCACCATTATCTGTTACATAGCTCCCAAGATTATTAAACTGTGACACCTGCTCAAGACTGCAACCATTCAGATTAACTGAATCACAGCCTGCCTGACCAATTTTCATCACTTTAGTTTTCTCTCTGTTTATAACCAAACCTACTCTACTACCAGTCTCATCAACAGCTCGAATGAAAGAGTTCATCTCATCAACATCATTTGCCAAAAGGGCTAAATCATCAGCATAATCTAAATCAGAAATTTTCCTATCTCCAGCCCATTTAAGGCCAAAATCTTTCCCTTGAAGCGAATTTCGCATAACATAATCAATAACCAAGCTAAAGAGAAAAGGAGACAAAATGCACCCTTGTCGAACACCAGACGTAATGCTAAACCAATTGCTACAAGACTTACCAACCCTCACACATGACTCAGTGTTATTATAGAGAGCTTTCATTATGTTAACTAACTTGTCTGGTATACCATATGATCTCACAATCAACCACAAATTATGACGATCAACAGAGTCGAAAGCCTTTTTGAAATCAACAAAGCTAGCAACCAAAGGTTTCTGAAACTCGAAACATTTCTCAAGAATCTGCCTAAGTGAAAATATCTGATCTACACATCCCCTACCACTTCTGAATCCACATTGCTCATCACGCAATTGACTATCAACCAGATTCTTAATTCTATTAAGCACAATCATGGAAAGAAATTTTACCTGGAACAGAGAGTAGGCTAATACCCCTATAGTTATCACAAGAACTGCGATAACCTTTTTTGAAAATAGGGATAACAATAGCTCTGGTAAAATCCTTAGGAACCATGCCTTTATCATAAAAGATATTCAGAATTTCAGTCATCCAAGTGGTAACCGAAACATTCCCAGCTCTAAGCATTTCCGTAGTAATTTCATCTACCCCTGGGGATTTATGAAGTTTAAGTTTAGAAACAGCCAAAATAACTTCAGATTGTGTTATAGGGCCAACATTAAAGCCACCAATGCATCTATTATCATTGCAAACAATGGGAGTAGAACTAACTACATTGTTTAGAACATCACTGAAATGCTCAGCCCACCTAGTCACAACAGAATCCTCGCCTTCAATAACCTTACCTTGTTTATCCTTCAATCCTTGTATGCCTGTCTATTTTCTACCACACAAAACATTAACTTCTGGTACAGCTCTCTGCTGTTGTGCTGTCTAACTGCTTCCTCGGCTTTGTCAGCCAAACCATCAAGCCAAAGATTCTTATCAGCAGCTAACTGATCCTTTACAAGTTTATTAAGGTCTCTGTAATGCTTTCTATTAGGACTAGTAGGGTATTGATTAAGGGCATTCCTGCAGTTTTCTTTCCGAAATAAGCTCAAGTGCCTTATCACTCAGATAATTTTGCCTCTTCTGCTCCTTTTTTCCTAAAAGAGTACTGTTAGTGTCCAAAAAAGCCTGTTTAAAATGATCCCATTCTTCCTCAACTTCAGTAGTAAGCAAACCATGACTGTCATAATGACTAAGTAACCTATCATGGTAAGCTTTGGCTATAACTGGATCTTTCACAGCTTCAGTATTAAAAGTAAAATTTTTAACCCTAGCACAACACTTTTTAAGTTTAAGTTGCAACACACTTTTAACAAGGCAATGGTCAGATCCAATTTCAGCTCCCCTATATGCCCTGGTATTCCTAACAGAACTAGCCCATTTGCTGTTAATTAATATGTAATCAATCATATTCTTATGCAGCCCATCAGGTGAAACCCATGTGTACTTATGTATGTCGCGGTGTTTGTAATAAGTGTTAGTTATTCTGAATCCATTGAGTTTACTTACCTGTAGGAGACGTTGCCCATTGCCATTGCAGCAACCAATACCAAAAGGGCCTATTACTCCTCCCCAAAGGTCAGAGTCAGTATTAACTTCGGTAGTGAAGTCACCAATAACAAGGGTAATATCTCTTTTCTTGACAGAATTCAAAATATCCTGAAGTTGTTCATAAAACCTATCCTTCTCATCCTCATCGGCATCCTCAGTGGGGTCATAACAGCAGATAACATTTAGGTCTTTAATGCTTGTCCAAAATTTTGCTGCAAGAAACCTTTCATTAATGCACTCATATCCTAGAAGAGCATCACTAGCATGTCTGCTGAGAAGCAGATCTACGCCTTGGTGATGCTTATTGTCATCCCTCCCTGAAAAGAGAAATTTAAGATTATTTTTAAGAATCTGACCTTTATCTGTCCATCTGGTCTCTTGCAAGCCGAGAATATCTAAATTATAATGGTGGAATTCTTGTGTGAGGACATCAAGAGAAAAAGCTCTGTGCAGAGTCCTCACATTCCAACTACCTATGGAGAGAAAATGGTTAGTGGGATGTTTGAAGAAACTATGTTTATTGAGAGAGGGAATGCCGACAATATCAAACAGCCCCCTAATCGCAGACATGGGGCAAAGACCCGTTCCCCCACTACTAAAGGCTGAAGCCATCTACACTGGAAGACTTCCTCCAATGTAGAATTTGACGATGCCAATAGAAGCAAAGAGTTCAGGTGCCTGCGATGACTTCTGCTCAGGATTATCCACCAGCTGATAAACATATCCTGTGAATCTATTCATTTGGGGCTGTCAACCCACAAACAAAACAGAAAACACAGCGGAAGATTTTCCCTCCACAGAAGCCCACCAGTGTAGCAAAATCAGGATTCATAATCAAGCTCAGAGCCATATATCTGTCCAGTCCAGTAGGTTTATATGGTCAGCACCAGGACCCTGTGTGGTTGACCACTCCTCAGCAGGGTAGAAAAAAAAGAAAAGTAGCCATAGTTGTCCAGATCAGTAGGCCACACTAATCTGGCAGCCCTCCCCTTCCGTTCACTTCCACAAGAGAGTATCTCTTTTGAAAGTTACTAACGGTCCGCACCACGAGAAGGCGGGGTCAGACATTAGGTGCTAGGCCTGGCCGGTTCTATGCATCATCACAGGGGATTGGTGCATAGCTCTCCTTCCAGGGACTACCTAGCTACCATTTACAGATTAATTTAAAATTCCGGATTTAATTTTCTTAAAGAAAATCTGGCAATGCATTACAACAAAAGAATGATAATATAGAAAAAGGCAATTTGTGAGTAAATTAGAACTTTAATTTTCTTTGCATAAGATTATAGAGAAGTTTACAATTTGCTTATTAAATTCTAAACTTTAAAAGCAATTTAGAAAATCTGCTAAAAATATATACTACAGTTTTCACATTCAACCTTTTGACATGACTTTTATGCTTTCGAAAATTAATTCTTTAAACTCAAACCTTATCTTAGAGGTTATGTCCTTCTAAAGAATGAAAATAATTTACTCCATATACATATTTACAGGGTGGTAAAGAAAGTCTACAACCAGGGAATTATTTTGACATTACTATGTGAATTATAATGAAGAGTTCATGTAGGAAACTAATAATGGCCAAAAAATCTGGCATAATTGTATCATCTTTGGTGAAGTAATTGAAAGGCTGTCAGCTCTAACTTAAAGCTCATGCCATATTTATATTGAATAATGAAAAAACAAAACAAAACAAACAATTTAATAGGTTAGAGTACCACCAATTTAGTTGTTTAAAGTTTTATTGTGCAAGAGCAACTAAGACTATATTGTGCCACATTAGATGAAAAATTATAAAATATATCAAACCCACAACCAAAGTTAAAAATCAAGACATAATGAAGAGGAAAAACAAAAACTATTGCCCAAATTGTAAGTATAACCAAAACCCCTCCTTGGATAGCAATTACAAAAGATATTCTCCTAGTTATGGATTTTCTTTATTGCCTCTATACATGATACAGTTAAAAAACAAAACAAAATGAAATCACATACTCATTATATTGATGCGGAAACTGCATTTTGCTGTATTACCAGCATCATCTTTGGCTATGTATGTTAGATCATGAACTCCTCGAACCAATGATTGCCCTAGAAATGCAAAATATTTTAGTTAATACAATAGAAAAAAATTGTATATTACAAATATATATCTGAAATGTTCAAATGAACAGGAATATAAATGATAAAAATGCCAATGTCATAATGGAAACTGCCACTAGCAGTTAAAACTTTGGTAAGCACTAATTACAATATGAATATTGCTCAATCAACACCTTTATGGAATTAAATGAATATTGCTAATCTGGAATTCAATACTAAATGCGAATTTTTAAACAAAAACTAATAATTTCTTATGTTTGAAACTTTGACTTAATTTTTAATTTGCTATTAGTGAAAGCTATCAGGGAACACTAAAAGTATAAACATTTTTGAGAAATATATTAAGTACTTGAAAATGGGAACATTCTCTTTGAAAAAATACAAAGGCTTGGAAAATTTTGCATTGTCTATAACGTTGCTTAGGATGCTCAGCCTTGGTTGACATATATGCAGTAGACACTGTCTTGGTGAGAAATAGTTGCAATTAGCAATTAATTTTGCCTGAAGTGTAGTGGTATTATGTTGTAACCAGTGGCATAGTTTAAAAATATGTTTAAGAGCTGATTTTATTTTTTCAAAAGATTAAAAAAAAAGTAATCAATAAATAAATATTGAAAAAAGACAACCAATAAGTAAATAAAAACCAGAATTGGGTAAGGGAATAAGGTCAACAGGCCTAGGTAAGGGAACATGATCAGGTAAAACAGACCATTACACCAAAACCTTTTCTAGTGCATTGACTTTATAACACCTTTGCTACTGACTGTTTAGGTTAGTAAAATACTTTAACAAAAAGTCTTGTATGCACTCTAAAAACAACCAGTCACACCATTGGAGTTGTTCATGGCAATTACCTAATCTTGTAAATCCTCAACATTATTATCTTCTACCTTTCTATAGTTATATTGAAAACGTTATTCTGTACCAACTATACTTGAAAAAAAGTGTCCGGACACCTGATTGGCAAATGAAAAACGTAATTTCTAGTCATGTGATTGGTACTAGTGGGGTATAAGAAGAGCACTGGCACAGAACAGGCTTCAGTGGAGAGGAGTCATTATAGAATGCCATTTGAGTAACTTATCTGTGCATGCAATTGCCGCCAATTTAGAGCATCCTAGGTCAACTGTGCAGGATGTGATTATTGCACGGTTGGCATAGTGGACACCTTAATGGAAATGTGAATATGTCACAACAATCAAGAAATAGTTGGGCAGACCATGAAAACTGATGGAAAAGGATCAAAGAGCTCTGAAACGTGAGGTACGTTCTTCTCGTCATTCATCTACTGTTACCATTACCAAAAGGTTTCTAGAGTGCACAGATGTCAGTGTTTGCAGTAGGATGGCTCATATGCAGCTGCATATGTTGAATTTCCGTGGCCAAGCAGCTGCATACAAACCACTGATAACTCCTAAACATGCACAACAATGTCTAGCCTGATGCAAAACTCATTGGAATTGGTTGCTGGACAAATGGAAACAAATTTTATGGAGAGACAAATCACGTTTCACGCTGATCCGATGGTTGCTGCTGGGTATGGTGAATGGCTGGTGAACATTACCTGCTACAGTGTATCATCCACTCTGTGAAGTTCGGTGGTGGTAGTGTAATGGTTTGGAGCAGGGCCGTGCCGTGCTTGATACAGAGAGGCGGCCGCATCAGGCGGCACCATAAGGGGGCGGCATAAGCAGCGAAATCAAAATACAATTTGAACCATTCAATAATTAAAAATCTTTACGTAACGCTTTTCTATATTGGTCTATGTTATTCCGATATTGATGTATACGATTTATGATTTATTGTACGCCTCTGCCTAAACGCTTTCGGTACCCTTTGATCTCAGTTTCTGGTGCAGGTGCATCGTTGGCAAGCGCTCGCCGAAAGACTTTTGATCTAACAGTGTGAAGCTATTATTTTTGTTTGTAATATACCGCACGGCCGCTCCTGAAAGCTGAGGCGGCAATTATCACAAAAGACAATTGCACGTGTTACGTGTTGATAGTTCTGCTTTGAGCTTACAATCATTGACAATATTTGATTTTAAAGTTGATTTGTCATGAGAAGTGGCAAGTGGCTGTGCTGTATTTAAATCAGTAAATCAGATATATATCTGTATCAGTATAATATTTGTGCATTTATACTAATTCAGTTTTTGTGTTTAAAAAGTAGATCAGGTAAGAGAATTATTGTTTTTTACAGCAATTGTAGTTACTTATTATCATTGAAAATGATTATGTTATGACAATAGGGATTCGAATTAAAAAGTAGCATTTGCATGGACTGGGTATATCTCAGGGTTGTTGTTTGGGTTGTTTTACCTCTGAGCGGGACTTTTTTGCACACCATGGGCTAAATGGCCAGGTCACATGGACCCCAAAGCCTCAGAGAAGGTTGGGGGAGGGCACCCACTGGAACAGCTGTTGGGAGACAGATGGTAGCCTCCCGTCAAGGCCATCCAGTGTGTTCTTTAACGTGCACAGGGTATGGCTCTCCCACACACGGGGCCACGGCTTAATGTCCCATCCGACGGACGGCGGCCTTTCCAAGCCCATCGGTGTCCCCTACTGACCGTGGGCAGGCGGGGAATTTTGCGGAGATAAATCTCAACGCTGACCCAGCTGGGACTCGAACCTGGGAACTACAGATTACGAGCCTGGCGCGCTATCGACTGAGCCACTCCCGCCCCGCATATCTCAGGTGCGGAACGTGTGCCTCTGTGTGATAGATAGAGAGTTATTTAGGTAATATTGGGCTACTTTTGCATTCTGTGTGTGATAGAGATGGAGAGTTGCTTAGGAAATATTTGCATTTGCCTACTTTTGCGTTCGTTATTTATTGCTCTATTTTTACCAAATTCATATACGTTGAAGTGACAATACAATAACAAGTTAAAGAAAGGCAAATGTCAAAACGGCTGCTAGCTGTCAATTTGACAGATATTTGTTATCTATTTATTATGTACTGTTAGCTACAAATCTTACTAGCTTTGCAACTCATTTCTATCGTTATTTTATCTACCCTATTTTAAAAGCTTGATAAGCATCATCATATTTAATCATTTTCAACGACCCCCCCCCCCCCCCCCCCCGGTTGCATCTTTGCGAAGGACTGTGAATTTTTATTTAATATTTTTATTACAGTATGGAACAGAAAAGGAAAAAATTGTCTGGAAGTCAATATAAAAAGAAACGCTTAAAGAAAGAGGAACAAGGAAGAAAGCTAAGCTATGTTATGAAGGAATTCTTAGTACAAAAGTCCTGTTTAGATGAGCCGTCCACATCCACATCAACTGCTTTGGATTTGGCAAATAAAAACTCAGTGCCACCCCAATCACTTTCAGAAGAAGTTGTTGAAGAGAGCCAAAAAATAACACCATCAGAAGTTCATCAAGAGCCGGGTAGCAGTAGCAGTGGCAGCCAGCAGATATTTAACGAAATTTCTTCTGATCCTGCATTATGGAATGCTTTCTGCATGTCATCTGAAATTCGTCAAATACTGGTTGAAAGGGTCCACATCAAATTAAAGAATTCGAGTTTCCTATTAATAAAGGAAGGCGTAGATTTTTGCTCTCGCATTATCTGAAAGTGTTGAGCAATAGTGAAGTCGTTGAGAGAAGTTGGTTGATTTACTCTGTTACAAATGATGCCGTTTTTTGCTTTTGTTGTATATTATTTGATAATTCGTCTGCTATTAATGACTGGCCCAAAAAAGGTTATTCTGACTGGGGAAATCTTATAAGAGCCCTCACAATGCACGAAAAGTCTGTAAATCACAGAAATGCTTTTAGAGCATGGAAAAAATTGGACATTCGATTAAAGCAGAAAAAAACTATTGACGCTGAATATCAATGAATTATGGATATGGAAATTCAGCATTGGAGAGGAGTTCTAAAAAGAATTAATGGAATAATTAGACTATTGGCCTCACAATGCTTAGCTTTTCATGGAACAACTGAATATTTGTTTCAGCCTAATAATGGAAACTTCCTAAAGTTGGTAGAATTGCTTTCTGAGTTTGATCCAGTTATGGAAGAACATATCAGGAGAGTTCAACGCGAGTCTGATAAATGGTCTGTGACTTATCTAAGCAATATTATAAAAGATGAATTGATAAATTTGATGGGAAATGCAATTTTAAGCAAAATTGTTGAAATAACAAAAAACGCTAAATATTTTTCGATAATCGCCGATTGTAACCCAGACGTAAGTCATATTGAACAGCTCTCATAAACAATAAGAGTTGTCGATTTAAACTCCATTCAGAATAAATATGAAATTGAAGAATTCTTTATTGGTTTTTTTGAAGCTAGTGATTCAACCGGAGAGGGTTTGACAGAACTTATTCTGACACATTTGGAAGAGTTAGGTTTTGAGCTAAAGTGGCTTAGAGGACAAGGCTATGACAACGGAGCTAATATGAAAGGAGTAAGAAAGGGTGTACAAAATAGAATACTTGAAAAATATCCAAGGGCGTTTTATGTGCCCTGCGCATGTCATTCTTTAAACCTAGTTGTAAATGATGCAGTGTCTTATTCTACAGAAACAACAACTTTTTTTTCTATTGTACAAGAACTTTACACTTTTTTTTTCTGGTTCTACAAAGCGTTGGGAAGTGCTAAAAATATATGTTTCACAATTAACTCTAAAACCATTGAGTGCTACTAGGTGGTCAAGCACAGTAGATGCATTAAAACCTTTAGGATTTCAACTTTGCGAAATCTATGATGCATTATTCCAAATAATAGAAGACATCAACAGAGATGCAGAAACTAAAGTTAAAGCAAGAGGGTTAGCAAAATATATTAAAAATTACAAGTTTATATGCAGTGTAATTCTTTGGTATGATATTTTATTTGAAATAAATTCAGTCTCGAAGCTATTGCAATCTGTAACTATAAATTTGTCAGATTGTGTAAGGATGTTATCAGAAACCACACAAAAAGTGAAAAGTTATAGACAATCTGGATATGATCAGATGAAAATTGCTGCTAATGAGATTGCAGAGAATCTTGAATGCAGTGCAGAATTTCCTGCCGAAACTGAAGTTAGAGCCAGAAGGAAAAAGCGTCAATTTGACTATGAAGAAGCTGTCGATCAACCCTTAACAGAGGAGAATAAATTTAAAATAAACTTTTTCAATTATATTTTGGACATTACCCTTAATTCTCTGAATGAACGATTCACGCTTCTGGAAACCCATAACAAAAATTTTCAGTTTTTATATGACATTTTAAAACTCAAGGATATAGATGACAAAACGCTAGAAAATTATTGTACCAGTCTCCAGTCAATACTTTCGGTTGAAAATGAATCAGATATAAATGCAAATGATCTTCAAGAAGAATTACGTGATGTATCCCGAATGTTACCATATTCTATGAAACCTTTGGATGTTTTAAATTATTTGTGCCAAAATAACTTAATTACTTTGTATCCGAATACTGTTGTAGCTCTGAGAATTTTATTAACATTCCCTGTCTCTGTAGCTAGTGGGGGAAGAAGTTTTTCCAAATTAAAATTAATAAAACACTACTTAAGAAGTTCAATAAGCCAAACAAAACTCAGAAATCTGTCATTAATTTCTATTGAATCTACATTGGCTGCCACTCTAGACTACACATCCCTAATTAACGAATTTGCTAAAGTTAAAGTTAGAAGAGTAAAACTGTAGTAGATTGTTGTAGTTGATAGCTGATATCATTATTTTAAAGTAGTTTATATTTTCAAAATAAAAATAGTATTCGTACATTTTGTGCAGTTTTTTTTAAATCACAATCTAAGGTTATTTTAAAGAAAAGACATTTAAGGGGCGGCACTTCGAAGACTTGCATCATAATGAGAAAATCTACCGCACGGCCCTGGTTTGGAGCTGTGTATTGTGGCATGGACTTGGACCTTTGGTTCCTATAGCTGGTAGCATGAATGCTGAAATGTACTTGGATGTTCTAGACAATTCTACACTATCAACACTGTTCCAGTACTATGGAGAAGGTCCATACATCTATCAACATGATAATGCACCATGTCATACTGCAAGGTCCGTTCAGCAGTGGTTTCATGACTCAGGTGTGGAGAACATGCCCTGACCTGAATCCAATAGAGGCCCTTTGGGGTGAACTCGAACATTGGTTGTAAACCTTACCAACACATCCCACTTCTCTGTCGACACTAACTACCATGTTGAAGGACGAATGGCACAAAATACCAGCTGCACGTTATCAAAAACTGATTAAAGGTATGCCCAAAAGAGTTGCAGAGTGTAATTGCACCCAAAGGTGGGCTGACACCCTACTGAAATTTCAATAAATGCGACATTTTGACAAACACTCTGGTGTCTGGTGACATCTTTCAACATAGTGTAGTTATCACCTGTAATAGAAAGCCTGAGCTTTGAACACAATTATGGTAAATATTATATCTGTAATGCCTGTTCACCTAAATTCTGATGCCTAAAGCTACTTTGATTGTTAAATTGTACCACATCATTCTATGTCTCATTAATATACAGTTATGAAATTTAATACCAGTGGTATATTTTGCATTTTTTGGGGGAGGGGGGTGGTATAATGGGTTTAACCCAACCAAACCTCTCCTTTAAATATGCCGTCAATGATTAACTCATAGTTATGCTGCAACTACTGGGACCCAGGTTGATGGCATGCTCATTTGTTCTGTCATACCTGCATATAAGCTCCTAGTTTTGTGGGTCCTATCACTAATGAAGAACAAATGCATATTATTTGGAGGCATCTTCTTATATAATAGTAGCCATGCTTCTATGCATGTGATAGCAGAGGAGTGGGTAGGCACCTAGAAATCTGCTTACAGCATATGTTTTCTTTCAATGACATGCTGATATAATTTTTGGCAGTTCTCCAATGTGCTGCTTGCATTGTTCAGTATTGATAAGAGCTTAATTACTGCACATACTATTGAAAAGACTTTTACCTCCTTCTTTAAAGAATGAACATTTAATCAGAAAGGCAAATTGAAGGACAGCTAACAGACCATTATGGTAAATGATGTGACCAAAAGGGGTGTGACTACTCCTTGGTTAATAATTATATTAATAACTATTTCTGTTATAATCTATAGATACTTGCTTATTATTAATTCTGCTGAAAAAGTGGATGAAATTTGTAAATATTCCAACCAGAAATCAGCTTTAAAGGTTGGAATGTCAGCAGTGGTCATAAAAGAGCTGCTTATCCTATTAAATGCCATGGGTCATTTCATGTCTTCTACTCTCTTATTATATATGATTATTCATTATTATTATTATATGAATGCCATGAAATAGAGAGGGACAAGCATTTATTTTTTGCTTATTAGAACATGTGTACTAATTTTAACAATTCATTCAATAGCATCATTGTCTATACAATTATTAATTAAAGACTTTTCACATCCAATGGAGCTAAATTAAACTTAAGAGATCACACAGCTAAAATAGTAATAAGATTTAATCACGAATGTGCTGTGGTAGATAGTTTAAAACATTTAAAAGCACGGTTTTTTGGGAGCAGGTCTCAAAAATGAGAGAGTGCTTTACATCTTATATGCTAGTTATAAGTTCTGCCTTAAGATTACCCTGAGTACAGTAACAGCATAGCAACTGTTTGTGTACTCCATTAAAACCGGACTGGTAGCATAATTAACGATCTCTTGCAAATGTTTGCAAAATGCAATTGTACCAGCAAAATATGGTAATTATGTCTTTTTCTATATATTCTTTTCCAGCGGCTCTTAGGTGACAAGAGCCACAGGGATAAGCTGTATAGTACTTAGGGTAATCTTAAGGCAGAACTTATAACTAGCATATAAGATGTAAAGCACTCTCTCATTTTTGAGACCTGCTCCCAAAAAAACCGTGCTTTTAAATGTTTTAAACTATCTACCACAGCACATTCGTGATTAAATCTTATTCCAATGGAGCTAGTAGTTCATCATATGATGTTTCCCAGAGAATATGGCTTCTGCTCATCATATTTATTGATGACAGATTTTTGTGAATAAAACAACTGGGAATAAGCATCAGTTAGGTTCTTTGTCTAAGAATTTAATCTTGCTGTTTAGTGAAGTTGAACATTTAGAGTTTTGATATTGAACAGTAAAATCATTAAATAACAAATAACTCTAGGAAACATACGGAAATATATTTGCAAAATTTACTAACATTATTCTACTGCACAGAAATTTTTGGTATCTTTTAACATTAACTATACATTTGATTAGTGATTAATACTGACTTTATAGTCATGATATTTTGGTAATATGTAGAATAATATTGATATTTGATTGATTAGTAATATCTCTGACTACAACCAATATAAAGTTACCAGATATTAGCCCATTTTTTTCAGCAATTTTGACTGAGCGAAGATCATCAGTGAAACGTGGCTCCTCCCAAGCAATGGTCGCAGATTTCTTGCTGCTGATGACCCATTTGTCAGATGGGCAATGCAAAAGTTGTGGAGGAGTTTTATCCTGGTGTAAAATGTGGCAGTTGTCTCCTGTGTAGCCTACAGGACACACTTTTTCTCCACACATTCCAGGACTTTGACGTTCCACTGTTCCTACAACTCTGAAAATATAATTTTATTTTTATATTTAAAGCCCTTTATAATTTAAAATATTTAAAAGTTAATCTTCAGTTTGACATTATAGCCAAAATCAAAACTGTATGTTAAATTTTAATGGAATATTTATTATTATTAGAGAAAATCAACTATTACAATTTTTTTTATATACATACATACATATATGGTAGAACTCACTTAACAAGTGAAACCCAGTGAAGTGGAAATTTGGATGGACTAAAAGAATTTCGTTACAGTGATAAAATTGTTTGGCACAAAATATTTCTGGTTAAGTGAAATATGTGCTCTTGCATAAGAATAAGATAAAAAATGCTGTAATGCATTAACATATTCTACAATAAAAACATTACAGAAGTTTCCCTCACATATCGAACTCAGTACTATTGAATACACCATTACCACGAAAGTTCATTTATGTTGAAAACATTTTCACATATGAACACAAATCTGAATTTTAATTTTTTCCCCTAAATATATTCAGAGAGAAAATAAATTGATATGTCATATAATTCAATACTAATTAAAATGACCAAATTTCAATGTGAAACCCAATTTATTTTTATCATTAAACTAAAATCATTGAATGTAATATCCATAAACATTGTTTTCCTGAAAGTGAATGTACAATTCCTATGCCTCCTAATCTAAAGCTGCTTACACAAAATGAATTATTACACTTTATAGCAAAGGTATAGAACGCTTCTCATCATGCACAAGATTAGAAATGATTGCCACCATATGCTACCAAAACTGGCCCCAATAAATTTCTTTTTTTCACCAATGCTATATTTTTATGGTATTTACTCACGTATGCATATTTTACTAAGTACGTATTGTACTGCTTGTGCTAATAAAAAACTCATGTCATATATCTGCAGAGAAAAAGAAATACTGGTTGGAATGGATTTCTGGATTGATCAAAACAGTTCAAGTGGAGTTCCACTGTATTTACATATTTCACTATATTAATTTAAATCATATTGAAAGAATAAATTATAAAACAAGTTTTATACAAAATATGAATACCAATAAATGTTAACAGTTAACAAAATTCTTTTAAATTTGTATCATAGAACAACAGAGTAATATTACTGAACACAGCTTGATGATTTATAAAAATATAAGACAGATGATTTTTACTATTTATTATTATATTCATATCCAATATATTTACCTGTCATAAGCTGTCCATCTCAAAAGAAGACCATTAAACAAAACTGGAGCATTTCTACAATCACGAAATTGTATTGGTATCTCAGAAGTTACATCTAATGGACGATTCCAGATATTAACACGACTCAGACGACCATGAAATCCTGCTCTTGCAACTGCTTTATTTTCACTATTCAATGGAGCACCCAAATTTACCCAACCACTGAAATAGATTAAATAATTATTATTATTTAATGACTAGCTGAAATATATATATATATATTTAGGTACAATGACAACTACCCGAGTTGGCCATTTATGGTCATGCATTTGTTGAAACTGTGACCAACTTAAGCAGATGGCCAAGTTACAGAGAGCTAATCAGTTGCTTTTAGTGATTCTTTAGCTATTAGTAAACTTAAACTATGTCTCCCCACAACTGCACAGCTTCTACTACAAACAAAAATTAGCATTGTTTGTAGTTGAGAAAAATTTTAGTGTTTGATTTGACAGCAATCGTGAAAGCTAAGTTAATTAGGAAGTGCTGATTAAATTATGTTTTTAAAGGTATTTAATGCTATTATCAAAATCTTTAATGTGTTTTCACTGTTTCAAAAATATTTAATACAATTAAGTTTTTTTTCACTAGTAAGTTTGGTATAACTGCTATAGTCATTCAATTTATACTTTTTTCATTGTGACAGTGGTACATTAAATATTAAACATGACCTGCAATAATCCTCATAAAATTGTCACGGAAGAATAAACTCTAAGTAACTATTTTACTTTGGCTACAGGGAATTTTCTATTTCTATAAGGCAATTTTCTAAAGGTTTGTGACTTTAATCAATAAAATTTATCTAAAAATCACAAATTAAATAAGATTTTTTTAAAATCTTTACTGGAAATATAAATTTTACAATTAATGATAAATTACTGCAATTTATCTTAGCATGATACATGATTTTTTTTTAATTTTACATAATTTATTACATAAAACATAATCCTTTGGGGAAAACTGTTTTCTATAAATTATTTGTAATGAAAAATGAGGTTACTTCTACACTCACTATTTAGAAAGACTTATTCCTGTAACGTAATCAGTCACAGAACCAGCAAGTGCAGTATCCATCATCAAAGTCAGCATTCCTTCATTTCCATCCCATGTTAATACTAAATGATGCCACTGTCCATCATTAATTGGCACATTCTCCAAATATCGAAGGAAAAGATCATTAGTTGAATTTGGAAACAGAGAAACTAGAACTCCAGTATCATCAGCTTGAACAAGAACTTTCTTTCCAATTGGTAGATGGGCAGATCTTAAAAAAAAGTAATAAATAGAGTTACTAAGATTACACATCAAATACAAGAGATTATTCAGATAGCCTAATCTATGAAGCAATCATTATTTTTTTGTATGAATAAACACCATCTGTTATCATTCAATGTAATCACATTTCCTGCATTTTTTTCTCTTTTCAACCATCAAAGGATGAGAGGGTGTTGATTTATCTATTGAGCAAAAATTACTGGCACCCTATATTCCTTTGAAGTGAATACAAATTCATTGAGTGATTTCAGATTAGTATGCTTTAATTTTATTTTTTAATTTTTAGGATACACAGGAAGGTGATATATTTTAAATATTTTAATTTATATTTAAAACTGGTTTTATTCTGTCAATTAAATACTTCTTTTAGCTCCCTGAATATGGGGGAAAATAGAGTAAAAAAGAAACTGAGGTAGAAAGTGGTATGTAGTATATATATATATTGCTAGTGATAAATAAGTATTATACATGGCTATTTAAAAATATTGCCAAAAATAACTCTTTGGTAAGAGAAAAAAGACTCTGACTTTCACATTCACTATTTAATAATTTGAAAATATACAAAAGTTATGTTAACTTCCTAGATTTGGTTCAGAACATTAGCCCTCATCAAATTTGATATACATGGTACCAGTGGCATACCTAAGGGGGAGTGATTATAGGGTAACCTCCCCTCCCCTTGAGGGCATGCTGCTCATTAGCCCAAGAATACTAAACACATTTAAGATAAATTTTAACAATAACGTTAATAAATTTTATGTCAAATATTTAAATAATTTTTTAAATATTAGCTGATAAATTTATAAGAGATTACAGGTTAAAGAAAAAAATTTGGCTTCACATATCTCTTTAAGAGCTGGTATGCTTTTAAAAAAAAATATTAAAATAGACGTTTCTCAGTGAGTTGGGTTGGTTACCTCTGAACAGCACTTTTTTGCACACAATGGACTAAATTGGCCAGGTCACAAGGACCCCGAAGGCTCAGAGAAGGGTGGGGGAGGGGACTGCTGGAATAGCTGTTGGGAGACAGATGGTAGCCTCCCATCAAGGCTATCCAGAGTATTCTTTAACGTGCACAGGATATGGCTCTCCCTCATGAGGCCACAGCTTTACATCCCACCTGATGGATAGCGGCCTTTCCAAGCTTATTGGTGTCCCCTACTGACTGTGGGCAGGGCAGGGAATTTTGTGAAGATAAATTTTAATGCTGATCTAGCTGGAACTCGAACCTGGAAATTGAAGATTACGAGCCTGGTGTGCAACAGACTGAGTCATCCCCGCCCATCTGGGTGAGTTGATTGTATACAGTCATTACATAATGCAAATTAAATGTACAAATAAATTCAGAAAACAAAAAAGTATTAAAATCATAGGACTAGTGTCTGCTCTACTTACTCAACACTGTATAAGGTAAAGAAAATTCCCTTTGAATTAGGACTGTTATATTGTATCCAAAGAGCTATAGACAGGCTAGTTGAGCCAAGTGAGAATGGTGCAGCAAGAGCAACACTTGATGATCGACTTTCATCATTGATGTACAGGTCATAATCTATGTTAACAGCTGAAAATACAATATAAGCCAAATAAATCTAACAATGAATTACATTTAAAATTAATTATCAGGATTCAAAATAGGTGATACAGAAACACTAAAATATATAAACTACATAACATTTCACATGTAATATTATTTATCTGATATAACACTTGCTTTGTTAGTACTTTAAATTACAATTTTATTATGTTAATAGACAAACCTTTTAATCCCTAATTAGAGTGCTGATGTGTCTTTCAGATACCCAATAGAAATAGAAACACATTTCAACTTACTCTTCCCCATATTTTTGTCCAAAGTCCAAAGTCACTCAAATTAATATCCCCTATGCATCCACAGTTTGTTAAATTTGTCTTTCACACAAAAGGAATGTGTCCTACAGTTCATAAACTTAAAAAAAAATGTCAGGAGAGCTCAAACAAAATTTGTGAAGCCTATTCACACAATTAATGACAAACAGAATTGAGGACATAATTTTTAAAGGCAATAAGAATGAATACATCACCTATGGATTACAAATCTCACTATGATCAAAATAATTTTTCCTCTAAAATTCAAAACAAAGCAAAGTGTGTTCATTTCAACATTAAATTATTGAAACATTGTGACTTTGCAAAACTTGAAGTTACATTCATGGCACTTGGTAGGCCAAACAAATCCAAGTTTCATTCATTCACAAATCCTTGATATTATAAAAAGTTTATTCAACATTTGCCAAGCAAAAGCTCATAGCAGTAAAAAAAAAGCATTCATCAATTTTTTCACAGTTAATCGATGGGATGCCAGTATAGTACTCTCACTGATATTGCTCATTAGTGTAGCACTTGGAGATATCCATTGGCAACACAGAATATATGCTGCACTGTAGACAAATATACACAAAACATATTGAGACTGGAGGGAGGGGGATTCAACTTGAAACTGTGAACAGCATTTCCCCATCAGCTTTCATGGCATCATCATCATATTTGCTGTAAGTCTTAAAAATAGCAGTGTAATCATATATCAGTTTTATGTAACACATATACAGCAAAGGAGAGAGAGAATTTTTTTTTTCACTTTCTGGAAGTGTGGAAAAGGTCAAAAGGTAATCAAGTTTCAAATTCCACCTGGTTCTTGAATATTTTTCACATTAGTATACAGTTTGATTTCTTGAAACAATTCTTTGTTGTTGTTTTTCTTTCATTTACTATATATAGATCAGTGAAGAATTCTAAATGCTACTGCTAGCTTGTACACTGTGGGTTTGGAAAGATCACTGTCCATCAGATAGTACATTAAACTGTGTCCTGTGTACAGCAGAGCCATACTTTTGCATGCTAAAGAATGCACTGGATGGTCTTAATGGAGGTTTCCATCTGCTTCTTAACAGCTGTTCAGTGGATCCCTTTCTATACCCAACTTTGAGCCTTTGGGGTCCTTGTGATCTGGCCATTTAGCCTGTGTGTACAAAAGGGCCACACAAAGGTAAAACAATCCACCCCAGCTTGTACAGGTCTTCTTATACAAGGGCAACTTCCATTTAGATCATAGCTAAGTTTGCTGACCATTGCCTTAGAGTTAATACAACATAAAAATTATACCTGCTGGAACATTAGTCCTAGTTACTATGTCATTAAGGCATAGTGGTTAGTATACGCTTAGTCAGTTTTTGCAAAAAAAAGTTAGAAATTGATTTTAATATGTACAATTTAACATTGGAAGTTCAGGCTCTTATCAACAGATGTTGATGCAAGATGGCACAGCAGAAAGATAAATACGACTGAAGATTTCCTTGAATTACATATCCATTCATTTAGAAGTTTTGATAGTAAGAGCCAGTGTTTTAAAGCTATTTTTCCACATGATGCATAAGATGATGCAAATGAAAATCAGAATAAATACGTTTAGCATTTGAGTCAATGAAACAGAGCATCAAATTTTGTCTACATATGATGCCATGTAAAATTACATACAGGCATGCATAAAAGCAATTTTTCTACAGTTTCATAATTCATAATTATCCTTTCCTCATTTGTACATTTGAATTTTCAAATATGAATTATTAAAATAAAGCACTTCATATCAGTTAATGCAATTCAATACAAATTCAATACATCAAAATAAAAATACTCACTTTTCCTGCAATCTTCTCCAGTTAAATTGAAAGGACATTTACAATAGAAATTGTTTGTTAGATCAATGCAAGTTGCTATAGTTGGACAGGAATTTTGTGTGCAATCAGGTATATCCTGTTCACAAAACTTTCCTGTAAAACCAGGAGGACAAACACACACAAAAGTGTTTCCCTTGTTTTCACAAGTAGCACCATTTTCACAGACATTATCCTCACATGGATTGTACTCATATTCACATCCAATACCAGTATATTCAGAAGGGCAAGAACAGTTGAGGCCACTGCCATAATCAAGACATATTCCATCATGCATACATGGGTTTCCAATACAGCGCTGAGGCGATGTTTGGCACTTCTTTCCATCTGTACCTGATGGACAACTGTTGTAAACAAATATATTTTATGCAAAATTAAAACCTCACAAATTTAGAAACTAAAATTAGTTCACATGGATATTATTAAAAAAACTTAAAAAATAAAAATAAACATTTATTGCACAACTTGTTTTTTTTTTAAGATAAATTTTTTCTTGATTAAAAAAAACTATGATTTAAGTTTAAAACTATAACATTAACTACTACAATTAGGCCTTTTATTTTTCACTATGATTCTTATATAAGGTATGAACATAGAGAATTATTATGTTTAGACAAAAGTTATTCCACATTAGAATTTTAAGCATTAAAAGACAGGGAAAATAATTTTTGGTTATTATTAATAAAAGTAAACAAACATTTGTAAATTTAAGGTGACTTTTGTGGTTGTAACAACACATTTGCTCAAATAATTTTTTCAAATATACAGAACAGTTGGATTGTTTCACTCCTAGGTGGCACTTTGCTATGTCAAGTCACAAGGTTCTCCCCATTAGAGAAGGAAAATATTGGACAACTATTAAAAGGAAATGAATCAAATTAGGGAGCCAAATAGACACAATCTGTTAAGGTCATATGGAATTTTTTTAACATTAGCAGAGATGACTTTCTTGCCCAATGGAACCATTGATTGATATCCCATCTGATGCACAGTAGATTTCCAGGAATTTCAGTGACCTACTTTTTCTGAAAGGGCAGGATAAGAGCACAAATGAACGCTGCATTTTCTGTCACAGATTGGATTCAACCAAATATATAGGCCTGGCATACTGACTACACCACCTTATGAATTTAACTTCCCAAATGTCTTTAATCTCAACCAATTTTGACTAGAATTCCAAAGGATTCTTAATGGCCAAAGATAAAAAAGGTTGATCAACAGCCTTGTTGCTCAGTAGCAAAGTGTTTATCAAGTCAACAGCTATGGGCTTATTTCTCACCTAGTGAAAATCAATGCTTCCTGCCAAATAAAAATTACATTTCCATCAAAAAGGTAAGAGTCTAGGTGTTAATTAAACTGTTCTATGATTACAACTCAGTTTGCAAGGTGTATAAAATAGCACTTTTCTAAGTGATGCTGAACATATATTCTCTGCTTCCTTACCAACACATATAAATATGGATCAGAATTGTGAAGGATTCTTCATAATCAAAGTTAGTAGAAAGTTGTTCAGCAGCCAATAGGCAATATACTCAGCATGATACAAGATCATGTGTTTTCATCTATTATTTTGTTCTGAGAAAAATTCTTTTGTCAACAGGATGATTTTTCTGTCTATTACAGTTAAATTATGGAAATGTGGGTGTTGTATTAAAGGTGAGATAAGTAAAATGAAATTATATTTACCAGACTTTAAAAAATTTAATTAGCAACTAATTAAAATGATAACTAAAAAAAAAAACAAAAAAAATATATATTTTTATCTTTGTCTTAAAAGATAAAATTAATGTATATCAATGGTGAAAATAATCACTGGATTTTTTTTTTTGTCATTAAAAACACCTATCTCAGAATTGCTACTTTGTTACTTGCACTTCTCAAATGTTCATTTGACATACAACTTGTAAATAAACCCATTAAATATTAATTTTTCTTCTCCCCCTTTTTTTTTTTGGTAAGAGGGGAAAGGGTTTGTGATTTGAAATAACCGATTGCAGATGTGATAAGTTTTGAGATATAACTTGTTTGGATTAACCTCCCCCCCCCCCCCCCCGCCCAAAAAAAAAAAAAATCCAATTTTTGGAGATGGATAATGAGCAAAAACTCAAGGTAGTCTAGGACAGTCCCTACACCACAAGCTTTCATGCGATATCCAACCTTTGCTTTTGGCACCCTTATATTTGGTATAGTGAAACAATTACACTGCTGGCCATTAAAAGTGTAACACCAGGAAAAACTCATCAGATTGTCCCAAAATATGCAAGATGGGTAGTCCATGGGAGAACATATGATTCAAAGCATAGCACATATGCACATCATGTGTGACAGTAACGCCCCCTGGAAGTGGTATAAGAGGAGATTACAAACAGCTGGTGTAGAGCATTGGAATTGTGTTTGCTTGCAGTTCTTGTGCACTAAAGGATAGGGTATACCCTGTCGAAGAACACAGCATCCGACCAGGTTTCCGACTTTGATCGAGGGAGAATTGTGGGATTATGGGAAGGTAGATTATCTTACCGAGACATCGGTGCTCATGTTGGATGGAATGTTGCCACAGTGATGAGAATATGGCATCAGTGGGTAGAGGAGGAATGAACTCACCAACATGAGGGATCTCAACAGTCCTGTCACACAAACGAATGAAAGGACAGACATCTCGTGTGCATGGCTATGAATGATTGTACGGCCACATCAAACACCTTAGCTCAACAGTTAGGGTGTGTTGCACATCAACCAGTATCTGCACTTATGGTTTGACATTGTCTGCAGCATCAGGGCATCTTTGCTAGGTGCCCATTGCTTTGCTACCATTGACTCTTCAACACAGGCGTATGTGACTGCAATGGTGCCAAGAATGTCATGCATGGATGGGAAAATGGCATCACATCATTTTTCAGATGAATCCTGCTTCAGTATACAGCATCATGATGGATGAATCCATATCTGGCAGTACTGTGGCAACAGGGTCAGTGAGACATTCATGATGCAGTGCCATACAGGTCCGGCTCCTGGTGTTATGGTATGGGGTGCCATTGGACTCCACTTACGCATGTGCCTTGTACACATTACTGGTACTTTGAACAGCCAGCGTTACATCACTGAGGTGTTGGAGCCTGTGGTTGTACCTTATCTTCAGGGGTTCTCTGCTTTCATTTACCAACAGGACAATGCCCGGCCACATGTAGCATGCATCATCTAACAATTCCTGGATAGCCACCGTGTGACTCTTCTGCCTTGGCCTGCACATTCACCAGATCTGTCCCCAATTGAACATGTCTGGTCTATGATCTCACAACCAGCACACCAGACACCAGCAACTGCTACAACAGATGAACTTTGGCTACATATCGAAACTGCCCCTCAATGCCAGATCATGTAGTGGCGGTTATTGCCGCTCATGGTGGCTACACAAGATACTGATTTCTTTGTATTCTACAAGTCTAACCGAGTTGTATTTGTAATCATTTGATCCTTGTAACATAAGCTATATATTCACTAAATATGGCTTTGATACCTCTTGTCTTTCCTGGTGTTGCACTTTTAATGGCCAGCAGTGTATTTTCATATTTCCTCTTTTTAAGGGGTAAGAAAGAAGAGTGGGCAAATTTTTATATCCTATGACACTCTCCACATCACAAGCTTTCTTTTGACAATTAACTCATTGCAATTGGTCAATAGTTTAAGAAGACATAGTGATATAACCATTTTGACAAACACACATACAAACAAATCGTCAAACCCCCATAAGATGAGTGAAAGGCAATAGGAAGATAGATAAAAAGGGTAGAACAAAAAATAAACTGTATAGCATTTGCAAATACATGTTAGTTTTTTAAAACTAGATTCTTAATGTGATAGATTGTACAATGCAATGATAACTTTCGAAGCTGAGCAATTAGATTTAACCAAATTTTATCCAAACCTAGAAGCAACTCAGATTGCTAGTTACCATCAACCATTGTCTTAATAAGCCACTTAAAATGAACATTCATGTAATGAAGCATTAATGATGAAGCTTAAATAATACTGATAATAATAAATATCACTTTCTTTTACTTCTAACCTTTGATTCAGTTTTTAACCATGAAGACTAACTTGAATTAGAGTAAAAGCTAGCAAACAAATTTTTAATATGATTATATATATAAATTTTTGTATTCAAATCACCGGCATATAATCTGCTAACGAAAGAAGAAAATTTTTTGAGATGAATTACAATATTTGGATGTAGAAAAATAAAGACATTTTTGTTTGCACCTAAAGAGAAAAGCTAGGTTGTTTGACCATTGAGAGGTCTTCAAAAGGCAAAGTGGGGGGTGGGGGAGAAAATCATCAAAACATATCATAATGATCAGGTCACAAGGACTCCAAGGGCTCAGAGAAGGTTGGTGAAAGGGATTCATGAAAGAGCTATTATAAGAGATGCAAATCTTCCGTCAAGGGGTCATTTAGCATGTTCTTTAATGTGCCAAGACTTTTTCAAGTCCATCAATGTCCCCTTTCTCATTGAGTGCAGAATGGAGAGGAGGGTATCCTGATGTAGGGAGTGCCTCTTTGGAGGTTAATTTCACCATGATTTTACAACTCCTTGAACCTTGGAGAAAGTATCAATGCAGGCACAGTTGGACTTGAAGCTGAAGGTGTCAGATTACATGACTAACATGCTTCCAACTGAGCTAATCCTTATCCCTTAGAGGATGGAAAAAAATAAGTGAGCAGGTAAACAAGTTATGCTGTTCTCACTTAAAAGCAATCCATGTACTTCTTTTAGACATTTGCAATTTACACATTGCCATGGAAAATTATAATATTGAAATAAAAAAATGAGACTGGATTGCATTTATTTGGAGGAGAGCAACTGTAACAGATAAAAAGCAAGTACAAGTATATCATATAAGTACTAATTATCTAATCAGAAGAATACATTCCCATTTAGAAGTAAAAAAAATTCATTTAGTGAAAACTTAATATAACTGAAAATGATTTATGCTTATGTTTTGACTTATAGCTCTCTAAAAAAAAAAGAAGTTTCTCCTTAAGATACCACCTGCACATGTGTCTCGAGGCAAGGCACATTTGCATAATATGGTGGTATTGACAATGTGGGTGATTGTAACCTTGGCACTCGGGTGCTGCAGTAGTTACACCTTAATCAGCTAGAATGAGTTATGTTCCTAACTTGGAGCTAATGGAGAGAAAAATTGTTCTGGTTCAAAGAAAAGGTAAGGCCACCAAATAATAATTATAACATAAATAAAAATAACTGATTAGGTAAAGCAAAAGTGAAGATGAACCATCACAACATTAATTGGTATGTTACAAAATATGCATAGAGCTGAAAATAATAGTATGTGTAATATCATACTCATCATGTTTTATCACAGCTCATATTCAATTATATACTATATACACTATTATGGTGTACTTGTATCTATAAAAAAAAAACTCTTAAGACAAGGAGACTCTTAAGACCAATATGGAGGAATGTCTTACCATTCCTCCATATTGCAATTTATGATGTTCCAATCTAAGTGAATTTTCAATCTTTCAAGTAAAAGTGCTGCAGAATGTTAACATAAGACCTAAATAGTAGGATGTGACATCAAATGAGGTGAGACAAGTTGGCCAGAGTAAAAGCTCAAAAAGTATTTACAATATTTTAACAATGAGTGCAAGCGGCTTTGGAGCAAGTTAATGTGACACACAACTGTGACATAAAGATTAGAAAGAAATGATAGGACATCAACTCAACTGAGACTATATCCAACATGGGATCTTATGAAGATTAGGTTGGATATATGAAGATTAGGAAGATTATGAAGATTATGATCTTAAATTGCAATAGGGAGAAATGGTAAGACATTGAATTTCTGTTGTAACTGTGGATATGCAATATGAAATGAGAAGCTACCGAATGAAGTGATATTAAATAAATTAAATTTTGTTTTTTATGCAACCAAGGAGGGTGAATGACTACCTTGAGAGTTTTTTTTATAGAGACAAGTATAGTGTAATAATATATATAGTATATAACTGTGCTAAAGTAGGTTATAAACTAAGGAGTATCCAATAAATAGATAGAAAACCTGCATGGTTGCTGTTATACATGTTGTACATTTTTTTACTCAATGGCCTTATAGTCTCTAAACTGGAAGTTTGAGTGAAAAAAAGATGCAAGTATAGATGGCATTTGGATGATTAGCAAATTGGAATCGCCACTTGATAAAATCCTTTGGAGCAGAGGCAAGGAACTTTGCCAGCTTGGGCATAATGGCAAGCAGCAGCATTTGCTTAGCATACACAGATTGAAAATTTAGTAATCAACTCTTTGTAAAAGACATAATATCTTGTAATATAATAATATATGTGAAAGATAATAACAAATAAATGAATTTATTGATTGCTTAACAAAACAAAATTTATTATTGTTAACTTACATTACTTTCTAGTATTAGCAGTTAGTGTTACCTACACAATGCCCACAAATACAGACATGACGTAAAACAAATGGCTAGCTATCCTTTGAAGCTAAGTTATTCAAATCAAAAAATGAAGTAGCTATCAAACACAGCTCATGATTCACAGCTTAAAATTTTACAATTAAAGTGGATTTAATAAAGAATCAAAGAGCAACATCAAAACATATCATGAACAACATGTTGCTTGCAAACCAAAAGTTGGCTGCTTCTACTACTTGAATTATATCTACAGTATTATCAAAGCAAAGTTATTTAAAACATGTAACTTAGAAAAAAATGTATGAAAATTTAATGAGCACAAACATAATATATACTTACACACAGAAATAATCTTGGAAGAGGTTAATACAGTTAGCATCATTAAGGCATGGATCAGAACCACAACCTCCCTTATCAATTTCACAGCGTTCACCACTCCATTCAGGAGAACACTGGCAAATGAATGCATTTACACTATCTGTGCAGATGCCACCATTCAAGCAAGGATCTGATGCACATTCATTAATATTAAACTGGAATACACAAAAGTAATATTAGTTAATATGTATAAACATTCACTTAATATTAATAATGTAGTATAAAGAATTTTCTTTGAAACTACAATTACTAAATATTACACACTTTAGTTGATATAAAAAAACTGTTGATTATCAAAAACAGTTAAGCAGAAAAAATGCCTCTAACATATAAAAAGAATTCTATGCTGTTCCCAGGGATTTCACTAGAATTGTAATTATTCCTATTTTCAAGAAAGGTGACCATAGTTCTTTGTAATAATTACAAAGGCACCATCTATTTTCTGTTCCTAGTAAGGTTATTTGCTTAATTGTGCATTATAGAATTAAGTATGTGGTTAATGGGAAACTTCAAGATGAACAGTGTGGGTTCAGATATGGTAAGGATTACACAGATCAGTTTTTTTTTTCTTAAGGCAGAGTCTTGAAAAACATTTTCTGAAAACCTCTGGTTATTAGTTAATACATTTCAAGAAGGCTTTAGACTCTGCTGACCAACATACTTTGTGCTGATTGTAAAGTTTTCTGGAATACCAAAACATTAAGTAACAAGTGATGATGGCTCTCTATAAAAGCAATGAATCATATATGATAGTAACACCTAGAGTGAATGGTTTGGAATTACACCTGGAATTAAAAAAAGCTTTTTGTCATGTTTTCTAGTTAGTTTGGTTTCACTGGTGTCTTAGGTTTAGAAATTTTAAAAATCTTCAACTTGATTACGCTGATTTCGTTTTTTTTTAACAAATGTTATTCATGATATAATCTCTTGCATTAGATTCGTTAATGAGTTGGTAACAGAGAATACTTGATGATAAATACAGAGAAATCTAAAGTGATGAAAGCTGGTCAATGGATGCTTTTTCAATTCTTTTGAATGACTGTGCTTTGGAGCAAGTTTCCTTTAGTTTTGTTGGAAGCTGTGTAACAAATGCTGGTAATGTGCAACATGAAATAAACAAGAGAACAGCTATTGTTACTGGAATTTGTCTTCTAAGGTAATAAAACTTAAATCCTGTGTAAGTGTGGTAGAAGTTAAAAAACTGCCAAATTCTGTTGCATTTTAAAAATGCAAACTGTTATACTTGTGCACACCATCTCAATATTCTTTAAAATACACATTAAATAGTGATTTACCTTTCTCATCAGTATGGATAATGCAACCAGCATAATTTAGTACTGATGTTTCCTTTAATTCATATACAAGATACTTTCATTCAAATACAGAAGTTTACCAAAAAAATTACAATTCATGATACTTAAGTTTTTAAACTTTGTTTAGTATTATCACCTATTTTGTAATTGTAACACTTAGCAAAAAAGATAAGGTTAGCATCTGAAGAACAGTCTAATTAATGCAGTAGCATTTTTCATCCTGTTATCAGATGATTTATCATACAGGAAAATTACCATTAACTATTTATCCTGACATTCTTAAGCATTTATGGAAATTTATAGAAGTGCTCAGATCCTGAGAGAGACAAGATGGGGCCTGGAGTAGTCACAGATGTGAGCCCCCCCCCCCCCCCCAACTCACTCTGAAAGCCATATAAAGCTATGATTATATTTAATAGATACTTTAAAAAATAGATTTTATAATATTCATTTGAATTTTTTTTTAAATATATATAATAAAAGAAGATGCCTGTGGCAGCCATAACTCATTGGAAAATCAATGTAGATACTTCAATTTTCAGAGAATGATTCTGGTTGTGGTCTGGCTTGAAGTGCTATATTTCAAGTCAAAAGTCCAAAAGGGGGGCTTGCTAGAAGCAAAAACATTTACCATACATATACGGTAAATGATAATTGCTGTCAAATTTATTGTTGCCTTTACTGCTCCCTAACTGTGAATGTAAAGATTTAAAATGATATTTAAATCTGCTGCTGTTGCCAGATTCCCACATTTACAAAGGCATTATTAAGGTGTTCCATTGCAGCCAGGCATCTGATTTTCTAACCAACATGGAGTCAGGCAGGGGAACCCACCTACAAAATTTCGGACATTTTGATCAAGTACATCAGGAATTACAGAATGCCAAAATCTGTCGAAATAATATCTCAATCGTTTGCCAAGGTCTATGAGAGCTGCACCGAGTCAGCAATAACCTTTGCAACACCAGGAAATTCTTCATGTTCAAACTGTGGAAAAAATTCCCAGGAACTAGCTAGCCTTTAGTGCAGTAAACAACAGAATATGCAGATTAAAAGTGAGACACTAGCTGTCACAATTTGTGTAGAAATGAAGACACAGGCCAAGTGGATACCTAATTTTTAAACCAATCACTGGGCCACATGGGAGATGCTGTGCAGGAAATTTAGACCATGTGATCAAGTATCACGGGAGCCATAGAGCAGCAAAATCTGTTGTAACAGAAATAAAAATCTCGATAGTTTAAGAAGAAACTAAGTCATGGGCCAAGTGGGAGCCTGATTTTTAAACCAATCACCGGAGCACATGGGAGACACTGTGCAGGAAATTTGGACCATGTGATTGAGTATCGTGGGAGCCATAGAGCTGCAAAATCTGTCTTAATGGAAATAAAAAACTCAATAGTTTAAGAAGAAACTAAGCCATGGGCTATGAGAGACCTCGCTGATGTCAGCAATGACCCAAGGAAACACAGGGAAATTTTTTTCATGTTGAAAATCTGTGCTAAAGTATTGTGTGGTTGAAAGAGGTGGTGGTGGTGGGGGGGGGGGTTACAAAATTTACCTTCAGTGCAATGAAAATAAGAATATACAGATTAAAACTCACACCTGGGCAGCACCTGGTGCTGTTCAGTTATATAAAAAAAAACGATTTAGGGTTTTACAATTTACAAATTATTTACATTTGTTTGCCATACAATTTGGGGCCCCTTAGGACAGGGCCAAATGGCTCTGCTACTCCCTCTCCTCCCATCTGGGCCTGGAAAACATAATTAAACAGAATCCCATGAAACTAAAACTTATACTTACCTCACAAAGTTCTCCAGTGTATCCAGGATTACACTGACAAGTAAAATCATTATCCATATCCATGCATCTTTCAGTTCCTACAGCATTACAAGGGCCACTGACACATTCATCAATTTCTGCTTCACACTGCAGTCCAACAAATCCTGGTCGACATTGGCAAGTGAAACCTTCAATGTGATCGAAACATGTGCCACCATTCTGACATGGAGATGATTCACAACTATCGATTTCATTTTGGCACTTGGATCCAGTATAGCCTGTGTCACAAACACATTTAAAACCATCAACCAGGTCAATACACTGGCCACCATTTGTACAAGGATTGCTGATACATTCATCAATATTCACTTCACAACTGAGACCAGTCCAACCAGAATCACAAACACATTCATGGAAGAACAAACGGTCAACACAGAGGCCATTAATACAGGGATTTGTTATGCATAAGTCAATTTTTCTTTCACATCTTTTGCCTGTGAATCCTGCTGGGCAATCACATCTGAAATCATTAATTAAATCAGTGCAATTTGCTCCCAATAGACATGGCTCTTCAGCACAGTCATCTGTAAATATCACAAATAAACAGAATAAATGAAAAGAAAAATAATTTTTATATATTAATACTTTAATTTCATTGAACAAAATTATATTAACACTACATTGCATAAAGAGGGACACCCAACCTATGGCCCTCAAACCCAATACAGCTTTGAAGTATAGTTGTGAAGCCCACTGACTGAATATATGACTGTGTGATGCATGTTAGTTCAAATGGCAGATCAATTAAATGTGCAAAAAATAGCTCTGGCATTTGAAATACAAAAAAAAAAATGATTGACGAGTTATTTATTGCCTGCCCATTAAATTACAATAATTTTTCATTAAATATATATATTTTTTAATTACAAGGGAACATAATCACTTCTAAGTTCCTGGGATAATAATTACTTCTGTTTCTGGAAATTGAAATGGGAATTAATTATTTTTTGTTGCCATTTTCTAGTACATGTTGTGAACTCTATGTACACAAAATTTCCTCCATTCTAAACATTAGGCAGAGTTCTATAGAACTCTGAATAAGAATACTTCAATTATTATAAACCCTAAATATTTATTTGCAAAAATACTCAAAAATCAAAAACCATCAACCAGGCATACCCCAAAAACTGGAAAGCTGCAGATAATACTCATCATTTGAGTGAATCTTTCCATATCAATTTACAAATGTATGCTTTGGTTATATCCAAATCAACTTCGCCTTCATGTGTACATAATAATGTAGTTCAACTGATGATCAGCCTGTTTACTCTGGTGCATGTGTAGGGGAGTGAAGATGGAGGAGGTACTGAAAGTTAGCAATACATAGCACAAAAACTTGGCAGAGCAGCAGTCATTTTGGTAAAGGGTCTAAATAGCCATCATTAGAATACTTAAGAGTAACATTAGGATATCTAATATTAGTCCCTGGAGGTGGATTCAAGTTTTTCTTCTTTTCTAATTGTTAATTAATTGAAAATTAGATAGCACAACTATAGAAATGAATTCATATATTTTACTTAATAATGTATGCAACAATTGCATTATTAAGTAAAAAATAAGGGACAGGAATATTACACTATATTTACCAACAGAAGGTTTCAAAATAAATTGGATTATTAGTTAATAAATTAAATTATTTTTATTTCATAGTAAGAATACACAAAACTTGAAGTAATTGCATATTTGAAATGATAACTATGCAAATATGAAGATCAGTCTACAACAAAAATGATAAAGGTATATAAAACCAAATTAAAGAATAAATCTCCAGAATGACATTTACATTTAGGAATCAGAAAGTGTCTTGAATACCATAATAAACAAAATGTTATAACTTCAATAATTTCTTGTACACCGGTGTTATAAAAATCAGAACATCAAGAAGGATCAATCAGAATGTGCTTATATTTGGCAGTTTAATGTAACTTTATTGTAGTAGTAAATGATTACAATATGGAGGCAATGGGAGAATTACATACCAAGTTGTTTAATAATGTGTGTGTGTATCCACTCCTTGCTTGTATAACCTGTTGTACATGATGATGCTGGATTGTGGAATAGCCATCCAAGCACTATGGACCTATGCATGAAGTCCATTTATATTTACTGGGATGAGCTGATAATCCCACGTGTTGGTGCTGTATGCCTTGTTTGATTACACTTTTCTCAGTGCTTCTTGCAAACCTGTCAGCAAACAAGGATTCTGCCATTGGATTCAAACAAGCAGAAGCTGTAATCAGGCTGCTTTGTGTTGGAGTATCAAAGGCAGTCTTAGCAATGGAAGGTAGGCATGCAGTTCAAATTGTAATAAACAGCATCGAACTGTTACTGCTGACATTGGAAGATGTGTTCCTTACTTCTACTATTGAGACAAAGCCATAGATGAAGCAGAACAATCTGTTATATATTGTTTACAGACAGCCTCCAAAGATGATGATCTTTTAGTGGGTTGTATGTGGATGAGGGCCAGAACCTTCCTGATGTGTTAGTTGCCCATCTTCGAACCATTCTCTGCATATTCGATGCAATACTACAGCCCACATGAGACACAATTTCTTGATACGAAAAAGTGCCTTCTCTCATGCCAACAATACACCCTCTGCTGAACTTGCTCACTTGGAGATATGGAGCCCATGTTGGCATATCAACATCTGTACAAGAAACGATTAACTGAACATGGCTACTACTCTTACAAATATATGTGGAAAGGGTCCAGTCACATCCTTTCCTGAATGTTCTCATTGGCTTGTAGCCAATATGACTGCACCAATGATGCAAAAATGATTGATGCTTCAAACTCTAATCACTATATGCCCCATACAATACTCTATTCCTTCTCAGTGTTCTGATTTTCATGAATAGCAGTGTATTTTATTTCATACTATTTGCATTTTTTATTCACACTTCACTATAATTAATGCTTGCTTTAAGCATAATATACATAATGGCTAA
The DNA here is from genome assembly GCA_038380435.1 of Ryuthela nishihirai. NCBI lineage: Eukaryota > Metazoa > Arthropoda > Arachnida > Araneae > Heptathelidae > Ryuthela > Ryuthela nishihirai. The sequence continues at coordinate 50,377,285 of JAWZYU010000015.1, forward strand.
GTTGTTTTAGGGATAAGGAAAAAAGAATAACACTCACCTATATTGATATTACACATTCTTCCAGCCCATCCAGGAGCACATTGACATTTATACCTTCCCTGGAGCAGTGGAATACAAGTTGCTCCATTCCCACAAGGGCTGCTTTCAACTGTACATGGATTCACTGTCATATCACAATCTGATCCTTCATATCCAGATCTACAGAGACAATTGAAATTTCCTAGACCTGGTAAATCTTGACACATAGCTCTTTCAGGACAAGTAGTATTAGTGCAGTCACTTGCTTCCACTTGACAATGAAGGCCACTGAACCCTAAAAATAATACAAAAAAAAACGTGGTTATAGAAGAGTAAAAAAGCCTTAATCAACTAATTTACACTTAAATTTTTGGAAATGCTCACATATGATAAAAATCTAAAAGCTTCAGAAGTGCATTTTTAACATTTTATACTTTAAATGAGTTAATAAAAATATAGGCATTTGAGAACAAAATATTTATAATATAATGATAAACAATGTACATTGTAAAAGCTATAGTAGGTAAATCATGGGCAGAAACTGGGAGAGCTGGGCACTGCATCGTTCATCTGAATGATTGTGTAGAATTGGACAGATATATTACAGATATTTTAGTGTAATTACTGAAGTACTTTGAAATTCTACATATTATAAATCTTGCAATTGTAAATCGCTGACTGTATTCACCACAGTGATATTATTTCAACATTGTTTATGTCTGATATATGTGAACTTTGATAGACTGCACAAACCACATTAATGCTCCCAGTGTATTTTGCTTGTTGTACCATTGTAGTTTCATTTTTAATATAGTATTAACAGGGTATTAATTATAAATTTTAAGTTTATACACTATGTCAGAAGTTTACAATCTTTTTGAGATTAGAGCCCAAGGGGTACAAAGAAGGAATTGGTAAATATCAAATGCTTTTGATGATCTTTCCTCACAACTATTTAAGTAAAAGTAGTAAATCATAATTAAAAGTTTTCACTTTAATTATTTACTCCAGCAATTACCAACCAAGATGCTATGATATTTCATGAAAAACAGACATTGAAAAATCAATGAAAACATATTATTTCTATGCATTCTTTCAAATTTGTTCTAAAAATATGGAACTTGAACTTGTGACAGAAGTCTCAATTTAAAAAAGCTCAAGAACCACTAGTTCATTTTATTACGATAAATTTAGAGGTTGTGAAATTTTGACAACTGAACATTACAGATAATATGAGAGAGAAAGTTTAAGCGGTATTACTCATAAAAAATATTTCTGTTTTTTTTTTCATAAACTTTAAAATGTAGGAAATAAACTTTTATGTACAGATTTTCTCATAAACCTTAAAGGATAACACTATCATGAGTATCATGGCACTTGCGAATGATGGGTTGCATATGCCTGCATTATGTATATGTTTTTAGTAGCACTCAATACATAACCCATGTTTTAAATGTGTTCTTTAATCTCCAAAATTTGCATTATATTGGGTTTTTTTACCTCTGAGTGATACTTTTTTGCACACATTGGGTTAAATGGCCAGGCAACAAGGACTCAGAGGGCTCTTGGGGGGAGGGGACCCACTGGGCAGCTGTTGGAAAACAGATGGTAGCCTCCCGTCAAGGAAATCTAGCATGTTATTTAACCTTTACAGGGTATGGCTTTCCTGTACAGGGTTGTGGTTTAACATCCCATCCAATGGATGGTGGCCTTTCCAAGTCCATCGGTTTCCCCTACTGACATATATATATATAACAGGACATAATTTGGCATATAAAATGCAATGCAATTATTCTATTTAATAGCTGAAAGGATATTTAAATTATACAAATTTACTCTTAATCAAATTCAGACATTTCATAAAAAAGTTTCATCAGATCAACAAAAATATAAATTGAAAAAACAACAACAACAAATTTTTTAAATTGATTTCATTTTATTAAAATTAAATATAAGCCTGTGTTACCTGAAGTACACTGGCAAGAAAATCCTTGGGGTTTGTCTATACATGTTCCTCCATTATAACATGGTTGACTAGCACACTCATCATTATCAATTTCACAGAACTGGCCATCAAATCCAGCAGGGCAATAGCAAGATATATGATGTCTCTGTACAAGACATAAGCCACCATGTTGACAAGATTGGCTATTACACTGAACTGTAAACAGAACATATATGTATTCAGAATATTACATGCTTACACACTTACTGCATAAAGAGGAGAGTTATAATATTATAAAATCAAGATTGAATTAAGCACTTTTACTAATGACATATGATGCTTTGCACATAGTTAAATGTGTTAAATGCAAAAAACGTCCAAAATCGACTAAACAGAAGAAAAAAATATATACTCATGATTCAAATTATTTATTTCTTAAGAATAAAAAATATGATAAAAAAATTCATTTAATTTCAGAATTTCTTTGCAAACATTGTCACAGTTTGTGTGTAAACTTTCAATTTTGATGTTACTAAAAGCTGAGGCTCTACACATTGTAACACACAATTGCTGTCATAAATAATAGCACTCAACTAAAGCTACTTGACTCTATGTTTTCCATCTGATAGAAATATCAAAAATTATATACACACAGTGCATGAGGCTGAAATGCTCTAATTTTATGTATGCAGTAAAATAGAATGAAAAACACAGAAAACCACTGTTCAGTTGCATCATTAATCATTTAAGCATATTTATAGACAGCCAATGGCAGTACCAAGCTGAAAACACCGATTCTCGTCCAATCACTGAAGTTAAGCAGCTCTGGACGTGGTCAGTACCTGGGAGGATGAAGCAGCTTTGGGTGCAGTCAGTACCTGGGAGGGTGACCACCTGGGAACCCTGTGTGCAGTTGGCAAATAATCTCTTGAGGACCCACCATCCTCACAGATCCCTCTACTATGGCGTATTAAACTGACAGGCTCCTGTCAGACCTCTGTGGCAAGCAGCTGCTTGAGGAGGTATTTATTACATTTATAGAATACTACAATAAGCACATTTTAGTGAAATATATACTTTAATAGTGAAAAAACTGTATTTTATGATATGCATAGTTATGCACATGGATAAAATGATGCCATGCTACAGGGGAGAAAGACATTAATTTTTATACTTTTGTAGCCGTCCCATGGCTGAGTGGTTAGTGCGCTTGGCTACTGATCTAAGGGACCTGGGTTCAAGTCCCAGGTAAGGCATGGTTGTGTGTGTTGTTTTTCTGCTGAGATCCTGCCATCCTCTCAGATTTTCTACTGTGGCATATAAACTGACCGGCTCCTGTCAGACCTCTGTGGCAAGCAGCTGCTTGAGGGGGTATTTATTTTTTTAATGAATTTTTAGATGAACACATATGGAATCATATAACATTTTTAAGCATTCATATAATATTTAACCAAACAGTGGCTATAACATACTTGGTACACAATCTTCTGAGCTAGTAGAACTAGGACGTGCAGTTGTATGAGTCGAAGCACATTCCAAACATGCTGTTTGACCTTCTGCTGGCTGGTAGAAATTTACTGGACAAATTGAGCATGGTTCTAAACCTGTTTCTGAATACATTCCTGCTGGACATCGAGCTGTAAAAAAAATTACTTAATTACTAGTTTTGACTTTTGAAAATACAACTACAATGTTTTTAAAGTCTCTTGCTCAAATATTTCATTGACTAAACAAACATAGCAAAAAGAAATAAATGGATAATTATTATTTTTCAACAAATTTAGATAAACATAAAAAGGGTCAACCCAAAATTACAAGATGGTTTTAAGCACAAAAATACATATTCCTTACCTCTGCAATCTGTAGGCATTGTTGATCCAGATGAATAAGTATAAGTGTTAGCTGGACATCTAAGACATTCCTTAAAACCATCTATAGGTGGATCTCCAGTGTACATGTTACTAGGACACTGTAAACAAGGTACAAGTCCAGTAGGAGAATATGTACCATATCCACAAACAGCTGGAAAACAATATAAGCATATAAATTTAATTTGTTCTGTTCTACAAATCATTTCTTTTTATTTGTATATTTAACACACACATATATATACATTAATCAACAAATTTTTGACAATTTTTAATTAAAAATTTTTTTGACTATCTATTTGCAAAATATTTTAATGAACCCTACAAATGTTCATAGGGTTGCAATAAATTTCTGAAATATTAAAGACTTTTGTGTCAAATATCCTGGTAACATTATCCCAGTGGTTGAGTGCTTTACTTTGGCTACAGAGCAAGGAGACCAGGCTTTTCATTTTTTAATCCTTTTCTGATTTATCTTTTTTGCTATGATATCTTATTTGCTCTGTGATGCATTATTATTATTTTGACAAGCTCCTTGTCAGAACTCTATGACAAAGTTGGTTGTCTAAGGACAACTTTTTTTATACTTATAACTTTCAAGGAAATTTATGTTTCAAAATGCTATTTTAAGAATGGATAATCATAGTAGCTCTGAAGCTGTATTATTAACAAGCTATAGTATTACAGTCATAAATTTGAATTTAGACTGATGGGATGCAAATTTCAAATCTTTGTAGTTGCTGTTATTCAGCTTTAAATGATAAAAATTTCTAGAAATCTAGAAGTATTTTGGTACTTTGATATTGTCATAATCTTATCAAATTTAGATAATTATCAAGGAACTCACTTCAATTTTTATATAAACTATACACATTATTAATCCTGTTTTTGCATTTTATATCCCAAGAATTAAAGAAGAGGCAAGCATACACAGCAAGCCTTTGATCACCATGGGTTTGCCATTTGCAGATTTGACTATTCACAGAAAAGTATTTTTTAGATCTGATCTGCAGACTGTGGGTCAGCAGAGATATCGCTACAGATAATAGTCTTTGAATAAATTTTCTTTACCATTAATTTAAAGTTATCACTGAAATTTTCATAAAATTCTATAATTAGTTAAATTGCATAATAAATAAAAATTGATTTCATTTGTTTGTCAAAAGAGTGGTAAAATTAACATAAAACTTTTATTACACTCTAGCTGCAAATTTATATTTTTCTGTTTTAGTTGAGAAGCAAACATGGATGGAAAAGTGATATATTTTACTGCTTTTATATAGTATCTACAAGAAATTTATTGAAACACACATTTTTATCACATTGTATGCAATTATGGATTTAATATAAATTTCAATATATACAATACTACTATATACCTATATTACAATACAATATTTCTCAAATATTAATTTATCACATAGATATTTGTAAATATATAACTACACTATGTTGAAAAAAGTGTCTGGACACTTCCATGTTATGTGAATGGAAAGCCACTTTTAAAGCTCCCCAACATTGAAAATAAACCTGTTATGCAAAAACTGTTATTGGCAATAAATTGTAGATGTCACTCAAATCTCTAAATATATTTTCTGCAATATTCGTTTAATATTTAAAGAATGAATGGAAGCTGAAGCATTTATCTTCAACTTTTGACACTTGTGAAAAAATACTTCAATAGATAAAACATAACTCTTGTAAGAAATTTGTTCACTAACATAAATTAAATATCTGAAATTTGTATGATGATTTTTTAAGATTTCATCAATTTGGAGGCAATGTGAGAGTGTCGTCTGCTGTTAAATGGTCCTACTTTAATGACTCTTTAACTATTGATTGAAGATTGTTGAAAACTGACACTGTCACATTGCCTCCAAATTGATGAAATCTTAAAAATCGTCATACAAACTTCAGATACTTATGTTAGTGAACAAATTGTTACAAGAGTTGTGTTTTATCTATTGAAGTATTTTTTTCACAAGTGTCAAAAGTTGAAGATAAATGCTTCAGTTTCCATTTATTCTTTAAATATGAAACGAATATTGTGGGAAATATATTTAGAGAGATTTGAGTGACATCTACAATTTATCACTAATAATTGTTTTTGCATAAAAGTCTTATTTTCAATGTTAGGAAGCTTTGAAAGTGGCTTTCCATTCACATAACATGGAAGTGTCCAGACACTTTTTTCAACATAGTGTAATTGAGCCTTCCATCTAAGTTATCCAGCATGTTCTTTAACATAAATATGATTTATAAAACTTTAAATTGCAAGAGTAGTTATTTACTTGACATTGTAGAAGATAATTTGTTTTATTTTGAATTTAATTTTATATAGATGAACTATACTTAAATTTAAAAAAATGGATGAATAACTATTTCTATTAGTTATGAAATTGCTTATACTTAAAATTGCTTAATATGAGTTCTGCTTTGTGAAGTCCAAAAATGTCTTAACATTGTGCATTAATTTTTTTATGTCTTAAGTTTAATACTATTTTTGACATTATAATTCAAAGCTCAGTTACAAAATAATAATTATCACCAGAATATTCATCTGCATTTAATAATAGAAATGATTTTAAATCTTGTAATTTTTAAATTGGTCATATTCTCTTATCCCTGAGGAAGTTTGGTTTCATTAAGGCCAGTCACAAAGACAAGTTGAGCTCGAGCTAGTAATTAGGCAAGTGAGAAAAAAATCACCCATCCCCTCCCGGAGTCGAACTCAGGATCCCCTGGTTATGCATCAGTTGCTCTACCATTTGAGCTAAAACAGGGGCAATTCACATTTGCTTAAGAAAGGTTTGATGGTTGTGCTGTAAAGCTTTACTATGTGATTCTAAGTGTCTAAGTATGATTCTTGAGCTGTTTATCTGACTTTCAGTTAACTACAATTGATGGAAAAAATAGTGAGATGCTGAGCTGTTCCCAACTTGAACCAAATAGTTTAGTTGGCTTTAAAATTTTAAGCTTTTACACATTTACAGTTTCTAATTAGAAATTTATGGATACTACTATATGCTTTACTAGGTAATGTCTGAAAACTAATCAAGCACTTACAAATACAGTCTGTGACACTTTTGCTCCCCTCCTGTCTAGTGTAAGTTCCATGTGGGCACTGTTTGCATTCTCCTTGATGAGTAAGATCTTGATAATATCCTCGAGGGCAAAATATGCAGCCACTGTCAGTAGAAGCATAAGTACCTGCTGGGCAGTGCACTGAAAAATAGAATTACACATATAAATGTGGAAATTGATAGAAATAGAAATTTGAATTTTACAAAATGACACAAAATTGCCCATACTTCATAGTATTTGCAAATTGTTCAAAACAGCATGCAGTACAAATATTAAAATAATAGCACAGAACATTGCTATATTACAAATCACTTTGGTATTTACAATATATTTTATGTAATATTTTATATCAATGATTTGCATTGAAATTGTAGTCACCAATTTCAGAATAGTAAGCAATTATATTTTATTGTAATTTGTGATTGGATATTCTAATATTTTTCTGCTATTAAAAGCATTCTGATTTTTTTAATGTAATTAAAAGCAATTAGATAATCTTTTCATATCCAGTTTATAATTTTAATTATATATATTTAATTATATCTAGCTGCTTTTGAGTGTAAGTGAATTTGTCCACATGTTTAAATATTTCTAACTTTGATTAGTTAGAAATATTTAGTCTTGGTACTAAAACATATGGATACTGAAACAACAAAAAATGTGAAAGTCCATTTTGAAATAAAATTTACAACAAAAGATGTATGAATCTGAATATGTCACTTGCCATAACCTTTTAGCATTAATACTATGCAGTAAAGATTTCAAAAATTAAAATCTGTGGTAAATATTCTATCATAATTATCTTGCAATTTGTTCAAATAACTACATTTTGCTTTAAGTGTGGCTTATTCCACTGGTGTCAACAAAGTGGTTTATTTTAGAAAGTATAGAACAATAATGATATTAGTTTTCATTTTCAAATATCTAAAATATCATGGTTATTTTATTGCAAATATTCAAAATATGATTTGCTCAAAATTCTAAATATTATGCTTTTACTTTAATTTTAAATTTTAACTAGTACAAAGGTTAGAGAACATAGCTATTGCTTCAATGGGCATATTTTTGTGTACTGCATGTTTGCTGAATTCATATAGTGCTTAAAGAACCTGGCTGCTATTTTAATAGGCATGAATTTCTATTATTCAAATTTCAATCTGGTGCATGCTATCACTGTTGAAAAATTTCACTAAAGATTTGATGCAATGCTCAGCGATGATGCTCTGCTTTATGTCAGTAGAAAAGTGTATGCACACAGTAGAATAAAGGTAAATAAAATCCCTCATGAGCTCATGGAGCAAATTTTATGGTGAGTCTAATAATGAGTCTTTTGGTACCATGAAAGTATATGACTCTTTTTTATGGAAATGCCAGTTACTGGAGAGGTGTACCTTAGCATGTTGGAGTTCACTTTAATGCCATAAATCATGAAAGACTGAACTATTGAAAAAAAATGTCTGACAGTTGAAGAGTTAAAAAAAAATAAATTTGGTGGGTGTAGGTACCAAACTCATTAACTCCCAAAAACACATCAGTTGCTCTAGCCTGCTGAGCTATCCAGCCTAGCCCAATCTTCAGTTAATGGGAGGCTATAATACAATTCAATGATTTGTAAGCATTCTTGGCATCATTTGACTAATTTCAAATTTCAGTAAGATGACACATACTGTGATTTTAACAAAGGTCTGGATCTGAAAATTCTTTGACCAGTAATTCATGAGTCAGTGGACTGAATGTATATCTGATCACTTGAAAACCACATGCTCAGAATTCGAGAGTGAGGTTTAAAGCCATGGATGACAGCAAATATCCAAATAAATAATTACTCCAAATATACTGTGAGAGTAACACTGGCTACATTGCAATGTATAAGGTAGAAAATTGAATATTGGAGAAATATTTGAAATAAAAAAAATATTTACAATGGCACCTCAGGTAACCATATTAAGTTGCTATAAGCACATGTAATATGATTCTTTTCTTAAATTAAATGTAAAATGCACCTCATTCCCATTATTACCTTTAGTGTAATTTAACAAAGACATAGAATTACAAGCCTCATTAAATACATTTCAATAACAGTAATTTTTTGTTTTGGAAGAAATGTACATTAATTCTTAATAATATATATTGATATGCATAAAAAATTCATACAGCAATTTGGAATTTCTCCATCTCTGTCAGCATTAAGGACTTCTCCTGTTCCACATGTGAAGCCTCTGTCAACTGCTGATCTGATAGCTAATATGCCAGGACACTGACTACCTACAGCTTGGGAAGTAATATTTAAAATTGGCTCAATGATTGCAGATGAACTAGGAACACTAAGATCAAAAATTAATCCAAGAGTGGATCCACAAAGATCGTACAACAGAGTCTGGTGAATGGCTGGCTTTATTCTCAAGGTATAAGACATTATTAACTGAAATACAAAAAGAAAATTCAATAAAAAATTCGATACATATTATAGCAAAATACTAACAGAAATAAAAGAAATATTTCTAAATCGTTTTATCAACCTGTAAATGTACAAAATCAACATATAATGAATGGATTGAGTTAAATAAGTTTGAGACATTATGTCACTACTAATAAAATTTAAACTGTTAGAGCAAATGGAATTTGAAGGCATACTTTATGTAAAAGAAAATTCAGCTCTAATGAACAGGATATAGCATGTGCAATTCTTTGCTTAAAAGCAAACTTATTTTTGCTTAGTTAATTTATACACTACTCTATAAAAATATTAGAGAATTTCCATGTTATGTCAATGGGAATCTAACTTTGAAGTTCTATAATATCTGAAATATGCACAATGGAAAACTGAAACTGAAGATAAATTAAAAATTATAGTCAAATCTATTTAAATCTTGATTTCCAACAATATTTGTTCAATATTTAAAGAGTTATGGAAGCTGAATATCTGACAATAAATAATCTAGTTTCATAAAACCATTCATATATGTTTAATATTGAAATAATTATTATACATACATCTATAAATGTATATTTTATTAAATGTTTTAAACAATACTTAAGGATTTTTAATTAATTTATGAGGTAAATTCTTATAAGACATCACTGTTGTTCTAGCTATAAATGGCTGGAACAACAGTGATATCTCATAAGATATATGATGGAACATAAATAGCAACATAAATGTTCCATCAATAATATTCAAGCTTCAATAATTCTTTAAATACTGAATAAATACTGATGAAAAGTCAAGATTTAAACAGATCTGATTATATTTATCTTCAGTCATATTTTTTCATTAAATGCAAATTTTTGTAAGTTACAGAACTTAAAAGTTGGATTATTATTGACGTAACATGAAAATTCTTAAATATTTTGATAGGGTAGTGTATATTCAGTTAATAAATTATTTATTTTTTGATTCAATTTCTATATTCTATACATTAACAATTAATGTTTACTGAATCAAATACGCAGGAGAAAGAAAATAGAAAAAAAAACACAGATTTAATTTTATTTTTAATAGAGCCAAATATAGTGTATACAGAATTAAAATAGAATACAATTTACAAAAGATCTATGCTGCAAAGACAAAATATTTCAGTTGGAGATTCTGAGTCCTCCTATATTTCTGGTGAATTCCTTTTAGACTGGCTAAGATTTACTATATATCTGACTTCTTTCCCCTTGTTTTAGGAACAGGACTGACACTAAGCAGTATATTAACATATGGGATGTCAGTAATTAAGAAGCATCAAAATTCTAGACACTTTCCTGATCATTGCTTGCATCAATATATTATTGAAACTTATGTCAGTATAAACACACACACACACACACAAAATAAACACCTGAATATGGATTTTGCATTTTATCATTTCATTTGTACAGATTAGATATATGCATTTAATAAAAATGCATTTATTTTTTTTAAGGGGGGGGGGGGATGCAGTGCATTTCAAATGCATTTTGTACAGGGATTCACTTAGTTCTGGCCTTGTTTGGGAGGTAAATGATAAATTATGCTAAAAATACTGTACATTGCAATTGAAAAGTTTAAAAAGAATGGCATGCACTATATTCAAAAATTCACAGTGGAGATACCTCCACTGTGAATTTTTGATTTTCCAGTGATTTTTCCTCTAAGAAACTGACTGGCAAGAATAGTGCACATACACAGTATTCTTTGCCAGCCAGTTTCTTAGAAGTATTCAGAATGCTAGGTTAATGTTGTTTAATTTCATATGATTATAAAAAAAAGTTGTACGATTTTAGCTCCATGCATTTAATGTACAATACTTTTGACATAAAAATACAGCAGGAATGAGCAACCTTTTCTCATTGGCAGGCCTGATGAGAATTTTTCTTAAATATTAAAAAAATATAAAAAAAATTAAAAAAAAAATTAAAAAAATATAAAAAAAATTAAAAAAATATAAAAAAATAAAAAGATATAAAAAAAAAATTCTCATCAGGCAGGCCTGATGAGAATTTTTTTTATATATTAAACATATATAAAAATGTCATGGGCCAGAACCTTACTTATTACATTAAACACTCTAATCCCCCTCCCCTCCACATCCAATGCCCTGAGTAGACAATATGTGTAAACAATGACATTTTTACATATACCTATTTGTTTCAAAAAGGAACATAGACTTTATATAATTTTAATGCAAAAACTATTATTTTTAATTAAAATTAGTATTGACTATACAAGAAATTGAAATGCATTTTAATGGAAATTAACATCGACTCCACATACAAATACCACTAATTAAGCTATGTTAGAAATATCAGTACTGTCATCAAGAGACAAAGAAATATATTCAAATTTTGATGCAAGCTCTGTAAAGGTATTTTCTATATACCACCAGGTTCATCAATCCACTAGATTAGAGGTTCTCAATGTGGGGTACGCAGTAAAATTTTTGGGGGTATGCCATGAGAGCTCAAAAGTTGCTAGATCTAGTAACAAAGCAAAAATAACCATTGTTATACTATAACTATAGTTTTATCTATCTATACAAGGAGTACGCCAGTTACATACACGTTTCCAGGGGGTACATGAAGTATAAAAGGTTGAGAACCACTGCACTAGATTACAATTCTGTGGGATAAACTTATGTTATCATCATTTTATCACTTACACTCAGACACCTTTTATCTGATGACTCTCTTTTAACACCTGTTTTAAACTTTTTACATTTTTCTGGATATTTTGCATGTCTATAATGTTTTACCTTTTTTTGCTACTTAGACTTATTTGTGTTTACAAGTCCTTTACAATGGTCCTTTATGCCCATTGTTAGTTTTTGTATTTTACATTAGTTTTTTAATGCCCTTTGTTGCTTTACAGTTTACACTTTGTACCTGTTCTTATTTTGTCATTTGATTTTAACTTTGGTTGTGGGTTTCTATGATTTCTATCTCTTTATTTTGTCCTTTACATCTTGTTTGGTGCAATATGGACTTAGTTACCATTGCACCATAAAACACCAAACAATCTACCAACCAATCTCTGGACACAACATACCAAAAACTGTTTTCAGACACTCCATTACAAATTCACCATCAGAATAACTTTTGCAATATTTTGCAGTTTTCTCACTAATAACAAAATTTGCATGCACAATAGCATCAGAGTTTTGAAACCATTGGGTATAAATATTTTGCATGTTTAATGCAGCCATAAGTTTTCTCAAATGTTTCTTTTTCATGATGGCCTTGATAACTTTCATAGTTAGAATGTTTACAATGTAGTGCCTATTTGAGTGAGAGCTGCTCTTTAATCAGAAACTGAACAGTGCATTCAGAAAACCCAATCTATCCCTATGCATAAAATCTGTCATGTGGGTCAATGTCATCGTAAAGTCAATTTAGGCTATTAAAGAACACTTTCAAAAACAGTGTAAAGGCAAATGGAAAAGAAAGAAAAATTTGTATTCCACAAAATACTTCAAGAATAAGAGATAAAAAAAACAATAATTTGTGCAGCAATATTCAAGGGCCACTTGAAATGATTCTATGGGCCATGAGTTGCCCATTGCTGAAACAGTTATTTTTTTTTCATTTAGAAAGCCATTCAACAGTGTCAATAAATAAATTTGGAAAACTACAGCAGTTTTTGCTAGTTTCAGAGCCTTGGAGGTTCATGAAAGTTATTTTTTTAAAGCATAAATAAACAAAAGTATGAATTGATGGTTCTAAACCACAATCTTTAAGGTTTCTGTGTAATTTCAACAAATACTGAAATCTGCAAAATATTTAGTAAACCACTTAAGTTACATCTTTAAAAAAACCATTAATTAAAATTTAATGAAAAAAAAACATTAAGTTTCAGACAACTTTTGGTCAATAATTATGAAACTTAATATTTAACTATAATTCAGATAAAAGAAAATTATAATTTACTATCACTGTTTATATAGGATGATTGCTACAGTAACACAAATGAATCACCAGGGAACAAATTTTGAATGACTACCCTATCTTCTAGTAGAGCCTCAAAAATATTGTTGACTCAGCCTCTCAAGAAACATATTCAATGATCTCTTTCAGGATAAATATGTAAATTCAGAATTTTCTTGACATGTTACTCAAAATAAAAAAAAAACTCTTTTAAGTATTATTATTTTTTCTCTGACAAACCTTTCAGTTTCATAGCACTAGCTTTCAAAATTAAAATAATTATTTTTTTTTTAAATGTTCTCATGAAAATATATTATTTTCTCTGACAAACTATTAACATAGAATATAACGAACTGATAGAAATTGGAATGTTACATATATATATAGCTAATGAAAAATTGTTTATACAGATATTTGTTTCAATAAGTTATGTTTATTTGACCAATCAGAATTTCCTGTAATTGTATCTATTTATAGGAAACTTTAAATTTCATATTAGTTAATTGAAATTGATTTTTACTTCAGATATACATAATTTGCAATACTTACAGTATTTTCAGCTACTGTCCTGACAGTTGTGTTATGGAAATTTATATCCATTTTGACATTAATGGCAGAGCACCGACCAGACAGTACTTGATTTAAAGGTCCATAGAATGTCCTGACATAGTTCACATATTGCTCAAGGCAAGGCACAGAAACTGCGCCACCAGCACGGTATTCTATCTGTGCTGCAACATCATAAGTAGCTTGGTCTGTATCTAGAATAACAAAAAAGTCACATATTTTTTAAAATGTCCAGTATGAAAGGTTCAGCAGCTATGCAAACTAATAACAAAATCTTTTTCACCAATTTTAGCTGTCAAAATTGTTTACTTTTAGCACGAAACATTGACCTCACTCAAGTGAAAATAAAGTGATTCAGAAATGTTTAATTTCAATATATCACTAAAAATGTAAGCATCTATGATTGATGAATGTACAAATAATGCATTTTTTTAGGAAGCCAACCAATACTGTCAACAAATATAATTAAATAATGCAATAGTTTTTGATAGTTCTAGAGTCTTAAGACTTATGTGGAAGTCATTTTTTTTAAAATAAATAAATAAAAACAATTTAAAAATGAAATGGTTTTAAACTATTAATTTTTAAACTTTGACAGAATTTCATCACAATAGTACTGAAATATATTTGTAGCATATCACTTTATAAATCCATTAGATACATCTTTAATACTTGTGCATTTTAGATAAATTTACTTATGTTAGAAATAAGACTTTTTTTCTTTTTTGGAAGTAGTTCTGGTCATTTTTTAAAATTACAATATGCATTTTGCATCAAATTTTTTGAATATTGTTTAATCTTTAATCAGTCAATATGCATATTAAACATTAATTGAAATAATAGATTAGCTAAATGTATGTATGTATATATATATATATAAAACTCACCTTCAGATACACAATCAGGCACAATATGGCTAGGTGTCCAAGGTTGACCTCCACTACACTCATATTCTTTCAGAGGAACACCATCAGTAAACTTATATCCACTATTGCATGTTGCCATGCATCGATAACCAGTGTTGCCATCATTGGGTATGCAATTCACATCTCCATTAGCTGGGGGCTCTAGTGACCAAGACACACATGGAGCAGCTTGAACAGATACTTGAAAATGACACATTGCTTGATTTCCAGATTTATCAGTAGCTATAACAGTCACATTCCGATATCCACCTAATGTAATAAAAGCAGTCTGTGGTGATATTACTATGGAAACATCTCCTGATTTGTCAGTGGCATTGACCATTCTTCGTACTTCCTCAAAATTTACTTGATAACTTTCCTGCTTTTCTACAAGTTCAATTACATAAGACTGTGGACAGGTTAAGGAGGGTGGAGTGTCATCTGCAAAAATAAAGGATAAAGCTTGTATACCAAGAAAATTTTCTGTTGCAATACTGTTATTCACATTAATATTTACAGTTGTAATAACATATTTAAGATGAAAAAAATAAAGTTACATTCAGTTAAATTTCACTTTTACTGTTAATATTTTAAAATATGTTTATATCCCCCCCCCCAAAAAAAAAAGCAAAGAATGATGATTCTGATTTTATAACAATTGCTGCTGTCTTATATATAAATATGTGAAATAATTTAATGATTAGTTAATCCATTTTTTTTAAACTTTAGTACTCTCATATTTAGTGAAATTTGGCTATGCTGAAGGAGCAGATGGATTTATCCAAAAATTTGCATGCATATTCATCATGACAATTCTGACAATATAATGATCCTCATGATTTTGAATGGGGATCAACAATAAGCATCTCTCAGAATGAGATACAAGAAAATTTTATGGTGGCAAGACAACATTCACACTCTTCCTTCAAGCTGTGGAGAACCCAGACATTATCAACATGCAATTAGCAGAGCTGGTGACTGGCTTTAGGAGACACCACCATTATAAGTCAGATTTAGGAGCAATGCATCCTCAACCATGACAATCACTTTAATGCCTCTATCACTTCACTAAAGTAAAGGATTCGTGGAGGTCACACCATGATTTATATCATATTTTTCTGTTATTACACACCTCTATTTTGGTTTTAATCTGCAATCTCTCATTATTCTGAAGACCATTACAAATACCTAGTTTGAAATAGATATTTGGATGGAATGATTTCAATGACATGGAATGCATAAAATAGTGAACCACTTCAAAAAATAAAAGCCAACACTCCTTATTAAAACTAACTTACCTGGGACAGTGATATTTAAAGTGCAAACAGCAATATTCCCATCAAAATCATAGGCAAAGTACTGCACCATCATGTCTTCAAATACCATTACAGGAGGTTTAAATCCAGGAGGCCTGACTTCAAAGCGTGCAAGCCTACCAGAATTATCAACAGCTGTAGGTTCTGAAAAGTTAACTGGTTGTAAGCCAGTATGTGACTTGGCTACAATTATTGGTTTCTCAGGACAGTTAGTAAAATGGGGTGGCTCTTGATCTGAAAGAAAGCAATTTGAAATCAGATACACTAAGAATAGAACTATAATTAAAATTAAAAGTTAAAAGACTGTATTAACAATAATTATAACACTGAAAATTTGCTTAGATATAAGGAGCACATTTAATAATATCAATCATAATTTATTAGTCAGATAATTATATTGTGCAGGAATTAGAAAACATGTATTAAATTACTTTTAGCTGCAAAAAATGAGAAGTATTCATACTATTAAATATTTAGGCTTAAGCAATGACAGTGACTTAAAATGCAAAACTTGAATTAAAAATGTATTAGATTCCTTAATGCATTTTCAGAAATCAATTTATTTATATTCAGAATTTATGCAATCATAAATTGCATAAATTATATTATGTAATGAAAAGTACAAATAAAATTATTTTGTTTACATTATAATATGCTTGGATCCATTCCAGAATACAGTATGGTTTACTTGTTATGAAGGAGATTCTATCTCAAATCTAACGATTTTAATTAATTTACAAAATAAAATTAACAAAGAAGTAAATACTAAATTAAAAAACATTTTTTCAGAAATTGATTTAGTGTCACAAAACAATATTTTGATTTTAGAAAAGTACACACGTATAAATGCATCTATTTTATATTTGAAAATAGGAAAAGAAATGTCTCAACTATGAAAATATTAAAGCAAAAAATTTCATAAATAGCATATTTTTCACAAAAAAAAAAGTTTAAGTAACTAAGTGATGATGCTGAAAACGAGTTAGGATGTAAATAAATTGAAAAAAGCTCTATATCATTAAAAATCAATGATACTGAAGAATTATTTGTGACCATAAAATATGAAATTTAAATGCAATACCTCAAATATACAAATTTATGAGACTTAAAATAACTGAAAATAATGTTTAAATGATCTAGATGAATTACTTAAACTTATAGATTATACATGATTAGCATACTTTTTTTTGTATTATGTACATATAGGTTTCAAAAATTTGCAATATATGTGAACAGACAAACAAACATACAACAAAAACTTCAAAATGAAATGCTGAAATTTTGTTTGTAATTATTATTTAACAAATTTATTGTTATTATACAAAAAAAAAGTTTCCTATATTAAATAGTGCTATCCCATGGCCTAGTGATTAGCGTCCTTGGTTACTTATCTAAGGGGCCTTCATTCAAGCTCCAGAAAAAGAATGAATGTTTGCTGTTTTTCTACTGAGGCAATCTCTCATTATTCTGAAGACCAGAAAATCTGTCTTCCACACAGATCTTTGCTGTGGCATATAAACTGACAGGATCCTGTCAGACCTCTATGGCAAGCAGCTACTTGAGGAGGTATATATTTGTTTTATATTAAATAAGAATGGTTACATTATAATTTTTAAGATATGAGCACAAAATTAAAATGCTTTCATTATAATTTTATTGAATTATGCTTACAAATTCTAATGCTTACATTATAATTTTTAAGATATGAGCATTAGTAATATATAAATTTTAGTTATTTCCACTACTGAATATTAGTACTGATTGATGGATTAATATACCTAATTTTATAGTAAACTTTATAATGCTTTGTCTGGATTAAGAATATTCAACTTGTAAACCAATAGATTTGACATTTAAACAAAGTCATTGTTTTATTCACTTAACACTTACCAACACATACAGGATAACCACTGTCATATCCAAGAAGAATTTCCTCATTAGTATCTTCACAGCCCATGAGCTCAAATTTGAGACACGGATTTTTGCTGAAGGACACAATTGCCAAAATTACATGACGAGCACGAACACTTAATGGCAAATCAATCACTGTAAGCTCTCCATAATTCCCAGGTTCTCTGGCAGTTAAATTGAAGTTCTAAATAAAAATATATTACAATAAGCTCATTGTTGAATATTTTAAAACAATACACATATATAAGCTGGAATGGGTTAATTTTGGTTAAGGCATTAAAAAGCAAATAAAATTTAAAAACAGTATGCAGAAATGCATCTATACCATCATAATGTACAACATTCAATTTATCATGCTGTTTTAAAAGTCCACATCAGTTGTAATTTATTCTTTATACTATATGCTATTTAAGATAAAAGTAATATAAAATTATTTAATTTTCTGCAAAATTCAATATAATGTAGCATGTTAAATTAACTTACCGGAAAGTATACTACAAAATTTTCATTTACTCGCACTCTGTAGAAGAACCGCAATTCAGTAGGTCTGCCAACTACATCATTTGTGATCACACCCTTGACAAGTATTGATTTTATGCGATATACTTTACCAAGATCAACAGTAACATATGTAAAAGAATCAGTTTGGGCACACCAACCAGTAGCACTGTTCAATCTAATGTTCTGTCATTAAAAAAAATGGAAAATGCATTAATTAAAGTATATTAGTACACATCAATATTCATCTAAAGAATTTTATTTATTTTTCATTACAATTCTACAAATTTTGTATTTCTGTGTCAATAAATATAAATTAGCTATATCATTACAACAATAAAGTTTATTAGTAACTCAGCTTTGCAGAATGTTTAAAACAATATCAGTCTCTCTTTAAAGATGAATAAACAAAGCAGATTTTTTTTACTGCCTATATTTGTTAACCAGCTAAAAACTGACTGCTACATACTTTAAATATATCAATATGTTCAGGATCTACAAATTATATTTAGGTTGGTTACCAGTTGTGGCTGTTCCATGGCTGAGTAGTTAGCGCATTTGGCTACTGATCTAAGGAACCTGGGGTCGAGCCCTGGGTAAGGCATGAAAGTTGTTTTCTGCTGAGGTCCTGCCATCCTCACAGACTTTCTACTCTGGCATATAAACTGAGGCTCTGTCATACCTCTGTGGAAAGCAGCTGCTTGAGGGTGTATTTTTTTATTTTTGTTTTTTTACCAGTTGTGAATTCTAATCCCATTCATATTTTATGGATATAAAGTTGTCAATAATGACAGCAACCATTATGATCCCTAGAACTAAATTATGGTCACTATTGGAGACTGAATTTGCAGAACCTTAATTACAAATTTTAAATTTCATAAGAAACACAATGTATTCTTTTTTAATTTGAGAGATGGAGTAATAATAAGAAAGATTTTACTACTTAGGAAATTAAATCAGAGTCACACTGAAGTAATCTATCACCTATAATGATTAAAATTTTGACATGGTTTTAAGAATATTAAACAAATTTTATGTGAATATATATAAAATGTCTTGTGGTACTTATATAGCTGGGCTAAATTGCATTTAGGGTCACTATGTATTTAAATGGAATGTATAAAATATATTTGCTTAAGGAAAAACAATTACAGCCATGTTCCATAAATCTTTTAAATCTACGATCCATTTTTTTGGCTAAGCTGGCAACATTGCTGCCACTAATCTCTAAAACAAGTTGCAGAGAAGCTTTATCCAATGTGTTAGCTTGGATGGGATATTAAATGCTTATTGCATAACATTTTAATGAATCAATTTTCAAAAAAAAAAAAGAAACAGGAATTTTTTCCTGTTTGGCATTTTATGGCATTTTTTTTTTAATTCAGTTCATATATGTCTTAGATCCCAATTTGCTCAATAGTTATAAAAATATTAAAATGTGCATATAAGTAACCTTAATCCTATAATTAACAATTTATTGTAAAGAGTTGGCTCCCAATGACTCAGAGCTTGATAGGGGATGTACTGGACAGCAGATAAGAGGCAGAAGCCTCCTGCAAGGCAATCCACTATGCTCTTTAATGTGAGAAGTGTATGAATCTGTAGGAACCAGTTGTAAATTATATGGTATGAAGAGAGTAAATTCATATAAAAACATTACATGTTTTACTTCAATATTATTAGTGTTTTCATTTAGAGAACATAATCAAAAATGGAATGCTACTCTAATTTAGCAAAATTTAGTTTTCCATGCCATACCAGATTTATTTCACTTTTTTTTAAATACATATTTTTGATTTCTTTAATTTAAAATTGTTATTGGATGAATATTTAAGCTTTGGAGGTAAAAACGACAACAAAAGAACTTGTCACTTAATGAAGTAAGAAAAATAAGGTTAAATTTCGCTATCTGCAGCAAGAAGCATAAATGCACTAATTTAAGTCAGGTAACCAGCTAGTTAAACTTTAAACATTTTCTTCGATTTTTATATATACATATAAGTTTTACATTTAAGATTGCTTTTAAACTGCTATTATCAGAATTATAAAATCTACTAATAAGCATCAATATTTTACTTAATATCATAATTTTTTAATGTCACAATAATTAATCATCATATTGTTCTCTTTAATGTAAACTAGAACTATAATAATATGATCCATGAAAAAAGCCAATATTATAAAATTAATACAAAGATAATAATAACGATTAAAAGTAAAACTATTCTGATAATGTCTCATTCTCTAAAACAACATGCTTACTTTGAGAGATGATATTTAGAGAGATACATGAGAACATGCTTGTGTTGTTTTAGATAACTTTATTTCACATTAACATAAATAAAATAAAAAATAAATACCCCCTCAAGCAGCTGCTTGCCACAGAGGTCTGACAGGAGCCTGTCAGTTTATATGCCAAAGTAGATCTGTGAGGTTGGCAGGACCTCAGCAGAAAACAACACCAACATCCATGCCTTACCTGGGGCTCGAACCCAGGTCCCTTAGATCAGTAGCAAAGCGCGCTAACCACTCGGCCACGGGATGGCTACATTAATATATGCCAATAATATTTCATACTTTTGCTTCATAGTTCACTCTCTGAGAAGTAGCATTTATAGCAGAATCTGGAATAAGTCCTGAAGTAAGTCCAATAGGCTTTACGATTTTGCACTCAGCATCTAAAAGAATAAAAAAAAAAATTAAACATCTCATTATTTAATAATTTTATCTTATGCACGCAGGAATAAAATTAATTTCACATGAAATTACATTACAGAATATGTTTATTTCTTTGTGAAATTTGCATTCATGTAATATGTATTTGAAACAAAAAATTCAAAATAACAATTTATTTAAACATTTTAGATGCAGATTGACTTATTTTAAGATAAGGAATGATCTCTGTGAATTCCAGGGTTTTTAACCACTATTATGCTGTTGAATTATGCTGATGTCAAATGGGTACAGAGGGAAAAATTGTCCTGAGCCGGTGGGATCTGAACACATGACCTCCTGATGACATGTGCTCTGTCCGCTGCTTCTCAGCTACCAACTGCTGATCAATCTCTCTTCTGTTGTAGATGCTAAGCCCAAGCCATATGATGATTGCACAGGGCTGTCTTAATTGCTATTACAGGCTCCATTCACAGAGCTCTCATGTGCATATACCAGCCATACTACTTTTGCAACTTCGACTGGCTTTTTTTATTTTCATTTAGAATAGATCTCACTTAGAGGCACACAAGCCCATTGGTATGAATTATTAGTAACCTTCAGATATATTTTTAATCCACAGCACTGTTCAATTCCTAGGTTTTTTAACCACTATTATGTTGTTGAGTTATGCTGATGTCAATTGCGTACAGAGGAAAAATTGTCTTGAGCCAGGTGGGATCTGAACCCATGAAAAAAGATGACCTCTGTGAATCATTTCAATGGCACAAAAATCATTATAAAAATTATCTTTAAAGCAGTTTCTTGCCACAGAGATTTGATAGGATCCAGCATACATGATATAAAGATCTATGAGAAAGACAAAACATTAGCAGAAAGATAACACAAGAAAAGAAACATTCATCTTATCTGGGGCTTTAACCTTGGTCATTTGATCAACAGCCAAGCACACTATTACCTTTATAATATTTCTCTAGCACAATAACCTAAATATAAAATTATGCATATAATACCAGTTTTTAATATATAACTTAAGATATAGCTTATTTGAAGATGAATTTGAATATTCAAAGCAGTTCTCTGCAGTGTTTCTTCTGATAATTTTAAACCTTGTAACAGAGAACTTCAAAACACAATGCACTGTTTAAAAAGTACCATTGTGCATGATATCTTTAGTGCTTATACAGTCATTAACCATAGTCTGAATCATTATTTATCAGTGACAGTAAGTGAAATACAGGTGATCTAAGTATACATAATGTCTTGACAATACTTAATTTCATTTTATTACTATTATATTGTGTATATTGTATTTATTATATTGTAATGTACAATTTAAATATATACATATGTTGTAATTTTTAACAGGTAATGAATGAATTATATTACAAATCAATTTGTTAATCATCTTTAACAAGATAGGTCTTTGGTAGGGCTAAAAAGTATCGTACAGAGCAATGTTCCCTCTAAGCTGTGTGGAAGTGCAACTATTAAGTCACACCTGTGCAGGTATGACATTCTCTGGACATGCAAGTCCCTTTTACCACTTTACAAATGATATCCCATGAGAGATAACGAATTTTCTTCAGCACACAAAAGAAATTCTAGCAACACATACTCTATAAAAATTAGAGGGAACATTAGTGCAGAGTGTAAAATAATTATTTTTAATATTGAGATAATTCCCAAACTTATGGTACAAAACTTGTTGCAATGAATGTCTTAATCATACAGAAATACAAGACCATAGTTTTTGATGCAGATTATTGTAACAAGATTTACTACATTGTGTTGATGGACAACAAAGTAAAAAGAGTATAATATAATCCCCAAAGTAGCTAAAACATTAAAATTCCCTTTTCAACACTCTATATTATGAAATCATTAGTGATGGCAAACCTTAGCGAATATTGAGAATGCTATATATGTTATCATTAAGTGTGAAATTGGTTATTTCATGAAATATCTAGTTATTTCATAAATCAATGGAAAGAAACAGTTAAAGTTTATAATGAGGGATTATTCAACATTTTAAGCGGTTATTCCATAGAATAACATATTTAATGCACAGAATGTTTTTAATGACTCTACAGTTTAACTAGTTAATGTGTGAAATGAGTCAACTGACAATTGCATATGCATCCCACCCACCATCTTACTCATTTTCACATTCTAGTTTGTTAGTAGCACATGATGTGACTTTCCTTTTATATTATTTTGTATCTCATTCAAGTTTTTAACTTTTTCTTGTGTTCTGTGAAATAGTATGCTATTTCATACTTTGAGTGAATTGGTTAAAACATAGAATTGAGAGCATAAAGTTCACTGTTTTACACTTCAACTAGTTTAAAATATCTAGTTTATGGAATAACTAGTTTTTCTACAAACAATTGGCAGTGTGGAAACTTTTACTCATCAACACTTAAAGTTCTGAATGGTTCCTACAAACTGATAGAACAAAAAAGGGCTAGAGTTGACACATGCAAGGAGATACTTCGAGTGTTTGAACTTAGTGGCCCCAAATGATTAACATTGCCACAGGTAATGAGATATTGTTTTATTATTATACAACTCCAAGAATCAACAATTATTATATCGAATTTAGGGATGTGGAAGATGAACCACATCCCTAAATCCTCTGACAAGACTTTCGCTCAAGGAAGAGGATGTTCTCAATTTTTTTCAATTCCTAAGGAGTGGTAGCAGTGGACACCTTACCTGAAAAAATGACTATAAATGCCAATATTACACCAACATTGTTTTGCCCTAAAATGGTTAAGGAGATGAGGGAGCAGCATCCAACAACAGGTGTGCCAAGGGTTCTCCTTCTTCACGACAATGACAGTGCTCACAAAACCCAGCAAGTTACTGCCCATCTGGAGCAGAAAAAAAATCGGTTACCCCATTCTGCATATTCACTCGATCTTGCACCATGCAATTTTTGGTTGTTTCCAAAAATTAAAAAGGAACTTGCTGGGAAGCCTGTTTCAAGGTTGCAAGACCTTTCAAAATATTCATTCAGAGTTGTGAAGTATCTTCCACAGGAGTACCATCAAGCATTGCAGAATTGGCACAGATGTCTGGAGGGGAGTACTTTGAAGGAGAGTAAAAGTTTTGTTGAGGTAAGTGCAATGGTTTTGTTCTGCAGATGAATATCAAGAACTTTTTGAATGCCCCTTGTAGTATTAAGTCTCAATGTTCATATTATTACTAACGTCATTATAAACCAGTTTGGCTGCATAAGCTTTCTAACTATAAAATAGTTGGGAAGGTTGTAGTCAAAAATACACTTACTTTTAATACAAGTAATGGGGTCTGTTGTATAAGGAATATAGCCAGGACGCCCACAACTAAACATAACTTGTGAACCATGTTCATAACCTGATGCCATTTGTAGTCCATCTGGTGGTCGTCCAGGATCTTCACATACAGGACCTGATATTAAGAAACAGATTTTATACCGTAAATAATTTTCTTTTATGGTTTAATAAATATTTACAAGTTAGAAAAAATACTGATATGTGAATCTTAGTAATGTTGCTAAGGTGATGCAATTGGATTCATAATTAATACTGGTATTATATTTATAGCATCCTACAGTTTTACAAAATGTAATATATCATTAAAATAAATAAAAGTTTGCTTTAAAGGCTATAAATTTTTAATAAAATTAAAAAAATCTGTTTCTAACTGATTTAACAGCTGATTTAAAAACAATTCAATATCTGTTCCCATAATGCTAGAGATTGTGAATTCTGAACCAACATGCCAACCATTGTAACTTAACAAGGACTCATGTGAAGAAGTGTTTCATTCAGGAGGGCAGGCATCATATTAAGTGTAACTTCATTTGGCATTGGTATATAAGATGGAAATAGGTATTTTTGGATCTTATTAAATTGTTACTAAAGCATTCAAAACAGAGGTGTACTGATAGACCCTGCAGTCCCCACACTGGGCACGTTAGTGGGGCCTCTGCAAAAACATTTTTTATGAAACTTATGGGGATATTTGATACATAACTATTAAAGGAATAGGACAGAATTTTTTTTCTATAACTTTGAATGAATCATGAAATATCTGCTTTGTTTTTCCTACTAGAAATTCCTCTCCTTGCTTGTCTTAGCATGCATGCAACATGGGCTAACATCCTATCCAATGGACTGCAACATTTCCAGGCCATCAGTGTCCTCTTTCTCACCTAGGGCAGGATAGGGGTTAGTGGAGATAAATCTCAATACTGGCATAGTTGGACTTGAACCTGGGAACTGCAGTTTATGAGCTTGCTGTGCTACTGAATGAGCCAACTTTTGCTCTAAAAATAGTAACCAGTAAAACATGGCAATTAAATGGAGATTGGGTTTACTTCTACATATACTTTTGTGCACACAACTGGTAAAATAGTCAGACCGCAAGGACTACAAAGATTGCAAATATACCAGTAAATAGACTGTGTAGGGTATGGCTAGGGTTGCCATAACTTAACACTACTGAATAGTGTGATTATTTTAAAGGTAATCTAGCAACCCTATACAAGTATTCTTTAACTTGTATAGGGTATGGCTCTTCCACATACAGGGTCAAACCTTAATGTTTCATCTGACAGATAGCAGGCCCTTCTAAGTCCATCAGTGAGCATAAAACAGGTTTGTGGAGAAATATCAATACTGGCACAGTAGGACTTGAACCTGGAAACATCAGGTTCGGAGTCTGGTACACTGATAACTGAGACAGTACTTATCTCACTCTTTGGAGGATCACCTCATCAATGCTTATTAAGACAGGATGAATTATCTATAAGTTGTTTCATACCATCTACTAAACACAGCTGCCTGAAACATTGTACCTGCTCCTGGATTGATTAAATGAGTTGAAAATATTTGCAATCATGATAATTTTAAGAGTTACCATCATCATTTTACAGCAAATATTGAAAAATATAAATTTTCTTTAATATGAATTTTTATGGAAAATCTGTCACTCTTTCTAAGATAATGACTCTAATTGGCCAAATGCATTACACTATTTAGCAATTCTCATTGTATTGCTTATTACTCCAAATTGTGCATTATTCACCTTCACATCTAAGATCTCCAAAATCCCAAGAACCATCTTCCATACAACGAACAATGTTATCATTCATTTGAGATTTTCCAGCAACAGTGAAGGTGTCTTCACACCCAAAGAAAAAACTGGACTGATATCGTGTATCAACAAAAGACCCATATGCTGCTCCTGTAGTTTCAGGTGGCTGTCCACAGTCTATTCCTGAAAGAAAGAAATAAATAAATTTCAGAGTGCATAAAACAAAAATGCATTAATTCCTAACAGTTGCAAGTTATCAAAATAAAAAAATGTATTCTGAGCTTAAAAATGAGAGCTATTATATATGCTTATTAAATAACAGCATAAAATCACTTGAATTTAGTTGTTCTCTCGAGAAAAAAAAACTAATTAAGCTTTAATGTAAATACAACTAGATGTAAGCAACAAAGTAAAGAATATCTATGAGAATTTTGATCCAAGGTTTAGTGGAATAAACAGTGTAACTTGTAACACATATCTGTTTCAATGCAGTGAGATAATCTGGGAGGTGCTTTCTTCAATGGGGAATTCATTAGTCAACTAAGTTAAGGAAAATTATAAGCAAGATATAAGTCAAAATCTAGTGAACATTATTCACAAATTACAATTTAATTTTCTATTATACAGCACAGTCTCAAAGCACAATAATAAAATTTTGCTATTAACTAGGTATATACTAACTCTTAGGAACACTAAACATATAATTGTAATAGGATTTTTTAGTCACACACATGCTTTTTCAAATGATTTATTTCCATACAGAAAAATAAGATTTATTCCGGATCAATGAAATTTGCAATAAAAATGTTCTGAAAGGTGAGGCCATGGCAGTGGGGTGTTAATACAGGCCAATTCAAGTTGTAATTACAAAGTCAGTAAGCCTGCACTTTCATTAAACAAATTATGGTGAAATATAATATTAATGCATTGTTCTTATGGAGTACAAAAGATGCTAACAAAATTGGTGTTTCAATGTGGTATCTTTTAAATACATAAAACTCATTAAGATAGGTTTCACTCTTTTCTGTTTTAAATTTGCATATATAAAATGCTCTCATTCCAAGCACTGTTAAATTGTTACTTAAGATATTAGTATTACTGTGTAAATTTACTAAGCAGCAATATTATTTAATGGTTATATATAAAATGCATATATAAAAAATTTGCTTTCCCATAAATTAAAAGCATCATATAAGAATTAATTAATATTACACATGAAGTATATTAAACTGTTAAGTGGAAATTTTGAAACAATTGTAACAGCAGGTGGACATTACAAAGCTCCTTAAAAGTTTGCATTCCCTGTCTTTCATTTAAACAAAATATATAGTTTACTTACTTGGGCATTCTGGTGTAGTTCCAGAAAACCAATAATTGGGCCTTCCTAAATGTGGACTGTACACACACTGCCTGAATTGTGAGGTAGCTGTAGAGCGCAGAGGCCTGCCAGTTTCTGTGCAGCTGAAAGTTACATTCTCTAGATAAGGAACATGCTGCAACTCTTCTGCTACTTTAACAACCAATCCCTGCTTAGGATCATCAGTTAATGTTGTGCACTGAGCATCTATAAAAATAAATAATTAGATAAAAATTAAATCTGATTATTGATTGTTTTGGGTTTATGGGACACTAGCAACTAAGATGACAAATAAAATAAAAAATTATCAAGTTGTTTAACTCACAACCAAAGTTAAAATGGCAAAAGCAGAAGATAAATTATAAATTTAACAATCGAAAAAAAAAAGAGAATAATGATATAAAAAATCATGTGTAAAAACCTGAAGTGCAACAATAGTAGAAAACTAGATATTATATACTGTGTAGTTATATAGCTTATGATATAATATTATTTTTTCTAATCTTTATCTTTGTTAATTTTTTAAAAAGACATCTCATTTCATGAGTCTTTATTCTCTTGACAAAATTTTCACTATCTCTCTTCTTCAGGAACCAATAACAATAACAGAAATGCAACTTCGTTGAGAACTGTATTTTTTTTTTTTCCTATAACCCACTTTTTGCAGAAATTACATTACATCCACTTACCATGTAAGTGCAAACAAAAAATGTATTTCTTCGCTGTTTTCTGAAAAAAAAAAGCGGATCAATATATATTGATCTCAGTATGGCAAAATATATTTTGTCATACTGAGAAAGCTCAAGAAATGGGAGGAAAGGTCTTCATGAAAAACTAACAAGGATAAAGATAAATGTTTTATAAAATATAGATTTTAATAAGGATAGTTGTTTTTAAGATAGCAATGTTAAGAATGTTTATTAGTTTAGGATTTAAAGTAAGCCTGATGGCTTACTTTAAATCCTAGACTTACTCAAGCCCTAAGAAATGTTCATTTAGAGATACTTACATCGACACTCAGGAATTGTTCCATTCCACTCTCCATTACTATTGCATAGCAAAATTGGACTGCCAACCATGACATAGCCAAAGTTACACTGGAAGGCTATAATATCACCAAAATGAAACTGTGTTCTTGATGAAAGAATTTTTCCATTATCAGGATTACTTAAACTTGGACACATTTTTGCTGTAAATTAATGAAAAAAAAATGTCAAAATAAACGAAGCATTTGAATTATTTTAAATTATCACCATTTTTAGAAAAAAAGGGTAAAATTAATCATGTTGCAAAAGAATTATCATGAAACTACATTTTGCAAAATGTTTCAGTATAAAAGAATGTTGTACCAGAAATAGGTAACAGAAAATTGTTTAAAAATAAGTTCATGAGTGAGAAATTGTTTAAAAATATTCCTACAGGTATCATAATTTGAATACAAGGTGACACAAAAATGAGACTGCACGTATAACTTATGTAATACCCCCTCACCAATCAAATGGATTCAACATCTGCTTGATTGGTGAGCATATCCATTTGTGTAAGATACATGATATTATACTTGATGGAAAATGTGTGATTAAATGCAAAGTGATTGTTAAATAAATGTATTCACCATGACAATGCTCCTTCTCATTAGCATTATCAGTGATGCAGTTTTTGGCCTAAAACCAAATCACAATGATGAAACACACACACTATTCACCATATCTTTCCTGTTGACTTTTTTTCTGACACTTCATGAAAGGGACCCATTTCAATGATGTGGACACACAAATAGGTGTCCAATGAAGTCTCCAGATGAGAGGATGAAACACATTGTAAAGATGGCAATACATAAACTGCATTTTTAAAGTTCTTTTAAGAAGTTTTTAGCCTATTTATTTATTTTTTGCCAAGTAGGATGCAATGCTAATATTTTTCTATCTTAATAGTCATTATACCTTCTTATGCTGTGCGTGATTGCCAACTGATGACATAACATCGCCACATGCATTGTATATGTGCCAATACCATTATTAGGTGCAAAATCATAAGCACCAGTGTGCAGCCAGCAACATAACATTTTCATCAACCTCTGTCAGCAATCTACCAGCTGTTAACCAGCCTAAGAGCAGCATCCATTTCCAAGGAACTTTTGACAATCAACCATGTTCTCACATCACCATGCTGGACTAAGGATTATAATAGTAGGATATTGGCTAGTAAAAAATTTATTGATCAAGATTCTTTTTGAGCATGCCACTGACTTGAGATGATGCCTCCATTGTTTTGTTTAATTGCAATTTTGTATACTCACAATTAACAAGATGCCATTGGCGTGTATGCATCCTACAATGTCACTGTTAAAAAACAGTTAGTGTAATTAGTTATCGCACAACTGCTGCAATATCAGAGAAAGGAACCATTTTGGTAGCAGTAGTGTGATGATATGGGATGGTATCATGATGATTGGATGCATAAAGCTTCACATATTTTAGGGAGGCACTCTGACCACTCAGTGATAGTGATACAGAGACAAGATTCTTACCCCTACTGAAGCTTTTCAGGGATGCCCTCAGTCATGATTTCATATTTATGAATGGCAATACCCATCCATAAGGGCTCCTGTGGTCAGTAATTTCCTTGAAAGTGAAAATATTTACAGGATAGAGTGGACAACCAGATTACTGATCTGAATTCAATTGAGTGTGTATGGGGTACTCTGGAAAGGTAAGTACAGGATGTTTGAAACCTTCCATGAGCTTGGATCTGTTCTTGCATGTAGATGAGTGGGCTTTATTACCAAACACCTCATCAACAATATGAGAACATGTTGTGTAAGCTATACATTTATCAAGTGTGATTATATGCCTTATTAATATCTTCTGCTCACTAATTCCACATCTTTGTTATGAGAACTCATGCTCTCACATGCAGAACTCATACACAATATATGATTCATCATTATTCCCACTTGCTATTATTTGACTCAGTCGCACCATCTTTTTTTGTATGATAATTAATTGTATTTGCTAAAAACCATTTTGAGTTATGTACATTTTTGTCTATTACCCTTTAATTTTGACCAACAGATATCATATTTAGCAATTTCTAATGTCTGATTCAACTAAAATTAGCTTACAATAATAAAATATATACTTACGAACACAAGTTTTATTAATTGTATAAATATCACTATCTTTGATTCCAGTCTCGCTGGCAGGTATATAGAAACCACTGGTTCCATTAGAAGCATACAACTCATATCCAACATTGCACAAACAGTTAAAACTGCCAGGACTATTTATACACCTTTGGTCACAACCACCATTGTTTTCAAGGCATTCATTTATATCTGCAAAATAAATGGAGTAATTTTTAAAGTTTTATCTACATAAAAATAAATTCACTGATGCATAAATTAGTTAATGGTTATTCAGAAATCGAAATAAAATCTGAACCAAAGTCAACAACTTTAATCAGTTGAAATTATACTACACTTTAAACTATATTTCTTACAGAGTAGTATTGAATTTGCCTCCCCAAAATCTGTATGTTTTGATGTGTTTTGTTTTTGAAGGGAAACTAAAATTCTGAGAATTTTTAATATTCAATTTACCTGAAAAATATTGAATACATAAAGAAAATCAACTTTAATTGCGATGGCAAGAAAAATACAAAGTGATACTCCTGAGCAGCATTTGCTGCACACAATTTTTGAATTTGGTGGCATCTGTAAGAAATAACACTAGTTCACAAAGTTTTTATAGCATGAACAATTGTAGCTGCCTTTAACTATTTTTCAGCTGCTGATTTCAGATCTGGCATTAAAAAATGGCTAGCATGTCATGCTTTTATGTTATTGGTCATTTCGACTTCTATTAAGATCTTCCTATACCAACACCTCCAGGCAACTGGGAGAATACTAGATATTTTACTTTTTGTGGCAATACTGATTGCCAAGTGGGAGAAAACATGTAACAGTAACCTAACCTCAGACCACCATTCTTGTTGTTTTGTAGGAGGAACACGTGCTGTACGTTGAAGAGTTAATTTTAGCGTTTAAATGCCACAAAGGCAATGTCGCAGATGTGTTAATGTGCCAGATAAGTTTTGTTATGTGTATGGAAATTATATTTTAAAATCCCAGGGTTGCTCTTTGAAAAAGATTGTGAAGAAAGCCTATAACTTCTATTTTGGAGGTCATGTTAGAGATCAGGACAAAACATGGGCTCCATATGTGTGCTGCATTTTGTGTTTTGTTGCCCTGAGTGAATGGCTGAAAGGTAACCTGAGTGAATGGTTGAAAGGTTCTTGCTCAACTTCAGTAGTACGCAAACTAAGACTGTCATAATGACTAAGTAACCTATCATGGTAAACTTTAGCTATAATAAGGTCTTTCAGAACTTCAGAATTAAAGGTAAATTTTTTAACCTTAGAACAACACTTCTTAAGTTTAAGTTGCAAGACACTTTTAACAAGGTAATAGTCAGATCCAATTTCAGCTTCCCTATATGGCCTGATATCCCTAACAGAACTAGTAGCCCATTTGCTGTTAATTAATATATAGTCAATTATATTCTTATGCAGCCCATCTGGTGAAACCCATGTATACTTATGTATGTTGCAGTGTTTGCAATAAGTGTCAGCTATTCTCAAACCATTAAGTTTACTTACCTGTAGGTGACATTGTCCATTGCCATTGTAGCTACCAAAATTCAAAGGGCTTTCACCCCTCCCCATAGGTCAGAGTCAGTACCAAATTTGGCATTGAAGTCCCCTAGAACAAAGGTAATATCTCCTTTCTTGAGAGGATTCAAAATATCCTTTTCAAAATAGAATTCCAATTCAAAATATTCATTTTCTTCGAATTTTTGCCATTTTATTAATTACAATGAAAGGCTCTTTCTTTTGGCTTGTAATATGACCTATATCTGTTGATTGGTTATTTGGTAAAAATTGTTTGATTGAGCAGAATTAGCAAAAAGCCTGGATCTTTGTCAAAATATATCATTGACAAAAAAAAAGCAATTTTTCAAGTAAAAATTTATTTTCCTATCATTCAAAAAGAAATTTATTTTTCATTCATACTATTATAATTATTTTAGTCCATTATTTCTTTTAAAATTTTTATTTGCATTATCAGATCCTTTTCTATACTATATTACTCTGAAATAGCTTATTAAAGTAAATATACTTCTCATATTTGCCAAATATCTTATTTTTATAAAATCCAGAATTAAATGCTGTTTAATTTGGTTGGTAAATGACTTATTTCCTTTCATTAGTTATTTGGCAAAAATAGTTCTAAAGTTTACTTTTATTGAACGAGTTGGGTTGTTTTACCTCTGAGTGGCACTTTTTTGTGCTCAATGGGCTAAATGACAGGTCACAAAGACCCAGAAGGCTCAGGGAAGGTGGGGGAAGGGACCCACTAGAGCAACTGTTGGGAGAGAATTGGTAGCCTCCTGTCACGCCATCCAGCATGTTCTCTAATGTGCACAGGGTATGACTCTCCCATACACAAGGTCATGGCTTAACATCCCATCCAATGGATGACTGCCTTTTCAAACCCATCAGTGTTCCTTACTGACTGAGGGCAGAGTGGGAAGTTATGCAGAGATATATCTCAATTCTGGCCCAACTGGTATACTCGAACCTGAGAACTGTAGATTGCGAGTCTGGCACTCTACCGACTGAGCCACCTCCACCCCTTATTTGACTGAGTAGTTTAAAAAAAATCGTATGGCAATCTGATACAATCCACTTTTTCAGGCGTTGCTTGGTTAAAGTAATGTAACAATCTCTACTATGATTTAGTACTAAGTTTGTTTTCATACCCAGATGAGCACTTCATAAATAAAACTTACCATGACAGTCCTGACCAGTACATCCCATTAGCTCAACTCTTAAACAAGGTGCACCAATGAAATCCATGACAAGTATGCGCACATAACGTGCTTCAACAGGCACAGGAAGGTTTACAATAGAGAGTCCTGATCCACCATTATGTGTAAGTCGAAAATCAATAGGCTGGAAAAGGTAATACACAATTGAGCTGATATATTCTTAGACAATACTTTTCTTTCTTAAAAGATTATCTGAAAATTAATCTACACTTAAATAAAAATCTGGCTTAATATTTTTAAAATCTTCGTCAAATTTTAATTTTTTTTTGGTTATAACATCTACATTACTAGTTATAGTGCAACATCACTACTTACAATTTCAATGCATATAACAGTGGTTCACAGAATTTCTTAGTGGAGGGAAGGTGCTAATAGATTAGTTTTTATATGCTTAAAACTGTCATAGAAGAATGTTATTCATCTGTCACTACAGATATGATCTTTTCCAACAACTTCTAACGTTTAGGTCCTTGTGAACTAACCATTTAGTCAATATAACCCAATTTAAAGCAAAAGATATCAGCCAATCAAGGGGAAAACCCTTTTTAAGTATAAATTATAGATTAAATTATTATACTCTTATTGTAAGTATAAAGTATAGAGTAAAACACTAGTGTTTTATTCTATAATTTATACTTGCAATAAGAATGATTCTTTGAC
Source organism: Ryuthela nishihirai (assembly GCA_038380435.1). Taxonomy (NCBI): domain Eukaryota; kingdom Metazoa; phylum Arthropoda; class Arachnida; order Araneae; family Heptathelidae; genus Ryuthela; species Ryuthela nishihirai. Next base: position 50,411,450 of record JAWZYU010000015.1, read on the forward strand.
TGAGAAAAAAAAGTTTAAAGCATACTTATAAGTAGTTGCAAAAATTTCTTTTGCATTGATGCATCAAATTATATGTCACACTGCTGCAATTATGATTTTGGGTTGTTTTACCTCTGAGCGGCACTTTTTTGCACATCATGGGCTAAATGGCCAGGTCACATGGACCCCGAAGGCTCAGAGAAGGTTGGGGGAGGGGACCCACTGGAACAGCTGTTGGGAGACAGATGGTAGCCTCCCGTCAAGGCCATCCAGCGTGTTCTCAAACGTGCACAGGGTATGGCTCTCCCGCACACGGGGCCATGGCTTAATGTCCCATCTGACGGACGGCGGCCTTTCCAAGCCCATCGGTGTCCCCTACTGACCGTGGGCAGGGCGGGGAATTTTGCGGAGCTGCAATTATGAAATTTACAACAAGGCACTTTTTTTTTATTTGCAACACATAAGACAGAGAAGGATACTAGAAACTACTTCTAATTTATACAGCACTTCTCATACAAAGAAATACCCTAATAAGATTGAAGTCACTGCTGAGCACTGTCTCAGGGCTAACACATTATACAAAGTTTGTCTGTTTGTGCAATAGCTCGTTCTATAATCACTAAGTTAAGTAAAGCTGTTAATTAAAATAATAATGCTAAAATATGAGACTGCTATTTTTATGAGTAAGCTAAAATATATTGAATTGAAAATATTTTAAAATTTAATAAGCTCAAAATGTGAATGAGTTGAAATAGTATTGTTTTTTAAACATTTTCTTCAATGTTAAATGTGTTTTGCATATTTTCTTACACAATCAAGGTATCTTTTTTTTTTCATATTTTTATCAGCATGGTGAAAACCAGTATTGAAAATAATGACACATACTTGACCAGTCTGGTCGCTGTAAACTCTAAACAGGTCTGTCACATCATCAGTATATTGAATACGAATGCTTAATGGAAAGGCTTGAGAACCATCAGGACGTAAAACTGGCTGTGTTCGAAATCCTCGTATAATTGTAGGAGCTTGAAGATCAAACTGAATCCAATTTTCTCCTGATCTATGTATATTGCCACACCAACCCACAGAATGATCCAATCGCACTCCCTATAAAATAAAAATAAATTATGGAGATAATTATTAAAGAAAATTGCAATAAATGAATCTCTAATAAAAACTTATCATAGAGCAGCACAAGTAACCTACAAAATGCTTAGAAGGTCCCATATTTAATTCTGGAGATAATCTAGATACTTATCCACAGTCTCAAATTTTCTAATTAATAGCAATATTCTTAAAAATTGCTTTAAATAAATAAAACTTTATTTTGAACAATGTGCTTCAGTTTTGTATCCATTATTCTTAGTTTAGCACAAATCAGACATTAAATACTTCAGTTTTACAAATATTCTTAAAAGAAACATGTAGGGTAATTGTTAATGTTCTGAGTAAAAAGAAATATTACCAGAGACATATACTAATTACAAAACTTCCCAAACTTGTACGCTTATTAGTATTAGTAGTATTGCATTTCAATCAAATAAAAAAAAAACATATTTTCTTTTTTACGTCTAAATATGGTATATTTAATCTTTTAATTACTTCTAATTATTTTATTACTATTATTTTTTCCCCTGACAGATTTAACAACCAATATTACCTTCTACCCAATAACCCCTCCCCAAAGCACACATACCCCACCAATACCCCCTCTGATATTACAATATTTTTAATTACTTTTAATTATTTTATTTCCTGATGGACAATATGTTTAATTATAATATGTTAAAAAGTTTTAACAATATCTTAATATATTTTAACAATTATATGTTTAAAAATAAATATATATACGTATATGTAAAAATTTAATACTTGATTCCAAAATGTTTCAAATTAATTCTCGGAAAAAATTGCAAAATATTTGATAAATAATAAATCATTAAGAGAATATTTTATTAAATACCTGAAAAGTATATAGTTTCAATTTTTTTTGCAAAAACCCTTTCATGAAACTTACAGCTATATTATAAATTAATTAAAGTTAAAATTGGACATTAAATCATATTTATTGTAAGCAGGAAGAATTGGAAAAAAAATCACAATCAAAACAATCAGTCACACATCAAATGACATGTCAGAGCACCTGACAATGTCATCAGGAGGTCATGGGCTCAAATCCCACCAAGCTCAAGACAATTTTTTCTCCATACCCATCTTCATCCTGTTACTTAAAACAACTTAATAGTGGTTAAATAGTCAATATATGAATATATGAAATACAATGAAGTGAATAACCATACGAACAAGTCTCCATATTTTAAATTTCATATATATATATATCTTTCAGAGGAAAATCTTAAGTATCAGTAGCAATTTATGTTGAAATATCAATAAAAAAGAAAATATGAAATATTAAATTGTGAAAACTGGAATAATATATAAATATAACCAATATAAGTGAAAGGTATTTTAATAGACAACTTGAGAATATGCTTAGTTATTTGGTTTAATTTCATCACTAAAATGTGAATGTATAAATTAACAGATAAGTGAGCATTCATCTATGTATATTGAAGCATATAACTGTAATAACAAGGTAGCAAAATAAATATAAAATTCAATCTTACATTTTTGTTGAATCCAACTTCAGTACCAGATGATTTAATGCCACTGTCAGGAATATTTCCATTGCCAACTCCTAAATCCCCAACTGGTCGACAGTCTGTTAGAACAAAATATACTTCTTTTACACTTACATATTTAATACATTGAACATGTAATATATATATATAAAGCATCTTCTGTTAAAAATATCTGGATTTCATGCTAATTTGTTTTTTTCAAAATGGTTAATGATGCTTGGAGGAAAGGAGATACTGAAGAGCCAAAACATTATGACCAGTAAGTCTTTATACCAATCAAAGCAACTACAGGGAAACAACAGCACATGTGAAGGTCATGAAACAGTATAAATGACACATGATACTGAGCTCTGTTAATCAGTGTTATTCTTGTTCTTCAGATGGGAAAGTGGAGAACAGAAGAAAGTTAAGTTCAGAAGGACTTAAGTGAGTTTGACAAAGGCCAATTGTAATGGCCAGATGACTGGTTCAGAGTATTTCTGAAATGGCAAGGCTTGTGGGGTGCTCACAATCAGCCATGGTTAGTACTTTCAAAAAGTGGTCTGAGGAGGGAAAAGACCATGAACCACCAGCAAGGTGTGGGCCGACCACGCTCATTGGTGCTAGAGGTGAGAGAAGACAATCCCATATGGTACGAGCCAACAGAAGGGAGAGTGTGGTACAACTCGCCCATAATTTGAATGCTGGTGACGGGAGTAATGTGTCACAGCACACAGTACATTGAACCCTGCTGAAAATGGGGTTGCGTAGCCGTAGGCCACTCCGAGTGCCCATGCTAACCTTGGTTCACTGCCGAAAATATCTACAATGGTCACGTAAGCATCAAAACTGGATGAATGATTGGAAGGTCGTCTGTCTGATGAATCTCATTTCCTGTTGCACCATGCGGATAGCCAGGTATGTGTGTGTCATTTACCTGGGGAACTTTTGCCACCAGGATGCATCATGGAATGAAAACAAGCCAGTGGAGAAAGTGTAATGCTTTGGGCAATGTTCTGCTGGGAAACACTGGGCCCAGTCATTCATGTGCAGGAAACTATAACGTCTACCACCTACCTAAACATCATTGCAAACCAAGTACACCCTTTCATGGAAACGATATTCCCCTCTAGTAGTGCCTTTTTTCAGCAGGATAATGCACCATGCCACATTGCCCAGATTGGTTGAGAAAGGTTCGGAGAACATGAGGACTTCCAGGTATTGCCCTGGCCTCCAAATTCCCCAGACTTCAATCCAATTGAGCATCTTTGGTTTGTGTTGGAACAGCATATCCGATCTGCAGCAGCTCAACTACATAACTTATAAGAATTAAATGGATCTGGGGGTAATGTGTTAGTATCAGATACCACAAGACACCTTTAGAAATCTTGTAGTGTCCATGCCTCGCTGGGTCAGAGCTGTTTTGGTGGCACATAGAGAATAAAATCATATTAGGTAGGTGGTTATAATGTTTTGGCTCTTCAGTGTATAACAGAGTATTTTGATACATAGCAAAAACAATAAATAATTGATTCACATTTGGAATATCACGATTAAAGCATTTATTGATTTATTATTATTAGCAATTGCAAAAAGGTTCAAAGCAAATAAATTATATATTTCTTTTACAGGGAACTTAAAACTATAATATATTGCACTATAAAAAATATATTCTCTCAAGCAGCAGCTTGCCACAGTGGTCTAATAAAAGCCTGTTAGTTTAATATGCCACAGTAGAAGGTATGTGAGGACAGCAGACCTCAGCAGAGAGACAACACAAACATCCATGCCTTACCCAGGTCCTGTTGTTTAGTAGCCAAGAGTGCCAACCACTCAGCCACTGAATATATATTTCTCCTGTTAAATAAAAAAGAAAAGATGGAATCGTTCAAAGGAAATTATAGTAAATATATTATCTAAGTTTTGTCAATTACATATATATGCTTGAAATTAATTTCACTACAACTATTGGAAATGCATATTTTTAAAACAGCATAAAATTTTTTTATACTGTTTCAAATGATAAATCTCTGAACATTTAGATACATTAAAAATGGATGATGATATCAGCTGAAAGATATTATTCTTACCAAGATTAGGTTGAAATCCTGTCTTGCATTTGCAATAGAAACTACCTGGCATATTTGTGCATTTAGTGGATGCTGCATCACAAGATGATGAAGCACATTCATCAATATCTAAAAACAAAAAAAAAATTAGTATAGAATTTAAGTATAAAATACAACTATATTACTCCCAATTTAAAAGTAAGAAGAAAAATAGGAAGTTATGTAAATAGAAATCAAAACATTTAATAGAGATATTTCTAAAATTTTTGTTGCACTTGAAAGTATGGTTTTGTCAGGGTACACAGATCCTACCTGGGTACATAAAATTAGTGTGCTATGTAAACCAAAAAGAAGTTAGAGAACTAGGCCAAATTTGAGTTTACGACTTCTGTCCATCCACAAAGATCCTATAATTGGTTTCTATCTCTTTTTCTTTTTAAGTTTTCTGTAACATCTTTTGCCCATTTAAGACATTCTTATATTACATAATTCAATTTTTGATTGATTTTTTTAAAAGGACGGTGATAATCTAGAAACTCTATCAGGTTTATTTTTTTTGGTTTCTCATAAAACATACACACATACAAACACACAACCATGCAATCCTGAGCTCAAACCCTAATCCTGGCAGCTGCAGTAATAATGTGAGCTAGTGCAATACCCACTATGCCACTGAGGAAGCCATTTTTGATTGAGTGATTGGTTGAATTTTTAAATTTAATTTTATTCCTGGTTTACATCATGGACAGAAGTATCTAGAAGCTCTTCGTAGCTTATACAAGTTTTCTCATATGTATGTACCATTACTCAGGATTTGAACTTGAAAGTTGGCAGTGTTATGAGAACCAACATGATTCCAATACATGCTGTTTTTCATTCATAAAATTATTTTATAACACATATGCTTTGGAAAGTATCACATTTTTAACTATGAGAAATCAAAAGATACGTTAACTGAGTAAAAAAAAAATACATAAAAAAAAAAATTAAGTGCTTAGTACAACTGGTTACTGCTTCAGAACTAATTAATGATCAGAAGTATTATGTACAGTATTATTATGTATGCTGTACAGCTATTCATTGCAATCAAAATTTAAACAGGGCTCACAATTTCAAAAACTATATAAGAATAAATAGTTTAATTTTTTTTAAATGAATAATTGTTTAATTTCCAATACTTTTTATTACTTATATCTATGTTAATGGGGTAGGGGTGGCTTAGTCAGTAGCACACCAGGCTTGTAATTTGCAGTTCCCAGGTTCGAGTTCTAACTAGGTCAACACTGAACTCCACAAAAAGTCCTGCTCTTGGTCACTAGATGGCCACCGATGGCTTTGAAAAACCAAAGGCTGCCATCTGTCGAATAGAACGCTAAGCCATGGCCACATGTGCGAGAGAGCCATACCCTGTGCACATTACAGAACATGCTATATGGCCTATCTGGGAGTCTACTATCTGTCTCCCAACCTGGAAGGCTACTATCTGTCCAGTGGAACCCCCCCAACTTTCTCTGAGCCTTCGGGATCCTTGTGATCTGGCCATTTTTCCTTGACAGGAAGCTACAATATGTCACTTAAGAACTGTCCTCACCTTCTCTGAGGCCTTGGTGTCCTTGTGACTTGGACATTTACACTACTGTATGCAAAAAAAGTGCCACTCAGAGGTAAAACAACCCTATTCATTACAGAACACTCTCCTAAGGATAAAACATAAATTATTTGATACAGTTTTATATCCTATATATTGATAACTAATTGTTAATATATTATTTTGATAATTTGGAATCTTATCCCATTTTTAAAGAAATGTGCTTTCTCTATGGTTGTATGGGTGACTTTTTTTAATAATGTAGAATTTACATCAGTCAATTTAGTATTGAAATCTTAAATAGCAATTTTAACCATACACGTGTATATCATGTGATACATAGGTAGCACAGAATGTAATGAATATTTCATTATAGCTAGTACCCTAGTCATAATGACACATTTAAAATTTACAATGTGATGTATGGAAAACTTACCTCTGCATATTGACATATTCATGAATGTTTGATCTGTACTACACTTGATTGTAGGGCTTCCATCTAATTTGTATCCTTTATAGCATTGCACTTTACCTTCATCACCAAAGAAATAAGATTTATCTTTATCTGCAACAAAGCCATTTTCAATCTCAGGCAGTATTGGGCATTGTGCACCTGAAAACAAATTTAAACTGTATTGAACATTAAATTTCATTTTATGAAAACCATTTCAAAACTTATAATAATTACTACCATTAATTAAATATCCTAAATATGATATATAATTTTTTTCCTTAAATTTATTTTGCTCATGCCATGTTTATATAAAGTAAATATATTTTTACTTCTGCCTAGACTTGAGAAGAAAAAAAAGAGACTTATAGAAAATTCCCATTTGACAAGATGAGACTTTGATAAGCCATACAAATCATGAAGTCTAAAAGGAGACAAAGATATGCTACAGACATTGATGTTATTATCTGTTGGAATTTAGAAGTTAAGAAGAAATTATTCAAATGTTGCATAAGGCACAAAGCAGGAATGATTCTATTTTCTTGGACTATTATGTTACTATAAACAATTTGCTATAAAGTAATTTAATTCTCTATGACACTGTCAAATGTTTTTAAGCACTTCAACACATGGACTATGCTATCAAGTATCATAATTATTATAGAGAGATTTACGTACCATGCTGTAGAGGATTGGAAGTAACAGGAGCTTCTTGGAATGCTTTTGGTGAGAAATTAAAAATTCGATGTTCTTGCCGGCAAGTGACGTCTCAGTGGAGATTAAGATAATGATGACTGCTGCCAATGGTCTACCAGCATTGATGAATGACATAATTATTTATGCTTTTTGATAGCATAGGGTGCATATAAAAAGTTTAAGGTCCACGATGCTCGTTTCGCACCATTCCTATTGGCGCTTCATCAGGTGGGAAGTGAGGGACTTAATGTAGGAGAGGCAGTTGGTTGGTGAGTGCAGGGGAGGGATGGGGTGCCATAAATTGACATGTCAGTGGTTCAGCTCCGAGTATCGGAGTGGTCGGTGGAAGTGCGGGTGGTGGTAATGCGATCTGCATGTAATGGAGTTTGGGAGAGTGTGGGATTATGGGAAATAGGCACGCTATACGTATGTCGAGGGAAGCATCACTGTTTCTGGGTAGTAATTCATTTTTATGAGTGGGGTACTTTTAGTGAATTAATAAATTTGGTAAACTGAAAATTGGGGTTAAGATAATTATGTTATTGAGGGTCTGAATAATGGTTTTCTTATTGGGAAAATATAGGGAGTGTAGGGAGTTTTTATGTGTGTGGGGAGGGGTACACTGATTGCCGATTTTAGGAGGTATTATGGAGATGTTCTAAAGGGTTAGGTGGGTGTGTAATATTGAAGGTGGCGAATGTGGATCGACGATGAGAGAGGAGTGTTTAGGGGTTGGTGGAATGTCTGAGGTTTATGTTATATCCCCTAAGTATCAGACACCACGCTGGGGGGAGGGGGACAATATCTGTGTTGCAGAGTTCGATCAGTTTTATGTTAATGAGGATATTTTTTGTGACGGCTAGTTGGAATTTGGTAAGTGGGGATACTACAATTTTAGCGGAGTGAAAATCAGTGGGCAGATTGTTTTCGGTGATTGCTTGAGATAGTGTGGTTTTTTTATAGTTTATTTATGATGTCGTATTTGTGATCTTTAAGTTGGGCATTAAATGGGCATGAAATTTTACCTATGTATTTGTCTTTGGGGAAGATTTTACCTGTGGTGTCATTGAGTTGAATGTAGTAAACTCCTTCGGAGCTGGGTATATGGTCGCGATCGTTTCGAATGAGTTTGGATATAGTGTGAGACATTTTAATTGGGACTTTATAATGGAAAGATTTTAGGTTATTTTTAACAGAGTATGTGAAATTATTATTTATGTGTGGTAGGGCTATTGTGTATTTTTGCGTTTCTTTATTTACAGGTGTTGGAGGGTTTTGGGATTATTTGCATTTGATTTGTTTGTGAATTTTGTTGATCGTGTGTGAGGTATATCCGCCCTGTTCAGTGAGTTCAAAATTGTATTTTATTTCATTGTTGAGTGCTTCTTGCTTACTGTATTGCAGTATTAATAATTACCGTATTGCGTATTGCAGTATTTATAAGCTCTGGTAAAGTGTGAATAGAAGGTTGATAATTTGTAGTTGTTTGGGTGGGCGGAGGTGCTAGTTATTATGTTAGGTATGAATGTAGGTTTTCTGTATACAGATGTGTATAGTTTAGTGGGGTACAATGTAAGTTGATGTCTAAGAATGGTAGGTGTCCGTTTTGTTCCTTTTCGTGTGTAAATTTAATGGTTGGGAGGACTGCGTTAAATTCAGAAAGTAATTTTGTTAATTCATCTTTGGAGTGTTGCCAGATGATTAAAATATCATCAATATATTGGGCATACACAAGTATTATTTAAATAGTTTCTGTTGGTCTTTCCACTGGGAAAAAATTCGGCAAAACAGAATTCATTCTATTTTGCCCAATATTTTCACTTGTATATCAGACCTGCCTGAAAATACATGTGAGAAATATAATCATAAAAATTTGGTTTACTATTTCTGCATGTAATCTTCATGATACCACAGAATTCTATTTTTAACTGTCTTTTTATTTTAAATGATTAGGTTAAAATAACAAAACTTTATTCTTATTAGTAATTACCAGTTCAAGATTTAGTGTTCTAAAAGAAGTTAACATTCATGAGAGTAATTCTGAAATAAAAGAATTCTAAATTAATCTGTTTTAATGCAATAAAATCATACATATCCTAACATCTTCTACGGCATGGTACGTAAATCTCTCTATAATAATTATTGATACTTGATAGCATAGTCCATGTGTTGAAATGCTGAAAAACATTTAACAGTGTCATAGAGAATTAAATTACTTTAATTATTGCACTGTGTACCTTTACTGTAATTTTTGTTAATTTGCTATAAAATATGCCATGTGAACTAAAATATTTACAGGTAAATTTCTTTCTACTCAATACATAAGCATTATTTTTTCTTTTGATTAAAACTAAAACTACATTTTAAAATAAACATGGAGGCTACTTACGCTCACAGGTAGGAGGAGAATATGACCACTGTCCAACACTGGTACAAACTATGACAGGAGCACCCATTCTATGATATCCAGGTTCACATTCAAATCTCATTACAGTGCCATATCTGCTTCCTTCTCCATTGAGGACTGTTCTTATAGCATGAGGTGTTTCTGGAAGTGGTGGACAGGATGATGCCAAACATGTTGGGAGCTTTTCCCATTTACCATTCTCTTGGCAACGGATAGTTTCTGTTGGTCTGCCACTGGGAAAACCAAAACCAGCATAGCATTGGTATGTAGCTTGACCTCGAAATGTTACATTAGATGCAACTACAGCAAATCCATTGTCAATTTGAGGGACTGGACCACAGTACCTTTCTAGAAATATAATATTTTTAATCAGCTATTTAATAAATAGTCAATAGTAATAATTGCATATTTTTTCAAAATTAAACAATAAAAATGTGTAAGGGTTACAATTTACAAGTATAAATTTTAAATGTAAGTTAATAAATATATATTTCATGTTTTTATTTATATTTTACCTTATTAATACAATTCATAAGGTGCAGTTTAAGAGAAACTGGACCTTTGAAGTTTTTAAACATGAATTTAGAGTGTTAGTTTGGGAGAAAATGTTATTAGTTCGCATATCATACACCATGATCATGAAGTAATAAAATCAATCCTGCATTAACCCTTTGTGAGTAATGAATCTACATCCTGAGATAATATGATGGTCATTATGGATAATATCTAGGTTAACAATAAAATCTCATCACTCTTGTATCAGTTGCATTCTAGTTTCATATATCAGTTAGTTTGATATCACATTTATCAATTTTCAATGTGAAAACTGACAAATTAACACCTCCATTAAGAATTGTTTTTCATATAACACTGGTGATCTTTTTTCTCTATATACTTATAAAAAAATACAGTTTAGTTCATTATTCTATGCTGAGAAATTGTTGAGATATTTATATTTGAAGTAATCATTGCTTTAGTTCTGTCATGCTAGATTTAAATAGCTATTCCAGAAAGGGAAGCAGGCCATTTAAATGATCACACAAGAAGTTAATATGTGTCTATTGATTCAACATAAAAAAATTGTGATCTGGGATATAGTCAGTTATGAAAGTTGATCTCTTCAAGTTCTCATCAAAACATTGCCAAGCCTTGCTCTGACAATGGCCCATGACTTTTATCCTTCGTAACTGCTCTTTCTGAAGAAAATAACAAAACTTTTTTTCTATTTTCTTGATTTTTCAGAAATAAAATACACATTATATAATCTTTATAGTAAAAAGAACCTTTCAAAGTAAGTGCAACTTTCATCACCTGCTACTGTCACCAACAAATCTTCTCTAGGGTTCTTACTGTCTCATATTGTCATTTCTAATGCTTCCTAATACTTTTTTTTCAGGATTAAATTACAGAATCCCAATTCAAAATAAGAACCAAAAGTGACTTACTCACACATTAAACATATTCTAAAATTTATAATATTGTGCGGTCTTTTGTGTCCCAATACTTATGCAGATATAGTATATATACCGCATAAATATATATACAAATTACTTTAAGCTTAAAAAATGACTTATTCAAGGAATAATTATTTTCATACTTTTGCTTTAGATCAGGATTGGTGTGAAGGCAGTGTGAATGGTGCAATTGCATCCAGCCCCATGGTCAGAGCGGCCCCTTGCTTGAAGGGAAACTGATAAACAACCACCATGCCTCAACATGAAAATTTTTTCAGTGAACCCACCATTTTTCCAGTGAAATTTTCCATAGCTATAACACTGATATTAGAAACCCTATCTCAAGAAATTAAGTAGGCATTTAAAGACAGAGTTTTACATGAGATAGCCTTATACCATTATTGATATTATCTCTCACCATTTTTAAAAATCAATTGTGTTTACATTTAAACAAAAACTACTTTGTACATTTATGACAGATTCAAGTGTAGACTTTTATACTTTATGCCAAAGAGGAGGTCCCATGATGGCAAAATGAACTGAGCCTGGAAAAAAGTATGTGTTGGCGCTGTTTCAGATACTATCAGTTAAATTCTACAAACAGCTGGAAATCTTAAAATTTCTGTAATAAGCTGAATCGACTTGCTAGAAACATATTTTACAAGACTTTACATCTTTTTCATAGAATGTTTTACATGTAAAATATATACAACTTCAAAAAGTTAATAACTGTTCAAATGATTCAAGTATTATTTAAATAGTTTCTGTTGGTCTTTCCACTGGGAAAAAATTGGGCAAAACAGAATTCATTCTATTTTGCCCAATTTTTTCACTTGTATATCAGACCTGCCTAAAAATGCATGTGAGAAATATAATCATAAAAATTTGGTTTACTATTTCTGCATGTAATCTTCATGATACCACAGAATTCTATTTTTAACTGTCTTTTTATTTTAAATGATTAGGTTAAAATAACAAAACTTTATTCTTATTAGTAATTACCAGTTCAAGATTTAGTGTTCTAAAAGAAGTTAACATTCATGAGAGTAATTCTGAAATAAAAGAATTCTAAATTAATCTGTTTTAATGCAATAAAATCATACATACCCTGACATCTTGATATGTGTGTTACATTCCATTGGCCACCTTGCATACATTCTGTTAATATTCTTGATCCTCCAGACCTGAATTCTTGTCCAATAGGACATATGTACATTACTCTGGCTCCAAAAGTAGTTTCTCGACTAGATGCAATAGCTCTTTCTCCAACAGGAAGTTGAGGGCAATCTGAAGGAAAGCAACAGCATAAATTTATGTTTTATATGAATAATTTAATATATAAAGAAGGCACTTTTTAATTATTATGTTTTAATTAGCAGCATCAGTATTAACAGGAAGCTAAATAAATTTATTACCAGCACTGTTTTGCAATCCATAATTCACTTACAAAACATGGTATATTCATTAAACTTTCTCGTAAACCCTCAGTTAGGTAGAGTTGTTTTACCTCTGAGTGGCACCTTTTTGCACACAATGGGTAAATAGGCAGGTCACAAGGCTCAGAGAAGAGACTCACTGGACAGCTATTATGGGACAGATAGAAACCTCCTGTCAAGGCCATCCAGCATGTTCTTTAACATGTATAGGGCATGGCTCTCTCCCACATGGGGCCATGGCTTTACATCCCATCTGATTGATGGTGGTCTGTCAAAGTCCACTGATGCCCCCTTTCTGAATGAGAGCAGGGAAGGAATTTAGTAGAGATAAATCTCAACACTGGCATAAGTGAGGTTCAAACTTGGGAAATGGACATTAGGAGCCTGGCACACTATTGACTGAGCCAATCCCTGTAAATCATCAGTTAAAAATCAATCAAAAATTAATACACAACATAAAAATTTATACTGAAGAATAATAATTATAACTTATTAATGATATAAAAACTTTTTTAAAAAAGGGTTAACTTATTAATGATAAAAAATCACAAATATTGTATCTAACACATTTATTGTCATCTTAATACTCATACTTGGAAGGCCACTGGGATAAGGAACAGCCTTACACACAGATAACTTTAATTTGGGTCCACTTGTGCAAGGGTGAACACAACTAGTGCTGACTGGTACAGAAGGGAGGGACTGCTGATACTAGATAATGCATAGACATATCATGTGGAACCTAGAACCAGAGCAGCATGCTGAACAAGTGCATCAAGTGGCAGTGAACAAAAAGAGGAGGGAGAGAGAGAGAACAAAATATACAGTAAATTAATATCAGTTTTTCACAAATAAAATCTGGGTCCATTTCTTCATCTCATAGGTAGGATTTTTATAAAACTATTTCAATGTCTGTTACTTTTGTTTCCAATAGTTTTCATTATGATGACAAGACTCTAATACTGGCAAGGTAGTTTTCCAAGGACATAATTACTAGTATTAAAACTTGCTACCCAATTAATTTTGAATAAGTTAAAAGCCTCCCAATAGGAAAAGTACCAATAAGACATTTGTTTTTTAAAAAATAGTAATTAATTGTAGTAGGAAAACAATGTAAATTCAGAAAATGACAGTAAATTATACTCTAGTTAAATTACTTTTTCCACAGACATTTAATTACCTGCACTGAAGCCTGCCATCCAACCAATTCCAGTTTCCATAGGATTGGTGATAAAATTAACAAACATATCACCACTGCTGGCAGTGAGAGTGATTGATGGTTTTGATGAACCACTAAATCCTTGACCAGAATGTAGCTTTACTCCAGAAGAACTGGATCCATCAAATATCTATAACAAGAATTTGTAAATGTAAAATAAAGTTTATCTGAATTATTCTAACAAGTTATAGTTTATATATAAACCATTACTAGCTTCCAAATTTAAACTTTACTGTAGTTCGAAAATTGTTTTATAACACTTAAAATATATCATGAAATATTATTCAGAATTTCATTAAAAGTACTTCTAAAACAGTAGCATAATAAATCTATCTTTATTATTTTCTCTACATTATTACAACTTTACCTGTAAATAATATTATTATTACAGATAAAGTTATGATATCTCTAATTTAAGCTTTATTTTTTTAAATCACTTAAAACAAATTTTAAGCAAAAGTGAAATACTTATCTCAATCCAACTGAGTCAATTATACATCATGTCTTCATTTATCTAAACCCTTTTAATACACATTTCATGAAAAAAAAACCCTAAAAAATTTCACTTAAATGCTATTTTCAAACTTTGCTGTGCTTTCATTTATTTACCTGGATAAAATCATCATTTGCAACATCAAATTGGTTGAACCTTAAAGAAAGCGGACCTCCACCAGGACGTGTAATCCGGTATGTGCACTCTTGGTTGGATGGATAGTTGACAACACCAAATGCTGGGGATGATATGTTTCCTGAGTTTGCAGTTAGTTCCACTTGACATCCTTTTAGTTAAAAAGAGAAGTTAGAAATTAGCAATGCAATAATTGCACCAATAGTGTAGTTAAAAATTTATTTGATGAACCTTAAGATATTAAATAAATTTATCTTATAAAAAAAACTTAACTTTTTTTTGCTTTTTATGGATGACTTGCTTACTCTGGGGATTTGTTTAGGTGAATTTTTTTTTAAATTAATAAAATGATGTGTATATGAAATACTTGTTAGACTACAATTAATTATTCGAGCTTAGTTGGCTTAATTTGTACAAATATACTTTTGATGCCATTAATTCATTTTTAAGCTATTAGGGAAAATAAACTCTAGTTATGAACTTCAGTTTATTTTTTCTATATGTTTGTAAAGATTAAACAAAATACAGAACTATTTAGTTTCATCATATTATATAATAAGGAATTTTCAAGAGAAATGGTTAAAAGTCATTTATTATTACTGATGATTTTACTCTGGCTATTACTGATAACCTATAAATACTGGTTATCAGGAATAATTAGAAGATAACAGTAATAAACATAAAAATTCATAGAAAAATAATCATAATTTCTATTACCTTTAAAGTAGTTGGAAAGAAAGTGTTATATTATTTTCTAGATTAGGGATTCTCAACGTGGGGTCATCATCATCATCATCATCATCATCATCCTCAAGCAGCCATGGGCTACGGAGGTCCAACCAGACCGTGCAATTTAGTTCTCCAAGCAAGTCTATCCTGAGCTACATCTACTGCATCTGGCCACTGCACACCAATTCTAATAAGGTCCTATTTGACATTGTCTGCCCACCGAATCCTAGGTCTCCCCTTCTTTCTGAGGCCTTTAGGCACACTGTTCATAACCCTATTCGCCAATCTATAATTATTCATACGGGCAACATGGCCAAACCAACGGAGTCTCTCTCTGCACAATATGCTGCTTAAAGGAGGTTGCAAACTCCTTTGCCTAATCTCATCATTAGTTACAAAGTTGAACCACCTAATGCCCAAGATACTGCGTAAGCATCTGGAATCAAAAGCATCTAATTTCCTGTTATCCTGTTTACAAAGTGTCCAAGTTTCACTACCATAACTAACCCTAGAAAGAACCAAACTATTATACAGTCTAATTTTAGTATTTAGGTGTATACGCCTATTTCTCCACACTCTCCATAGGTTCTTAAAAGTCCCGGCAGCAATCCCTATTCGTCTGTTAATCTCATGCCGCACATCACCATTATCTGTTACATAGCTCCCAAGATAATTAAACTGTGACACCTGCTCAAGACTGCAACCATTCAGATTAACTGAATCACAGCCTGCCTATCGAACCCTACTGAAAATGGGGCTGTGTAGCCACAAGCTGCTCTGAGTGCCCATGCTAACCTGGTTTCACTGTTGAAAGCACCTACAATGGGCATGCGAGCATCAAAATTGGACCTTGAATGATTGAAAGATCATCTGGTCCAATGAATCTCTTTTCCTGTTGCATTATGTTGGTGGCAGGGTATGTGTATGTTGTTTACCTGGGGAAGTGTTGGCACCAGAATGCACCATGGGGATGAAAACAAGCCAGTGTAGGAAGGGTAAGCTTTGGGCAATGTTCTTCTGGGAAATCCTGGGTCCAGTCATTCATGTGCAGGAAATTATGACATCTACCACCTAAACATCATTGCAGACCTGGTGCATCCTTTCATGGCAATGATATTCCCCTCCACCATTCACCTTTCATGGCAATGATATTCCCACCTAAACATCATTGCAGACCTGGTGCATCCTTTCATGGCAATGATATTCCCCTCTATTAGTAACTTCTTTCAGCAGGATAATGCATCATGCCTCATTCCCGAATTGTTCGGAAACAGTTTGAGAACATGAGAATTTCCAGGTATTACCCTGGTCTCCAAATTCCCCAGACATCAATCCAATCTAGCATCTGTGGTTTGTGTTGGAACAGCATATCCAATTTACGCTGGTAATGTGTTGGTACCAGATACCACAAGACACCTTTAGAAATCTTGTAGTGTCCATGCCTCACTGAGTCAGAGCTGTTTTGGTGGCACATAGAGAATAAAATCATATTAGACAGGTGGTCATAATGTTTTGGCTCTTTGGTGTATATTCTGTATGGGGACACCAGGGATACAACTGTTGCACAATCACAACCATTGATCTACACTTAAGGCCATTTTTAAAATCAAGGGCACTTAAATGTTTGTTTCTGGCTTCAGAAAGTTGTACCTCTGGAATGACATTAATATGGCAGATACACTTTGATAATTATCAAATCAATAATTTAATTATGTGTAAAGATAAATGGTTACATTTTGTGAATTTTTTTTAAAAGGTGATTTAAGGGTTAAAATTTTATGAACAAATCTATAATTAATTCCTTAAAGATGGTATACTGAGTACATGCACCTAAATTTCAAAATTCTTAGTAGAGGAAATTGAATAAACATCACACTCATAAAAATTACTTACAACACAACAAAATATTCATATGTATATTAAGAAAATAATAATTTTGTGATTGATATAGTTTGTTTTTGTGATGATGACTGATGATTTTTGTAAATCATGTGAAATACATACCAGCTTGAAGGGTTCAATTTCAAAACTGAATTGTTAAATGTTTTTCTGGTTTTCTTGCAATTTTAAATAATTCAATTTTCTTCATGCTTCCCCTTCTTTTTGCACTGAACACCAAAGAAACCTGTTATTAATCGAAGTTGTTCTGCTGATAAAAATTATACCTCCACAAAGCAGGCCAATCCAAAATATAGCCATTTTCAGTCAGTATAAGATTCTAACAGTGAAACTGAATCCATTTTTGAGTTGGGTTGTTTTACCTCTGAGCGGCACTTTTTTGCACACCATGGGCTAATTGGCCAGGTCACATGGACCCCGAAGGCTCAGAGAAGGTTGGGGGAGGGGACCCACAGGAACAGCTGTTGGGAGACAGATGGTAGCCTCCCGTCAAGGCCATCCAGAGTGTTCTTTAACGTGCACAGGGTATGGCTTTCCCACACACGGGGCCACGGCTTAACGTCCCATCTGACGGACAGTGGCCTTTCCAAGCCCATCAGTGTCCCCTACTGACTGTGGGCAGGGCGGGGAATTTTGTGGATAAATCTCAACGCTGACCCAGCTGGGACTCGAACCTGGAAACTACAGATTACAAGCCTGGTGTGCTACCGACTGAGCCACCCACACCCCATCCATTTTTTTTTGAGAAACATGCTTTACAAATGAAGAACTTTTCTATAAAGTCATTTATAAATATGTGCAGTTAATTAAAGAGTTACATTGGAAATTAACACAAAAAAATTACAAATAGAATATGACCACATACTTCCACTGATAAGAGGTAACACAAGTTTTATATTCAAGAAAAAAGAAATAATACAGCTGAAGATTGTATCATTAATCTCAATATGACTGTAATTAATAACTTTTATATGAACAACATTAAAGTACCTGCTCTGAATCTTATAGAAAATCCTCTGCGACTATCACCATAGCTTGTTTGAAGATAAATGTAAGCTTTATTTTTAGTTGTAAGAATGAATTTTGGATTATTTTCTACAGTCCCTGTAAGTTTAGCCAAAAGTGGATCAGAAGGTGATGTTCCATCCCGAATCAGTAAAAAGTCTTTCTCTGGTTCAAAATCAAGATCAAGCACCTGCAATACACAAGTCATCATAAAATACTTGTCATTTAAGAATAAGTATATGCACTTAGGGTTGTTTTATCAGAAATAAATAAAAAATAAAATAAATACCCCCTCAAGCAGTTGCTTGCCACAGAGGTCTGACAGGAGCCTGCCAGTTTATATGCCATAGTAGAAGGTCTGAGAGGATGGCAGGACCTCAGCAGAAAAACGACACATTCATCCATGCCTTATCCGGGGCTCGAACCCAGGTCCCGTAGATCAGTAGCCAAGTGTGCTAACCACTCGGCCACGGGACGGCTCCTTATCAGAAATAGTCGTGTTAAAACAATAAGGAGTCAAAGTGAATTCAAACTTATTAAAATAAAAGTAATAACTATTATGTTAAACTTTACTAAAATGTATAAGCATATTTTTAGATGCTTCTGAAAAAAATATTTCAATTTTCACCAATTATTAATGGTTTTTACAAATTGAACTTTATGATTAAATGTTTCAGCTTCCATAATCTTTTAAATATGAAATTTTAAAAAGCAATATTTAAATAGATGTAACTGAGAACTCCATTCCCCTTTGATAATGTTAGTAAAGTAATTCAGGCAAAAAAATATAAAGCAATATAATACACTCAGTGTATTAATTTATTACTCAATATAAAACAATCCATATACACTCAGTGATCATTGAATATGACCCTCCCCCCATGTCAGTGGAAGCTAACTTCAAAGCTCTATAACTACTAAAATAAGTATTTGATGAGAAAATATAACTGAAGATAAATTAAAGATCTCAAGTAAATCTATTTATATACCGATTTTCAACAACATTCATTCAATATTTAAAGAACTATGGAAATTTTAAAATTTACCAACACCAATGCCAAACATTAAAATTTCCTCTGAACTTAATTATAATTTGAAAAAGAATTTTTACAAACCATTACAGTAGGTTGTTGTTTGAGTTGTTTTACCTCTGAGCGGCACTTTTTTGCACACCATGGGCTAAATGGCCAGGTCACAAGGACCCCGAAGGCTCAGAGATGGTTGGGGAAGGGGACCCACTGGAACAGCTGTTGGGAGACAGATGGTAGCCTCCCGTCAAGGCCATCCAGCGTGTTCTTTAACGTGCACAGGGTATGGCTCTACCGCACACGGGGCCATGGCTTAACGTCCCATCCGACGGACGGCGGCCTTTCGAAGCCCATTGGTGTCCCCTACTGACCATGGGCAGGGCAGGGAGTTTTGCGGAGATAAATCTCAACGCTGACCCAGCTGGGACTCGAACCTGGGAACTACAGATTATGAGCACCATTACAGTAGGTGTATATTTTTAAAAAATTGTGTAAATAATTCTTTCAATATTTAAAACCTTTCCTACAACTTGCATTGTTGTTAAATATTCAAACTTTCATAACTCTTTAAATGCTACATAATATTGTTGAGAATAAAGATTTAGATAGACTTGATTGAAATCTTGAATTTATATTCAATCACATTTTCTCATAAAATGCTAATTTCAGAAGTTACATAGCTTCGAATTTATTTTCCCATTGACAGACATGTGGAGGGGAGCATTCATAATTCAATGACTACTTTATTTTTTTTCATTAGCTTAATACTCTAGGAAACATTCTTTTATAGGAGCAGATCTCCATATTTGTGAACTAATTGTACAGAGGTATCAGTTGCTATGAAACAATCAGCAATAATTTTATACTATTTAATAATATAGCCATAATAAATAAATAATTTTGCTTCACATGCTTTTAAATTAAAAACTTATAATTAATAGCCTGTTTTTGAGACTGCCACATATTCACTGTAAAAAACTATTTTCTTCAACTGTGAAGATCTGACAGAAGGACTATGCCTTATTCAATCACAATATTTGATTCAAACCAATTTTATACTATTATGAAATCCAGTTCATCCAGAATTTTATCCCATTGTGTTCTGTTTGAGCAAAATTCCACTGCAATATGTACTTTAGTGATTGTACTTTCAGTGTAGCTTATTATTGAATTCTATTATTTACTGTTCTTTTAAAAAAGAGACAGGGTTTGTCCTGGGTGCTTAAAAAAGTATTGGATCGAAAACCTGGTATGCCCTGGCTCAACTAAACTCTTGATTAAAAGTGAAATTAATTGATTTTCCATGAAGTAAAAGAAAAAAAATAAGAAAATTTTTCAGTTAATTTAAAAATTGTTCTTTAACCTACAGGTATTGCCTATAAATTGTTCATGATAGTTTCACAGCTTTCAGTAGAATAATTTAAATACATTAGTAATGAAAGAGAAAAAATGATTAATACTGATAAACAGCTATTTTTTAGTAATAATTTTCATGAAAAACCACTTACTTCAAGTGTAATAATTTTGCTGGATGGAGCTGAAATTATATACAAACATTCTAATCCTCCAGGATATGACTGTGGGTACAAAGGAGAGTTAAATAACTGAGCTGTAGACAGGGCTAGCAATTCTCCTCCACAACGAACAGGATCTATGAAGTGCAAATAACTATCAGAACAATACAGTCATAAATAGAAATGTCCCACAAAGAAAATAACAATGACTACACTCATTTTGGTTAGTACATTTAATAATCTATAATAATATAAGATGTCCATGTGTGTAAATAGCCTACTTTTGAGATATTTGAAGTGTTATTTGTGCTTTTCTTCAGGCAGTATTCAGTAAAACTAACATCTGAATGAAATATCTGCCAGGAACAACAGGTCAATGCCATAAAAATAACTAAATGTATATTCAGCTGAAACATAAAATTTCAATCCTCTTACGTTGCTTATTTGAAAGCTAACCCTTATTACAAACATAAATAATTAAAAACAAATATGCTACTGAAAACCATTTTCAAATATCTCTACCTATTTAGGAGTTAGAATTAAAAAAAAAATTGTTAGGTTGTTATATCACTTGGTCGATGTACTTTCAGAAACAGCTTGGTACAGTGCAAAACATGTGTTTGGGGAAGTTCTTAGAGTTAAAAAAAATAGAAAATCGTAACATTTATTTCTTTTATTGTATGCCCTTTTCATCAAAAGTGTATTTACTACAAAGTTATCAGAATTTCCTGTAAATACAAATGGACATAAAGTCATCACACATTTTACCATACCACAAATTATCTTATGAATATGACAATTCTGATACCACTGATAATCCTTGTTAATACAAAATCTGAGATATAAAATAACTTTTCCACTTATTGTAAAGGCATTCAATATGCTTTCCTGAAATTGGTTTTTAAATTTCACAGCAGAGCAAATATTTTACAGAGAGTGAAAAGTCCTTCATAATAGTCTACCATGAATAAAAATGATTGAATTGCCATTTTAATTATTTGCAGAAAAAAAAAACATATCTGGGAAGAAAAAACATGTCATGGACGCTTCTTTCTTGGGGCTGTTTCTTTTTTTGCTGAGGCATCACCCTCTTCCAACAGTTTTTTAACATGGCACATCATTACAGAAATATATTTCTATCAGACTTCTACAGCTTTCCCATCAAGCACATCCAGTGTGTTTTTAATGTGTTCAGGATATGACTCTCATGCACAAGGGGCCATGAATTAAAGTCCCATCCCACAGATGGCAATCTTTCCAAGCTCACCAGTGTCCTTTTCTTCACTGAGGTGGGAGTTATTGGTAATAATCTCAATGTTTGCATAGTGGAACTCGAGCTTGAGAACTGGAGCTTGAGAGCTTAGTGTGTTACTGACTGAGCAAACCTCGCCCCAACTTCAATGACAAGTAGCTACTTGAGGGGTAATATATATTATACTAAGAGAAATTTGAAAAAAAAAAGTAATTCCAAATTGGCCTCAGACAACAAATAACACTTGCAGATGAAAATGAAATATCAAAATTCACAATTCAATTAACTAAATAAAAACACAAAATATAAGCAATCATACCTGTTTTCCAGCTAGCTCTGAAACCCTTTTTCTCAACTGAAGCATCAGAACGAAATTTGACAATCATCAGATTAGATGCAGTAGTAAAAGTCTTCACACCTAAATCTTGTGGCCCAGATAAAGTTACTAAATTAACTCCAGATTCTTCTGTTCTCCCACCAGCTAAAATCTGCACTGTATCAAAATTGGCTTCTGTTTCAAAATCTGAAAACTAGAGAAATTGATGGATTAATTTTTATGTGGAAATTTCATTTGACTGCCATAATTTAATAATTCAAGTATTAAGAATTTTAAACTTTCCAAAAACCAGAACTTTGTCTCTATCAGTTTATTTGAAAATTAAACATATCAACTTAAATATCATTAATAAAATCTTGCAATGCAGACAAAAATATCTAGTTCTCTTTTTTATTGCCAAATGATTAGTTTTTCAGTCAGGCATGACTGCTATTATTTCTGCCCCTAAAAATATAAGAATAATAATGATTTTTTAAACAAGTTAATAATTAAAATAAACAACTAATTCACTACAAAACTAACTTTTATGTACAGTAAGTTAAAGTTTCATATCTTTTTTGGTAAACATTGTTAGTTTTATTCTGAAATGATCTTCTTTTTGTTTTTGTCAAAAGTCCTTGTGCATTGTATCTTCTGAATACTTTTATTCACATACAAGTTTAAAAAAAAGTGTGTCAGTTAAACAATTTGAAAGAATCAAAGACTTTTCCAATTTTAATATAAACTTTGGAAAAAAACGCCTTGGTTTTAAAGTGCCTAAAAAGTGCCTCCAGGTTTTAAAGTTCTAAAGTGCCTCCAGGTTTTAAAGTGCCTAAAGAGATTAGCAATTTCTCATAAGGTTATGTTTTGGTGTACACTAAATCGAAGTGTAAAAACAAACTAAAAAAAGAAACAATAAATAAGAAAAGAAAAATCAATTAAATATGGGAACAGGAATATACTGTGAAATTCTTGGCTTTGGAGAGAATTACTGAAATTTCTCAATAATAAAAGTAAATATAATTTCAGTGATATAAAAAAATGCCTATGTTAAACTATTAAGTTTACAATTACTTTTTTAACTGAGTATTCTTTGTTTTGTGAATTTAAAAAATATAACTCTATAAAATTTTTTATTTTAATTTAATAAAAAAAACTGGGGGATAAACAGGATAATATTACAAAAAAAAAAGTAGTTTCTTTACTTTCTTTGCTATATTCTCTGGTTCAAAACATTAACATCAAAATTTTAAGTTTTACAAGATAAATACTAAGCCTTTTTTGATGAAATAAAAATGACTATTCTGTTTTCTTCAGATTATGTAAAGCAGGTAATTTTTAGATAACAATTTTGTCATGTAGCTACAATGACGAGAGTTCAGAAAAGAGTTAACCAACATAATTACCTGAAGTACAATTCCAGTACCCACAGCACCTTCTAATGTCCATTTGCAATCAGAACTTGGTTCATATTTGCTTGGATAATTTGGTGACTGAATAGAATCACCAGAGCTCCTAAAGTGATAACGGCATAATTCTACAAAATAATAAAATTAAATACATCAGCCATCAAAATGATAATTTATAAAAAATTCTAGATATACTTATTAAAGAGTTAATATTCCGATATAATTAAAATATTGTAACTAAAAAGTTAGCAAACTAATAAATACATAACTATATTAAAGATTTACAGAGCATACTACATGTCTTACTTGGACAATCCATTTCATCTGACATGTCACCACAATCATCTTGTCCATCACATTTCCACTTATTATTTACACATCTTCCATTGCTACAGAAAAATGAACCTGCATGAAGGAAAAAAAAAAGAAGTATCACTATAATCTTTTTATTTCTGTTTATGACAGAATTTAATTATGTTAAAGACAGAGAAACGAAATTGTTTTTATAATATAGAGCAGGGGTTCTCAACACAGAGGTACACAGTAAAATATTTTGGGGTATGTCGTGAGAGCTCAAAAGTTGCTAGATCTAGCAACAAAGTCGCTAAATTGGCAACAGTGCTGTGCAAAAATGTCATTTTTTGTGTTTATCGATATATGTAATTTATGAATACAAAATTTAATGTGTATATATATATATGTTTTATTCCCATTGTTATGCTATAACTGTAGTTTTATATATCTATACAAGGGGTACATCAGTTACATACACATTTCTAGGGGGTACGTGAAGCATAAAAGGTTGAGAACCACTGATAGAGAGGTAAGCATACAGACTAAGAAATATATCAGGATTACTTTAGCAATTCAAATGAATTTCTTAGTTGTGTGAAACAAATCCATTCAAACATTGCAAAATATATTTATTTGCATGTACATAATATATTTAAGAAAATACATAATAAATTTATTCGTTAAACATTTGGAAACAGCATACATAGTTAATAATCATTTAACATTACAAAATGCAAAGTGATTTTTAATGAATGTATCTTAACCATTTTTGGTTGAGAAATCAGGCTATATCAGCATTATCATTTTGAAGTTTTGGGCATGTGTTAGCACATACCTGTTAAATATTTCATAGGATTTCATTGCACTACTCTTGGCCAGTATGGTTATATTGCACTGAAATCTGTTGAATGTTTACTAAATTTTGTATGCAAGACTCAATAGTGAAGGTTAATATTTGAGACAAAGGCACAATATGATGCTAATGTACATACAAAATGATAATTAGATATAACATATAAATGAAATACATTTTAGAAAATGTGTGGTTGCTTGCATGTCTGTCTCAGGCATGCAGACATACACACACATATACATATGTAGCCAGAAAATAATTTTGAGGGTGAGGGTCAAGCAAAGTTTCAGTAAGGGCTCAAAAATTGGAAAAAATGTTATGGAAGGAAAAAAAAATGTAAATGCAATATTTTTTACTGTTGGTGAGAAATTTAGTACATGTGGCCAGCTTAGTTACATGCAATACAATAATAAATGCATTAAAAACAATTAAATACACACACAAAACACTCTTCTTGGGTAAAAATCATGCATCATTGGCAGCACCTGATCATCTAAGAGGATTTTATACTTTTGGGAAATGTGCAACCCTTCATAAAAACCAGGGGATCCGATCTGTGCCAAGAAAATGCTCCTCATACCATCACAGTGCCTTTAGCACCTTGAACAGCAGGACCTACACGTGATGGGTGCATTGCTTCATGGGAATGGCAATACACTCTACATCGGGCATCTGTTGATAACAATATCTAACATGATTAATTTGACCATATGTTTCCAGTCCTTCACTGACCAAGTCTGCCACTCCATACACCATTGGAGTCTTCAAATCATGTTGTGGAAGGCTTTCTGTATTATGGTACAGTTCCCAAATTTCAAAGTTTTCAATTCTCTGTGCACAGATTTCATCGAAATGGATTTTAAAACACTGCTAGTGGTAATCTCTCTTAGCTTACAAACTGTAGCAGCTCTGTTTTGATGTAAAGTTTGTGCCAATAAATTCCTGTCCCTATTTGTCAGGGCCTTTTTCCTCCTGTATTTGCCATGACTAGTAGACATTTCTTGAGAATTACCATTCTCCATATACTTCGGATTTCTGCTGAGTTCCATCACCTCAATTACAGATGCTACTGCCCATTGAACTCCAACAATGAGCTCCCTTTCAAAGTCAGCCAGATCAACCTTTTTACCCAGTTGCTGTGATAGTTATAGAAATTTTGCTCTCCACCATGTCTTTACAGCTTTTATATGACGCTGTAGAATAATGCATAAGAAATTTTGCATATATTGGCATGCTTCATGCATAATGCAGTGTTTATAGCAATTTAACCAGGTAGTGCACATATAGACAGACTTTCTATTTTTGAATATTTATATTTTACACACAAAAAATCTACCTCTTTAAGAGATCAATGTGACTGTTCTTAGAATAAAAACTGTTTTGTTCAGGAAGCCCCACTTTTTTGGTGACATAGGGATCTGGAATATCTATAGGTGACGTGGAGTGAAATTAGGTAACACATATCTGCACAGATGGACAGCTTACTTCAGACAAAATCAGATTAACATTAAAAGAAGCAAAGCAAAACTAATGTAAAAAAAAGGTATATAGACATGCTGATTTTTCAAGCAATCACTTTCTATAGAGGTGTAAAAGTACATCCGTTATTAAACATTCCAAAACAAACTATACTATTTTTTATTAACATGAGCAAATTTTCCTTAAATTTCATTAATCTGGGAGTAAGTGTCATATTTGGCTATATTAGCTGGTATATTGACCTTTTAATGAATTCTTACAGAAGCCAACATTATTAAAAAGATTTCACTTTAAATAATAATATTTCTCCTTTAATTTTCACGAATTTTAACTGCACATTAATTTAACATGTACTATGCCACTATATACCAGTAGCGCGCATTGAGTATAACAACTTCGGTATACCTTAGCTCATGAGCTGAAATAATTTATAAGAACAATTTCCCTATTTCTAGGGATAAGACCTATTTTACATTATCACAGTACCCAGAGGTCATTATACATCAACCAGATATTATTTACTCCAAATACCAATAACTAAGTTCATACCCTTAAACATATTCAAAGATTATAGTCTAGTATTTAACCAGGAAAGGATTTTCATAGACTTACAATAGGCTGGTAAAACTGCAACTGATGTCTTTAGACAGTCGTTTTTGAAGTAACCGTCCTATTTTTATGCAACCAGTCCTTATGCCATGATTTTCTTAGTAATGATGGATTTGTATACACTGGCATTTTAGTTTTAATAGTAGATTTTTGCGGACTTGAGATTGCACTTCTTGAATCTTACGTAGGTCTTCTCCACAATCATCTCTGACCTTATATTGCTGTTTCGCCATTTAGAATCTCCTATTGGCTTTCGTAATGTCTGCCAGTCTATTGTTGTTTAGATTCTATAATCCACTAAGATGTTATATTTAACAGCACTTAACGTGGTGAGCGAAACACGTTGCTCTTTAACCTCTCTGAGAGGCGAGCGAAACGCGTTGCTCTTTAACAACAGGGAGTATTGTTTAACTTGCAATGGAGGAGTTAAACTTGGCCAAAAGGTTTTTAAGAGATTTTTAATAGTTTTTAATAGTTCTTTTAAATGCTATGTTGGCCAAATTGTGGATGTTAAGAATTTATGCATGAAAGCTACGTTGCCAGTATAGAGCAATGAGTAAAGGTAAGTGGTAAAGCAGTATAAGCTACATTGTGTTAAGTGCTGTTAAATATAACATCTTAGTGGATTATAAAATCTAAACAACTCTAGACTGGGGGACATTACGAAAGCCAATAGGAGATTCTAAATGGTGAAACAGCAATATAAGGTCAGAGATGATTGCGGAAAAGACCTACGTAAGATTCAAGAAGTGCAATCTCAAGTCCGCAAAAATCTACTATTAAAATTAAAACACCAGTGTATGCAAATCCATCATTACTGAAGAAAATCATGGCATATGGACTGGTTGCATAAAAATAGGACGGTTACTTCAAAAACGACTGTCTAAAGACATCAGTTGCAGTTTTACCAGCCTATTGTAAGTCTATGAAAATCCTTTCCTGGTTAAATACTAGACTAATAACCTTTGAATATGTTCAAGGGTATGAACTTATTCAAATTATTACAGTTATTGGTATTTGGAGTAAATAATATCTGGTTGATGTATAATGACCTCTGGGTACTGTGATAATGTAAAATAGGTCTTATCCCTAGAAATAGGGAAATGGTTCTTATAAATTATTTCAGCTCATGAGCTAAGGTATACTGAAGTTGTTATATTCAATGCGTTCTACTGGTATATAGTGGCATAGAACATGTTAAGTTAATGTACAGTTAAAATTCGTGAAAATTAAAGAAGTTTTATCCTACTGTGTTTGGTAATAATTAAATTAGATAATAATATTTCAGCAAAAGCACAAAAGGACATAAAAATTAATATTTTGCTTTTTGTCTTTTTTGATTTATATGGAGTTGGAATACTTACTCACCAAATCATTTCTTAAATATTCAGCTGAAAAAAAAATATCTCATGATGCAATGGAAAAATGCAATGCAAATCTGTTGAAAAATGATTAACATTATCCAGAACTACAGTTGGACTGATCTTGATTTCCTCATACTGCAAAAGTAAAATGCTTTGTTCAAACAGCAGAATTTTTGCATATCAATGTAGCAGCAACATTCAAGGCCACCTAGAGGAGCAGGCATGTGCAGGAGAAAGATTTATTGTTGATATTCAGAAATACAAATTTGGCAGCTAAAAGAACAAAGCATGCTGGTTTCCAGGTTAGCTATTCAGTAGCCTGATTATTTGATAAACTTACATAAAATTAATAAATATGAACCTTTCCTCTGGCATCAATGTGTAACAAAAATTTAAGACCTCATCAGTTTATGTAGTTTAGAGACCTAGTTAAGAGAGGCCTCTATAAAAATAAACATAAGAAGTATTCATATTCAGTATTTGAACCAAGGATCTTTTACATTTTAGAGCACATATACAACAAAAATATTTTACTCTTATTTAATCAAAATGCTTATATAGGTTCAATATGCAAACAAAATGCTTGAAAAAATTCAGGACCAGATCTGTTTAAAAATCTGGGGTGGGGGGAAAAAGTAACTGAATGGGGGAAGAATAAAAATGGTGCCTCAGCATACTTTTTCTAAGAAATTCTTCTTACTAAAATATGCCTAATTTTTTTTTATTCTTGTGGCCTTTTTAAATAAATATTCTTATAAAATGTGTACACTATATATATGTTGTTTTTTCTTACTTGTGTTCCAGTTGCTAAAATTAGATATTGAATTAAAATGCTTACCATTAGGACAAGCTTGCATTTGGCACATAAATGGTAATAAAGTTTCACAAGTTATCAGTTCCCATGATTGCTGTTTTGCATCTGCCATGGCCTGCACACATCTTCCATTTTGAGGCTGTGGCTGGTCACCTCCCCAGAATCCCATATAAAGAGAAACAAAAGAACCTCCTGCTGATTCCAATGTATTTGTGGATAGATCATCTACAGTCATTAACCCTGCAAAGAACAAAGTGCTATATGAACTATAAAAAGTTAAAAATCTCTTCAAAGTTTACTGAATACAAAACTAGGTTTTATTGTTAAAGTAAGATCTGAACCAACAATTTGTCATAATCTAGAACTTGGCTTCTTATCAGGAGATTGTGGGTTTATAGGCTTCATTTCCAGCAAAACTTTTGTCAACAATTCTTCACTTGTTAACATATGTAATAATCTAAATCACATTAAGAAAAAAAAAATCACAGACATTTTATCTGGATATGTTTTGCCAGAGCATGCAAGAGATGCCTCTGAAAATTTTTATTGAAAAACACAATGTTTATATTTTGTTAATCATATAACATTAAAATAGGTTTTCTTATTTATATTTTTAACATGATTGAACAATAAAGCATAACAAAAATACATTTAATGAAATGTTCAATAAGGATAAAAATAATTATACTTTCTTCATTGTATAGCAAGGGCTCATACAAAATTAATAGTAATGATAAACTAACCTAACCAATAGGCTTTGTATCCGGCATCTCTAAGATTTGTTCCTGCCAGTGCCTGAGTAAAATTATTTTGCCAAAAGTTTTCAACAAGTGCAAGTTCACTGCCATACCTAGCATAAATAAAGAATAAAGTAACATTATACAATGCAAAAATAATTTCATACAACATGCAACAAATAAGCAAGTAATTAAAGCAAATTTTCCTACATTATAATAAGAAAAAAGTACACCAGAATATAATACAACAAAAATAAATGAGAAATTGTGTTTATTTTGATAAGGGTAATTGCAGTGAATTTTTAATAATTAAGTTTACCACATTCTTTTGTTAATTAAGCTACACAAATTGATGTCAATTATATAATAATATTGAAGTGTAGTATTAAAATTACTTTTATTTCCCAATAGGCTGAACAACTATTTCTTATATTTATTTGCTTGAATTTAAAATTATAACTACAATTCTTCTTGAAAAATGTTTTTGACTCAAGTGCATATTCAGGGAAGGGTAGTTAGGGTGCTATACTTTAAAAGCTCAAAATTGAAAAAAAAAAGATGAAACTATTCACAGTCATTGGTAACCAAATTTTTTTCAGCAAATTATTTCAAGTGTTTCTTGTCAACAGGCCATTTCCTGTAACGTTTTATTACTAAAAAAAGTTGCAGTTTATCAGGGTATACAAATTAAGGAATGGCTTATCTCTTATGTATAACCTGTATGCAACAAGAGGAATAAACATGAAATAATAAATTAATCAGCAAGCAATAAAATTATCAGGGAAGATTTAAAAGTCCCAATTAGTGGAAAAATGATAATGCTGGTGATAGCTTAGTGGTTATAGCACCTAGCATGTAACTGGGAGGGGAGAATTTGTAAAATTTCAGTTTTTAGTTCAATATCATCATCATCTTCAAGCAGTCATGGGTTATGGAGGTCCAAACAGATTGTGCAATTTAGTTCTCCAAACATATCTATCCTGAGCTACATCTGCATCTGGCCATCGTACACCATTTCTAACAAGGCCCTGTTTGACATTGTCTGCCCACTGCATCCTGGGTCTCCCCCTCTTTCTGAGGCCTTTAGGCACACTGTTCATAATCCTATTCACTAATCTATAATTATTCATAGGAGCAACATGGCCAAACCAATGGAGTCTCTCTCTGTACAATATGCTGCTTAAAGGAGGTTGCAAACTCCTTTGCCTAACCTCATCATTACTTACAAAATTGAACCACCTAATGCTCAAGATACTGCATAAGCATCTAGAATCAAAATCAACTTTCCTATTATCCTGTTTACAAAGTGTCCAAGTTTCACTACCATAACTCTAGAAAAAAACAAAACAAACTATTATAGTCTAATTTTAGTCTTTAGGTGTGTACACCTATTTCTCCACACTCTCCATGGATTCCTAAAAGTCCCAGCAGCAACCCCTATTTGTCTGTTACCAGTATCTGCTATATAGCTCCCAAGATAATTAAAATGAGACACCTGCTCAAGAGTGGAACTTATTCAGATTAACTGAACCACAGTTTGCCTGACCACTTTTGATCACCAGTACAGATAAAATTGTTTTCAACAAAGGAAAACTTTCCAACTTTTATGATTAAAATAAAATAAAATAAATACCCCCTCAAGCAGCTGCTTGCCACAGAGGTCCGACAGGAGCCTATCAGTTTATATGCCATAGTAGAAGGTCTGAGAGGATGGCAGGACCTCAGCAGAAAAACGACACACACATCCATGCCTAATCCGGGGCTCGAACCCAGGTCCCTTAGATCAGTAGCCAAGCGTGCTAACCACTCGGAAGGACAAGTATTTTCTACACATACTGTTTTGAATATACATATACATATATCAAAAAATCCTCCCCTTCCCTGCTAACACAAATGTCTTGCCTACAGTATTTATCAGTGGTGTTGCATCATTAGGGGCTACTGGGGCTCAGCCAAGGTAAGGCCATGATAGTGATTTTAATAATGTCATAAATAGAGGTAAATTAAAAAAAATTGGCATATTACTGCAGGTAGCTATAGGATATACCTAACAAATGAATATAATATTAAATGTATTATTTTTACAGCAACAATACAAAATTAAAAAGAGTAAAACTCTTAGATGTACATATGTATTTAAATATAGGTACTTTAAATTTTTTTATTAATCATTGTTTCATCATGTGTTTTATATATATATATTCTAAAGAAACCTGCAAAAATACTATACTTAAATTTTTAAAAATTAATCCTCTAGTTGTGAAGTTAGCAAAATTGATATCATGGCCTTAACCTTGGCTAATACCTGGTAGTCCCTTATATTAATTATTGTATGTTGTGTGGTAAAATGTTTTCCAAGGCGACTGAAACATTTTTAGGTTCAACCAGCCCCACTCCCCCTTCAAAAAAAGAAAACTGGATATGCACCCACTGAAACTGAAAGTTCAACTGAATTTCATACCTAAGGAAAGTGAAGGGTTTAAAATAACAAATATGAGGTGTTCATATCCATAGCCATTTTACTCCTTAGTAGCACTTTTTTGCACACCATGGTTCATGTCACAAGGATCCCAAAGGTTTATAGGTTGGGGAAGGGTATCAACTGGACACTGTTAGGAGACAGTTGGATGCCTACTATCAAGGCCATTTTCTATTTCTTGAATATGCTAAAGGTACGACTCTCCTGCACACAGCTTAATATCCCTACAGACAGCATCCTTTACAAGCCCAACAGTATCACTTTTCTCACAGAAAGCAGAATGGGCATTACAGCTGAAAATTCTTAATGCAGGCACTGTTGGGGCTTGAACCTAGGAATTGCAGATTATAAACCTGATGCACTATTGACAGAGATAAACCTTGCTCAGCAAGAGTCACTTAATCCACACTTTCACCTTATTTTTTGCACACAGTGGAAACTGATAATATAATTATCTGAAATTGCATTTTAAGTGAGCTTTGAGTATGGGAAGGTGTCCCACTCATCCCTGCTTTGGTACAGCTGTATTTGTTACATTGTATATAGGTTTTTATGCACGAAATCTGCGTTTCTCTTCTACGATATCATTGAAATATAGCCATTTAAACGAGAGTTAAAAAATAGAAAAATGTTTCTTTAAATATTTAAAACCCTTTTCCCACTCTAATTCAGATCTAATAATTTTCAACTCCATCAACTGTGCTTTAAAAATTATTTGTAATTTAATAACGAATGAAGCAATAGAACAGTGTATATTTTGCATTCATCCTAAGTAATGTTTAATGCATTTGAGTGGCAAATGTTAAAACTGAACGTATATCGTTTTCCAGATCAAGCATGTGTTTAACATAGTGGCTAGTGTGATATAGAAATTTGGGACATCTATATTCTGTAACCTTTTATCATATAATATTTAACGCTAAATATCTTTTCAAATAAATTTTAACCTTTTTTCATTTTCTGAAAAAGATTCAAGAATAGAGTTATAGTAATTACTATTCGTTTGGGGAAGTTCTTATATTGCAAAAACCTCACTTTTAGCAGCCATTCACATACTACGTAGCTGTCATATATTCAATACTGCGTTGCCATATTTATCGAATAAATACTTTTCAGTAATTCCATTAACGGGAAAAAGGGATGTGGGTCGTTTCTATGCAATGACCTTGAAGAAAAGAAAAAAAAAAATATTGAATTTTTGATGATTTATTGAAAATTCTTCACTGTTCCATAAATTCCAGTTTATACCGGCATGGATTTGCTGGTGCTAGTTCAATGGTGGCTGTCTGGCGCCAATTCGCACCAGTTCAATTGTCGAACCAAAGCAGTTTAACCTGGAACAGTTCTACTGCATGTTTCTCAGAAAGTTAATCAATATGATCAATACCTACTTAATACTTTTGATTTACTGATGGCTAGATAAAATATAAATGAGAAAGAAATGTTTTTCCATGAAAAAATTCGATAGAATCACGTGGCGACGTAAGGACTTCTGTTTTTTGAAACTGTATAATAATAAATCCATAGTAAATACACAGATTAACTGTTTACTGATTTTTTTATAAAGTGCATACCGAGGGGACCCTTCCCCCATCCCATTCCTCAAATTATAGAAATCGTAAAAGAATTGCATTAAGCATTAAACTAGAAGACGCATATCGCCTCTGGCGCATATAAGAAGCTCGTTTTCAAAGAGAATGAAGTTTTTCCTTTACCTACTGTTTCATTCCTTAAAAGTTTTAATTTGAGTTAGCAGATGATGGAATAAAAACAAATAGTATTTTATTAGTAACTATACAATTTAAGGTTAAAAGACGAATACATAAAAGTATTCGTCTTTTAACCTTAAATCTAAAAATTTGCATTTCCCACTCTCTCTCTCAGAAAAGTGGGTATATTATTGTGCTGTCAGTGGAATAGCTATTAAAAACTACCACTAATTTTTCAAATTTCTATTCTATACATATTTGTAAAACTCGATAATTTCGTTGCTGTTTCATCATTTCAGTGATCTGTAAAGATAACTAAGTATATGAAAAATGCGAATTATATTTCATTAGTACCAATCAAATTTAAAAAAGTTTTCTAATTATCATTTTCATTGTTTCCAATGGAAACTTCATGAAGTTCACATTACACCACCAAAATTTCATATTTCTATCATTAATCACATCGTTGCAATATTCGTTTGAAATTTTCTATCTTTTTTTTTTCATCGTTAGAGAGCGCAATTAGTGTTCGAAAGATTCCGAAAATGCGAATCATAATATTTTATCAATTCGTATCTAACCTTAAAAAGATTTTTTGCATTTATCTCTAAATACAAATTACTTAAAGCAAAAAAACTAATACTTAAAGCAAAAAATTGTGTCCCTCTCAGAGGTCAATTCATTGTTGCCAACGGAAATATTAAATAATAATTAAATATAACGTTTCACATTCCTCCATCAAAATTTCAAATTTGTAGCATGAATACATCGTTTGCAGTATTCGTTTGATATTTTGAAAATTTCAACTTTTTTACAACGCTAGAGGACGTAATTATAGTTTTAGAGAAATTCGGAAAGTGCATATCGTAATATTTCATAACTACTAAAATATGTATTGAATATAAAAATGCGACTGAACATAAATTAAAAATAAGTATTAAATTTTTTTAAATCTCGATTTTCAACAATATTCTTTCGTCATTTAGAAGAGTTATAACGAACCTGGAATATTCGACAATAAATTATCTAGTATAAAAATTACTCATAAATCTCTAATATTGAAATAATCATTATGCAAACTTTAAAAGGCTATATTTAATATATGGTTTTCAAAAATACTTTTTATTTCAGTTTTAATTAATTTCTGAGGTAAATTCTTAAGAAGCATTCTCTGTTTCAAAATATTCTAGCGTACATAACTCTTTAAATGCAGAACGAATACTGCTAAAACTTGAGATTTAAATAGATTTGTTTATGATCTTTAATTTATCTTTGGTCACATTTTTCCATTAACTGCCTATTTTAGAAGTAATAAAGCTTCGAAGCAAAGTTAGACTGGCATGGAAATTCCTTAATACACTGGTTTCCATAAATTAAGGAAAACTCAGAAAAATTATGATAAACAAAAAACTAATGAATGATTTTAATGCAATTTAATGGAAACATGAATTACAATGCTAGTTTAAGAATGGCAAAAAATATTTTACACTAAAAACATTTTTCGTCAAAAAAAAATTTACAAGAACTTGTCCAAAAATGAGGTGTGAGAATGCAATGGACAAAGTTCTTTAATAAGGAGGGTGGTCACCCGTTAACTGAACAGCAATGCAGGCACGACAGCGATGTTCCATGCTGTTTGTGATGTTGTGAATCAGCTCAGTAGGGAGTAACGACCATTGTTCCCTTAAAGCAGTAACAAGCTTTGTTTCAGGTGGTGGGTTCAGGGCAGCAACACGTCATCCTAGAGCATCCCGCACATGCTCAGTTGGATTTAAGTTGGGAGATTTAGCTGGCCATTCCATGCGCATAATGGTCTCCTCTTAAAGGTATTTTTCCACTAGTCAAACTCTGTGTGGACAAGAGTTATCATCTTGTAAGACGAATATTTCACCTATTGCATCAGTATAAGGACGTACATAAGGGTCCAGGATGTCATCTCTACATCTTTGAGCATTGAGTTTCCCACTCCTCAATACTAGAGGTCTGTGCGTCCACCTAAGCAAATGCCACCCCAAACGCACATGCTACCTCCGCCGTAACTGTCTCTTTGACAGATGTTGCTGGGATGATATCGGGTACCTCATTCTCTCCATATCAGTGTTCGGAATCAATCTGCAAACGATATCTGGACTCATCTGTGAAGAGTACGGACCTTCATTGCTCTTTTGTCCAGTTAACATGTGTGCGTGCCCAATTCAACTATTCTCTTCTGTGACATGACAGGTATATAAATTATTGGCCTTCTAGCACACAGATCTCCCTCTGAAGAATTCTACACACAGTAGAAGCTAATACAACCCTCCCAATGGCTGCTGCGAGAGAGCAGACGTCCTGCTCCTTCGTGCTGTTAATCGCAGATATTGGTCTTGTACAGGGTCATAACTCTAGCTCTTTCCTTGGCCTTCGAGATGCAGAATCCGTGCTAAGAAATTGATTCCACAGTCTGTGGACCACAGAAGAACTCACATTCAGCCATCGTGCCACGTCTGACTGACTTTGGCCTGCTTCGAGCCAGTCAATAGCTCTCCACCGCAGTTCATTTGTTCATTTGGTGAATGATATCTCGAGGTCATTCCTACAAAATGGCTACTTCGAATTTCTTTACTCACATTTGCACATTACATTACAAAATAACGATCAACTCCAAAACACCCGTTTTTATTCCGCTATCTGATTACGCAAATTGACGCAACCTAGACTAATTTGCAAACGATATGCTCACTCGGCATTACTGGTTACACAAACGAGTTTGGTGAGAATCGCACATTTTTTTGGCGAATTATCGCGATTTTTCTCACTTTTCCTTAATTTATGGAAACCAATCTATTTTGGTAGGTTGCGTTGGTTTTCCTCTGAGCAGCACTGTTTTGCACACAATGGGCTCTTAGTTCCACTTTTTAGAAGCGAGGTAGCCCTTATTTCCGCAGTTTCAGCTTTGTTTTCACTTAATCGCATTTCACACGCACTTTTGCATGAGAGGGAATTATAAAATTATGACACTCCCTTGAAAGTCTGATTAACTAAGACAATCCGTGTCCATCATAGATCTTGCTTACTTTTTTAGTTTATGCCAATTGTCTCCCCCACCAATCTATCCAACTTTACTTTTAGGGCTCATTATTGTGTTTGATAACCAGTTTAAATTTATATTTGCTTCTATAGTGTTAATAACAATAATTTTAAAAATATTTAAAATAGGAACAAGGTGACGATTTAAAGTTTCTTGCACAATAATCTTATCTAAATATTCTAATAAGGTAAAATTACAAATTATGAAAATAGTTCAACTATGCTAATCCGTACTAGTCCCCGCTAATTAGTCGGGTCTCCTATAGAAGAAACATTTTGCCACCTATTCTCTGTTAACGTTCAAAAAATTTTATTGTGGTGAAAACAGCTTAAACAACCCTTTGCATCAATTTACTTATACAATAGTGACGTTAAATAGAATTAATAATCCCGATGAAGAATATGATTTAGGAAACAAGAAAAAGAGCGCCAGTCTTAAGGATACCATCAGCTAGTACAGATTTGATTTCATTTTTCACATTTAGATCATATAAAATGAAAGAAACCTTTTTCCACTAAAAACATTCGAAGTGAAGACTGAGGAAGGATAAAGATGGAAGAAATGAAGAGGAAATCTGGCGATCAGAGTAAAAGAAGGAAATAAAGGGCATTCTTTCTGAGTTTAAAAAAGGTAAGTGCATAAAAAACAAGTGCTAAACGAAAGGCTTAAGTTTGAATGTGCCATGAAAGAAGTGTTAACACATGAACTAGAATAATGCTACATTGAAAGAGAGGAAATGAGCAAAATGTTTGCGGATCTTATGAAATATTGCCCACAAACCTGTTGAGGAAACACGTAATTAACATCATTTGTATTTGCACAGAAATTTTAATATATCACTACTAAAACTACATCAGTCCTTTACGGTGCATTTTTTTTTTATTATCAAACACTTCATAAGCTGGACTTGTCTGGATTAGGACTTTAAATGAGTTAGCCTTTCATGACTTTGCTCACTAGAGTTAAGTAACAGAAATTAATTCTTTTAACAGAAAATCAAGAATAATTGAATGCATTTTATAATTTTTGCAAATGAAACGATTCTTTCAGGAAAGAACACTTAATAATAAAAATTATAATAGAAGCTGCATAGCACCTCATACCATTATCTTATAAATTGTGTCACCCATTCTTTCTTACAGTTTCGTTCCCCATTATTATTAAAATTTCACCAATCTTGAAG
Organism: Ryuthela nishihirai; assembly: GCA_038380435.1. Classification (NCBI taxonomy): domain Eukaryota; kingdom Metazoa; phylum Arthropoda; class Arachnida; order Araneae; family Heptathelidae; genus Ryuthela; species Ryuthela nishihirai. Next base: position 50,449,741 of record JAWZYU010000015.1, read on the forward strand.
AGTTTCGGAATGTCTTTTTGCATCCATTAATTTTCCACTTCTTTCCGTATTTCCTGATTTAGCTACTCAGGAAAAGAAAAATGTACTCCTATACAGCACTTATCCAGAAATAAACCAAAAAAAAAACACTTGCTTGAACTGCTTTTTCATGTGTAACACAAATTATCTGCACTTAAAAAACAAATCGGTGAAGTATTTTCAGTTGGGTATAAAGTGTTTTATGGAAGATCGTGAACTGAATACAGATTGGGACACAACAACGATTTTGCTTTTAAAAGACTAAATTATGTCTAAATTTTTATAGCAAAGAAAAAAGCCAGAAGAAATTTCCTTCTTAAAACCTTGACCGTTTTTATATCGAATATTTGGATGTTAGGATGTGTTGAAAAGAATATAGCAAGCCATTACGAGTGTCGTGCAAGTATATTTATATTTTTATAAGCAAAGTCAAGCTCAGATTCAAGGGATGAACTGCCATAAATCATTCTCGAGTTCTTTTGGAGGATAGTTTAGCCATTGGATATTAGATTTCAGTTAAAGAAAGTTCATCGTGAGCTTCTTGACATCAAAATAGAGGGCCCTACAAGGCTTAATGTCTGTTTACTTCCAGAATGAAAAATATGCATCTTGTTAATTTCTCTTTGCTCTCGTCTGAAAGGGCGCAACAAAATCTAACTTATTGCTACTGTTGTTGAAATACTTTACTTCCTTTCTTCGCATTTTCTGCAGCGATTTTAAGATGCAGGAATTTTGTTATTAACTATTTAACGCAGGGAAATGTTTTGAAGTTCTTATTTAAGCAAGTTAAGTTGCAAATAAACCTTGCAAGCAAAATAAAGTATATCGTAATTTGTTTTGGATCTGTAAATGGTAGCTAGGTAGTCACTGGAAGAAGAGCTATGCACCAATCCCCTGTGATGATGTATACAACCTGCCAGGCCTAGCACCTAATGTTCGACCCCGCCTTCTCGTGGTGCAGACCGTTAGTACCTTTCAAAAGAGATACTCTCTTGTGGAAGTGAACGGAAGGGGAGGGCTGCCAGATTAGTGTGGCCTACTGATCTGGACAACTATGGCTACTTTCCTTTTTTTTTCTACCCTGCTGAGGAGTGGTCAACCACACAGGGTCCTGGTGCTGACCATATAAACCCACTGGACTGGATAGATATATGGCTCTGAGCTTGATTATGGATCCTGATTTTGCTGCACTGGTGGGCTTCTGTGGAGGGATAATCTTCCGATGTGTTTTCTGTTTGTGGGTTGACAGCGCCAAGTGAATAGATTCACAGGATATGTTAGCTGCTGGATAATCCTGAGCAGAGGTCATCGCAGGCACCTGAACTCTTTGCTTCTATTGACATCGTCGAATTCTACATTGGAGGAAGTCTTCCAGTGTATATGGCTTCAGCCTTTAGTGGTGGGGGAACGGGTCTTTGCCCCATGTCTGCGATTAGGGGGCTGTTTGATATTGTCGGCATTCTCTCTCTCTCTATAAACATAGTTTCTTTAAACATCCCACTAACCATTTTCCCTCCATAGGTAGTTGGAATGTGAAGACTCTGCACAGAGCTTTTTCTCTTGATGTCCTCACACAAGAATTCCACCATTATAATTTAGATATTCTCGGCTTGCAAGAGACCAGATGGACAGATAAAGGTCAGATTCTTAAAAATAATCTTAAATTTCTCTTTTCATGGAGAGAAGACAATAAACATCACCAAGGTGTGGGTCTGCTTCTCAGCAGACACGCTAGTGATGCTCTTCTAGGATATGAGTGCATTAATGAAAGGTTTCTTACAGCAAAATTTCAGACAAGCGTTAAAGACTTGAATGTTATCTGCTGTTATGCCCCCACTGAGGATGCCGATGAGGATGAGAAGGATAGCTTTTACGGACAACTTCAGGATGTTTTGAATTCTGAGAAGAAATGAGATATTACCCTTGTTATTGGTGACTTCACTACCGAAGTTAATACTGACTCTGACCTTTGGGGAGGGGTGATAGACCCTTTTGGTATTGGTAGCTGCAATGGGCAACATCTCCTACAGGTAAGAAAACTTAATGGTTTCAGAATAACTAACACTTATTACAAACACCGCGACATACATAAGTACACATGGGTTTCACCTGATGGGCTGCAAAAGAATATGATTGATTATATATTAATTAATAGCAAATGGGCTAGTTCTGTTAGAAATACCAGGTCATATAGGGGAGCTGAAATTGGATCTGACCATTATCTTGTCAAAAGTGTCTTGCAACTTAAACTTAAAAAGTGTTGTGCTAGGGTTAAAAAATTTGCTTTTAATACTGAAGCTCTGAAAGACCCAGTTGTAGCCAAAGCTTACCATGATAGGTTACTTAGTCATTATGGCAGTCATGGTATGCTTACTACTGAAGTTGAGGGAGAATGGGATCATTTTAAACAGGCTTTTTTGGACACTAACAGTACTCTTTTAGGAAAAAAGGAGCAGAAGAAACAGAATTATCTGAGTGATAAGGCTCTTGAGCTTATTTCGGAAAGAAAGAACTGCAGGAATGCCCTTAATCAATACCCTACTACTCCTAATAGAAAGCATTACAGAGAACTTAATAAACGTGTAAAAGATCAGTTAGCTGCTGATAAGAATCTTTGGCTTGATGGTTTGGCTGACAAAGCCGAGGAAGCAGTTAGACAGCACAACAGCAGAGAGCTGTACCAGATAGTTAATGTTTTGTGTGGTAGAAAACGGACAGGTATACAGGAATTGAAGGATAAACAAGGTAAGGTTATAGAAGGTGAGGATTCTGTCATGGATAGGTGGGCTGAGCATTTCAGTGGTATTCTAAACAATGCGGTTAGTTCTATTCCCATTGTTTGCAATGATGATAGATGCATTGGTGGCTTTAATGTTGGCCCTATAACACAATCTGAAGTTATTTTGGCTGTTTCTAAACTTAAACTTCATAAATCCCCAGGGGTAGATGAAATTACTACAGAAATGCTTAGAGCTGGGAATGTTTCGGTTACCACTTGGACGACTGAAATTCTGCATATATCTTTTATGATAAAGGCATGGTTCCTAAGGATTTTACCAGAGCTATTGTTATCCCTATTTTCAAAAAAGGTGATCGCAGTTCTTGTGATAACTATAGGGGTATCAGCCTACTCTCTGTTCCAGGTAAAGTTCTTTCCATGATTGTGCTTAATAGAATTAAAAATCTGGTTGACAGTCAATTGCGTGATGAGCAATGTGGATTCGGAAGTGGTACGGGATGTATGGATCAGATATTTTCACTTAGGCAGATTCTTGAGAAATGTTTAGAGTTTCAGAGACCTTTGGTTGCTAGCTTTGTTGATTTCAAAAAGGCTTTCGTCTCGGTTGATCATCATAATTTGTGGTTGATTGTGAAATCATATGGTATACCAGACAAGTAAGTTAACATAATGAAAGCTCTCTATAATAACACTGAGTCGTGTGTGAGAGTTGGTAAGGCTTGTAGCAATTGGTTTAGCATTACTTCTGGTGTTCGACAAGGGTGCATTTTGTCTCCTTTACCCTTTAGCTTGGTTATTGATTATGTTATGCGAAATTCACTTCAAGGGAAAGATTTTGGCCTTAAATGGACTGGAGATACGAAAATTTCTGATTTAGATTATGCTGATGATTTAGCCCTTTTGGCAAATGATGTTGATGAGATGAACTCTTTCATTGGAGCTGTTGATGAGACTGGTAGTAGAGTAGGTTTGGTTATAAACAGAGAGAAAACTAAAGTGATGAAAATTGGTCAGGCAGGCTGTGATTCAGTTAATCTGAATGGTTGCAGTCTTGAGCAGGTGTCACAGTTTAATTATCTTGGGAGCTATGTAACAGATAATGGTGATGTGCGGCATGAGATTAACAGACGAATAGGGATTGCTGCCGGGACTTTTAAGAATCTATGGAGAGTGTGGAGAAATAGGCGTATACACCTAAACACTAAAATTAGACTGTATAATAGTTTGGTTCTTTCTAGGGTTAGTTATGATAGTGAAATTTGGACACTTTGTAAACAAGATAACAGGAAACTAGATGCTTTTGATTCCAGATGCTTACGCAGTATCTTGGGCATTAGGTGGTTCAACTTTGTAACTAATGATGAGGTTAGGCAAAGGAGTTTGCAACCTCCTTTAAGCAGCATATTGTGCAGAGAGAGACTCCGTTGGTTTGGCCATGTTGCCCGTATGGATAATTGTAGATTGGCGAATAAGGTTATGAACAGTGTGCCTAAAGGCCTCAGAAAGAAGGGGAGACCTAGGATGCGGTGGGCAGACAATGTCAAACAGGACCTTGTTAGAATTGGTGTGCAGTGGCCAGATGCAGTAGATGTAGCTCAGGATAGACTTGCTTGGAGAACTAAATTGCACGGTTTGGTTGGACCTCCGTAGCCCATGGCTGCTTGAGGATAATGATGATGAATTTGTTTTGTATCTTTTTCAAAACAATTCGAAAAATATACTTTTGGCCAGGGGAAAAAATAGTCATGACGAGAAAAGTTCTTCAAAAATCGATTACCATGACAGTTCATTACACTGCATTCCATATCTCAACCAATTTCAGTGATTTCATTTGAATTCTCAAAAATAACCTTAAACCTATTATGATACGCATAAGAAATTTGTTTTCAATGTTTTTCCCACGATGTCACACAAGAAGAATAAGGACAGTATTGCATATTCCTCACACGTTTGCAGGGCAACCCATTCAGCAGCGAAGCATAAAATCCTTTTCCTGTATCTGCTCGTTAGAAACACTTTAAATTGTTGCAGCACAGAATAATAAGCAGTTTTTGAGAATTAAACCTGGCATTCAAGGTGCGGTACTCAACTGTGAAACCGGGAAGGTTCCGATCTGCACATTTCCTACAAAATGAATTCTTCCCACTTTTTGTTATATTCTTGGATTTCCGCAATTATCGTGTGAGAACGTGACTGAGGATATTGCACAGATTGTATAGACGTTTTTAGGACTTGACGCAGAAACAGAAGAAACCAAACGGCATGCAGGTTTCACGGTTTCTTATATAAATATAAAATTAAAACTGGAATTTTTTTAATTTTGTGAAATATATTTGAAAGATATATTAATATTAAAAATAAAGCACGGAAACTCTAAAATGACATCAAAATAAAGATGCACAATATAGCTATATTATCGTGCAATATAATCAGAAATTAGAATATAGAATATCTGAAGTGGAGTGAAATGATTATAGCTAAAATTTGCGAAAAGGACTCAATTAGAATCTAAAAAATGGAAGTGGAAACACTATCAAGTTAGTTGACAAAACATAATTAATCATAAATAGTTGATCACTAAATATTGGGGGTGGCTCAGTCGGTAGCGCGCCAGGCTCGTAATCTGTAGTTCCCAGGTTCGAGTCCCAGCTGGGTCAGCGTTGAGATTTATCTCCGCAAAATTCCCAGCCCTGCCCACGGTCAGTAGGGGACACCGATGGGCTTGGAAAGGCCACCGTCCGTCGGATGGGACGTTAAGTCGTGGCCCCGTGTGCGGGAGAGCCATACCCGTGCACGTTAAAGAACACGCTGGATGGCCTTGACGGGATGCTACCATCTGTCTCCCAACAGCTGTTCCAGTGGGTCCCCTATCCCAACCTTCTCTGAGCCTTGGGGTCCATGTGACCTGGCCATTTAGCCCATGGTGTGCAAAAAAGTGCCGCTCAGAGGTAAAACAACCCAACTAAATATTGTCAAGTGTTCGTATTATTGACATATGGGACACAAAGAATCAATAGTTTTTAAGTGAACTTAGCGGGGGCAAAAAGTTGAGTCTACTAGGCAACGATTCTTACCACCTGAACTACCCAGGATCTGCTCATCATCATGGGTCAGGACCTATTAATATTTATATAATATTTTGCGAGCTAATAGGTTTCCCCTTTCGCACCGTGAGCAGGAAGGGGTTTGGCGGAGATAAGTCTCAACGCAGGCACAGGTGGGACTCTAACCTGGACACTCCAGATTAGAGCCAATCCTCGCCACGACCAATAGCAATACATATAATAGGAATAAATTTATCATATTAAATAGCTTTTAGTAATGGTACACTTACGTGGGGGCAACGATCGAGAGCCGATATTATACAAGTTGTTAAAAAAAAGGAAAAAATAACAGAGCACTCACCTTCGACAAATTTCTGCTGCCCTTCGCCAGGAGCGCCTGAGATTAAAGAACCTGTAACAGTGGTCGCCATCCTGAGTCCAACCTGCAATGTAATACGTTCATATTAAAATCATGTGAAACGTTATTTCTGTGAAATACAGATAGAGGAGGGAAAAATTAATTAACCCTTTCACGACTAAGGGAAACATTTTTCCCCATTTTAAAATTGGTGATTGTCGTATTTAATTATAACCTTATCTGCATTTTTTTATACAGAATGTCAAAATAGAACGTATGCCGAACGCAATTACGTAAACGGGAACGTTTAGTCCATGTCCATCTTTGCAATAATGTTGCATCTGTGCAATGTCCATCTTTGCAATAATGTTGCATCTGTGCAATGTCCATCTTTGCCTCACTACCAAAAGAAATTGCTTCGCCGAATATCATAATTAGCACATCATTTTGCATAGTAATTTTATTTCATAATTTTGTATTATTTTAGTTAACATTTTGTTATAATAAACCAATAAAAAAAAGACATTGCATAATAAGCCTAATTATAATTTGTGTTACTTTTATAGTCCATTGGGAAAAATATTTCCCATAAAATTCCAAAAAAACTACACATTGTTATGTATTTTTCTTATGATTTTTATTTATTTTACGTCTAAACAAACTAAAATAAACAGTTACATACTAATATTTACTCTTAGAAACCTTATGGTCCTGAAAGGGTTAAGGGATCACTTCAGGTTAAGACATTTCGATTAAGGGTTGAATTCCAGAGCTCTTGTCTGATTGTCCTATGAGGTAATTAGATAGGACATTAAATATAATATCTACTTATCTTGTAAATAGTGTCATAGTTCGAAATGATTATTTTACTGATTTATCTTTTGTAAAGAATGTCATATTCGAAAAATCTGACGGTTCTAAACTCAAGCCACCATATTTAACGATCACTAATTATCTGTTTTTTTCTTATCGGAATTAATTTTTACGTTTTTAAAGCATAATAACAGATACATGAGTGCCAATAAAATCATGCCTATAGAAAACTGAAATGAAAGAACAGATTTCGGTTCAGAAGAAGAGGGGTGGAAAGAAAAAATACAATTTTGAAGTTTACGTTTTTTTTTCTCCAAATTTCTGTTGGTTGTGAAGGACATATTCTTTCTTCACTGGGACGCTGATGAATGCATATGCAACGTAAGTTGTGTAATAAATGGAACAATAAAATTTTGGTAATGTTATTCTATTGTTTGTCAACCTCACTCAGAAAGAGAATTTGTTTCAAAACTGCATTCATCCAGGTGTTTCCATTTCGATTCCTCCTGGTCAACCTTTGTTTCGTGTGATGATTTTGAGATGGATTTGGTAAAATTCATTCCTCAGAAGCATTAGCAGATTAAAATAAAAGTTACTAGGTTCTAGTTTAGTGGTCGAGTGGTTAGCGCTCTTAGCTACTGATCAAACGGACCTGGGTTCGAGTCCCGGACAAGGTATTGTCCTGTGGTTTCATCTTCATCACGCATCTTCTCTAGCTCGTATTATACTGAAAGGTTTCAGTTACACCTCATGGCAAGCCGTTGTTTGAGAGATAATTTGTTTTTATTATTTAGGGATTCAAAACTTGATGAACTTACCCTGTTCATCAGCTGTTTTAAATCATCTTTTTTAAAATATTTGGTTAGTATTAAAAATTCTTTTTGTGAGGGCTTTGTGCTATTCGTGATAGTGTTTTCGTGAGTCCTAGAAGGTCTCGTCTTCCTCACAGATTTCTATGGCGTGTTATACTGACACGCTCTTGTCAGACCTCTGTGGGGCGGGGGTGGCTCAGTCGGTATCGCGCCAGGCTCGTAATCTGTAGTTCCCAGGTTCGAGTCCCAGATGGGTCAGCGTTGAGATTTATCTCCGCAAAATTCCCCGCCCTGTCCACGGTCAGTAGGGGACACCGATGGGCTTGGAAAGACCGCCGTCCGTCGGATGGGACGTTAAGCCGTGGCCCCGTGTGTGGGAGAGCCATACCCTGTGCACGTTAAAGAACACGCTGGATGGCCTTGACGGGAGGCTACCATCTGTCTCCCAACAGCTGTTCCACTGGGTCCCCTCCCCCAACCTTCTCCTACGGGGTCCATGTGACCTGGCCATTTAGCTCATGGTGTGCAAAAAAGTGCCACTCAGAGGTAAAACAACCCAAATCATACCTCTGTGGCAAGCAGTTGCTTGAAGGTGAATAATACAGATGAATCTCAACTTATTAATATTCAAGTTGCGAATAATCCGTTTTTACGAATATTCCACAAGTTGTTCAAATCTGTAGAATGTTCAAAAAAGTGATTCAAAATTCGCGCAACTTAGAAAATTCGCGCAACTTAGAAAATTCGCGCATATTAGAAAATTTCATTTATTCTCAATTTACGTTTACAAATTGTTAACAATGGGTGACTGTTGCAAACGATTGAATCCTCAAGTTTTTCATGACTTAATAGAGAAGACTGACCAGCATGTTTCTTGTAATGCACGTTTCCAGTCTCGCGAGATCGTGCTGTTAAAGGTGATATTGTAGACTTCTTGGGTACCGAAGAATCAGGAAACTGTTCTTTGAAGTCAGCTTGAACAGTTAAAAATGATTGGGTTGTTAAATAACGTTCGACTATGTATACACGTTATATACTGGGAAAATTTCATTATTGACTACTAGTACAATACACATCACCAACAAAGACTTTATTCGTTCAGTTGGCGCGAAATAATAAGCATTTACATTTCCGGTTGCGAGAATTTTGAAACACTCTGTACATTGTAAGTTGGGTTGTTTTAATTCTAAGCGGCACTTTTTTGCACACCATGAGCTAAATGGCCAGGTCACATGGACCTCAAAGGCTCAGAGAAGGTTGGGGGAGGGGACTCACTGGAACAGCTGTTGGGAGACAGATGGTAGCCTTTCGTCAAGGCCATCCAGCGTGTTCTTTAACGTGTACAGGGCATGGCTCTCCCGCACACGGGGCCACGTCTTAACGACCCATCCGACGGACGGCGGCCTTTCCAAGCCCATCTGTGTCCCCTACTGACCGTGGGCAGGGCGAGGAATTTTACGGAGATAAATCTCATTGCTGACCCAGATGAGACTCGAACCTGGGAACTGCAGGTTACGAGCCTGGCGCGCTACCGACTGAGCCCCCACCCCCGTCCCATTGTACATTATAAAAAATCGTGATTCCGTATTCAATTAACCTTTAAAGCGTTGGAAGACACTATCATGTGTCGTCATCTAATTTTGTTGCATGTGCAGATAACCTAGAAGCTCAACCAGGCTTCTCCTGGTTTCTCCTGGTTTCTCATACAGGTCCCTTTGATCAGTAGCCAAGCATGTTAGCCACTCGGCCATGGGCCTAATGTACAAGATTTAATAAAAATTTCAGCACAGTGAAAAACAAGGATGTCGAAAGTAATAAGATTCCAAGAAAACCAATGTCGAATGTAATAAGATTCCAAGAAAACCAACGTCGAAAGTAAGATTCGACTTTCGCTTTCTCTTTCGGTATCCTCGAGGTTTGGATGCGAAACTTTGAACAGTCATTTGCCAAGCACGGTTGAAGAGGTAAATCTGACAGTCCAAAGATGACGTCACAAATGTTGTTCTGTGACCCAACAGTTATTATAAAACAGGCCAGCATTCCAACTGCCAGTTGCAGATAAGACTGTATATGTAGGAGCGAGACAAACTGTTTCACTCGACAGTTGAGCATAATCAACTGAAATTTTCGACACACAACAACTCCTACGAATTTTACATTTCTCCGCCCCCGCCATCCGCTACTGCTTCGCGGAAAACACGTGCTGCATGAACAAGTAGAAGTTGCAAACGGAACTCGTGCATGACTTAAGAGTCAAATAATCGAGAGGAGAATACCACTGACGGAGTGCAAAATTCTATCTTAAGACGTTAAATAATATATTATTCATTATGTGCTAAAGTATCTAACGTACCTACAACATACACGATACCTCCTGAAGAGAATAAGCGCAGGGTAATTACAAATAAAATTAGAAATTTTAATGCAAGAAAACTATGTTTTAGATCGACGGCTCATTAACAGTAATGGTGAATATGTATAGCACATTAACCGTTAATGAGATGAAAAAACGCATATGACGTGCATTTGTGCCTGTTGAAGAAGAACTTTATGCCGAAAATTGGAAGGATTGGAGGGTTGATGTTGATGTTCTTCGTCTAGGCACTAGACACTCATGGGGGCATCAAAACAGTCAAAACTCGAGTTTCTATTGAGTAATATATTTCAGGATCAGTATAATGATAATGTACTATTTTCTTATATATTTCGTGATTTTACTTAGGTTAATACTAAATTGAGGCTAGATCTAGGAGGAAGGGCCAGGCCATACAGTGTGCTTTTTAACGTTTCAAGATATAGCTCTCTTGAGCAAGGTGTCTCGCCATAACAGTCTATCCGACTGATGGCGACCTTTCCAAGCCCACCAATGTCCCCTTCACACCGAAGGCAGGACAGGGATTAGTGGGGAAAGCAAAACTGGAACTCGAATCTGGGAACGACAGATTACGAGCTTGGCGTGTTACCGACTGAGCCAACCACCCCAGCTCTTTCTACGAGGGATTTGCTTATGGTGCGTTTCATGGGGAGCGAATTGACTTTGCTTATTTTGCATTTTCCAGGTTGGGTTGTTTACCTCTGAGCGGCATTTTTTTGCAAACAATGGGCTAAATGTCCATGTCACAAAAACCATGAAGGCTTAGAGAAGGGTGGGGGAGAAGGAACCACTGAATAGCTGTTGGGAGACAGATGGTAGCCTCCCATCAAGCCATCCAGAGTGTTTTTAACGTGCATAGGGTATGGCTCTCCCGCACACGGAGCACGGCTTAACGTCCCATCCGACGGACTATGATCTTTACAAGTCCATCAATGTCCCCTACTGACCGTGTGAAGGACAGGGAGTTTTGCGGTGATAAATCTCAACGCTGGCCCAGATGGGACTCGAACCTGGGAACTGCATATTACGAGCCTGGTGTTTTACCGACTGAGTCACCCCCGCCCCGCATTTCCCAGGATATGGCATCCACGTTGCAAAGGGAGACATTTTATCTTATAGTGTTCTTGAGACTTACGATATAAATAGGTGTTTCGGGGAGCAAATAACCTCCACCTATCCACTTACATTTGCTAACGCTCATGAACACAGTCCAAAAAACAGTTTTTTACTTAAAAACTTAATTCAATTTTCAAGATATCAATGACGTTATTAATCACTACTATTGTTATAATAAAAATGTCATTATTTTGCAGTAAATAAAACATGTGTACCGCTTTCAACAATATTAATTGAATGGTTTATCTTTTTCGGATGCAGATTAATGAACTCCTTGTCAAATGTTTGACAAGTTCCTTGCGTGCGGTCTTCACCTTTTTTTTTTCATCCTGATAAAAAAAACTTTCATCACGAAAGGGAATTGTTCAGCAAAAGATGTTCGTCTTCTCCTTACGATTTGTATAAATGGCCCAAATGTAAAAAAATGTATTAAGCCACATGTCTTGAATAACGTTTCTTAAGCCATTGTGTTACTTTTCTTAGCTTTACTTTCTGGATATTGTTGTTACATTCTGTTATATAGTTCAATCTGAAAAAAAAATTGATGTCTGATTGTTAATAACAATGCCAGTGAACTTTTACCGTATCCGTGTCTAAGCCGACAATAGGTTTCTTGGAAGGACATCTGTCAACGATTTACCCTTGACATAGTTTACAGGCAACGTAGAAAAGCTGGACAGCATTCCTTTGGTTTAACGAGTAGGATGTCGACGTGTGCTTGCGTGTGGCTCATTTGTCGGACACTTACTAATCTCTCACGGTATAAATTATTTTCACTATCCTTGATCAGTGTCAAATCTAACTCAGTACTCATGGGAGAGATGTTGTTTACACGCATTGAGTGCTAAATGAAGCACAAGCATGCAAAAATAGTTAACTTTCAGAGGGTTGGGTTGTTTTACCTCTGAGAGGCACTTATTTTGCACACAATGGGTATTGGTCTCAAGGATCCAAAGGGCTCAGAAGGTTGGTGGAAGGGAACCCTCTGAGCTATTAGGAAACAGATGGAAACCTCCCGTCAAGGCCATCCTGGAGGTTCTTTAACGCATACAGAATATGGCAGACTTATCTCCCCAGAACTCCCCGCTCTGCCCACGGTGTGTAAGGGACACCGATGGGCTTGGAAAGGCCGCCTTCTGTCGGATGGGACATTAAGCCATGGCCCCGTGTGCGGGAAAGCCATACTCTGTGCATGTTAAAGAACATACTGGATGGCCTTGACGGGAGGCTACCATCTGTCTCCCAACAGCTGTTCCAGTGGGTCCCCTCCCCCAACCTTCTCTGAGCCTTCGGGGTCCTTGTGACCTGGCCATTTAGCCCATGGTGTGCAAAAAAGTGTCGCTCAGAGGTAAAACAACCCAACCTCTAACTTTCTGTGAACTCTTGGATCTCTGTGACTTGGCTATTTAATTCATAGTGTGAAAAAAGTCCTCAGAGGCAAAATAACCCTTTGCAGTTCCTACCGATAACTATTCACGACTCCCCTCCTCCCTCAAGATATGATACCACCGAATCACTCTTGCATGTAATTGTAACGTTTCATCTGAAACTTGTGTCATTCACCCCTTCTGGATCCAACTGGGTGCTCGAGACTAACGAGGTATGTCGGCTGACATCGCACGCTCTTCGCTCTCGAGCCCCCCCCCCACTCACCTCCACCCCTCAGCACATCGTTCGTGTCCCACTGTGCTCGCCAATAACTTCCCGTCTTCTTCATCCTCTTCGGGACTCCTCCGTGGACGTGACCTTGAAATGACCCGAGTCTGCATCTGATTTCCTGTGTGTGGCAACCGATTCCTCTTGCTTGATATTCTTTGCTCATCGTTTGCTAAAAAGCCATTGCAAAATAATTGCGAAGATCCCAACGACGCAATTTCACGGAATTTCTGCACAAAACTTATTTGGAACAAAGGACTTTGCTATACTGAGATTGTTCACCTCAATGCGCTTGTTTGCTGTAGAGCAGGATGCTTGGGGAGGTTCAATTTCATCAGAATAATAAATTCAGAAGTGAGTTTAGTAAGAGCAAGATAAAGGAAGATTCAAAGAGATTAAGGGAAAAAGGGATTTTATTCTTCTAAGATTAGGCAACTTTGGTGAACAACTCAAGCGTGTTCAGAATCTCTTTCATCATATAGGTATGAGGTATTATAGCTCAACGAGGCTGGTGTTGAAAAGATAGATCCGGTGGGGGCTTCTAGCTTTGTTGACTAGGAGATTGGATCTAGTGGGGCTAATTTCAGGTGGTTCTATACAGGGTAATTCACTGCTTTCATGTTTCATCTTTAAGTGTTGTCGGTGCGGTTATTTTCAGCCAAAAATGTCCTGTATAGGCGTAGAAGGAAAATCCGATAAATCCCAAAACACGATTTCGAGATGGATGCATTTTAAAATCTGAAAACAGAGGCAAAATAGCTATTTTCTTTAATTTTCGTTCTTACAGGGATTTGGCGATTTTAACTTATAATCTCATTTTACCCAACTTTCGACTTATAATCTCACTTTACCCAACTTTCGACTTATAATCTCACTTTACCCAACTTTCGACTTATAATCTCATTTTACCCAACTTTCGACTTATAATCTCATTTTACCCAACTTTCGACTTATAATCTCATTTTACCCAACTTTCGACTTATAATCTCATTTTACCCAACTTTCGACTTATAATCTCACTTTACCCAACTTTCGACTTATAATCTCACTTTACTCAACTTTCGACTTATAATCTCACTTTACCCAACTTTCGACTTATAATCTCATTTTACCCAACTTTCGACGTATAATCTCATTTTACCCAACTTTCCACTTGTAATCTCACCTTACCCAATTTTCGACTTCCTGTGTTTTTCTGATATGACAACGACATATCCGATTCGATATCATTAACGAGTTAGTACAACATTCGAAAAGAGTTATTTGTATCAAAGTGCGAATAACAGATATGAAACGTATTCACATCGTTGAATGGATGAAAGCATTATCTGAAATTTATTTAGGATCAATTATTCACAACTCAACGTGTACTAAATTGTGATGTTTGCACTATTTTCCGTGTTCTGTTCCATGGGTACAATCAGGGCTGGGGAAATCCATTAGATATTGGCGGGTAAATTTGCTAGAATGGCGTGTTACTTTCCGAGCTACGAAAAAATCTCAACAGTAAAATATTTAAAGAAGAATATCAACTTTCACCGCTGAATGCGCTGTTATTGCACATAAGAGCAGAGAAATTCCAGTGGGTACCCTTTCTCACTGGAACAGCCTTCTCCGAGTCCTCGGGGTCCTTGTCACCTGGCCATTTAGCCCATTCTGTGCAACAAAGTGCTGCTCAGAGGTAAAACAACTATGGCTGCATTAAACACGCAAAAAAATATATTTACTCAAAGATATTAAAACTCCGATGGTAACATACGTGCAAGTTTTGCTATTAGTGAGAAAATTTCAAAATATTACAAAAATTATTCTGATGGCTAATATGTAAACGAGTGCCTTCAAACAGTTTTTGGTATATTTTAGTCCTGAGAGAAAAAATGATCGTAAGTTTATCCCACAGAACCGTAATCAGGTGGATTGATGAACCTGCTGTTAACATAGAAAATACCATCGAAATTTGAATATTTTACTTTGGTTCTTGATGAAAGTACCGATGCTTCTGACACAGCTCATTAGCGTTATTTGTATGTGGAGTCGATGTTAGTTTCATCTGCTTAGGGTTTTTTGTATATTTCAATCCTAATTTTAATTAAAAATATTTTTTTCATTAAAATTATAAAAAATTACATGCTCCTTTTTATAATAATAGGTATATGTGAAAATTTAATTGTTTACGCATATTGTCTACTCGGGGCATTGGACGTGGTGTTTTGTGTGTAAATTTAGAGTGTTTAATGCAATAATAAGTAAGGTTCTGGCCGCGGCACTTTGAAAAATCTTCATCCGTCCGGCCGATAACAAAAGGTTGCCCATCTCTTCCAAATTTCTCCATCTCTGGGTACAACAGTTCCGATGAGTTGGTAATGTGCTTGGCAGCGGAATAAAGGGTTTGCGTCTCTAGTATGGCAAGAATGCTTCTTTTATTCTCGTTCTCTTTGGGATGGGGGGGGGGGGGGGGAGAGGAGAGAGAGGGCGTGACTCAGCCGATAGCTCGCCATGCTTCTAATCTGTAGTTCCTAGGTTCGAATCCCACACCTACGCCAGCGTTGAAATTTTTTTCCTGCAAAACTCCTCGATCAGTAGGGGACACTAATGGACTTGGAAAGGCCGCCATCTGTCGGATGCTCCCCCCCCCCCCCCCCCGAAATTGCTAAAGTAATAGACTCAAAAAATTCATAATCATATATAATTCATATATTTTTCAAGAAATGTTTTAAAGAGGTTTGAAACAGAGGGGGAAATGCACTCCAATAGAAATCTAGTCTCTTGCCCGCACATGTTTTGATATTTTGTGGCTCGATTGTGTTTCTTACCCCCCATACCCCTTTAGTTTTTCTAGATCCTGGGCTAGTGGCCCAGCTGGGTCAGCGTTGAGATTCATCTCCGCAAAATTCCCTGCCCTGCCCACGGTCAGTAGGGGACACCGATGGGCTTGGAAAGGCCGCCGTCCGTCGGATGGGACGTTAAGCCGTGGTCCCGTGCGCAGGAGAATCATACCCTGTGCACGTTAAAGAACACGTTGGATGGCCTTGACGGGAGGCTACCATCTGTCTCCCAACAGCTGTTCCAGTGGGTCCCCTCCTCCAACCTTCTCTGAGCCTTCGGGGTCCATGTGACCTGGCCATTTAGCCTATGGTGTGCAAAAAAGTGCCGCTCAGAGGTAAAACAACCCAACCCGGGGCTGGTGGATGACGTACTTCTCATTCTTAGAGACAAATACTTTCACTTTTGAAGAGACACTGCTAATACACTTCTTTAACGTCGACACACCGCAGGACAAGCACACATAGTATTATTTGGCAATGATTCGCCTTAATGCATTGTTTTTATTAACACTTTTTTTAAATGTCCGTCCTCATGTAGACCTTCAGTTCTTTCTGCTTTACTAGATGAAAAAATTATTTTATTTATTGAGAAGGCATTAACAAAACGCTTAAAAAAATTTACCTTTCAAGCAGCTGCTTGACAAGGAGGTCTATCAGCATAATACGCTCCAAAGAGAAGATCTGTAAGGAAGTCGGGATTGCAACATTTTGCAATTAGCATTTTCAGAATCTTCCATCAATTTAAATTACTAGCAAAATGACAAAACCTATTACTCTTCGAAAAGGGGGGCGGGGGTGGCTCAGTCGGTAGCGCGCCAGGCTCGTAATCTGTAGTTCCCAGGTTCGAGTCCCAGCTGGGTCAGCGTTGAGATTTATCTCCGCAAAAATTCCCCGCCCTGCCCACGCTCAGTAGGGGACACCGATGGGCTTGGAAAAGCCGCCGTCCGTCGGATGGGACGTTAAGCCGTGGCCCCGTGTGCGGGAGACCCATACCCTGTGCACGTTAAAGAACACGCTGGATGGCCTTGACGGGAGGCTACCATCTGTCTCCCAACAGCTGTTCCAGTGGGTCCCCTCTCCCAACCTTCTCTGAGCCTTCGGGGTCCATGTGACCTGGCCATTTAGCCCAAGGTGTGCAAAAAAGTGCCGCTCAGAGGTAAAACAACCCAACCCAACTCTTCGAAAAGGAGCCTTCGTTAACGATCAGAGATGATTCGACTTTATAATTTTTGAATCAATTTATAAGTTTTGCGAGCATAGGCGCCGATTCTACGGCGGAAACGCTCGAGGGCATTCGACCCGTGCTTATTTAGACCCAGGGGCTAAAGCATCCTTTCGTCCTCTTGTTATTTTAGAATTTAAAAAACGCAAATTATATTTTGCATCTCGTATCGTGCGAAACAAAATTCTAATCCATACGCGTACAGGTTATGTGAAAGATGATAATTTTTACGTCAAGTACGATTCTTGTTTTAGTTGTGAACGCTGAATAGAGGTAAAAGCTGCATCATACATCTCCGAAGTTATATAGAGGTAGAAGTTGTCAGAGGTCTGGTCTGCTTCACTGGTTCGCCTGTGTTCAGTTAATGCAGTGCAAGCTACACGTAAAAGCAGCTCCGGATCTAGAAAAAATAGGGGGGAGGCAAGTGATGAAATCGAGCCCCCCCCCCCCCCCCCCCCACTGGTTCGCCTGTGTTCAGTTAATGCAGTGCAAGCGACACGTAAAAGCAGCCCCGGATCTAGAAAAAATAGGGGGGAGGCAAGTGATGAAATCGACCCCCCCCCTCCCAGATCCGGTTCTCAATATTTTTATTGCCTCCATGGTAAAAGTTTGAAATCGGCGCCTCTGTTCCTGAGTAGTCGTGTTGCATATCGGTTGATGAAACAGAAGAGGAAAAAATTACCTCCATTAGTAGAAAATAACCCTTCTTTCTCAAACTTTAACAGTAAGTCGTAGAGTATAGGTTTCGAGTACGATAACACTTTCACGAAAAGGCTCTCCATAATCGAAATCGCGAGCAGCTTTCATTGTCACTTAGCGAATGACCCTCTGCCCAGATTATTTTATGGATCTCTTCAGTCGAGGCAAGTGAAGAGTACAGAAGACAAGACAATGGATCTCAAGTTGCAATGGCGTTGCGATTCGGACCGAACACAATGGAAGGTTAGTGGCACGCGCTTTTTTGTTCTGCTGGAGCTGATAGAGATCGGCAACCTACTGATGGACTGGTTACTATAGTAACGGATCGCTAAGTACAAAACCATCTGAGGCAAGTGGAAGTCTAATTAAAACGACTTCGTGATTGCATCAACTGAGAATTGTGGACCTCAATACTCTCTTGTCTCTTCTGTTTTATCTCGTTTACTCTCGAATTTATTCCGCCGCTTTAATGGTTAATTAAGAACAACGCTGGAATTGTACAACGAGGAGAAATAAAATTGCGATTTCTATCTGCTGAGGAATGATCACGTTGCCCAGAGAATACGGTTGGGTTGTTTTACCTCTGAGCGGCACTTTTTTGCACACCATGGGCTAAATGGCCAGGTCACATGGACCCCGAAGGCTCAGAGAAGGTTGGGGGAGGGGACCCACTGGAACAGCTGTTGGGAGACAGATGGTAGCCTTCCGTCAAGGCCATCCAGCGTGTTCTTTAACGTGTACAGGGTATGGCTCTCCCGCACACGGGGCCACGGCTTAACGTCCCATCCGACGGACGGCGGCCTTTCCAAGCCCATCGGTGTACCCTACTGACCGTGGGCAGGGCGGGGAATTTTGCGGAGATAAATCTCAACGCTGACCCAGTTAGGACTCGAACCTGGGAACTACAGATTACGAGCTGGCGTTCTAACAAATGAGAAGCGAAAAACAGGCTCTTAGCCTCAATGCGCTGTTCAAACCTACCTCCATTGGATCAAACCTGCCGAGGAAGAGTTGGGTTGAGTTATTTTACCTCTGAGCGGCAATTTTTCACTCAGAATGGGTGAAATGGTCAGGTCACAAGGATCCTGAGAGCTCAGAGAAGGTTGGGGAGAAGGGACCCACTGGAACAGCTGTTAGATCACAGAAGAAAGCCTTCCGTCAAGTCCATCCAGTGTGTTGTTTAATGTGTACAGGGTGTGGCTTTCCCGCACGCGGGAACACTGCTTAATATCTCATCCGATGGACGACTGCCTTTCCAAGCCCATCGGTGCCCTCTACTGATCGAGGGCAGGGTGGGTTCCGACGAAGAGGAACAGCCTTCTGATGAGGAGAAATTCAAAGCCAATTACGGTAGGTTGTTGGGTTGTTTTACCTCTGAGCGGCAATTTTTTGCACACCATGGGCTAAATGGCCAGGTCACAAGGACCCCGAAGGCTCAGAGAAGGTTGGGGGAGGGGACCCACTGGAACAGCTGTTGGGAGACAGATGGTAGCCTCCCGTCAAGGCCATCCAGCGTGTTCTTTAACGTGCACAGGGTATGGCTGTCCCGCACACGGGGCCACGGCTTAACGTCCCATCCGACGGACGGCGGCCTTTCCAAGCCCATCGGTGTCCCCTACTGACCATGGGCAAGGCGGGGAATTTTGCGGAGATAAATCTCTACACTGACCCAGCTGGGACTCGAACCTGGGAACTACAGATTACGAGCCTGGCGCGCTACCGACTGAACCACCCCGCCCCCCAATTACGGTAGGCTTAACAGTTTTAGGAACTGGTTTAACCTGAAAAACTTATTTATTCTTTCATTCTTCGGTTGTTGTTGGGTTGTTTTACCTCTGAGCGGCACTTTTTTTCACACCATGGGCTAAGTGGCCAGGACACATGGATCCCAGAGGCTCAGAGAATGTTGGGGGAGGGGATCCACTGGAACAGCTGTTGGGAGACAGATGGTAGCCTCCCGTCAAGGCCATCCAGCGTGTTCTTTAACGTGCACAGGGTATGTCTCTCCCGTACACGGCTTAACGTCCCTTTCGAGGACGGCGGCCTTTCCAAGCCCATCGGTGTCACCTACTGACCGTGGTCAGGGAGGGGAATTTAGCGGAGATAAATCTCATTCTTCGGTCTCCCTCTTTCTTACGTAATTAAAAATACTGTTAAATTACATTTTGCATATTTGCACCTTACGATATACTTACTGTATACATCACACATTTCGTTGTACAGGTTCTTTCTACACACAAACTCATGTATACGTGATTTATGGCGATTATACATTTATAATTTTATACATTTATTTACAGACACACAGAAAAAAAGTCTTCCTGAGTTCCGGTGTATTCGGATCAAACTTCCCGTTCCAACTCAATGGTCCACATTGTCTCTCCACAACAATTTCTATTTCCTAATGGGGCGGGGGTGGCTCAGTCGGTAACGCGCCAGGCTCGCAATTTGTAGTTCCCAGGTTCGAGTCCCAGCTGGATCAGCGTTGAGATTTATCTCCCCAAAATGCCCTGCTCACGGTCAGTAGGGGACACCGATGGGCTTGGAGAGGCCGCCGTCCGTCGGATGGGATGTTCAGCCATGGTCCCGTGTGCGGGAGAGCCATACCCTGTGCACGTTAAAGAACACGCTGGATGGCCTTGACGGGAGGCTACCATCTGTCTCCCAACAGCTGTTCCAGTGGGTCCCCTCCCCCAACCTTCTCTGAGCCTTCGGGGCCATGTGACCTGGCCATTTAGCCCATGGTGTGCAAAAAAGTGCCGCTCAGAGGTAAAACAACCCAACCCTTGCAAAGTACACTCCCAGATTAAAAACTAACATAATGGGTGGGTCATAGAACAAAATAACGTGTTCATGGTGTCTCCTGTATGACACTCTCACATTGAACCTTAAACATTTTTTGCCAACAGATAAATTTTTGCGTCATCAAACGAACTTCCGATAATGGACCCTCACTAAGAGCCAGCCACCATATCCCACATGGTCTAGTGGTTAGAATACCCTGGCTTTCATCCATGAGGCTCTAGTTCCATTCCTAGCGTGGAACTTTGAATCCAGCGATCCGAATTAAAATCTCCGTGGAACTTTATTTTTAATCTGTATTTTAGCAAAAATGGTAAAAAATAGAAATTAAGGGAACAGATGAAAATGCAGTATCTAAAATAGAAGTTAAAATTCTGGCAAGTGTAAGGGCGAAATCGACCATGCCACAGGACATAGCGTTCTTTTTCGCGATTATTTTTCCACATTTTGTATTGAGTTCTATTAAGCAAAACCAATTATTATTAGTTTTGTTGGGTTTCGTAAAATAAAAACTGAACACGAAACACCTGAATACAAAAGTAAGTAAAACAAATGCTAGGAAAAATTTGGTGACTTTTTATTTTGGTCTCCAGCTATCCCTGGCAAAAGCATGAGATCGGTTACATGTAAAACTACAGAAGAGAAGTGTGAGTTCATAAGTCCACAACTTTGCGCTTCACAGAAAGGTTGGCTGATGTGGGAAACTAGAGAAGCTGTTGTTTCCAATAAACGACTCAAAATGTGGGGTAGCTGTTGCTTTCAAGAAGCAAGTGAATAGGAAATGTGGAGAAGCTGTTGCTTCACGAAACAACTCAATACTAAACTATATTGAGTTGTTTCTTTCAAGAAAACTATTTATTTTAAGGAGCTGTTGCTTTCAAGGTGCCTTGAAAATTCTTATTAGGGAGCAGTAGGAATTTTCTAACTAAAATATAAAAAGCTATTGACTTTGGATCCGAGTTCAAATCTCAGTGGAATTCATTTTTTTTTTCTTTTTATCATATTTTTGTCGCTCCACATGAGTTTCATTTCTTATTTTCAATCTCAAGCCACTAAAAGTCTGATTTAAACCACTCCTGATAATGAACTCTCAGTAGGAACCCGCACATTATCTCCCACGTGGTCTAGTGGTTAGTATATCTGGCTCTCACCCCAGAGGATCGGGTTAGATTCTCCGCGTGGGAATGTTGGGTTCCATGGTGTAATGGTTAGCACTTTGGATCCGAGTTCAAGTCTCGGTGGAACCTCATTTTTTGTCCTTTCCATCATATTTTTGTCGCTCCACATAAGTTTCATTTCTCATTTTCGATATCAAGCCATTAAAAGTCCGATTTAAACCACTCCTGATAATGAACTTTCGATAGGAGCCCACACATTATCTCCCACGTGGTCTAGTGGTTAGGATATCTGGCTCTCACCCCGGAGTCCCGGTTTGGGAATGGTGGGTTCCATGGTGTAATGGTTAGCACTCTGGACTTTGAATCCAGCGATCCGAGTTCAAGTCTCGGTGGAACCTCATTTTTTGTCCTTTCCAT